>PVNU02002146.1:827500-2034041 GCA_003013855.2 Liriodendron chinense
CCCTTTCTGCTTGAATTTTTATTAAGATTTTATGCCATTAATATACTGGAAGTAATGTTTGTACTTTGTTTTGTTATTATTTTATTTCAATCTTCATATTTCTAATCTGGAATTTCTGGACAAGGACTTGTGGTGATCCATTTCAATGACTAGAAACTATGCTAGAATCATTGATTTAAATTGAGCCATATACACTAGTTGGGATGCCCAAACCTGCATTTGTTTGGACCAAATCTGACCATTCAAAATGCCACCACCTGAGGATGTAATAATCTGGAAGAAATCTCTTATTATTTTCATGATTTTCAATTACATAAATCTGTCCAAAATTATGGACAGCATGTGGGCTGAAAATTGCTCTACGTGTACAATCCAGTGACCCTTCAATCTGTAAAGCATGTGGATTCCAAAAGCTTCTCAAATCTTCCTAGCATGAGGGCCCAAAAACCTTCTCAAATCTATCTAGAGTATGGACCCATGCTTGGATAGAGTGTGTGGACCAAAACAGGGCCCAATAATCGTATTTCAACGGACAAGTGTCGATGAATCATATGTCAGGATTCTTCAACCATTTTTTTTCTAGGCATGTGGTTGGAACATATAGTGTAGAGGTAAGAGCACTGGCATTGAGTTTTGTGACCCAAATGTGATATCCCTTCTTCTAAGTGAAGTATGTGGCCTCCAGGTCTTCAAGGATGGTGAATGGATGAATGTGGAAGCTCTTCCTAATGCATTTGTAGTGAATTTAGGCCATCAGATTGAGGTATATATATGTACTCTCTCTCTCTCTCTCTCTCTCTCTCTCTCTCTCTCTCTCTCTCTCTCAAAATCTAATTAAATGGTCAATGAAATTTTGTACATGAACTATTTTCATTTGGATTGTCAATGAGCCTCAATGAGCAGTTGGATTTTACATATATTTTTTTTCTCTCATGTTTCAGATTTTGTAGATATGCTGGTCAAAGTGCTTGCTGGCTGTTTCATAGATTTTTACTTTCTGGTTTCTGTCCATCATGGAAATCAGGTTAAATTTTATCTTTGGGGCTGATTTTAATTTTTGTCTACTTTCTCATCAATTGAGAAAAATCCATTTGTTTCTGAAAATGTCATGGCTTGCAAGATTCATGCAAGTTGTTGATCAAGATCCTTTCAAGCTGCTTTGCAGAATGCCTCCGAAACAAGTACCCCAAAGGTGAGTTAGATTTGTGGAAAGCCAAGGTTCATTTGGGGGTTCATTATATAGGACTGAAATACATATACGCATTACTGAAATTATTTTAATATATTTTGATATGAGAAATTGTAATATATTTCTCTTCCAATTCACAAAGAACTAAAAGAAAGTCTGTTGGAATATTCAAATATTTGAAATAAGACTCTTTCCTTTCCAACAACGATTCTCATTCCATTTACATAATACATATACATGAATGCACGCTGTTTCCTATGGTTTGGTCCACTTGAGCTTTTGATATGATTCAATTTTGGATCATACACTAAAATGATATGTAAAAATGGATGGATAGAGTGGATTATAGATATATATACATGATGGTGGGCCTTGTTCGAACTTGGCTAAGTTCAGCTCGACTCAGATATTTGAACAAAACCAAACCAAGCTCAAGTTCGTATAATCTGGACATAACCATGCTCAAATAGTAGGGATAAGCACGAAGCTTGGCTCGTGTAAATTAAAGCTCAAATAGGGGGTTGTACGACATGCTTGATTGATTTTCCTGGACATAGAGACTGGTGTTGTAGGCAATTTGCATCCTAATCCAGCCTCGTGGATGTGTATGTGATGCCATAAGGTCATGGCATTTCAGAAGAGGTACACAAATTTCTTGCAACACTAGTCTCCAAAAATGGACATGGCTCGAGCTCTATAGGGCCCACTATGATGTATGTGGTCTCTCCATGCTATCATCCATTTTGCCAGCTCATTTAGAGCATGATGAGGCAAAAATAAGGTAGCTCCAAATCTTAAGTGGACCACACTACATGAGCTCTAAAGCTCACTGTTAAAACCTTCCCATGTAATTTCACCTTAATGGTTCACCAATCTCTTCATAAGATGAAGTAGACCGTGATGAGGGGAAAACACAAATGTTAGCTTCACCCAAAACTTCTTTGTGCCTCGAGAAGTTTTTAATGATGAGCATTCACTCTTACTATCTTCAGTGTTGTGGTCCACTGAGCTTTGGATTTGCTTCATCTATGACTCATGTCCTAGAAGCTGGCAAGACATATGGATGACGTGGGCAAAACACATGAGCTAGCAAAATGGATGGATGGCATGGATAATGATACGTTGTGGCCCAAAGAGCTTGGGCCACGTCCAATTCCATGGATATTCCTGGAGGAACATGGATTTGGTGAGGCCATGACCAAGGGCCCACCTTGATGTACATGCTGCATAGCCATGCCACCATCCGTTTGCTTTGCTGGCTCAATTTAAGTCATGGGCTGAAGAAATGAAGTAAATCCAATTCTCAGCAGGACCACACCATAAGAAATAGTAGTGATTGAATACTTGTGGGCCATAAAATTTTCGAATCAAGTTTTTATTTATGTTTTCCCTTCATCCATAGCTGTATGATCTTTAGAGGTTGAAAGGCAAATAAACATTATGGTAGGCCCTAGGAAGTTTTTAATGGCGGGTATTGAATTACCTCGTTTCTTGTGGTGTAGTGCACCTAAGGTTTGGATCTGCTATATTTTTGGGCCCATGCCCCAAATGAGCTAGAAAAACAGATGGACCCACATAAACAAGTCAAACCAAACTTGAGTGAAACTCGGTTCAGCTTGGCTTGTGTACAACTTTGGTTATTTGGGATGTAAGTAATTTTTTTGTTATTTTGATGTGCGGGTTATAAGCAAAGGTGGATGAGGCTTGAATAGTGGATTTGGGATGTAATTAATTATTTATTTATTTTTATTTTGATTTGCAGGTTATTTGGAATGTAATTAATTTTTTTGTTATTTTGATTTGCGGGTTATTTGGAATGTAATTAATTTTTTTAATTATTTTGATTTGTAGGTTATAAGCAAAAATGGATGAGGGCTGAATGGCAGATTTGGGATGTATTTTTTTTTTTTTTTTTTTTTTTTTTTGCTATTTTGATTTGCAGGTTCTAAGCAAAAGATGAATGAGGGCTGAATGACAATTTTTTTTAAGATGTATTCGAACAAATTTTCAACTCATTGTAATAAATATTATATATTTTTTATCGTAAAGTAATACAATTATTATTTGGTATTCAATTTTACTTGAATTGTGCAACATTCTTTAGGTTTCAAATATATATATATATATATATATATATATATATATATATATATATATATATATATATATAGGCTCTTTTTAACTGCCCAGCTGGCTTGCATGTTGGGACTCTTTTACCAGTGCTTTAATAGACCTATACTAGCACCTCAATATGAGTTTCGACAGACCTTTTCCAGCGTTTCAATGGACTTTCTCCTGCACTTCTCAGATATTTACCGGCGCTTTATTAGGCCTTTCCCAGCGCTTTATAAAACTTCTCCGGCGCCTCGTCAGGCTTTTACCAGCAGCTAGAAAAACCTTCATTTGTTCCTTTCAATGAATGCCCGAAAAACCACTTGAAGTAATGAATATTATTCCTTCTGAAGATGATTCTCTACAGGATTCGAAAAGAGAAGGAGCCTTTCCCCCCGAATGAGTTATGTTAGCACGAACCCGTGTAATCACTCAAAGCTGGAAAATATCTCTCGAAAACGGCGAAGGACGCTGGAAAATGATTCTCGCCGCCGGGAAAAATTAACTTATCCCGGCGGCCAAGATAAACGCTGTTAAATCATACTGGCCGCTGACAAATGTTTTGCCGACGCAGCTTTTTTCAGCGTTTACCTGACCGTTGGGAAAAGTTTGCCCGGCGGTTTTTTAGACTTCTACCAACGATTTTGGCCGCTGGGAAATGTCATTTTTCTTGTAGTGGTGTTACGTGAAGCCAATAAGATAGTAAAATGGTTATTTTTGTACATACGAAGTACAACGTCTTGGTTTTTTACAATTTCGAGGAAAAACTCATAGGCTATGTGGATGCAAATTATGCAAAGAATGTGAATAATAAAAAGTCGATTTTCGGTTACTCATTTATGTTAGGAGGTAGAGCTATCAGGTGGTTGTCAAAGCTTTAGTTTGTGGTTGCACTTTCCACAACTGAATTGAATATATGACAATAACAGAAGCATTCAAGAATGTTGTTTTAATGAAAGGGATGATGAATGAGTTGGGGCTTTAACAGGAAGTTATGCTTATGCATTGTGACAGTGAGAGTGCTATCAATTTAGCTCAGAACTCGGCCTATCACTCACAAACTAAACACATTGATGTTTGTCATCACTTTATCCTGTAGATGGTACGTAGAGAAAGGATATGTTACGCTTGAAAAAATCCACACTAACGTGTGAATCTAACGGACATGCTTATAAATGTTGTTCTTACTAGAGAAATTGAAATTTTGCTCGACTTCTCTAGACTTAGCAAAGAAGAAATAAAGACGGAGTATGCATGAAATGATGATGATATTATTTTGAATATGATTAGAGATGGTGATAGCAACTTAGAGTGTGGAGCTAGATTATTAAAGTCATGGTGGAGATTATTGATTGAATACCTTTAAACATAAAGCAAATAATTTTTGGTCAACCGAAAATACTTAGATTTCGACCCTTTGCTCGTTGTGATGCTTTGCACATTTTCGATTCGACCAAAGAATGTCAATTTTGTTCGGTCTAACCAAAGGTCTAATTAGTTCAATCGGATGGAAGCGCGTGAGTTTTTAGAAAGTACGGGTTTTGTTTCCTAATCTTGTACGGGATTATATAAGTACTTCTTAATTAAAATTAGGATAAGTTAGAAGAGAGCCTACATGATTTCTAGGGTTTTGAAAGAGAAGCTAGGGTTTCTTTACTATAAGTTGTTCCATCTTTTGTAACCTTTTTAATAATAGTAGATTGATCGTTGCTTTGTACCACGGTTTTTTTTCCGCAAGGATTTTCCACGTAAAAACTCATGTGTTCTCTATATTTGCTTGGATTTTTCATTCTCTACTGCTTGTCTAATTAGTTCTAAGGTTGCTTCCTCTCCCAACACACAAATTAAACAACCAAACAAACACACACACACACATACATATACACAGGTACTTTTAGATCTTTTTACATACTTCTCTTTAATTTCATTTAATAAGTTTTTTACCTATCCTAAGTATTCATAAATTTTTCTAATAAAGTTAACTCTATAAATATTCTCCAGTAATATCCTGAAACTAAGTAATAAGTTTATTTTTCTTAAATATTCTATTCATCACATCTTTCTAAGAAATTCATTTACAACAATTCTTCTCAAAATAGTTTTACAACTTTGTACAATTACAAATTAAATTTACTTCTCAATAAGCGAGGCTCCTACTCGATTTTCATATATTATCAGTACATTTCTAGTGGCACCAAATCACCTTCCTACCAAAAAAAAAAAAAAAAAAAAATTCAGTTATATGGTCAAATTATAAACATCTGTACGGTGATGATGTGATTTCAGCATACAATAACTCATGATGAACCCCACTAACTCAAGGATACGACACATTGGTTGATGACACAAGATGATGTGATAAGAAGATTTTCAAGGACGCTGGTTGGCTAGTGACCCCAACACCAGCCCCGGGGCTGGTGTCAAAGCTGCGTGGGCCCAACCATGATGTATGTGTTTTATCCATGTTGTCCATCCATTTTTCCGCTTCATTTTAGAGGATGAGGGCCCAAAAATGAGGTGGATTCAAATCTTAGGTGGACCACACCACATGAAAACAGTGTTGATTGAACGTCCACCCTTAAAACCTTCCCAGGGCCCACCGTGATGTATATTTTCCATCCAAGCCGTTGATAAGGTCACACAGACCTCGATGAAGTGAAAACACAAATATCAGCATGATCCAAAATTTTTGTGGCCTCCAAGAAGTTTTCAACGGTGAGAATTCAATTCCCACTGTTTCCTGTGGTGTGGTCCACCTGAGATTTGGATCTGCCTCATTTTTGGGCCCATGCCCTAAAATAAGGTGGAAAAATGGATAGACAGCAGTGGATAAAACACATACATCATGGTGGGGCCCACACAGCTTTGACACCGGTGTTGGGATCACTAGCCAATCCGCGTCCGGTGATCAAGCCTTAATTTAGACTGTATCCATCCACATCTTTTTCCTTCACGAGGATTCCACCCATTCCACCTCAGTATACAATAACTCATGATGAACCCCAATAACTCTAGGACACACGACACATTGGTTGATGACACAGGATGATGTGATGAGAAGATTTTCAGACTTGTACTCTATCCATCCACATCTTTCTCCCTTGCGAGGAATCTACCCATTCCTCCTCCAAATCTTCTGTCACTTGGTATTTTTGTTCTGTTGGTTACTTATTTTCCATTCGTTATTATGTTAGGAAGTTATAGTGATTTTCTATGGGGTCCGAGCAGACCAAGAATTTACGAATTATTAATTATAAAGGTAGCCAACTTCCCAAAGGAGAGCGGATTAGGTGAGACCCCGGCCTCACCCAAGACGGTCCGGCCCTTACCATGGGAATCACCTTGATGGATGTATTATGCACCCATGTTGTCCATCCGTTTTTACAGATCATTGTACAGCATTATATAAAAAATGAAGCAGATCCAATTGTCACTCAGACCATACCATAAGAAACTTTGGTGATCAACAGTCCTACCATTCAAAACTTCTTAGGAAACACCTTAATGTTTCCGTAGTATTTATTTACCACCCAATCTATTGATAAGGTCACGTAAGCCTGGATGGAGGGAAAAAACAAATATCAGCTATTGATCCAAAACTTTTATGGTCGATTAATGGTCAATCAACACTGTTTCCTATGGTATGGTCCACCTGATAATTGGATCTGTTTCATTTTTCTGATAATATTGTCATAAAATGATCTGGAAAAACAGATGGATGGCGTGGATACATGATATATACATCAAGGTGGACCCCACAATAAGGGCCTCACCGTCTTCGGTGAGGCCGGGGTCTCACCTAATCCACTCTCCTTCCCAAGACTGGATGGCTTTTCTAGGTCTTTATTATTATTGGGCACTGTTAAAAAGAGGGGGATAGTTTCTCTCTTTTTAGTGGTCTGGGGTTTTCTTCACCTTTAGCCGGGGGGCGGGGGGGGGGGGGGGGGGGGGGGTTGTTCCCACTGTTAGTACCCACCCCCACTATCTGTCACACCGCAATATTAGCCACCCCTCACTTGGGAATCAATACCAAGACCTCAATGTTGAAACGAGGCTATCTTCACTCAGTCTACCACTTTGAGCGATATATGGACTGGGGTGTTGTGTAGTGCTTAGCTTGATCTGGCCTTCATAGCCCTGCTGCCAACGTGTGTAGTGCTTGGTACTGCTGCCACCGTCACTCATGAGTTGCATATGTTGGAGCTGCATCCATGGCTCGAAAGCTTGCTGACTCGATTTGAAAATCGGCCAAGTCAATTTAACTCGACACAATTTTGAGCAAGTCTATAGGAAACTCGAATGTGTGAGAGTGACATGGCCAAAACACAGAGAAACTTGCTGAGTTGACCTGCTAGCTAACTCAGTCAACCTGATGTGACTCACTCTGATCAGCTGAGTAACTCGCTGGGGCTGGAACCCTCAGCCTCTTTTTAGGAAGCAAGAGTACTTAACCAACTAGGTATGCAACAATTAGTCACTTTTTTATTTGTAACACATAAAGATAACGATAGTTGAGCTAAGATGAGTCGAAGACTCAACCCAACCCGAATGAACATCTAGTTGAGTCATGTTTTTGGGTTTTTAAACTATAACCACACTACATTGTATCGCAAAATGGGATGGGAAAATTAGAGGTGGGCAACGATTCGGGCCGAGCCGAGTTAGCCCTAGTTTGGTTCGGCTTGTCTTTGTACCACCGCAATTTGTGGATTAGTTTGGTTTGGGTTTCGGGCTGACCCATGCGGCCCAAGTTTGGTTTGCTCTAGAAAAATCTGGTTCGAGCCGGGACCAGTTTGGTCGAAAATTTCGAATCGGGCCGGGCGAGTTCAAACAGGCAGCAGCTCTTTTTTTCCTTGTTTATTTAAATAGAAAAGAATTTAAAAAGTTAGAAAAAAAAAAAAAAGTACAAACATATCTTACTTACATGATGTTTAACATCCTCCAATGGAGTGTAACTTCAAAATAGACATGTAAGAGTATTTCCAAACAAAAGTACATAAGCATAATTTTACAAGTGCAAGGAAACAGTGTGCATTCATGTATATGTATTATGTATTATCCATGTCATCATGTATGTGTATTATTCATGCTATCCATCTGTTTTACATATCATTTTAGGACATGATCCCAAAATGGAATCATATCTAAAGCTCAAGTGGATCACACCACAGGAAGAAGTGTGCTTATAATCTACGAGCCTGAATCAAACTAAGCTTAATCAAATTGAGCTTCGAGCCGAGCCGAGTTGGTACTGCCCTAGTTTGAGCTTGGTTTGTTTTTTCAAATGAACTTGACTCAGAGGCTTGGTTGGTTTGAACTTCCATTCGAACCAATCTAAGCCAAGCATTTTCGAACCAATCTGAGCCGAGTTTTTGAGCTGGCTTGGTTTGCGCCCACCTCTAGGGAAAATGTTAAAATGATATTTAAAATAGGAGTAACAGCGTCTTACAAAACGACCATTTGTGACTGCAGTCACAAGTCCATCATGCCTATTAATGGATATTCTAGGCATTATATTTTTCACATAAGCTTTTCCCTCTTATTTCTAATTGTTCTTATAATTTGAAGCATTGTGGTTTTTCTTTACACAAATGCCCACCCACACACCCCTCATGGGCACTTGAACGGCCAGAACTTCAATGTTAAAATGCAGAGCGTCTACCACGGAGCCATGCATCGAGACCCATAACAGCAATTTCAGAGTTATAACAGCAATTATTGCCATTTCAATAAAATATTATAAAGCAAAATGCGGACAATAAAATGGTAGGGAAGAGGATTCTGATGATACATGTTCTTAGCCCTAATGTTTAATGAGGTTTGCTCCCCTAAGTCATGAAGTTTTGCAGCATGATATATTGGAACTTCAGCCTTTGAATTTGGGTCATCTCTCAATGATCCAAATCGTTTGTTTGACAAGTCTCAATTTGTGCACAATAAACAGAAGCTCTCAATTGGATTACTTCAACACTTTGATAATTTAGCTCTTGCTATGAACATGAACAGTCATGTACAATTAATGGGTGACTAACAGTGTGGGTGTGTGTACTAAGAGTGGGATGTGTGTACTAACCAAAAAAAGGGAAATTTCAAGTTGAGAGTTCTTTTGGGCATCCCCCATCTAAGGGAAGCCCTATCAAATACACAGTTTGTGTCACTGAAAAATGCCAAATTCCAACCGCTAGAGCCCCCAACATGTCTTATCTTAATACACTGGGTTGTACCGGAGCAACCTTCAAGTTTAATTACTTATCAAGTATATACATGGAATCATTATCTTTTTTTTCTTTTTCTTTATTTCTTTTTCTTTTCTTTTCTTTCTTTTTTTTGTTTTTTGGGTTAGTTCACACATCCCACTGTTAGTACACACCACTAACATTGGAGCCACCCCCAACGTTGGGATTCGATACATGGAATCATTATGTACTCTTTAGCCACCCCTTTTAAATTTGAATAAGCTTTTGTTTGGAAAACAACAAACACCTATCATTTGTGAAAAAATCTAGATTAATCTACAAGTACTAGGATGCACCCACAGGGTTTGTATGCAGATTCCAACCTATTCATTGGAGTTGCCCTACCATGAAAAAGCAAATACCTAAAAAATCAGGCCAATTCAACAATCATCATGTCCACCATGATGTGAATTTAGATGCCTTTAGGTGATTGTCTATTGTTTTCTATGGTGAGGTCTACTGTGCATCCAACTATGCATTCATGAACCCCAACGTGATAATAGGATGCACTAAAAGTTAGGCCTATACAGTTGTTAGATAAGCCGCACCATAGAAAACAATTTTTCAACCAAATTCCACATGCTGGCTCACATGATAGTTGGATCAGTTTAATTAATGGGCCATCCAATTTCATAGCAAAGAGACTGTGCACGATAGATATCATAAACACAACCCAGGTGGGCCTTGCAGCATTTGTGGAACAAGCTTACCTTTTGGGGACATAAAGAGGTACTGGCCTCTGAAAGAGGACAGAGAAGAAAAGGGCTCAATGAGCCCTAATTGATCCCCTTTTTTTAAGAGAAAAGTGGGATCACACCATCTAACTTTGTTGATTTACGAAAAATTTAAGCCCAAATATTTGATCCTAACAGTTTGCTCAATATAAATTGGTAAATTCCAAACACAACCCTAAAATAGGGCTGTGTATGAAATCCAACCCGTCCAACAAGGTTATCGTGAAAAAAAAGACAGCCCAAAACTCAGATTGATCCTTTTGATTGGTTGTATATTGTTGTCTATGATGAGGCCCACTCGATGATTAGATCAGGCGAGGCATTCTATTTTCACGATACAGCAATTCTGCTGGACGGATTTGATTCGACACACACCACAATAGGACGCACACTCAGCAAGCAGCACAAAAATTACCATCAGCATCAGCAGCGGGCATCACTGGGAGTACAGACAAGTGCCGTTATGTAGACAAATCGGATTGCGTACTGAGTCACTCAGTACCTTTTTATCATACCGAGTAAACTCTGTGTTGGCCCACCGTAAATGTATGTGGTTTATCCACGCCCTCTATCATTTTTTCCAGCTCATTTTAGAGGTTGATTCTAAAACTGAAGCATATCCAAAGCTCAAGTGGACCACACCATAGGAAACAGTGGGAATAATGATTTCCACCATTGAAACCTTCCTAAAGCCTATAGTGATTTTTATTTGTCATCCAACCTGTTCATAATATAATATGCATAGATGAATGGGAAAGACAAATATCAGCTTGATCCAAAACCTTTGTGCCCCCCAGAATTTTTCAACCGTAGATGTTCAATTCACAATGGATGGACAGGGTGGATGAAATACATAAATCAAGGTGGGTCCCACAGAGTTTACTCAATACCAATCCACTTCCTCATGTAGCTGCTAACTCCTCACCTCGCACGTGGCAAGCCTGTTTACACGGTGGACCACTCACATGGATAGGCCATACAATACCCCAATCAAAACTGGAGATTCTCTTGCAAAAAGGAACGGTTAGAACAGCAACCTACTTTCAATCAGCAAAACTCACAAATGTCTGGTAAGAGTTATCCAATCATCGGGAGTTTTTCCTACATCCTATCCATGCAGTGGCTCATGAGATCAACAGTCTTGATTACCACATGCTTGCTACGTGTATGGGCCAGGAGGGAGTTGCACAGAACTTCCATAGATGCAAACTGCATCAGACCATTTCTCTTAAGTCAAAAACCATAAGTTCGCCACATCCAATCATGGTCCGCAAAAGTAACAGTAAGTAGGCAGTCCAGATTCAACCAGCAAACACTCACAACAAATGGGTGGTCAGAAATTATCCAACATTTCTATAATCTGAGTCACCATCCATCGGACTCTAAAGCCGCCACACAGACAGGTTTTGGCAGGATACACTTCCCCTTCAATTCTTGGATTTGAATATGATCCACTATGTTTTATTTTTCAATGTTTCAAATTCCTCTTCATACATAACCGTCCATTCAACAAATGTTCTTAGATGAAGGGTTTAGATTTTAGGCTGTGGGGTGTAGACATAGGCTGATCCAACACTCAAGTGGACATCCATAATATATAAAAGACTAATCCAACACTCAAGTGAAATGCATTACAAGGAACAATTGAGAAGTGGACGTCCAATCAAATAAAGCTTCCATGTTTCTGTGGGCCCACTGTGGTGGTGATGGTATATGCCATACAACCCGCTTCAAAAATGGTCCGCCCGGATAATGGGATGGCCCTGAATATCTGGCTCCACATCCAAAGTTCAAAAGGGCTACACACGTTACTAGCAGTTTTCTTTCCCATGAATGACCCACCTGAGTTTTGATTCAAGCTGATTTCTGAGGGTTGGTTGTGAATATAAAAGATACAATACATAATGTACAGCAGCTTGATATTTTGGGTGATAGGGGCAGCATCAATGGTGAATGATGCAATAGCTGATATACTAATTCAAAACATTGTTTCAAGTTTTGGCCCACTTTTTGGTGAAGTGGGCCAGGCCAAGTGTTGGGTAGTTCACGTTGAATGTTGATAGTTCGGCAAGGGGGTAATTCGGGGTTATTTGGTGGTGGGGTTGTTTGTAGGGACAGATCTGGGAAGTTTATCTTCGCCTTCTTGTCAGGTTATGGATTTGGGTCCAACAACCGTGCTGAGGCTAAGGCGATTGTGGAAGGTTTGAAATTTTATGCTTGCAGCGGGGCTTCTTAGAGTAGGGGTGGAGAGTGATTCGAAGGTGGTAGTTGACCTCATCACAAACCAAGCCCCAAAAGTGTGGGCGATGTTGTATTGGTGGGCCAGAGTTGCCGCCCTTAGGCATCAGATGGACATTAGGATATCGCATACTCTAAGAGAGGCGAACTCTATTGCTAATGGGTTGGCCAAGGGGGGGGGAGTGTCTCCCAAACTCATACATTTTTTGAGAGTTCGAGTGAATTAACTAGTTGATTAAAGAGTTGTTGTTCCTTAGGGTGGGTGTGGGTAGTCTTCGATTGGGGGGAAGGGGTTTAATTAGTTATTTTTGTTGGGTGATGTCGCTTTCTGTTTTTTTAGTGGGAGCAACTGTGACTTCTTCTACTGTATATCCTTGTAGGCTTTTATTGAATATACTCTTTTATTATAAATTAAAAATAAAAATCAAAACATTGCTTCACATAGCTTATTTGTACAAGTTAATATATAATTAAATATATCATTTGAATAGCAAGTGAAAATCTCATATTTCTAGTACTACATTCATACAATATTAAAATTATTGTATCAAGAATTCAAAATGTAAAAAATTACTGCGGTGGATTTCATACTCTTATTGCTATTCAAATGACAAATTGTCAGGTGGAAAGTGTGCGCGTGTATTCCTTTGCAACTATATGGCGTATCCTAATTTTCATACATACCTTTAAAGATAAAGGTGATGGAAAGAAATTTTTTTAAGCGTACAAACGGCCTTTTAAAGTGGGTTGGTGGAAATCTACTATCTAACAAGCTTAGAATCCGAATATTCAAGCGCACATTGTTAATGCGTGTTAAGCTTGGCCTTCATAATTATTGGATTGTGGGAAAAGAGTTTGTGTTCACCTGAGTTCACCAATCCTCGGTGGACACTTGCTGCAATCCCACCTTTCCCTTAAATCAAGCGGATATTATTTTATACTCTGGCATATTATAATACATGATATGCAGACGCTTAGAAAATGTAGACATAGCATGTATTAGCTCACAATAAACCGACTAAATTTTGGAATCCATTCTCACTGAGTCACCCTCCTAAAACCAGTTTTATTGAGCAATCCTAGCCTCTGATTGATGGACACAAATTTTCTTTTAAACAGGAACGTTGGATATTTTTCACGTGATAATCCAATAGCCAGATGATCAAATAAGCTTAACTTTTGGTGTATAATGCATCTAGAATCAGACACATAATTTGGACAGTTTAATTAAAATTACTTGTATACCACGTGTTAAATTTTTAAGTAATTCCTAAGTGTCTGCTTATCATCCATCATCTTTGCCAGAGTATTAAAGAATTTCTCTCGCCAATTTTAGCATTCCTAGTCTTGCTGTCCGTCAGCCAGCCTTCGGTGCTCCACTAGAAAATAAGAACTAATGAACCGAACACGAACGTCGGAGAGTTTGCTAGTCCCACATGCACATCTATTCGCAGCCACACATGGCAACTCAACATGTGTGCAGGAAATCCGAACCGTGCATCAGGTGGGAATCACCACGTAGATGATCTATCCAAGAATTTGGGCAGGTATTAATTTCTCTAAGTAGGCTTCCCACATCAACAGACAATGGACAGTCAATACATTACTATGTTTCCAGTCGATCGGATGCCAAAGACACATGCCAAGTCACCACATGTGGCTGCATGTAGAAGTGCGTGTGGATGGGTGCATGTCTGGCCAGCAAATGCTAGAATGCTGGGTATCTAAGCTACTAACATCTTTCTATCTACGTATTTCTAAGTCGCGCGACTTCGACCACAAATTTCATATTTACTCTATTTTTTTCAAGGGCTCAAAACAGCCCTATTCAGTCCTATCCATGACACAGCAAGCACCCATCATCTGTCCTGATCACCTGGAAATTATAGAACCAATAGCAAAATTGTCTCGTGGCGAATCCCATCACCGGTGATGCAATGTGGGGCCCACCACATCGAGCAGGAGGGGTACAGCACCTCATTGGAAGCGGATTGCGTACTGAGTAAGCCCACGGTGATTTATGTATTTTATCCGCTCCGTCCATCCATCTTAACAGAAAATTTTAGGTGTGGTGCCAAAAAAATGAAGCATATCAAAATCTAAAGTGGACCACACCACAAGAAATGTGCGAACTGAATGTCTACCATTGAAAAATTCTCGGAGGACACAGAAGTTTTGGATCAAGCTGATATTTGTGTTTACCTTCATCCATATCTATGTGATCTTATGAACAGGTTGGATGACAAATAAACATCACTGTAGGGCCTGGGAAGGTTTCAACGGTGGAAATCATTATTTCCACTGTTTCCCGTGGCATGGTCCACTTGAGATTTGGATATACTTAAATTTTGGGCTCAACCACTAAAATGAGCTGGAAAAACATATGGACGGAATAGACGAATCACATACATTCTAGGTGGGCCCAACTGAGTTTACTCCGCACGATAAGAGCGTACGGATACTCCGCACGCAATCCGATTCCCACCTCATTAAGCTGACAGTGCTCCCCTCCGGATCCCACTCCAATCCAACGGATTATCCGAAACTTATTTCCTATCAGGAGTGTTTAGGCCCGTTCCTGTACGATACTTTTTTGTGTGGGATCCACCGTAGTGTTTACATGGCATCCAACCCGTCTATCAGGGTTTTCCCCACCATTAAACTGGGTGATATAAAAATCATGCAGTTCCAAATGTCATTTTAGCCACCACGTGAATCTGGAGCCTTTGGGTGGTTGAAGATTGTTTTCTATGAAGTGACCCACCAGATTATTTGATTGGGTTGATTTTTTATTACATCAAATCATCATGGTGTGTCTCATTTTATGCTCGGGTTCGATGGCATATATAAGACAATGGATCCACATGGATAGGTGAATAACTTCTATAAGTAGGTGAACAAGTTTTCACGAAATTCAAGAATTTTTACGTGTGGTTAAATGAGTTTATTTTGCAACGTTGCAGAATGTTGGCCTTCCTTGCTTTCCAGAAGTTTTCAACCACGGTAAGTGCCATGATACGTCACACCGCACTTTATGTGGCCAGGGTGAGGCAGGGATAACAGCTTTAGTGGATGAGGCCCTCACCGTGGGGCCCACATCGATGTATGTCCACGCCGTCCATCCGATTTTCCAGATCATTTTAGGGCATGATCCCAAAAAATGAGGCAGACACAAAGCTTAGGTGGACCACACGGTAGGGATTGAATTCCTACCATTAAAAACTTATTGGGGGCCACAAATCTCAGGATCAAGCTGCTAGCTATTTGTGTTTTCCCTTCATCCAGGTTAGATGGAAAATAAACATTACAGTAAAGTTTTTAACGGTGGACGTTAAATCAACACTGTTTTCGTGTGGTGTGGTCCACCTAAGATCTGGATCTGCCTAATTTTTGGGACCTAGCTAGAAAAACAAATGGACGGCGTGGATATACAACACAAACATCGAAGTGGGCCCCCACCATTAGGGCCTCACCAGCTCCACGCCCAAGTGACAAACCAAGTAACAAAAGATGGTGGACATGATTCCACACGAGAATTGTCATGGCTTCTCTCAAGATCCGGACTCTTCACGAGGTTCAGACCATTCATCAGGCGGTCAACACTCAAGCCACCTGATCACAGTGCAGGCCTGATTTACACGCGGGGGCACATGCACAGTGCGACCGCCCACTTGATGAACGGCTCGGATCCTTGCAGACACGTGCAACATTGGAGAGAATAGGATCATTACACGTAGCCAGAGCAACCCTCACCTGCCTCAAACCTTCTGTCAGTTGCTCCATGACACGATCATCAGAAACAACAAAACCGGAATGACATCTGGTATGTCCATGCAACAACAGTACACTTGTCATAGTAATATGTCAACCGTCTATCTAGTGGCCACTATCACAGATGGAACAGAGAGCTAAGGGCCTAAGAGCATCAGCCTACGTGTATCCTCAACCACTTTCTATCCATGATAGGGCCACCACCAGCTGAACCGTCTTGTTTTGAAACATCACCCTCAGAAATGGCTCACTGAATCGCTATAAATAGAAGTTTCCTACGTACACAAAAACCACCAAGCTCACAAAAATGAAAGAAGAAGAAGAACAACTTCAAGAACTAGTTGTTCATGGCATGCTGGAAGGAGGGGAAGAGGGGGTGGCGACTAAGATCGAGCTGCCTGTCGAGGAGATTATCGAAGAGTATGTCGGATCTTTCGGATTCTCGCAACTCCTCCATGTGTTCTTGGTCTCTCTTGCATGGATATTCGACTCACAGAACACGTTGGTAACGATCTTCAGCGATGCGCAGCCTACATGGAAGTGCACCGGAGCTTCTTCTTCATGCTCTCATGGCTCCTCCATGTGTGAGCTTGAGCCGGGAGCTTGGGAGTGGGTGGGAGGGAAGGCGAGCTCGACAATCTCGGAATGGGGTTTGATATGTGACCACAAGTTCAGGGCTGGGATTCCAGCATCCTTGTTCTTCATCGGTTCGCTCATCGGTGAGGCTATTTTGGTCATTGATTAATTTCTAACTAATTTAGGGTAGACCCCATAATATCAGCATTGTCCAGATAATTCATCTGGTGGCTCCCACCGTGGGAATTCAATAGCATAAAACATCGGTCATTGGATGATGATCATTGTCAAATCCTCTCTAGCCGTCCATTTGGTGATCACCTAGATGAGTGTGATCTTCAAAACATGGCATTGTTATGGTGTGGACCAACTAGATGAACAATCTGGATGGTGGGCCCAATCAGGAGTGTCTCTTATACAGGTGTCTCATGGTATATCATCTCTTTCATAGATGTCAAGGCCTTTTTTTTTTTTTTTTTTTCCTTCTGGGTTCACCTCATCAATACTGAAAACGGTGCATAGAAGAATATTAATCGACCCTGAGATCATGATCTAACGGATATCAAACAGTAGGGCCCCAGAACCTACTTGGAAGAGACCCATTCACAGACACAGCAGTTAAGAGGGCCAACAAACATACACCATCTGATTAGGATGGACGGTGATCATTCCTTTATAAACACAAGAAAAAGTCAGCAAAGGTTTGGAGAGACATATGGATTCACAGCCTCATGACAAGAAGCAGCAGCTTTTACGTACAGATGGAAACAGCTAATATCATCCCATGCAAGGGTTGGTAGAATCAGACGACCACGACATCCAAGCCTCAAATGCGAGAAGCGTTTGGCCATTTTTACCCCTGCAACCTGGCAACAAAGGCTCTATGGGACCATATTGATAACTGTATAACAGCCACACAGTACATCTATTGCACCAGCTTATGTTACGAAGTTGGCCAATAAAACAAGATCGATCTAAAGTTCGAGTGGGCCACAGCACAAGAAAAAATAGGAAGCAGTCCACCGTCGAGAAAAAGTTCATTGATTGGACGGTTTGAAAGTGAGCTGAGCCCCATCAATTGGACGGTTTAGATCATCATACACGTGCATGGGATGATAAATGTAAGGAAGGACAAAAAATATATAGGATGGCACACATTAGGAATGAACCTGATACCTGATTACCAAACATGTGGTTGTATGTGTATGCTGTATTTCAGCATGCATGTAGACGTGTAGGGGAAGGACCTTATCCATGCATCTGCCCATGTATACAAACACTCCTATTTGTAATTCATGCATACATGCATCTTATCTTTGATTCATGAGTTTCTCATGAACTCAGATTTGAACTATTTCCATGAACTAATTAAGGATAATGACCTCCTGCATGCAGGCTCCGCCGTTCATGGCCGCTTGGCGGATGCATACCTAGGAAGGAAGAAGACAGGTCCTCCTCTCATGTCTCTTAACTTCCATAACTGCTTTCCTGACATCCCTCTCCCCGAATGTATGGGTCTACGCCCTCCTCCGTTTCTCAAACGGGTTCGCCAGATCAGGCATTGGAATGTGCTGCCTCGTCCTCTCAACAGAGGCTGTAGGACGGGAGTGGCGCGGGCAAGTAGGCCAATATGGCTTCTTCTTCTTCACGATCGGCTTCCTTTCCCTCCCATTGATGGCTTACCCGACAAGAACATCTTGGCGAAAAATATACATGGTCATGTCTGTTCTACCCCTCTTATACTCTGTTCTAATCCTCCCTTTTGTTTCCGAGTCCCCGCGATGGCTTGCAGTCAGAGGCAGATCAAAAGAAGCAATGGAAGTCTTGAACAAGCTAGCGAGACTCAATGGAAGGAAGCTGCCGAAGAACTTAACCATTCTGAACCCCTCCGCTGATAAAACTAACGACCCCGGTTCAACAGAAAGCTTGTGGTCCAAAAGGTGGGCCACAAAGAGGGTAATCACAGTCATGTTCACCGGTTTTGGAATTGGCTTCGTTTATTATGGCGTTCAGCTGAATGTAGAGAACTTGAACTTCAATCTCTACTTCACAGTAGCTCTAAACGCCTTGATGGAGATTCCAGCAGTTTTCCTTGGCAGTGTGCTGTTGGGTTTCATGGATCGCCGGGTTCTTATCTCTCTATCTGCTTACGTCGCCGGCATCTCATGTATCATCTGCATCTTTTTCTCTCGCAAGAATGGAGACGGGAAGATAAAATCAAAAGGTAGCTGGTCTCAGTTAACCGCCGAAGCTATCGGATTCATGGGAGCTTCGACAGCTTTCGATGTTCTTTACATTTACTGTGTGGAACTGTTCCCCACAAATGTGAGGAACTTTGCAGTGTCGATGCTCCGACAGGCACTGATGTTGGGAGCAGCCATCGCCCCTCTCCTGGTCGTTTTGGGTCGTCTGAGTCCGTCCATTTCATTCCTGATATTTGGAGCCTTGGCGATCTTTAGTGGGTTTCTAGTATTCTGGCTGCCCGAAACCAGAAATGCTCCTCTATATGAGACATTGGAACATCAAGAGAAAGAGGAGAAGCTACGTTCAGTTTCAGACCCAGAGATAGAGCTGGGCAATAAGTAAATTGTAATCCATAGTTTATAAACTCAGAGATTCCAATGGGTGTATCGGCCCAACTCACCTAATTCAGGGGTGATTCCTGGGCGGCAACTCGTGGTGTCGAACCGGATCTTTCATCTTGGACAAAGAGGCACCCCACTTGGAAGGGTCTTAAAACCATGGAAAGACCAGTCGATGAAAAGCGTACATACGGTTTCAATTATGAGACTCTATAAGCTTTCTGTGTGGTATGTGTCCTGGACTAAGAATACAAGAAATTTCACAACTGATGGTGCTTTTATGTTACAATTCTTATGTAATTGGCAATCCAAACCCACCCTAAATATATACGAGGAAGACTTCCAATGACAGAACCAATGAATGGAATCAGGTGACGCCGGTCACAGGTGAAAACATTACTTTTCACATTGCGTATGCTATACACTATGCTACATACCCTGTAATGTACACTATCAAGGACTTATGCTATTTGCACTACAAGGCTATTTAAAACACTACACACCTACAAATATGAGCATCCTATCTGATACTCTAATCATCAAAACAGCCTAGTCTCAGCTATTTGAAGATAGCTTTGCATCTCTTATGCCAAAGATTCCTATCTAAGGCCTTACCCCTCTTTAAGTGAACAAGCCTTCATATCCCTTCTCACCACCTCAGTCCTATTCCTTTAGTTCTTCCACTCATCTTTGTAGGCCTTACCCCTCTTTAAGTGAACAAGCCTTCATATCCCTTCTCACCACCTCAGTCCTATTCCTTTAGTTCTTCCACTCATCTTTGTTTCAGGCCCACAACTTTAATCAAAGTTTCTATCGACAACAAAGGCCATCTCTGGTTTCGGTGGCACATGGGAGAACTATCTTTCTACATGCTCCCTTCATTTGATCTCCCCTGTTGAGGCCATGGATTAATGACTCATCCGAGTCGCTTGTGACTTGTCCAAGTCGACTCAGACTCAGTTGGGTCTGATCCTATTCAGCACCCCTAGTCAGGATTAAGAACAAAGGGCTTGACTCGCCCGAGTCACCCCCAACTTGCCGGTAAGTCTCGACTCGACTCTGGACCAAACGAGGCAATCCAAGTCACCAAGAAAACATGGGTGGGGCTATCTGAGTCACGAAGTAAACATGGTTGGCGCTATACTTACACCATGCCTACAGTGCTTGTCGAGCACTGCATGCTAGAGAAATCAATTGTTTGCAAATTTCCCTTCCTGGATAATGCTCAATGGCCAGAGTCAAGTGTTGTAGTGTTTGGCGTGATTATGTTAGCAGGAGTCATGTTTGCTAAAAATGTGTTTGTGAGCACCCTAGTATTACATACAACCAGCTACTTAATCACATCCTTTGGACTTTGGCCTATGGAGGTGCATTTTTGTGCACCAGTGTCACTTGGATGCCTTAAAAAGGAGAACATTCAAATACATCGAGCAAGATATTCAAGAAATATTAATCAATTTGTTTAGGAAGGGTATCAAAAGTTTACCCAAATCTCATCTCTACATTATTTTTAGATAATAGATCGCCTTTAGCATAGTATGATGATGGATAGCATACTAATTGGTGATACCACACCATGTATAACGTTAGATTCAGCCACATACTAGAAAACTTCAGCAGTTCTTTGAAATCTTAGATGCGTCTGAGCATCAGTTGTAAAGATAAAAGTCTGCGGAAAGATTTACGCTGACATCAATGAATAAAAAGTAAAATGCCAGAACTAGCACAACGAAAACTCAGCAATAACATTAGTTCAATGGGGCACAAGAATTTGAAGGACATGGATCTGAGAAATTTTTTCCTCAAAGCTTCTAAAACATTATAGACAAGCTCATCCAAGCTAGGATTAAAATATTTGAGATGCCAAATTGCTTCCTAATGCTCAAGGTAAACTGATTGATCCACTGGGAATTTTATGGCACTTTTCCATGAGAAAAACAAAACAAATGTTCCAAGAATTCATCATAAATAAAGGACTATTAAAAGGATTAAAAATCAGAATTTCATGGTCTATAGGGGGGAGAAGTACCTCTATTCTATTAGAGGCTTACAACTAGCAAATTATCTGTCAGCTGTAAACCCAAGTCAAATCACTATTCAAATCCTTGAGATGCGAAGTGGAATTTCAGCTTCTGTTTTCTCTCCCCTTGAGACAAACTGGATATGATCCAAATTGCCGCATTGCTTTAGTATCCACCTTCGGCAGTCTTCAGCAGCTACAACTCCTGTTGAATAAGCTCCATGTACGGATGCTGGGTGATCCATGCTCACAGCCTCCCCAGCGAAAAAAATATTATCCACAGGGGTCCGAAGCTTCTCATACAAATCAATGGGCTTCCCAACCAAGTCATAGGAATACGAACCGAGTGAATTTGGGTCTGTTCCCCAACGTGAGACCAGATACTGGATCTGTATGAATCAACAACCAAAGGGTCACTTGTTGTTAGAGGCAATGATTGCAGTATCGATATTGGCTGATATTATCAATATCGGTAGGCGCCGATAAATATCGGCCTAGTAATAACACAAAAAATGGTCGATTCCTTCGTATCGCACGATATATCATGCAATATCAATAATATCCCACGATGTATCGATATCGCACGATATATCGTCAAAATATCGTTAATTTTTGCATAGTGAGCTCCAAATATCGTCGATACCTGGACAATATCGTCTAGGTATCGGTCAGAGACGCTAGAACGTTTCTAAACTTGGTTTTTTTTTTTTTTTTTTTAGAAAAAACTTGAGGAGGCCTATTTTTTCTCAATTTTCTCCTACTTCATTAAATCGGTTAGACGCACAAGAGTCCCCTATTTTGTAGAAAGAAAAAAAAATAAATTTTTGTTTGATTTTCTTCTAGTTTCTCCTTCCTAAAAAAAAAAGTTACCGTTGGGCTTAGTTTGTATAGTTCGGTTAGCTTTTTTCTAGATTTTATTGAGTCCTCATATAAATCTAGCCCATATAAGGTAGCTTGCATTGCGTTGAACTAGTATAGTCAAAACTGTATTTGGAGAATACCCACTCAGTTGTATCATCCATAGGTATATTTCTCAACTCTCTTGCTTGTTTTACTTTGTCAATGTATTGGTTGTGTTTACATTAATATCTTGTTACATTTGTATATCTTATGGAATCAATTTAAACAATAGTTGCATCAGTTCAATTAGATAGCGCATAGCTTAGGATCTTTTTACAAAGAAACTCCATTATATGAACTCTTTTTTTTTTACATATTATGATTTAAATATGTGTATTGAGGCCCATTTTATCAATCCGTGAAGTTTCATTGAAAAATTCAATCAATTTCCCAATGTTTCCCCATGTTTCCCAAAAAGTGGGATACATTTCGCGATACAACCGATATTTCCCACCAATACGCGATATGTATCTTTATCCCAAGGGTGCGAAACGTAACGCGATACCGACACTGCGAACGCTGGTCAAAGGTATAGTGTCTGGTCAAAGGTATAGTGTCTGAAAAAGCAAATGGAACAATGCTAGTTTGTCATTAGACTAGTGGATGCAGAACTCAAAGGCTTTACAAGCCATAATCTTCTGATTTTTTTATAATCTTCTCAGGTATACAAAACCTAGTTTTATGGTCATTGCAAAACAGCTTTTGCTCACTTAATACTATTTCACTAGCCTTGATCTATTCTTCTGAAATTAGATCTCCCATCGGTAATGTATTAGCAATGACCAATAATAATAATATAAAAGGTAAATTTTACTCAATTTTGGGGGTTAAATACATGTTAGCATGTGGGTCATGGCCACATTCCAAAATGTTTTTACCAAAGTCAACATAATGAAATCAACTCGGAATGCAGTCAGTCAATTCCCAACTAAGTACAACCCCGCTTTTCTTTTTTCTTTATTAAGAATGAGAAACTCAGACAAGTCAATATTCAACCTTAAGCATTAAGGTAGAAAATAAAGATTTCAAAGACAAGTAATTTTCTTTATATAAATAAATGAAAAAACAACTAAGTTGATTAGAGCCTGAGTTGGAGTTTCGAAGGGTTTCCATTAAGCTTCATGGGATTAGCCTTCTTACAAGTGCGGAAGATTCTTTGATGTGGAGCCTAGATAAGTCAAACAAGCTCTCCATTCGGTCTTTCTATAGGTTTCTATCTTCTAACACTGTTTGGGGCCAAGTCCACCATCTTTTGTATGAAGTTACAGAGCACCTCCAAAGACAGCAGCTTTTGCATGGTTGGTGTGTAGCAACCAGGTTCTCACTATTGACCACCTTCAAAAAAGGGACGTACATTCCCAATATGTGCTCCTTATGCCTTGGTAATGCAAATCAGTAAACCACTTGTTTATTCATTGCCAGTTTGCTATGTCCAATTGGGAGTATTTTGGGCATGTTCAAGATGCCTCGGGTGATGCCGAGAAGCATTGACATTCTATTTGTCTTGGCATGGAGGCAGGTCCAAAAGAAAATGCAGGAAGCTTTAGAGGCTCTCTTTTGTAGCTATTTTGTGATCCATTTGGAGAGAGAAATATCCTTGCTTTTAGGACAAAAGTGGGTCCCCCTTAGTCTTAGGAGACCTAGGTCTTATGTCAAGGAATGGGCTTTTGTTTTGAATATCCCCTTAAATAGTTTCTCTTAGCTGTTTCATGGCTCCCTTTGTAATTTTGGTATTTTTAGCGCCATCTAATGAATCTTTTATCATCTTTCAAAAAAAAAAAGAGTAGATGAAAAAAGCCAAGAAGATAAAACGTAGCGAACTTTTCAAGTCTCCTAAATAGAGGCAAGTTTATAACTAGAGTTTTCAAAAGAAAGTAATTCATCCGAATACCAACGCTGAGTTATTTACCACCATTGCTTCAAGGGGTCACAAATAAATGTACAATTATATATTGTAAATACACAAGAAAAGGAGAGGTCTTACAGGCTCTTTTGCATCAGGTAGCATCTTTTTGAGTTGCAACATTGCAAAACTGGCAGCTGCCTCATCAGACAACTTCTCTATGTCATAGGCAAACCTTCCGGCAGCCATGTACACAAGGACTGGATGGCCCGTCGCCTTGTGAAGATTTAGGAAATAGCCACATGCATAAGATGAAGGAGCAACGGTGCCTAATAATTCCACATTCGGCCAGAAAACCGTATCAAAGCATAGAGCAATCTTATTCTCATTGCCAACTCCCAGATCAGATATTGCAGTGATCTTCCACTCCGGTAGCTTCGGCTCAAACTCAATCAGGTTGGCTTTGAGTACCCCAAGAGGCACCGTTACAATTGCAGCATCAGCAACAAAACTTCTCCCACCCTCGACAGTGACTATTACTCTATTACACCACTGAGCAATTCTTGTAACCCTGGTTATCAGGATTTGATTGTAAAAATGATGTCAATATATGGACCCAAGAAATCCTTTTGCCAAATAAAAACAGCAATTATATTCCCTAGTTTTTACTTGAAGAATAACTGAAATTTTATAAAGAGGAAACAAAAGCAGCATAAAATAGAAGGCTACAAGTTGCCAACACAAAGATCCAACTTATTAGCTCCCTCCTTAGGGAGCCTGAAATAACATAGGTTCTCTACATGTGATGAAACAGCATATGAAATGCACAAGGTCATCAACATAATTGAACAAATGCCAATTTCCAGCGTTCATTCGACTCAAAAGAAGCCCAACCAATAACATGGTTGGAGCCTCCTTCAACATATACCACAGATATCTCACCAAATTACAAAGGTATTAGAATTTAAAATTATAACAGAAAGCTTCCAAAAGTCCTTGGACAGCCATTATTCCATTGAACTTGAGCACAAAGAATTTTAGGCATGAGCCACAGATCCTGAATATTGACGAGCCACTAAAAATCCCAATTAAGGTTGTATTTGGATGCTCTCAAGTTGAATTGCCATAATTAATTCAATAAAAGAGAAATGACCAAATTCTAATTATTTTCCTTAGGGCCTGTTTGGTGTTTGCTTAAATAAGCATTAAATAAGCCTTTTGCGTAGTTCCAATTCCCAAAAGCACTTAAATAAGCATTAAACACATTTGGTTAAGGGCTACATTAATCAATTTAGGGCTGTCAATGGGTTCACTCAGATCCTATAGTACACATACCCGGGCTAGCCGAGTTTGGGTCTAGCTGGGTCCAGTCCCCATTCTTGAAGACCTGGACCTGGATCCAGTCATGTTTAGGCATTTGTCGAATCTTTGGATTTAGGTTTCAAGTAAATCTCAGGAGAAATAAGAGCATTAACATGGTCGGCCCACCTGATAATAGATTGCACAGATGTACACGCATGTGCCACTTCAGCATACATGGTATGTAGATGGGCACTCTTACATGCATGTGGCTAGGGAAACCTCACCTCGTTGCTAGAACAACAATATATAGTAGTTACTGTTAAAAATAACTAGGTTCGACTGAGACCCGACTTGACCCCACCAAACCTGAGGGGGCAAAAACGGCTAGACCAATTTTTTACTAGGTCCAAAACATGAGATCCTAAACCGACCAAATTTATTAACAGGTCCAAAAAATGGAAATTGGACCTGTTAAAATCAAGTCCGGCCCGATCTGTTACCCGGGGATCCGGGTACCCATTGACAACCCTAAATTAATTGTTAAAAAGCAAGTATAATAATAAATAAATAAAAAATGCTTTTTCCCTAAGTGGGTTAGAGACATTTCCTGACACTCCCTCCACTTCAGTTGTCCACAGCCCCTCAATTGAGGGGGGAGAAGGTGTCAAAGATCTAGGCCATTCATCACATAGGATGCACTGTGAATAGAGCTAGACACAAACCAAGCTAGTTTGAAATATCGGCTAGGATTGGTTTGAAAAAGCTCGGCTTGGATTGATTCGAATATAAGTTTAAACCATACCAAGCCCTCCGGAGTCAAGCTCGTTTTGAAAAACAACCAATCAAACAGAGGCAGTACGCTCGTCTTGATTTGGCTCAAATATTGTATGCACAACTGTTTCTCGTGTGTATCCACTTGAAGCTCTGGATATGAGTCAATTTTGGGATCATGGTCCTAAAATAATATGTAAAACGATGGATGGCTGATAATACATATACAGATGACAATAATATGTCATAATACATATACAGGAATGCACATTGTTTCCCTTGCCTTGTATGTATGCACACTGTTTCTCGTGGTGTGATCCACTTGAGCTCTGGATATGATTCAATTTTGGGATCATGTCCTAAAATAATATGTAAAAACGGATGGATGGCATGGATAATACATATACATGATGACATGAATAATGCATAATACATATACAGGAATGCACATTGTTTCCTTGCACTTGTAAAATTATACTTGTGTACTTGTTTGGTAAAAGCTCCTACATGTCTATTTTGAAGTTGCACTCCTTTAAAGGATGTTAAACATCATGTGGTAAAATACTTTTTTGTATTTTTTTGTGTTATTTCTAACTTTTTTAATTCTTTTCTATTTAAACAAACAACTAAAAAAAGAGCCGCCGCCTGTTTGAACCCAACCCAGCCCGGTTTGAAATTTTCGACTAAACCAATCCCGGCCCGAACCAGATTGTCCTAGAGCAAACCAAACTCAGGCCAAATGGGTTGGCCCGAAACAACCGAGCCAATCCACAAACTGGGGTGGCACAAAAACAAGCCAAACTAAACTAGGGCTAACTCGGCCCAGCTCAGATCATTGCCCACCTCTAACTATTAACCCTAGTTCGCCAGCCCAAACTCGGACAGTCACACAGTCGGTTTGACTCGTGACTCGGTGGGTCAACTAGGCAGGTCAAGAAATCAGGCCAATCCAACCATCATGTGGGCCACCTCATTAATGTGGTGGCTTTTGGATAGTTGTCCATTGTTTTCTTCGGTGTAGCCAACCTAATGATTGGATAGGCCTTATTTTTTTGGCATCACATCATCGTGGAGGCACTCACCTATTACTCCAGCTGGATGACATACACACAATTCGTTAGGCCCACATGGGCAATAGTGTATAAGCAGGTGAATGACTTTTACACAAGTTAATAGAATTTTACAAGCACATGAATAACTCATAGAATGAGCTTATTCTAGAGGAACTTGCAGAGGAGGTGGCCTCAACTTCTGTATATCAAAAAAACTTCGATACGCAAGCACTTAGAAACTAGCAAGCATACCTGTGGTTCAAGCGTATGTCTAGCTCTTTCGCTAAAGAATTTAGAACGGGATAATACCCTTCTACCATAAGTCCATGTCCACCAGAAAGAACATGCTCCTGTATCAAACCAATCATGAGAGAAGAATCATTTGCAGCAAAGACGAACTGATTGACTAAAAGTTCTGAGATGAGAATTTTTCAATTTTACAATAGTGCAGCAGCTTTGGCTTAGTCTCTTGAGTTTTATGCCTTCAAAAAATTAACAAATGAGAAAGAAAAAAAAAACAATAGGTTTCCACAAGTTGAAAAGATGAAAGAGGACATTTCACAGGTTCCTATAGATGTTATGAAAGTAGATGAATCCCATGCGAGTGAACAACGTGCACAATTACAACGTCGAATATTCAACACCCATTCATTGAAATCAGCTCAAATCGTCAGCTTTTTGAAATCTGATCGTGTTTACAGTATGCCAAAACACTTCATGGAAAACAGAGGGGAAGTTGATTTTTCTAAGATAGAGCATATTTTGAACCTGAACAAAATAGGGGTGTCAACCTTGATTTCAACAACATAAACCAACTAGATATAGAGGAAAACTTGCAGATGTCTTGCCTGGTCCCAGCTTTTCAACGATATCATATCAGCATCAGCCGCAAACCAAGCTTCCATTCTACATATGTACCATTGCAATACTTCATGGGCTAGCCCTTCTTGTCTACAATATGAAAATCATATTATTAGCCCCACCATGAATCTGCATTCTCATGGTTAAATAACAATAAGGTAATGCATGTCTTTATTTTGTGGTGCGAGTGGACCTCAAGTCTGGATTTCTCTCCAAGACAATGGAGATGGCTTCAAGAAGGGACATGTCATGGCTATGTTCATCCCTTACTTTCTCCGTCTGCAACACTCAAGAAAAAATCAAATTCAAAATAACATAAATCAGTAATTACAAAATCAATGTCCAAGGACCAATTTGGACAGAACTTGGGGATATGAAATTTTCAATGTGTGGGAACTGCTGCACTGCCGACAAAGCCATCTTGCAGAAGTGCACGTAGAATATTGCTAACTGTAACCAAAACCATGTTAGCAGGGCGGTTCCCACAAAATATGGAAATAAGAAAAGAAAAGAAACAGTCCACTCCAAAAATTCCATACAAATTGGCTCTTCAAGAGCATACCTCTTTGAGAATTCTCGCACATGCATCTCCAACTTGAATGACTAGTTGTTGAGGGATTTGTCGGCCATCCATATCAAAAAGTGCATAACTGCAAGAGCCATTTACTGAATGGTCATCGTCATTGACATTGCCATCTTAGACTCTCCCAGCAATTTGGTATTGGCTTTTAAATGATGGATTGGCAGGGTGCCTACCAAACATCAACCTTACTGTTTTACCAAGCTCTTGGAACTGGACATGGCAGTAGCTTACAGTGACACCACTCACATGCCAGTACAGTCCCCCTAGTATTGATCCCCAGCTCAACCATTACATGCACACCCAAAGGGCAAGCAAGCAAGATTGGCTATGGTGGGGCAACTTGCCCAGCAAGCCACTAAGCACACAGATGGAAAGATAGAAAGTTTGAAATCTAATCTTCTGGTATTAAAGCAACAACATTCACTTATGATCAAGATCTCAACAGACGGTTAGGTACAACCATTGAAATTCCATCAGGACACAACAAGATGTAAATACTGCATCTGTTTAGATAAAGGGTACAGATGTATTGATAAAAGGAGCTTCCAAATAATAGATCCCAATAGATATCCACTTCACATGACAAATCCCCAAAACAAACAGATTTAAAATACAACAGATCCATTGGAACAACAGATCCTAATGTTCCGTTAAGTAAAGCAGGCCTCCATTCCCATAACAGATTCTAGATCCATTCACATAGAAGTCACACGTGAGTCTTGGTGGAAACACAAGCGACAACAAAGATATTGATCTGAAGCTTTTGGCTTTCAAAGGAAAGTGTGGAGGTGCACAAAACCTGAATTGATGAAATTTGAGCCTTCAGCTGGCTTAGGAGGAGCATAACTCAGAGGTTGTAGCTGAGCCTAAACAGAAGGGCTTGATTATAAAGTGGAGATGCTTGTTTCGAGTTACAGGGCAAAGGTCAAGCATGGAGGTGACAGGAAAAAGTTCTTCCTAAAGGCACCAGCCAATAGGAGCCATGGGAAAAAAAAAAAAAAAAAGAGGAAGAAAGAATACAAAGGAGAAAAGGAAAGAAATTGCAATCATCAAGAGAAGAAGAAAGGAGAAGATTGGAAAAGGCATGAGAACAGTGTATGCAGTCAAATGATCAAATGGCAAGAAAGAAATGCAAATGAATTTCTGTAATTATCAAGATACTTGACTTACCCATACAAAGGGGTGGAGTTGAAGAGATAATAAGGAGAAGGAAGGCAACTGTTGTCCTTCAAGGAAAAAAGTTAAGGCATTGTTTCACTGTTGGTTGAATATCATCTATAACGAACACTATAATAGGGGTCTGAGCATTGTCAGATGTGGCAGGGGTGCAGGGGCTTGGTGGGTTTCCACTCAATGTTTGCTCTACTTTGGACTTGGCTCATGTCAAAGGCCCATGAATCTTGACAAAGGAATGAGATGTCTTTATCAAGTACAGACACAAATATCTAGCGCCTGTTGCCATTTCCCAATGGAATTTTTCTTTTAAGTCTCTATTGATTCCCATGAATATCGACATCTACATGAAGTTGCATAAAAAAGATGATAACCTGCCATACTTTCTCACTTCAAGGACCTACTTCTTTACCAATCCCGTCCTAACAAGAGCAAGATCACAAACTTGTTCGATTTAAATTCCAACAGATGCATAAATGCCATGAATTGGGAAGCATGCTTTGTATTTTCATCTAAATAAGGTTTTAGAAGCTTATGGGTATCTTGTCCACCATTGATCCATTATGGTGGAAACCTCAACGTGGATCACTCACAAATAAGCTATTCAAAGTACCAAAAGAAGAGACATTAGAAAAGAATACAGATGAGAAGAACTACCTTTCTAGATCATGGTCATATAAGATAGAGTCATCACCACTTGTACGGTACAAGGAAAGTCCTAGGCCTCGAATCAGAGGAGCCAGTGAATTTTCATTGCAAACACCATGCAGCCTGAATTACCAACACATCAAAGAAAATCCATCACCGAGACATTTTGAGTGTTTGACTGGGATAGAAATAAACATGCAAAGACAGCTAAACAGTAAAATATGAACTTGCCATGATGCCCCCATGTCAACTGGAAAACCAAATGAGTAGTCAGTATGCACACGACCACCAAGTCTATTTCGTGATTCCAATAGGACAACCTGGACAAAATAAGCATCTCGATTGATGAGACATAATAAGAAGCAATGCAAAAAGTCAAATAATCACCTAAAATAACACAAAATACTAAGAACCTAGTCACCTTACAAGAGGCGTCACAAAGTGTACGAGCAGCAGCAATCCCCGAAATCCCTCCACCTATCACAATGACTGAAGGAGGAGACAGTTGTTGCCTCTCAATATGTGAGACAAAAGGACCTAAACACGGGGATGATAAAATATTATCAGGAATGGTAAAATTTCATATTATCATACAATGAAACCGAATGGGGAAAAGGGAAAACTATGTTTGATAACAAGCCTTCTCATGTTAGCCTTATCGTTTGAGCAAATGTATAAATAAATACCATCTGATGCCGAAATAGAATCTCTTGGTTTGAAATAAACTCTTAAATAACGACAACAAAAATAATTAGATTGTCCATGAAAACACAAGCATGGTAAAAGGTGCAAAATCAGTACTACTCCAGCTAGGTAAGATTTGCATAGGCTGGTCAAGCAACCATCCAGTCATAGCATACTAAGAGAATTGCAGAGATGCAACAGTTGACTCCTTCATGTGCGATCATTTGGTAGGGAGTACAGTCGGTAAAGAAACACTGTTACAAAATGGATGCTCAGCATATAATTTGATATCATAAACAGGGTATTGTGAATTCTAATGGCATTAACACATACACAGTCAGATAGCAGGCCTATCCATATGTGACACCAAGAAAATTAACCAGATTACTTCAGAAATAGAGAAGAGGAAAGCGAGCCGAAAGGAGAAGGGTAAAGGAACAGTTGAGGATGCTGAACGGGAATGCCTCCAAAGTGTGTTAAGTGAGGAGGGATGGACAAAATCGTGGAAAACAAGAGAGACCCAAGAAGACTTTGGGCAGCTCGCGAAGAGATTTCTCGACGTTGTTAGTAGAGAAATTTCCATCTGGTTGGGTTGAAGAGCATCTATTTTGTATTTTCAGTCGTTGTGGCTCAATCATGTAGGTCATCATCTCGTAGGACAGGAAGTTGAAAAAGACTCGTAGATTCGACTTCTTGCACATGCAGTCAGAGGAGGAACTCGGGAGAGCGGTAGCAGAAATGCACAATCAATACTTCGAAGGTAGGTGAATTGTGGTGCAAAAGGCACACTTTGGCCCAGAGAGGGTGGCCGATTCTAGCTATCAAGAGTTAGGAGATCCTGGGAAAGTAGGGGCTTCAACTAGGGTGCGAGGGGCAGTTGGGGACCACAAGGTCGGGTTACGAGGGGGGAGCAAAAGGGGTCTCGGTTCCTAAAACCTTTGCAAAAGTTGTGAAGGATAAGGTGGAAGTTGTGGCCGAGGCATCAGGAGTCCCAGAAGGGATCCGAGGCCCACAGCGTGTCAGAGGAGTCCCTAAAGAAGATTGTCGTTCGGTTCGAAGACTATCGTTGCCTTCAGGAAGAGGATTGCATTATCAAACCCTTAGGTGCGAAGCAGCTTTGGGTGTTTGTCAGGGCAGATGCCAATATCGATCAAATTGTTGCAGCGGGCACCCTTTTAATGACAAACTAGTCTTGAAGATCCATAGACGGGCAGCGAAGTCATTTTTTAGCGAGGTAGAGGTGTGGTTTTTCCTGTGGAGGATGAGGATCCCACTGGAACTATGGGTCGATGAGGTTTTCAAGTCGATAGGAGCATGTTTGGGGGAGGTTATAGCTATCAAACCTACCATAGCGAATGAAGACGAGATCAATGAAACTAGGGTCTGCGTGAGGAAGTAAGTTGTCTGGGCCGATCCGAAGTGAGTACACATAGGTGGGAGAAGAGAAGGTGGTGGTGGGGGTGGTGACAGAATTTTATTAGGGGGGTCCCGTGTAGGTGAGATGAGGAATGGATGCACAAAAGTGGTGGTTCCCGGATGTAGGTGGGCGGCCATGGCGGTGGGAAAGAAGAAGGTGCACCGATTCCCGTAACGGTGGTGGTTGTTACAACCATCGTTATAGTAGAAGGTGAAAAGATGATTTGGGTATGGAGAAGAGATGAGAAGAGTGGGAGAAAGAAAGAGTTTGGGAGAATGTTGTGTTGAGGCAACATGCCCTCACACACAAAGCTTTATTAGAATAATACATATGGTACCTTGCAGGAGAAGAAGAAAGGTGGACATGCATTTACAATAAAAAAGCCACTTGATACATTAACACACATTTATACTAACTCTCTAGACTACTCCTCAAGTTAGAGCATAGATGTTGATCATGCCCAACTTGTCACGAACACGATGAAGAGCATCTTGACTTAAAGACTTCGTAAGGACATCTGCAAGTTGATCACCAAACCGAACAAAAGGAGTGATGATTTCCTTAGAAGTTATTTTCTCCCGAATAAAGTAACAGTCAACCTCAATATGCTTGGTTTGTTTATGGAAAACAGGATTACGAACAATATGTATGGCCGCCTAGTTGTCACAATGAAGAGGAATAGAATAAAGCTTGAAGGAGAATAGCCAAGTTCGTTAAGAAGGGTGCAAAGCCACACAAGCCTACATGTCGCATGAGTCATTGCACGATATTTTACTTCAGCCGAGGACCAAGCAACAACCAGTTGCTTCTTGCTTTTCCATGTGACAAGATTGCCACCTAGGAAGGTACAGAACCCGAATGTAGATCGACGACCATAGATACTACCCGCACAATCAACATCGGAATAGCCCGAAAGATGAAGATAACCATGAGACTAAAAGTGGAGGCCAATGCCTGAGGCTGATTTAGGATACTGGAGTATGTCGTAGACAGCCGTGAGATGTGAAGAACGGGGAGCTTGCATGAATTGGCTAACAACGCCCACCGCAATGAGAAATATAAGCGAGTAATAGTCAAGTAAATGAACCGACCTATAAGGCGACGGTACATTCCAAGATCAAAGAAGAGAGTACCATCATCCGGCTGAAGTTTCTGCAAAGTATCTATTGGGGTGGTAGCAGGTTTGCATCCTAACATGCTAGTCTCCATGAGAAGATCAAGAGCATATTTGCGTTGGGACAAGACCACTCCAGCTTTAGAACGAGCAACCTCAATGCCCAGGAAGTAGCGAAAGAGACCAAAATCCTTGATTTCAAACTTGTTCTTAAAAAATTCTTTGACCTCCCATATTCCAACCGAATCACTGCCTAATAGTACAATATCATCCACATACAAAATGAGAACCATGATGATGTCAATCGTCGACACATAAAGAAGGAATGGTCAGCATGACTATGAATAAAGCCAAACTCCATAAGAGCCTAACAAAATGTATCGAACCAAGTCACGGTAACTGAAGCGGCGGCACACGTTGGACGACCATGGAGCTGCCAACAATAATTAATAGTGTGATTGGTTCCCCCGCAATACAAACAAATGCGGGAACCATCACATCCTCGTCCACGTCCACCACAACCTCGAAGAGTACACCCGCCACGACCCCAATCTCCCTCGCGGCCTCCACCATGTCCACCATAACCAAAAGTGCGCCCCCAACTCAAGGATGGCGCTCGAAATCCAAGAAGAATAGAAGTCGATCGCTAGTAAAGTGTGCCGAACACTCTGCTGGTACAAATGAATGTGAAGGTAGAGCCGAGACAGTAGTATGCTGGCACATGGCATAGACTGTTGTCAATGGGGGAAGAAGATCCTTCATCACTACTTGATCGGACTTCAACCCACGAGGAACTACCTGACACGAGTGTCATCCCGTTGTTTACGTGAATGTTCATAATCGTCTTTACATTTAGAAGGAATGGGCTGATATAGGTCCAACTCATCCCACGTGCCTCGAAGCATTGAATAATAATATCTTAGTGATCTTGAGTCTTGCTAAAACCGACCAATTTCTTGAATAAGCTGGAATACCCGTGAAAATTTCCGAGACTCGGAGAACATATCATGAAGAGCATCCCAAATGTCTTTAGCCGAAGACAAAAACATCACCGAGTGACTAATCGAAGAATCCATACTATTCAACAACCATGCAATAACTTGATAGTTTTCCTTTGTCCAAGTATTGTAGGTAGCATATGTGGAGCTTGGAGGATCATCCAAAATATACGACAGCTTCTCACGGGCCCCCAAGAAGACTTTTACAAATTGCACCCATTGAAGATAGTTGTTACCACTCAACTTAATGGACGTGATATGAAGAGGGGTGGATTCAAGTGAACCCATGCCAAGAGAAGATGACAATTTTGTCTTCCATAAGGATCCTTTAATGGCCCGTTTGGCACCCTGGATTCCAGGAGAAAGTGAGGGAAAGGAGGAGAAATTGGTTGCTTTATTATGTTTGGCACCATGGATTTGAAGAGAAGTGGATTTGAGTGGAATCCAGGAGAACTCAAAAAGGCACTTTTAACCCTTTTTCAAATCCTCAAAAAAAGGTGGGATTTGAGGAGAAATCCTTCCCAACGTGGGACCCACCATAATATGTCCCTAACTATGGGACCCAACATGATGTACATTTTCCATCCAACTTGTTGATAAGGTCACAAGGACCGGGATGAAGGGACCACACAAATTTCAGTTTAATGGAAGACTTTTGTGCATCATAAAGGTCTCACTCTCCATTTTTCTTGTTTTATGGTCCACTTTAGATGTGGATTGCTTATTTTTTAGATCTGGCATAAATGATAGTACAAATGATAGGCATGATTTAAAATCGAGGCTATACGGAGCATAATTAAATTACACGTCCATCTTAGTTGATTTCTCTCAAATCTTTGCTGCCAAACAGAAAATCTGGAATTGAGATAAGAAGTGGAATCGGTGATAATTCATATCATGAAATCCACTTCTCCTCACTTCTCCTCAAATCCATGGTGCCAAACGGGCCATAAGGGGATGAGATACAAGCCCCAAACAACCAAAAATCTTTAAAAATGGCACTCAGATTCACTCAGATTTGACGCAAAAAAAAAAAAAAAAAAAAGGAAAAAAAGCATGGCCGCACCTCTATTTGGGGTTAAAAACCACTCAAATCTCAATACTAGTTAAAAACTCCTCCACGGTTAGCTTGGGAAAAGGATTTTGGTCTATCTTGAAGAAAAGAATTGGAGAAAAAATTAACGATTTCAGTAAAATCGAAGAAAATCTTATTGGGGGCCCAACTTTTGAATATCATTATTTTGACCAAAACACCATAAAAAAATCTCCCAAAATTCAAAAAAAAAAAAAAAAATCATGACAAATCCTCTAAAATCAAGATCTATCAAACTCCTAAACTTTTAGCTCAAACGGGGTCCATGTGTCCATACAATGCTGATGTGTCGCCTCTCAACTTCTCTAATGCGGAATGGCCTGATCTTAGCTTTGATACCAAGTAGAAAGTGAAAAGATGATTATGGTATAGAGAAGAGTGGGAGAGAAAGAAAGAGTTTGGGAGTATGTGTTTGAGGCAACATGCCCTCACACATAAAGCTTTATTAGAATAAAATATATGGTACATTGCAGGAGAAGAAGAAAGGTGCACTTGCATTTACAATAAAAGAGCCACTTACTTAACACATTAACACACATTTATACGCACTCTCTAGAGTTATCGTTACAAAATACCTTGATTGTTAAAGAACTTAATGAGATCGATATTAAGGAAGAAGGGGTTGAACTGTCTGTAGAAAACCGGAATGGGTGGATGTTCCTATCAGTGGAGTATTCCAAGTATCTCAAGAAAGAAGAAATCAAGTGGACGCAGAGATCGAGAGCATTGTGGCTCAAAGAAGGTGACAAGAACACTTCTTTTTCGATGGCATTGCTAGCGCACGGGCTAGAAACAATCAGATTAATAGCATTTGGTGGATGGCTACAAATTAGAAGAAAAAAAGCAAGTTTGCTACGCGGTTATTGAATTCTATTTGAATCTATTAGCTAGTGGCGGTGGGAGGCATCCATTGCTAGACAATTTTCCTCTTTGTCGCATATCGAAAGTGGATATGGAATCTCTCGAGAAACCAGTTCTAAAAGAAGAAATTTAGTTTGGTAGACGATCAAGAAGGAGGTAGTTGACTTTATCCAAGAGTTTTGCGATAAAGCTAGGCTTGCTAAAGTGTCGAGAGCCTCTTTCATAGCTCTAATCCCAAAAAGAGAAGGTGCAAAATCACTTTCAGAATTCCGGCCTAATAGTCTACTCAGAAGTTTTATCAGAAAATCAAGTTAATGTTACCTTCAGTTATATCAGAAAATCGAGGCACTTTTGTAGTGGATAAGCAAATTCTAGATAGTGCATTGCTACCCCATGAATGCATCAACTCAAGACACAAGGAGGGTAGAAAAGGTGGGGCCTATAAATTAGATATTGTAAAAGTGTATGACCATATTGAATGGGGTTTTCTCAAGTATATGCCGAGTCGGCTAGGCTATGGAAGAAAATGGATTAGTTGGATGCATGAATGTGTTTATTCGGTTTCTTTTTCGGTATGGGTGAATGGTTCTCGTAAGGGGTACTTCAAAGCCTCGCGAGGTCCAAAGCAGGGGAATCCACTCTCCCCGTGTTTATTCATAGTGGTTGCGGAAGCTCTTAACGGCATGCTATCTAAGGGCTAAGAGGCAGGTCTCATTTTTTTCTTTGGTGGGGTTTCAAACAGGGTCAAGCTTTCCCGCCTTCTATTTGCAGATGACACACTTTTATTTTAATGTGGATGCAACCATGGTAGACAAGTTAAGGAAGATTTTGGGGTGTTTTGAAGAGGTATCAGGGCTAAAAATCAATGTTAGAAAAAGTGAGATGCTCGGCATTGGGCTCACCAAGGAAGAGTTACCTACCTTTGCAAATGTGCTCAGGTGTAGAATGGGTTCCTTTCCATTAAGGTGCTTAGGTCTCCCTTTGTGTTTAGGTAAACCTCCAAAGCATTGTGGAGCAGGGTAATAGAAAGATTTGAGTGGAAGCTATCTAAGTGGAAAGGAAGGCACTTGTTCTTGGCAAGGAATATTACACTTTTCAAGGCAGCCTTATCCAAGCTCCCTATATATTTTATGTCCTTGTATAAATGCCCGAAATCCATACTAGACAAGCTAGAGAGATTGCGAAGGGATTTTCTATGGCAAGGGGTTGAAGACAAACACATATTTCACCTCCTTAAATTAGAAGAATTTTGAAAGCCAATAGCCAAGGGCAGTGCTAGTATCAAAGATCTCGAAGCTATGAATGTCGCTCTTCTTAGGCATTGGAGATTTGGAACCAATGAAGGAAAGTTACGGAGGTAAGTCATTTCATCCAAGTATAGCATGGAAGAGGGGGGTTGGGAAGTCAAGTCTTCATACTATCGATGGTAATAGGAAAATTTACATCATTGGCTAGCTTGTCCTCTCCGAGGAATTTATCCAATGAGGGGTTGGAATTTGCTAAACTATTAGAGCGGTTTCATCATGTCCATCCTTCCCCTGCTTCTCCAAATTGAGAAACATAGGTGTTTGCCAAGGGAAATGGTTTCCGGAGTAACTACAATATCAACTATTGCTTACATCCTTTTCTACCGCTCATTTTCAGGTCGCTGATTGGATCGTAAAGATCATCCAATGGATAATATTTTCAGACATATTCCAATTTACAGTGCAGCCCACAAGATAAACGGTTCAGATCACAGGGCCATTCTGCTCCAATCAACTTTTATTGGAGCACATAATACATAAAATTCTACTCAGTCCGCAGGTTCGTTTTCCCCAATACATACAATATGGTTAACATCCTTTTGCTCAAATATAATGCAATTCATCAATCACCATATCAATCCAAACAAAATAAACCAATTACAATAAAAATAAGATAATGGGATTCGACAATTCATCCAAAAAAAAACCACAAATCTCATCAAATACTTAAAAATAATAATAATAAGAACCCAAATCATACAAAACCAAAATAATAATAAAAAAGAGAAAATACCGAAATCAAGAAAAAAAAAACATCAAGAGATTCAAATCTCACTCACCATCGATCGTATCCGTGCAATTTGATTCTTTCGACTCCATCTTTGGTTGAAACGACGAAGAACCAGATGGCGTTTACGGTTTTATAGGTATTGAAAGATTGGAAATTAAAAGAAAGGAATGGTAGAGAATAAAAATCAAAAGGCCGGCAATGTGGCTGGAATTCGACGAAGAACGTAGCTTATCAAACCAGCTCATAGATTTGAAATCTTCAATGAATTGAAAAACGAAAAAAAATTAAAAAGTATAGAAAAAAAAAATAAGGAAGAGATTGAAGTTGCAGAGTTGGAAGGAATTCTCTAAAGAGAAGAGAAACCTTTCTTCCAATGGAGAACGGAAGAATGCAGAACGGGCTATTAATAGACGGAACCGCCTTTTTCAAATGGACGGAAATACCCTCCTGTCTTGCTTTGAATACCACCACTCGGAAGGGGTAGTTTAGGTATTTTGATTTAACAAGAGATGGCGCAGCTTTGGACTGCAGTGATAGTTGTCCACCGTTTTCGAAACGGTGGCCTATGGTCAGCATACACGTGGCATGGAATTTCTGAAATCTGGACCATACAAATCGTAGGTCTCCTTATGGATGGATACTCGACCTACAATCATGCTGATCTGATGATCATAACCATCTGATTTTGTGAATATCTGGGCCGTGTTGTTTGGTCATCATCAGTTACACGGTTACGATTGTCTTTAGTAGTGTTGCATTCGGGATAGCATCAGCTGAGGAGCCCATGATTTTAACGGCCTGGATTGCATGCTACGTGGAGAATATATGATCACCACCATTTTAAATCTGGTGCTGAACCATCACTCCATTGTCGTGGTTCCTTCTCTGGCCAGCCTTGATTTACGTAGCTGTCGCCAGTTTTTTTGAGTAAACAGTCACCACCAATTTAGTTAAGTTTCCATACAACTAGCGTTTATTGGGTGCGGCAGTAAGTGTTTTATGAGGATGTGGATTGCCTGTGCCCCGGACGTGTGGGTCCCACAGAGATGTCCTTGATAGATCCACTCCGTCCGTATGGTTTTAAATAATACGATAGAACAGGGTTGTAAAAATGAGGCAGATACAAAATTCAGGTGGACCACACCAAATAAACAGTGGGAAACATAAATGTATACTGTTGAAACCAACCTGCAGATGACCCTGATGTTTATATTCCATCCAAACCGTTCACAGGTTTATTAACACTCAGATAAACCGTAGATTCAAAACAAAATTTCTGTCACTCCCAGACGTGCGATCTCCACTGTTTCGTATGGTATGGCCCACATGAGGTTTGCATCTGCCTGATCTTTATAATCTGGCCCTACCATGGTCTTTAAAATCTGATGGACGAAGTGGATTTATCACGGACATCTCTGTGGGCCCCACACAGTCCCGGAAATATATCTGTGGTTGGGGTCACAGAAAATCCGCTTAACGGTGTGTTGACGTTACGAAGTTCTGTGGTACCACCATGATGTAAGTGTTATATCCACACCGTCCACTCATTTTAGAGATAATTTTAGGGCATCGTCCTGAAAATGAGGCAGATCCGAATCTCGAGTGGGCCACACCACAGAAAGCAGGTGGGATTGAACGTCTACCATTGAAAACTTTTGGGGGCCACACAAGTTTTGAATCAATCTGATGTTTGATTTTTCCTTCGTCCATGTATTTGTGATCACATGAACACGTTGGATGACAAATAAACATCATGGTGAGCCCTATGAAGGTTTCAACGGTGGAAATCGTTGTTCCCACTGCCTTCTGTTTTGTGGTCCACTTGAGCTTTCGATCTGCCTCATTTTTTAGTTCGTTACTTAAAATGATGTCTCTAAATGAATGTACGGTGTGGATTTGAAACATAAATTATGGTGGGCCATAGAAGTTAGTGACTTCAATACACCACCGGCACACCACACGATCCGTTTCCCGGATTTCGGGCGCGGGTTCCGTGGATCCCGTTTTCAGACGCGGATTACCCGCCGTGGTGGCTATTATGCAATGCTCTTTGGGCCCACCATTAACCCAAAAATGAGAATGATACAAATCTTAAGCGGACCACACCATGAGAAAAGAGGGAGGATAGAATGCCTACTATTAAAAACTTCCAAGGGCCCACTGTAATGTTTATTTACAGTCCAACATGTTGATTAGGTCAAATACCTGGATGAAGGAAAAACATAAATATCAGCTTCCTTCCAAACTTTTGCAGTCTCCAATTGGGCTTTCAATCACCGTTTCCTGTAGTGTAGTCCACGTGAGATTTGAATCTTCCTTATCTTGGGATCATTCTCAAAAATGAACTGGAAAAATGGATGGACATCATGGATAATACACATACCATAAGGGGACACACTTACGGGGATTAAATACTTACACGTTGAGTAGCTATCTCACTACTGAAGTGACGTCAGCAACTTCTGTGGGCCCCACCATGATGTATGTGTTGTATCCACATTGTCCATCCATTTAGAGAGATCAGTTTAGGGCATGATCTAAAGAATGAGACAGATCCAAGTCTCAAGTGGACCCCACCAAAGAAAACAGTGGAAACAATGACCAGATTGTTGAAACCTTCCTACGGCCCACCATGATGTTTATTTGAGATCCAACCTGTTCATAAGTTCACACATCCATGGAAGAAGGGAAAACAAAAATGTCATCTTGATCGAAAACTTTTGTGGCCCCAAGAAGTTTTTAATGGTAGGAGATCAATCCCCACTATTTTCTTTGGTGAGGTCCACTTGAGCTTTGTATCTGCTCATTCTTTGTCTCATGCCATAAAATGATCTCTCCAAATGGACGATGTGGATACAACACATACATCACAATAGGGCCCACAGAAGTTGGTGACGTCACTTCACTAGCAAGATAGCTACTCAACTTGTCGGTAGCTAATCCTCGTCCGGGACACACAGCACCATCACTATGGACGCATATTAGCTACTGACGAGTTGAGTAGCTATATGGCTACTGAAGTGACGTCACCAACTTCTATCAGCCCACCATGATGTATGTGTTGTATCCACACCGTCTATTCATTTTGAGAGATCATTTTATGTCATGACCCTAAAAATGAGGTAGATCCATCGCTCAAGTGAACCTCACCAATGAAAACAGTGGGGATTGATCTCCTACCATTAAAAACTTCTTGAGGTCACAGAATTTTTTTCGATCAAGCTGATATTTGTGTTTACCCTTCGTCCATGTCTGTGTGAACTTATGAACAATTTTGATCTTAAATAAACATCATGGCAGGCCTTAGGAATGTTTCAACGGTTGATTCACTAATCCCCAATGTTTTCTTTGGTGGGGTTGACTTGAGCTTTGGATCTGTCTCATTCTTTACCTCATTACCTAAAATGATCTCTCCAAATGGATGGATGGTGTGGATATAATACATACATCACAGTAGGGCCCACATAAGTTGGTGATGTCACTTCAGTAGCAAGATAACTTCAGTAGCAAGATAGCTACTGCACCTGTCAGTAGCTAATCCGCGTCCCATCACTACTGACATAATTGTCAGCCGGCAATCTGCAACTCCTAGATCCACCGAGGTGGGGGACCCTTACTATAGAGCCCACCATGATTTTTGTAGCTCCTTAACCCTCACTATAGGCGCGATCCAAAAAATGCAGCAAATCCAAATCTCATATGGACCATAGTAAAGGAAATGATTGTAATGGACCATTGGAATTTTTATGTGGGCCATAAAATATTTGGATCACGATGATATTTGTGTGGTCTTTATGACCATATCAACAGGTTGGATGGCTAATAAATATTCAGGTGGAATCCATTAAGTTTTTAATAGTAGGGATTCACAACAATTTCCGGTGGAGATGGGTAAATGTATCAAATTAATAGATTTCAAATATCTTAAATGTTTGTTAACAAACAAGTTTCAGATTCAGTACTTAATTTTCAGACTTCAACACTTCTTTCAGAGAATTACCAAACAAGTTTTCAACTTCATATTCAAACTTTAGATTTCGATTCTAGATTCAAGATTCAGACTTCATATTTAACTAACTGGCCCTTGGTCTACACTTTGTTTATTGAGAGGGTAAAATCGTCATAAAATATAACTACATGATAACGAACTGTTAAATTTTATTATGATATAATTAAAATTAGTGTTGAAAGAAACATGTGTACGTGAATAATAGATTATATTTTGTAAAGAGTTGAATAACTTATTGCATTGATATAAATAAAAAGGGTAAATGTTATTTGTTAAGTGTTGGGCTAGCTCATGCAAAGGCTTCATACATAGATAGTTCTCACATGGCATTCATGTAACAAAAATAATAGAGAGGGTATTAGGATTTTGTAACCCAAGTAACAGCACATTTTAGATTTTACATCTCTACTCTCTTCTACTCTTTACTCCATCCTCCTCTTCCTTTCCTTGCTTCTCCTTCATTCCATTGCTCATCATCAGCCCTTAAGGAGGGCGCAATGTAGCTGTTAACATTGTATCAAAATGGGCTCCGGATTCATATTTCTCCCCCTTCGCCGAGCACCATCATTATTTCAAATCGTTTTTCTTCATATCTATTGTTGTTATTTGAAAAAGTCGTTGAAATAGTGTTTCATGCTTGTTGTTTGTGAGATCTAGCTGATATGTCTTCTTCTATTCGTTTTTCATACTTGTTGTTCGTGATGTTTGGCTTATTTCACTTGTGTCGTTGTTCAACATGTGAGGCTGGAATCCTGCGTGGGCCCTTGTTGTTAATTGGCCCTTTGTTTTGTTACTTACTAGTTTGAGCAAGTGGATTGCATCCTACCCTCGCGTGTACAATAATCCATCCAAGTAGGATTATGTGGGGCCCACCAAGATGTATAGGTTTTTTTCTATTCCATACATCCATCCATTTTTTTTTTCATATCATTTTAGGGTATGAGCCCAAAAATGAGGCAAATTTAAGGCTCGAGTTGACCACACCACAAGAAGCAGTGGTGAAAATGACACTCACCATAAAAACCTTCCTAGGGGGCACTGTGATGTTTATTTGCCATCCAACTTGTTTATAAGGTCTTATAGACCTAACTGAAGGGAAAACACAAATTTCAGCTCGCTCTAAAACTTATGCAGTTGAAGAAGTTTTTAATGGTGGGAGTTTAATCCCCACTGTGTGGTCACCTGAGCCTTAGATCTACCTCCTTTTATGTTTATACCTTAAATAATCTGGCAAAATGGATGGACATAGTGGATAAAACCAACACATCACAATGGGCCCCACATAGCCCTACCTAGATGAATTATCATGCAAGTGAGGGAAGGACTAATCCACTTCCCACTTTAAGCATATTCTTATCTTTTAGAATATTATTATTATTACTCACCTAAATCTGTTGGGAATGTATGACGTAGGCTCCACCACCTCCTTTGACTTGTAGTAGCTTTTTTGTATTAAAGCACATTTGTTGGCATGTATGATGTGACTCGCTTTTATATAAGATAATTGGCCCGAGCCATTTATGTACTAGGTAGATTGTCCAAACTTGTATTTGTCCTGGGTTATTATCCTAGCCTTGTTTATTCTGAGTAATTGGCTCAGACTTGTTGTTTATATTAGACAGTAAATCCATTCTTCTTTATTCTTGATAGTTAGTTCAGACTTGTGATTGTGTTGGGTAATTAGCCCAGCCTTGTCCAAAGTAGATAGTTGCTTCAGGCTCGTTTATGACAAATAATTATTTCAGTGACTCATATCACTGAAGTTGCAAAAAGTATTTATTCGCTTGAAGTTTTTGGTTGTCTTATCACCTCTGCTTCTCATCCGCTTGCTCATTTTTTGTCACAATCAGTGTTATTCATCTCTACAGTCAAATTAAGTTTTTTTGCTTTTAAATAGATCTTTTATATACTTCTCCAAACTCAAATTCCTATTTTTGAAGAACCTTGAGTTTAAGGAGGAATGTTAGATAAAAATTTCTTTCTTTCGTAAGTTTGATTATGTTAGCCCTTATTCCAAGTAGGGTATATTAGGATGTTCCATCTTTAGGGGGGGTGTTGAAAAAAATGTGTGTGTGTGTGTGTGTGTGTGTGTGTGTGAGTAATAGAATGTGTTTTGCAAAAAGTTGAATAAATCTTTCATAAAAATAAATAAAGGGCATAAATATAATTTGTTAAGTGTCTGGCCTAGCCCATGCAACATGCCCATATAAGGTTTTCACATAGTATTTTTTTAATATAAATAATAGAGAGGGTGTTAAGGTATTGTAACCTAAGCAACACTGCATCTCCACTCTCTCTCCTACTCTTTACTCCATCCTCCTCTCTCTCTCCTTCTTCTTCTTATTCTTCTTCATTTCCATTGCTCATCATCAGCCCATAAGAACAACACAATGTAGCTGTTAACAATTAGTATGGTTGAGATTTCATCCCTACTCTCTCTTACCACATGTAGCTTTTCTTTTTCCTCATCTGTAAGCATGTTGCGCGATGGTCGGATAAAGGCTCAATAGGGCCCACCTCGATGAAGAGTGTGACATCAATTCTAGACATTTATTGCATGTGTTCACTCATATTAAAATGTTAGTGCAAATGTTTTATGAATTAAAGACTCCAATGAGCCATAATAAGATAAATAATGTAAGATGGTGGCAATCTGTTCTCTTCTATTTTATTTTTGTAAACATAGAACATGAGTACATAGCTCCGCCTTTTTCCTCTCTCTCTCTCTCTCTCTCTCTCTCTCTCTCTGCCTTTTTCTCTTTGCTAATATATCTCCCTTCTCTCTATGCCGCAATCAAATATAGTGAGACTGGAGCAACACTGCGTTCAATGAGGCCCCAACATGGTAAGATTTAATTGGTCCAACATCTATATGACGTCCTTAACCGAACCACTTTTAAATGGGATGTAGATCAGGTGGGCGTTGCCAACACCACCCTAGTGGTGACGTGTCTATGTGTTGGGTGTTGTGGGGCCCAACTTGACATATGTGTGTTTATATCCATGCTATTCATCCGTTTTATCCCCTTCATTTTAAGGCATGGACAAGCAAATCACAGACCAACAGTAATGGTGATTGAACAGCCACCACAAAAAACTTCCTAAGGGCCACAAAAGTTTTTTATTAGGCTGATATTTGTGTTTTCCCTTTATCCAGGTCTGAGCGGCCTCACCAATAGGTTGGACAATGAATTAAGATTACTGTGGCCCTACAAAGATTTCAATGGTGGGTGTCATCATCCCCATTGTTTCTTTACGGTGTGGTCCACTTGAGCTATGGATTTGCTTCAGTTTTTTCATTCCCCTAAAATGAGGGGGGAAAACGGATGGACAACATGTATATAAGGCACAAACATCACATTGGGCCCCACAACACCTAACACAAACACACCATCGCTAAGGGTGGTGTTGTTGGGAGGAATACCCGCAGGAGGAAGCGAAAATCAAATGAGAGCAAACCACAATGGCAAGCAACCAAGCAAATTTAACATCCAAGAAAAGCAATCCGAATTTTACTTGGAAAACCCCTCATAGGAAAAAAATCACGGCATAAAGCGATCACTATGAATAAGAAGTTACAAGAGATGAAGAAAACTTACCAGGATCTAAGCCTCACAAGAGAAACCTAAGCTACCACAAGCTTTTTCTCTCACCTTATAACTCTCTCAACCCCTTGAACACGTCTAGGACTCCATGCGTTCCTGCCCCTTTGTCAATTCCCTAATCCTGCATTACACTCCTTTAAATAGCATAAAAATCGAAAATAGAAACAAACTGTGCAAAACCACACAAATTGACCTAAACAGTTCACGGCCGTCAGGCGCCCTATCAAAACCCGTTAGGTGCCCTAACTCGGTCAGGTCTATCCAGAGAGTTCACAGAAAAAATCTAGGGAGTTTCAAGCACCCTATATCAGAACCTGTCAAGTGCCCTACAACCCCCAAAAAACAAATCCAACAGTGTTCAGCAACCATCCGCCACATCCTGGGTAGTTTCGAGTGCATAACCCGATTCCATCGAGTGACCGAAATTCCCTTGGTGTCAAGATTGAAGATATCCCTGACAATCTCCATCGTAGCTTCAATCTTCAAGCTCCACTGCTCCAAAGCTTCATCCTTCATCTCGGCTTCGTCTCCATTATAGCTCGATCGGTTCCTGTGGCCCCACCAACTTCATTCCAAAACATTCATGCCCCGCTCGCTCATGTAACCTTTGTGCACTTGCCACATAAGAGCAATCATGAATTCTGTTACAATCGTTGTAGCTCCACCAGACGAAGTACTCCCGATCAAATTGTAAAGATGGCCACACCTTCATGCTTTCATCACTACGAGTGCCCCCTTTGACATTTTACAAAATCAATTAAAGCCAGTGAACTTGCACCCCATCACCTCGAGTGCACCAAGAGAGATCAAATTCTTTTCATCCTAAAGACATGACTCACATTTGTTAGGACTCATTCGATCCAATCAAACATCCTAATGTGCATTGAGCCAATACTGATAACTTTACAGGCGTAGTCATCGCTCAACAACACCGATCCACCATTATACTCATTGTATGTCATGAAGGAACTCTAGTCAAGACACATGTTATACGATGCACCTGAATCTAAGAGCTACTCATCATAGAGTAAACCCAACCTAAATACAGTTAATACATCGCCTTCATCACAACTGTCCTCAATGGCTTCCACGGTATTAGTCTCCCTAGAAGAATCTTTAGACTTCTATTGCTTTCTCTTGAGATTCAAACATTCTCTCTTCATGTGTCATTCTTCTCCACAATTCCAGCACCTCACCTTGTTCTTCCATTTGCCCTTGGATTTAAATCCGATCGTGAATATCCTTCATTCCGCTCAGAATTCCGTCATCTCATAATCAGTGCTTCCGTAAAAAGAACCTACATCACCACTTTCCTTCTCATCGCCTTCGACTGGAGGGTTGCAATAATGGTCTCAATGTTGATGGTCTCCATACCTGCGCACAATGAGTCCTTGAACAACTCATATGAATTCGGAAGAGAACTCAACAGGATGTATGCTTGATATTCTCCCTTCATTTGTTCATCTACATCCAACAGTTTACCAACGACCCTATTGAAGTTACTGATGTGACTCTCAACATCGGTCTCCTCCGCCATCTTCAAGTTGAACAATTGAAGCATCAGATACAGGTTGTTCTTCAGAGATTTCTTCACATATATGTTCTCCAACTTCACCCATGTATTAGGTGCAGTCTTCTCCCTCATGACATCATAAATGACATCATCTGTTAAGCACAACTGGATTGAGATATTAGTTTTCTAATCTATCTTCTTACTACTCTTCTTCTTTCATAGATGTCAGTCGCTTTCCACGGAGTACATCTTCCAATCCTTGCTGAACCAGAAAGCCATTCATCTTGACCTTTCATAGTTCAAAGTTATTTTTCTTGAAAGACTTATCTATGTCGAATCTCATGCTAGATGTCATTGAAACCTCGTCTCAAATTCTTTCTACGTACCAACATTATCTCTGATATCACTTGTTGGTATCAGATTGAAATCGTGGCTCTAATACCACTTGTTGGGAGGAACACCCGCAGCTGAAGCGAAAATTAAACGAGTGTAAGCCACAACGGCAAAGCAACCAAGTAAATTCAACATTCAAGAGAAGGCAATCCGAATTTTATGTGAAAAAAGCTTCACGAAAAAAAAAACTACAACACAAAGCAATCACTGTAAATCAAAAGTTACAAGAGATGAAGAAAACTTACCTGGATCCAAGCCCCACAAGAGAAACCCAAGCTACCACAAGCTTTTTCTCTCACCCTTGAACACGTCTAAGACTACTTGTGTTCCTAACCCTTTGGCAATTCCCTAATCCTGCATTACACCCCTTTAAATAGTATAAAAATTGAAATTAGAAACAAACTATGCAAAATCACACAAACTGACCTAAACAGCTCACAGCCGCCGGGCGCCCTGTCAAAACCCATTAGATGCCCTATCAGAACCCATCAGGCACCCTAACTCAGCTAGGTCTATCTAGAGAGTTCACAAAAAAAAAATCAAGGAGTTTCGGGCGCACTATCAGAACCCGTCGAGCGCCCTACAACTCCCGAAAAGTAGATCAAGCAGTATTCATTAACCATCTGCCACATCATAGGTAGTTTTGGGTGCCCGACCTGATTCCATCGGGCAACCAAAACCTCCTTAGTGTCAAGGTTTAAGACATCCCTAACAGGTGTTGGCAACACCACCTAATCTGCCTCTCTTACAAACCTACACGGACTGGGCACTACCCCATGAGGACCATCTAGAGCTAGTAGGGGTTCTGTGGGGGGCCACCTTAATTTATGTGTTTTATCCACACCATTCATCCATTTCTACATGGCATGAGCCCAAAAAAGAAGGCAGATTAAAGGCTCAAGTGAGCCATACCATGAAAACAGTGGAGATTGAATGTTTATTGTTGAAAACCTGATACGTATGTTTTCCCTTCACTCATGTCTGTGTGACCTCACGAACTGGCTGGTAATAAGCTTTTGATCAAGCTGGTGTTTATTTTTTTCCCTTCATTCATGTCTGTGTGACCTTGTAAACCGGTGGGATGACAAAGAATGTGAATTGATAAAGGACATGGATTGGCTAGTGACCCTACCATTAGCCAATGGCTAGTGGTCGATGAGCTTCACCATAATATGTATGTGTTTCATTCATACCTCCATCTGTTTTTCCAGATCATTTTATGCCATGAGTCCAAAAGTAAGGTAGATCCATATCTCAAGTGGACCACATCATAGGAAAATGGTGTTGATTAACACCCACCTTTAAAAACTCCCTAAAGCTAGTAAAAGTTTTGGATGAAGCTTATATTTGTTTTTTCCCTTCATCCATGTGCACAACTTGATCAACAGGTTGAATGCCAAACAAACACTATAGTGAGCCCTAAAACGTTTTTAATGGTGAGCATTCAATCACTATTGTTTTCCTGTGGTGTAGTTCACTTGAGATTTAGATCTGCTTTATTTTTTAGATCAAGTCCTAAAATGATATGAAAAAAAAACAGATGAACAGCGTGGATAAAACACACACATCATGATAGGGCTCACATAGTACCGATCACTGGCCACCTGGCTAGTGGCAGCATCACTTAGCTAAACCAGTCTGATGACAAATAAACATCACGGTGGCCCCAGGGTGGTTTCAATGGTAGGCATCACCGTCACCGTTCTTTTACTGTGGTGTGGTCCAATCAAGTCTTTGATGTCTCCTTTTTTAGCTCATGCCCTGAAATAATCCATCAAAATAGATAGACGGCAGGGATAAAACACATACATCAAGGTGGGCTCCATAAAACCCTGTCAGGACCATCCGTCTCCAGCTAGGTCCTCACAGGGGTAGGTGCCCAATCTGCCCCCGTTGGAAACATGCTTTGTGTGGCCATCTGACCGTGGGATGTGGCCTGACCTTGTATCGGCTTCATTTTTTAGACTATATCTTAAAATAAGCTGGAAAAGTATATGGACTGCATGGATATACGATGAATACATTGAGGTGGGCCCTATGGTCAAGGTCTCGCCCACATTGCTGGTTTCGGGGTCTCACCCTAAGTTGCGGTCATACCGAACATGGCATATGCTCGGCCTGGAGTCAGATTGCGTCCTTCCTCAGTAGACCTGGCAAAATTCAACCTGACCTACTAACCCGACCCGACCCGATTTTTTCTAATTTAGGGTTGGAAAATTTGACCCAACCTGACCCAGATTTTTATGGGCCTTTAACCTTAACCCGAATCATATAGGGATTAAGTAGCCTATTATATATTGATTTTCTTATTAGTTAAATAATACATAGTTTTTTTTTTCTCACACACCCTACTGGGAGCGGTCCACATGTCTGTCAATTTAATAAACATGTGCACACCAATGATCACATTTTATGACATGTAGAACTAAAATATTATTAGATTTTTTATTATTTCTGGTGCTCATTTATTGGAGAATTGAAATGGAAGCTAATGGTCCATAAAATAAATTAATAAAATTATCTTAATGGTTATATTTATTTGATTGTTGATAGGAATTTATTAGACGGTTAAAATGAAAGGATCAAATGGTTCCATTTCAATAATTGTGTCCATAATTTAACTATTTAATTCCATTCTATCCATTTATTTTTTCTCTTTCGGTATTTGCGTATTAGAAATACTCTATAAAAAAAGCCTCAATATATATATATATATAACACTTATGTACCTATTTAACATAGATGGTTTGGTTTTCAATTGAATGTTAGTGTTATATGCATCCAGTTTAATCTACAAATTAGTTTGTTGATCATTAAAATGCGGGTCAACCCAACTCGACCCAGTTTAATTTGGGTTGGGTAAGGGTTGGGAAAATCCAACCCGAATTCAATTTGGGTCGGGTTAGGGTTGAGGTGGAAACGACCCGACTTGACCCGAGCCAACCCATTGCCACCTTTATTCCTGATCAATATGAACGCAAAGCGTCCAAATCAAGTTGTGGAGGGGCCCACTGTGATGTATCTATTTATCCACTTTGTCCATTATGTTTCTAAGATTAGTCCGACCACATGAGACCAAGAATGAGGTTCTAAGATTAGGCCGACCACATGAGACCAAGAATGAGGGTCAGCTCGGCCACACCAGAAATGACTCATGCATTTAATGCAACCCGAGCTCTGTATTTGGTGTGGTCGATCTGACTGTTGGACCTACCTCATTCTTAGTCTCATGTGGTCAGCCTAATCTTAGAAATGGAATGGATAGAGTGTATAAACAGATACATCACAGTGGGCCCCTCCACGGCTAGGTTTGGAGGCTTTGCGTCCATAATAAGGAATGATGTTGCTTACCAAAGGGATTTTTAATGCAATAGCCCTGAGTTGTTGCTACTATTACGATAAGTCCAATTTCTTGTGAGGCTCATCTTTTTTAGCCTTTTCACAAGAAATTGCAAACTCTGGGTAAAAAATGCCCCTTTGAGCACCTCGACAATGCACCTTTGACACCTACTCCTATGTATGACCTTGAAGAGGTGGAAGCCCTTTTGGGCATGGATGGGTGGTCCACTTGTGGGACCTACCATGCTGTATATGTTTCATCCATGCCGTTCATCCTTTTTTTCAAGATCATTTTAGGCTTTAGGCCCCATTTTGGGCCACATCTAGATCTCAAGTGGGCCATACCACAGCAAATAGTTGGGACCACCTTGATGGACTGTCCATATGGAAGGTGGGGCTTACACGATGGACGGTCCACATAAAAGGTGGGCCCTACATAATGGATGACCTTGTATTAATGTGGGCCCCGTGGAGTTTTCAATGTTAGGCATTCAATCACTATTGTTTTATGAGGTGGGGCCCACTTAAGCTTTGCATCTACCTCACGTGCTGGCTCCACCCACGTCCAACACTATGGACCCTATCAACAGATTTGGTGGTAGATCAACATCACGGTAGGCCCTGAAAGTTTTCAATGGTAAGCATTCAATCTCCACGTTTTTTTAACGGTGAGTGTTCCTCTCCACTATTTCCTGCATGCAGTCCACTAGAGCTCTGGATCTGCCATGTTTGTGGGCCCATGCCCTGGAATGAGCTGGCAATTTGGATGGACGGTGTGGTAAATTCATACATTGGGTGGGCTCCTCAGAGTGGGCCCCACAGAAGTTTTTATAGTGGTCGTACAATCATCACTACTTTCTATGGTGGGGTCCACTTTTTTGGGTAAAAATAAATAAACGGTGTGCATGAAACTAATACATCATGGTGGGCTCCACTCTCTGCCCAGTCCAGATGGACAATATGGATCAAAATGCACCACACAGGTGCTCATCCATAGTTGTAAATTATGGTATAGGGATGATAAGTATGTTGTTTACCGAACATACTTATTTGCTTGATAAGTAGAAGCCAAGATAAGTTACTAAGCAACATGAGTAGCTTATTTAAGTAACTTACAATCTAAATGGGCCCTTATTTGTCATCCAATCCTATTGATATGGTCACATAGACCTGTATAAATGGACCACACAAATATCAACTTGATTCAAAGGCCTTATGGGCCCCATTATCAGAAAATATTGAGGGCAGTGATGCCTACCACTGAAGCCTCCTTAGGCTCAGGGGGAACCCACAGTGCTTAGGGGGAATCTACAGTGCTTAGGGTGAATCCACAGTGCCATGGGGAATCCACAATGCTTAGGAAGAACCCACAATGCTAGGGGGATTCCACAGTATTTAGGGGGATTCCACAGTGCCCAGGGGGAACCTATAGTGCCTAGGGGAATCCTCATAGTATAGCGGGCAATGCTATGATGTTTCTTTACCATCAAACCTTGGGGCCCACCATGATGTATGTGTTGTATCCACACCATCCATCCATTTGAAGAGATCATTTTAGGGCATGCGCAAAAGAAAAAGGCAAATCCAAAGCTCAAGTGGACCCCACCATAGAAAACAGTGGGGATTGAAAGCCTACATTAAAAACTTCTATGGGGCCACAAAACTTTTTGATCAAATTGAAATTTGTTTTTTTCCCTTCGTCCATGTCCGTGTGAACTTATAAACAGGTCAGATCTCAAATAAACATCATGGTGGGCCCTAGGAAGGTTTCAGCGGTGGGAGTCACTTTCCCCACTATTTCTGTGGTGGGGTCCACAGAACTAGATGTGGGTGGAGCCCACACATGAAGCAAATGCAAAGCTCAAGTGGGCCCACCTTAGAAAATAATGGTGATTGAATGCCCAACGTTGAAAACTTCATGGGCCCAGATTAATATAGGGTCATCCATTATGTGGGCCCCATCTTTATATGGATCATCCGCCGTGTGAGCCCCACCTTCAATGCGGACAGTCCATTAAGGTGATCCCAACTGTTTGCTGTGGTATGACCCACTTAAGATCTAGATCTGATACAAAATGGGGCCAAAGCTTAAAATGATATTGAAAAAAGGATAGACGGCATGGATGAAACATATACAATATGGTGCATCCCATGAGTGGACCACCCATCCACACCCAAGAGGGCTTCCGCCTCTTTATGGACGTACAAGGAGCAGGTGGTCAAAGGCTTCTACCCTACAGAAAGTGACATCACCAACTTCTGTGGGCCCCACTGTGATGTATGTGTTATATCCACACCGTCCATCCATTTGGAGAGGTCATTTTAGGGCATGATCTAAAGAATGAGACAGATCCAATTCTCTAGTGGACCCCACCAAAGAAAACAATGGAGACAGTATCGTGACCATTGAAACCTTCCTAGGGCCCACCATGATGTTTATTTGAGATCCAACCTGTTCATAAGTTCACACAGATACGAAAGAAGGGAAAACATAAATATCAGCTTGATTGAAAACTCCTGCGACCCTAAGAAGTTTTTAATAGTAGGACATCAATCCCCAATTTTTTCTTTGGTGAGGTCCACTTGAGCTTTGGATCTGCTTCATTCTTTAGCTCATCCCCTAGAATGAACTCTTCAAATGGATGGAGGGCGGGGATGTAACATATGTATCAAGGTGGGTCCCACGAGTGGACCATCCATCCACACCTAAAAGGCCTTCTGCCTCTTCATGGATGTACGCAAGTAGTAAGAGGGTATTTTCCATCGAAAAGTTTTTCAATTTCTCTTGAAAAGGCTAAAAAAGATGAGCCTCATGAAAAATTAAACTTTTAGTAAAAATAGCCACAGCTCAGGGCTATTGCAGTAAAAATCCCCTTACCAAATCCGGTTCTCTCCCTGCCCTCCTTGCTTTATGGGGCGCGGTTTGGATGGATCCCCGGATCCACCTAGGTGGGGCTCAGTGTGATGTATTTTCCTTACATCCACACCATCCATCCACTTTGATAGCTCACTTTAGGGCATGGTCCCAAAAAGGAAGCAGATCCAAATCTTACAGGAGACCATACCACAGGAAACAATCTTGATTGAATCCTTACCATTAAAAAATTCACAGGGGCCACCGGAATGTTTATTTTTCATCCAACCTGTTGATAAGGACACAAAGACCTGGATGAAGAGACCACACAAATATCAGCTTGATCCAGAGCTTTTGTGTCCTGTGAGAAGTTTTTAATGGCCGATTACCACTATTTCCTATATTATGGTCCACCTAAGATTTGGATCTGCTTCATTTTTATTTTTAGTATAATCTCCTAAAATGAGCTTTCAAAACAGATGAATGGACTGGATATAAGGATAATACATCACAGTAGACCTCACGTACGTTTACGTATCCACTGAAGGGACGCGGATTGCGGCCGACCCTGACCTTTAAGCGTCCGACCAGATCTGTGCGAGGGCCCGCCATGATGTATTTGTTTATCCATGCTGTCCACTTAATTTCTGAGATCATGTTAAGATATACGCCCAAAACTGAGGAAGATCCAGCGGTGTTATGGACCACACCAGAGACGACTCTTGCATTTAATGCAACTTGAATACATGATATGCGCATTTAATGTAACCCAAGCTTACTATTTGATGTGATCGAATAAAGCGTTGCATCTGACTCAGTTTTGGGCTCATACCTTAACATGATCTTATAAGATAGATGGACGGCTTGGACAAACCGATACATCATTGTGGGTCCCCATACAGTTCTGGTCGAACGCTTAAAGGTCCGACCAAGGTCGAACCCAATCCGCGTACCCACTGAAGCCGCCCTCTGCTTTATGTAAGTCCCACGTGCCCTACTGCGATTGACGTGCTTTGTACGTGATTTTAAAAGGACAAAAGTACGAATGTCACGGACTTTGTAAGCAACAAGCTTATGATGAAGCCCGGAACTAGCAATGTGCGTGGGACCTGACCGTAGGGACCACTTCGATGTATGCATTTCCATGTCCACGCCGTCCATCTGTTTTTCCAGATTATTGACCATTAAAAATCCTTTGTGGGCCACAAAAGCTTTGTATTAAGATGAAATTTTTTTTTTTTTTTTTTTTTTTCATATAATCCATGTCTGTGTGATCTTATCGACAGGTTGAATGGTCAATAAATATTATGGTGGGCACTATGAAGATTTTAATGGTGAGCGTTCAATGACCACTGTTTCCTGTGATGTGGTCCACCTGAAATTTATCTGGCTTACAATAAGTTGGAAAACCGATGGACGGCCTCGACATACAATTCACACATCGAGGAGGCCCCTACTGCCAGCGTCCCGCCCATATGGGTTGTTCCCTCATATAGAGACGCGAATTTCATGTGTGGAACCTAGGTCGGGCCCACCGTAATGTTTGTGAGAAATCTACTCTGTCCATCCGTTTTGTGAGCTCATTTTAGGATGTGCTACCTAAAATGATCCGGATCCAAGATTCAAGTGGGCAAAAATTGTGAGGATTGAACGTCCACGGTTGAAATTTTCGTGGGGCCACAGAAGCTTTGAATCAGGATAATATTTTTGTTTTCAGTTCATCCCAGTGGCAATGAAATTACGAACAGTGTGGATAGATTATAAACATCACTGTGAATCCCAAGGAAGTTTCAACGGTGGGAATTTCCCTACCCACCTTTTCCTTTAGTGATCCGGATCATTTTACGTCCCATTTCCTAACATGAGTTCACAAAACGGATGGACGGAGCGGATTTCTCACAAACATTGCGGTGGGCCTCACTTAGGTTCCCAGGCAGGAACTTGGAAAATTCGCATCCATCATATAGCTGGTTGCCGTACAGAACGCATCCCAATAAAATAATCGTAACATTCCAGGCGGCGGCCATCACATTTCATCTTTTCAAATTCAACAAGCAAGATGGTCTAACACGTCTGATCTGAGCTGTAAATGGGTAGGTGGGCCCTAACCTAGGCCCAACCTAGGCCTTTGATGTGTCAAAACTAATAAGCCGGAGCCTGACTTTTTTTTAATTTATCATGATCGGGTTTAAGCCAGGACGGGAATGTGTGGTGACCCAATATCAGGACCGGGGCCACTATGATGTGTGTTTTATTCACACTTGAGCATATCCAAAGCTCAAGTGGACCACACCACTCAAAACAGCGGTGATAATGGCATCCACTGTTGAAACCTTCCTAAGGCCCACAGTGATGTTTATTTGTCATCCATCTGCTCATAAGGACACGCATGCGTTTGTAAATGAAAAGCACAAATATCAGCTTGATCAAAAACTTATGTAGTCTCTAAAAAGTTTTCAAAGGCATCACCATGTTTTCTGTGGTGCGGTCCACTTGAGCTTTTGATATGCTTCAATTTTGAGATCATTCCCTAAAATGAGCCTGCAAAATAAATGGACGGCATAGATAAAATATTTATTTCCATATGAATAATGATGTAAGATGTTGAACCGTACTTATAATATCAATCATGAATGGAAGACATCGTAAATCAATTCAAAAGAAAAGAAAAGAAAAAAGAAAAAGAAAAAAGATACCCTTTTACTTGTTGACATATTTATGAAAGTACGTAATACACTATATACTATGGGGTAATAAATTTTAGATGTAAGAACTGTGATAGATGCTCTTAACTAAGATATGGAGAGAATAATAGAATTATGCTATTACATAGGTTGTTCATGTGAAACAAAATTTTCAAATAGATTCATAATCAGTTAATATGACCAAATCTAAGGATCGAGAGGATGAAATAACTGCGGTAGCTGCAATTATGGCCGTGTCTGTCGCGGTGATGACAATTGTTGAATATACCTTTACAAGGAACCATCAAGGAAAGGAAACCATGAGAGGAATCTTTTATAAGTGGGGTTATCCTAAAAAGCGATAAAGATTATTTGTCGTATCTTAAAATGACAAGGGAATCTTTTTTCCCGTCATTGTGTGATATTGAGAGACAATGATTTACTTCACGACACGTAGCGTATGACTCTCAAAGAACATGTTGTTTACTTTCACACCATCAGAAGGTAAAGGAAAGGCACCAATCGATACACCCACAAGACAATCTTTGCACAAATTTGAACAAAAATCAATGATAGAAAGTTGACTTACAAAGAATAAATTATACTAAATTGGAAAGATGAACGATATCCTTATAGACACACAATTGGAGCAAGTAGGTTTTGGGCAAAAATCAGATAATGATTTTAGGCTTGATGCATATAATGCAGTGGTCTATGAAATGGAAAAGAATCTTGGAATGTGTTTGACAAAGAATCACATTTAAAACCACATGCGTGTTTTGAAAAAGGACTACAATATCATAAAAGAAATATTAAATGCCTCTGGATTTAAATGGGATCTGAAAAAGAAGGTAGTGATTGCACCCGATAAACTATGGAATGAATACTTGAGAGTCAATCTCTATGTGACATGTCGTGAGTCTTTCACTTATTTACGATTCAATATATGATCGGACTAGTAACATATTTAATTTAGTTCACTAATCACTTGCGGTCTTACAAAAATGCAGGTAAGTTATGAGGAAAACCTTAGCTAAGATTGGATGATCTTGCTATAATTATTATGGTTGATTAGGCTACTGGGAATAAGTCTGTGATTGATTACTATAATGTAGTTGCAGGTATTAGACGAGGTCGAGATGATCTGGACAATAACTGCAATTTGGAGAATGAATTTGAAGAAATGATTAGTTTGGATTCTAATCACTACTTTGAAAGTGGTTCAGATCTGCGTTACTTATTTAATAGTAGGTATGGAACGAATGATGATTCTCATACACCCGTACATAAGACACCTGCGTTGGCCAATATATGAAGCACAATTAACTTCAAGAAGAAAGCCAGAAGAGGTTCTAATATTGATGTCTTTAGTAGCAGTATTGATGGCATGTCTGCAGCTGTAGATCGTTTAGCTACAACGGTAGCGACGGAAATGATATGACTCGAATGTGTCGGGTTAACGCCTTACTTGACGAAATGGAGGGACTGATCGAAGATGATATAATGAGTACGGGTTATTTTCTATCTTGTGATGACTCTACGATACTTAACTTTCTAATAATGGCCCCACAAAGAAGGTTAACATGGATCGTTGCTTGATCTAGTTTCACACATTGTCTCGGTAGTGTAGTAACTGAAACGTCAATAAAAAAAATTTAGTTGTGAAAATATTTTTAGACAATCCACTGTGATATGCATGCGTACTTTTTATGTTTTCCTTAAATATATATTAAGTTATTTACATATTAAGTTAAACTGGTTTGGATTAATTTTTTGGATTAATCATATATAGGAGGCACTTTAATATTATGCCACGTTAGGATAATTACTTGATATATAAACTTAATCACCAGCAATAAAGTACTATTATTTTTTGGTAGGTAGACATTTCTCCAATCTTATGCAGGTTTTGATTATAATGTTATATTTATTGCTCGCCCTACAATCATTATGTATGATTTTTTTTCCTTAGTTTGAGAGACTGACTATTCATATAACTACACAGTGGAATATAATTTATTTACAGGCAGTCAACTTAAAAAGCAGATGAGTGCCTTCTACCTGAGGATGTGGGATTACATGTTGATCATGTGTTATTGCTTCATTTCTATGTGTCCTTAATTATATATTTTCACTAATTTGTAGGTGAATAATGGGATGAGAATACTACGAAGTCATCAAGGGGAGAAAGACTGAAATCTTCAATGATTGGGTTGAATGTTAAAAATAGGTGACTGGATATTCCGGCTGTTGTCATCACTCAAACAAGAAATATGATGATGCAGTTCAAGGTATGACATCAGCATGTATTAGAGCTCAATCAAGCTGAAATTTTTACCTACCAGTGGAGCATTAAGCCCATCTCTGTCCAGGCAGACATACGCGATACAACTGTCCAAGATTCAGGAGTTTCCACACCTTTAGAATCAAAGTCTGTCTCATGTCATGACATGCTGGACTCAATTGAAAGCAAAATAGGTTTTTACGATGCCAGGGATCTAAAACACTACTAAGGATGGTTCTTGCATCCTTCACTTTCTAGGGGGTCTTTTATGTTGTCTTCTTTTTATAAGTACTAAGTAGTGGATCTTTTTTGGAATGATCGATAATTTTGGACCGTAAGCACAGGCTCCCTCTTGTGTAGTGAGGGCGTCATGATACCCTTTATAATTATTACAGTGAAGCAATATTTTCCTACTCATGGTAATTCCTACCACTGTCAAAAGTAAAAAGGTTTACTTTTATCCTTAGGTAAGGTTACTATCAAAGTATGTATATTTTCTAATTTTTAACACTTTCGGGCCACACTTATTGCGAATTATGTGATAGCCTAAATCAACTAACATGCGTGGGACCCGTCTATGACATTATCAATAAATTGGATGGACCAAATACCTAATCTAATACACTACATGATTGTTTTTTTGTGGTGTGGTCCACACAAGATTTGGGCATACTTCATTTTATGGTAACATACCCTACAATGAACCTTCAAAATGGCTGGTTAGTGTTGATTCACTGTATACTCCATAGTCAGAGGTCCCACCCACCTTCCGTCAATTCGAGGTCTCACTTAATCAGGTACATAAATTGTGTGCTACAACAATGTTGTTGTAAATATATATGTTAATCCTCATGCGCACATTATTCCAAATGGTGGTTTCAACATCCGACTATGATATGTAAATACTACTCATCCACACACAAGTACTTACTCAATCCATTTTCACCAAACCCACCAAAATTGATGATGTGATGTCCAGTTCCATGTAACTCAATACAACACAAGCCAATCCATGCATCCAAACACGCCCTAAGGGATTTGCTTTCTTATGCTTCACATGTGTACATACACAAGTGGGGGATTGAAGAGGCATGACATGAGAGAGTAGGGTATGCTTCGCCCACGCATACCATTTAATCCAAGCTATTTACTGAGCTTAACTGACTATCATGTCCACTTACTCGATCAACCAACTCCTCAATCACAATCATCCATTCTCCATAATCTGATCTACCTAACAACTCCCATCTTAATAACGTTTAAAGACGTAAAATTTAGTTAAGAAGTGAAGATCTAGTCGTAGCCATCTATTTTATTTGTATTTGATTAGAGGAAAAAATATGTAGTGAAAACTTAGAAAAGAGTTTAGATCATTGTAATAATGTTGAACATATATATCGTGGATGAATGATTTAATGTTATGCAATTTTGATTGTGAATGCTTAATTAAAATTATAAATTATCATGACATGAGATTCGGAATCGGGTCTAGCTAACTTGGGTATCAAATTTTAGGACGATACTGCCTGATCCAAACTATTGGGCCCTCAAATATATTAACAATCAAGTTAGTGTCAATGTTGTACATGCTAGATGGATTTCTTCCTTATAGAAATTCATATTCATGTTGAAGCATAAAGCAGGGCAGCAAAATAGAGTTGTTGATGCGCTTAGTAGACAAGTGGCCTTACTGGTTACCATGAGTAAGTGAGTCATGGGATTTGAGTGCCTTAAAGAATACATTCATACATATATGGTGATGAATTTCATGACGTGTGGGCCAGATACCAGGTGAATTAGTTGAGTGACCTGCATATTCAGGATGATTTTCTCTTCAAGAAAAATTAGTAATGCATTTCACAGACTTCATTGTGAAAATGCATCATTTAGGAGTTACATGACGATGGCCTTGACGATCACTTACGGTAAGAAAAGATGATAGCCCTTTTGAAAGAGTGATGTTTCTGACCACAGTTGAAAAGGATGTCAGGGGTAGCAGTGGAGAGGTGTCATACATGTTAAATATCTAAGGGGTAGTCACAAAACATAAGCCTTTACACCCCTTTACTTGCACTCGACACTCTTGTCCATGGATTTCGTGTTAGTTTATGCAGACCCAACGAGGTATGGATTTGGTATTTGTGGTGGTTGACAGATTCTCCAAGATAGCCCATTTCATACCGTGTAAGAATATTATAAACGTGACCCATGTTGCTAATTTGTTCTTTAGAGAAGTCAGGCGATCACATGGTGTCCTTAAGACTACTACCTCAAATTGTGATACTATGTTTCTCAATCACTTTTGGAGGGCTTTATGGTGAAGATTTAATATCACGTTTCAGTTTAGTAGCGCATACCACCCTTAGATGATGCACAGACAAAAGTGGTGAATCGTATAGTCGAAAACCTCATACATTATATCTCTGGTGATAAGCCCAAGCAGTGTGATATTGTTCTTACTCAAGCAAAGTTTGTCTTTAAAAACATGAAGACTCCATCCATTGGAAATGTAACGCTCCAAATTTTTAGTATTTATTTAAGTTGAACTTATGAGATTTTTATCTTGTGTTATGAATAACTGTCTAACCATAGGTGTTTCTAGGTGAACCCCTTTATTAAAGTTGTCTAAAATAATCTCTAGAGTAAGATGGATAACTTAAATTTAGTCAAACTTGATATTTTGGAATAATTACAAAAATGCCTACTAAGAAAAATTCAATTTTTAAGAAAATTCATTTTTCATATTCCGTACGACTCTCAGCCCTTTATGGCCCACCTGAGTTTTGAATCGATGCAAACCAAGTTTATGTACAGGTTAAAATAACAAGACCGACCTAGTTATGGGAGTGAATCTCATAGGAGAACCACCATGTGGACTCCACTCGAAATCAACTCAAAACGGGCAATTTCTGTAATTGATGAATACGTCTTCTAAAGTGTTCCTATTCACACTGTAATCAAGCGGGTTTCACGCCATTATGAATCAGCACCTAAGTGTTCTGAGGGGCTCACTTTTTACATATGTCGCCCTACCTGTGGACCCCACATTGATGATCTACTTCGACCATCGTATTGATCACATGGTCATCTACCTTTAATCCAAAAAAAAAAAAAAATTCATCCATTGCTTGTGTTGGTCGTGGTGACCCTCTAAAGTTGACAAAAATTGTAAACTGTACATTATACAAAACTTGACCGTTTGATGTGTGGTGTGAGTTAAACCTAGTGGGCCCTACCATAGGACGTGTCTAACCCCTAACCGACCACTATCATGCTGAGAATCTCCAAAATAGGGTCTCCATTCCCCACAAATCATGTCTTTGATAAATTTCTATTTTGGTGGTGTCACGCAAAGTAGCCATTTTGGCCTTCCGTACATTCTAATATGGGTCCCATCTAAAAAATCCAAACCAATCATCTCATTCTCAGCATGGCTATCTGCTAATATCCCAAATATCTCTCCAATATAACTTGTGTGTAATCCGTAATCTTAGCAAAAAAATGATCAGTCTCATTGTTTTGTAAAAATGGGCAGATTCATAGCATTATTGTATTGTGAGATCTCTAGGATTCTATCCAGGGATCCAGTCAGTCCATTTGATAGTCCTAAAAGTCCTTTAGTAGATCTTCAAGTTTCGTACAATTTCGATGGGTAACGAGGCCGTGGGAAGCGTCAAAAGTCAGTCTGTCCAAGAGGTTAACTTCCAATCCGAGTTGTATTAGGTGTACCCTTGTACTAATTCGGTTTTATGATTTAACACCTCTTATTTAAGCATCCTTTGTGGCTAATTGGGCACATCCAAACCCCATCTTTTCATCTACAACCATCTAGAGGGAGAGAGAGAGAGAGAGAGAGAGAGAGAGAGAGAGAGAGAGCCCACCACTCCATCATTCTTTTTCCATCTTCCTTCTCCATCTTTTGCACCAAGCTTACAATAATTTCATCATTCTTCTCCAAGTTGAGATTTTCTTCTAAAGTAATGTGAAAACTCCTTTAAGTTTGATATGATTTTTACATGAATTTGATTGTGAATATTATGTCTCATGTGCTTCTATGTTATTTCTCTTGAATGTTTCTTTTCTTTTCACATAATGATGTATTTATGGTGATATATGCTAATAAACTCAAATCAACAGAAGTGGAGTTGAATATTGGACATAGATGCTTTAGGACACCTTATTTCTACTTGGTGATGCGGACACACATTAGACATGGAGAACGGATGCAATGATGTAATATTGTTATAGACATGGGGTAGTGTAACCGCCTTCGAAGGAACCATCATCTTTTTCATATAATATTGAAAGTTATTTTTGTAAGGCCCTAACAAAGATCTTGTTATTATGTATTTGGTACTGAAAATGATGTGTATGAACCCTAATTTGGACTAAAAATGATGTGTATATCAGGACTACTCGATTAAGAGGTTACCCTAACCTGAGATGATGCTATTAGACTGTCCGGTTAAGTGGTCACCCTGACTTGTGATGATGATATCAGACTATCTGATTAAGTGATGAGTAAATCATTTTCTTTCTATTCTTTAATTTTGTTCGTGAATCTTCATAAGGCCATGGGTTAACATATGTTGTCATGAATCTTAGTAGTGCGGCCCGCCATCCTTGGTGGAGATGTGATGGGTTCAACTACTTTGGTGGATGATGAACCATGGAGATGGTTATAGTGGTGCCCAAGGTTAATTGCATATTAATTGACTATGTAAATTTGAATTAATAAAGGGTTGGTTAATTTCATGCATAACTTGGCTCTATTATGGGTGTACCGAATTGTGAATAGGCAAAAGTGACCTATTTTTCCCGTACACTATCTCGTGAGTTTTAGGCTATGAGCGTCCCACTTCTCACTTGGTCGGGCAAACTTTATAGGCTTGCGTGTCTTAGAAACTCCGTTGGCATGTGACTAGGGATGACTAGTTAAGGAATCCTACGTCGGGTCATGTATAACATGCATTGCATTAAATAAGTACTACGACATGCATTGCATTAAATAAGTACTACGATTGTTTTGATATATTTATATGTAATTATTGTGCTAACCTTGAAGGAGTTTTTCATTAAACCGATTTTGATGGTTTTTGTTGAAAAACAATTTAAAACTGCAGGTGACGATCCATAGGAGTCCAAGCCACATGGAAATGATTACGAGGGCTTGTGGGAGCAGATAGCGGAGGAAGAGGTCGATACGACCTAAAGTCGATTTGAAATTTCATTAATTAGAAGATATAATTTTGTAATAAGTCCTAATGGTGAACATAGTTAAATACAATGTGATATTTGACTTTTCGGATATGGTAGTATCAATTAATAGCTTAATTTAAATATAATGTAATAACATGCGTGTTTCCACTATTTTACTCACAAATGTCAATTATTGTGGAATGTGTGTATGCAAGTAAATATGTAGTGGGTATACCCTTTACATATTCTAAGTAATCTTTGGGAATTTGACTGTTATGTTATACACAGGAGCTAAAATCTCGAGGCATTACAGGCAAGTTCTCATTCGAGGAGATGTATGGTCGAGTTCCCAAGCATACCCTCGACATGGTCCCATTACCTATGTTACCGAGTATGAGTTTTACTGCGAAAAATGTGGCGGACCGGATCGCGATAGTACATGTCAATGTTTAGAACAAGTTAAAGGAGTCTGATGCTAAGTATAAGAAAAATGTTAATAAACATTCATGACAGAAATGTGTTTAAAGTGAATGATAATGTACTAATTCACCTGTACAATGAGAGGTTTCTGATCGGGACATATACCAAGCTGAGGAATAGGAATATATGCCCTGATCTGACACTCAGGAAAATCAATGATAATGCTTATGTCGTTGATCTTTTCGAGGTTTAGAGATCTCACAGACTTTTAATGTTGTAGATCTATATGAATATCATGAATTGAGTCCGTTGAACAACACAGGGATGTGTTCTTTTTAAGTGGAGGGGACTAATGTATAACGGGCTATAGACACATTCTTGGTACAGCTAAACTAAAAGAAGTTGAGATGGAAGCAGAAGTAGTCTGTTAGATCTAAGCCTAGTCCTACATAGAACATGATGTAATTGGGCACTAGGCATGTCCAGATTGAAGAAATTCACTTTGGGTAGGAAGAAATTGTCGTTCAAAGTGTGGACTATAAATTAGTTGTAACTTTTGATCCGAGCATCATCATAAAATGCACGACCAATTGATTTTTATATAACAATGCTTTTGGGGTAAACCGGCCTGTTATGCTGGCTGAATGCATCCATTTTTCTAGAAAATGTACCCCTTTAGTTAACACTATAATTTTAGGAAAATTTACCTTTTTAAAAAGAAATTCATTTTATTCATATTTCCTAACGGCAGTTTTAAAATTCTCTAATTTTTAAAAGTTAATCATAATTAGGTTGAAAATATTCCAAAAAAGTTTATTTGGACATTTCTTGTTTTTGCAAATCAGGTTTTAAGAGAGAGTTTTACTATTTTAGGTAACTTTTGATTTAGGGTTAAAATTTTATTATTTAATGTAACCTTCAAATTAGGATTTTGGGTAATATATACAAGTTATGTAGTAAAAAAGTTTTAGATTATTATTTAATAAAATAGCTAAAAGTTCTCTCTAATTTTCTTGTAGACTTAAGAAATCTCCTTGTGAATTTAAGGTTTTAATCACTTGAGAAAGACGCGATGATCTTTCTTTTATTGTTTCACATTCTTCCTTGTGTAAAAAAGGTTTGGCCAAATAAATAGATACATAGCCCAAGCATGGTTGATTAACAAACGAGCTTGGATTTAGGCCCAAGAGCCTTCAAATTTACTCTAACCTAATGTTAGCCCAAAGTGAACTAGGTTAAAAAACTCAACGGCCCAACACAATCTCACCATGCCTTTTCCAGCTATGCTCCATCTCTTGTACGATCTAATAGTGCAACATGGGTTGGCCTTACTTGATTGCTCATGTTAGGTTAAGGTAAGGTGTAGATTAGGCTAAAAATCCTAAACTTAACCTAGGTTGAGTTGGGCTTGGGTTGAAGCCTTGGGTCATCCTTCCTACCTCAAAGCTGAGCCTATATGCATGCATATATAAATTATGAATAATGTACATGGTATATCATGAATGTAAAATCATAACCTTGTAGGATAAATAAGGTTCATGATTAAAACTTTGCATGGTGCATAGTTCTAAAACTCACTGACTCGACTCAAAGCTCAATTGAGTTGCTTCTATGAGAGAGAAATTTGTTCTTCAATGTGACTCAGTCAAGTTTGAGAAACACTCGTCAGTCGACTTGCTGGTTCAATCAACTCGATTTGAGCCGAGTCATCACTCATTCAAACCTCTTCTTTTGAGGAAACTAAAAAAAATGTGGCAGGTGAGATTCAAACCCTTACATTTTATGAAAAAAACAGCACATTACCACCACACTACACTTCTTATTCATTTTAGGCTTTGATATTTTCTCTTTTACCATCGAAGTGTTTAATGCTACTAATGTTGTTAAAATCTTACGATTTATGATTTGAATCGAATCTTAAGCAAAACAATTTGCATTCCACCTTTGAATCCCTTTTCATATGAATGCTATAACTTTTTGTTTTGAATCCTATGATTTATTATTCAAATATTGATTTATGATTAAATTATACTTATTTTCTGTTTTAAACTTCACTTGGCTTTCATTTTATGTTTTTAAATTGGTGGGGCTTTAATGATCAATTAAATGATTCTCTATTTTATTTTTTTTAAAGATTAAATGAGTTTTTTACTTGTTAGATGAGCCGGTAAAGATAGTTTAGAGCAAGTGATCTAAGTTAAATAATTGTTAATGTTACCTATAAGAGAGAGAGAGGAGAGAGAGAGAGAGAGAGAGTAAAGATAGTTTAGAGTAATGTTACCTAGAAGAGAGAGAGAGAGAGAGAGAGAGAGAGTAAAGATAGTTTAGAGTAATGTTACCTAGAAGAGAGAGAGAGAGAGAGAGAGAGAGAGAGAGATATTAAACTATGTATATTCTCTTTAATGTTAAATCATAGAATTCTTTTTATATGATTTCTTACTTCTTAACTTGTTAAAACACCCAATTGATCTATGACTTAACTAAAATGTTTTTATGTTGACTTATATATATATATATATATATATATATATATATATATATATATATATATATATATATATATATTGGAACTGCCCTTGCAAAGAAATTCGGGTTCATGATGAATCATTAGGGTTCTGACCTGAATGGAAAATAGGTTCATGATTTGAGCTGTCCATATACAGAAAACAAGATTCATGATCGCAATAAAAAATAGGGTTCATGGTCAGCAGTTATGTTTTTAAATAGTGTTATTTGATAGTTATATGTTTGATTTTATATCTCTTCAGTTGGGTGTTTATGCCTGGATAAGCATCATTAGCTTTTTTTTGTTTTAATTTTTATTTTTATTTTTATATTTTTACACCCACACACTATGTGGGTACTCGAACATATATATATAAGTTACAATCATTTATGGAGATGATGCCAAACAACTATCATCGTACCTGCATTATGAGCGTGGAGCCGTTAGGGACTAAATATTGAGTGGTTGAGAAAAGATGCATCTGCTGGTCATCATGAGTGCAGGTGTAAGTGATCCAGAGCAGATTAGCTGTTACCCGGGTAACAGCTTAGTGGGTGTTACCCTTACCATGGTGGACCCACCCTGATGGATATGTTTCATATCGACGCCGTTCATCCTTTTTCTAAGCTCATTTAAGGGCATTATCCAAAACTTAAAAAGATCCAAGTCTCCGGTGGAACACACCACTGAAAAAGTGGTGAATGACTATTAAAAGCATTTTGTTGGCCACAAAAATATTGGATTAAGCTATTCTTGGTTATTTACCTTCATCCAATTTTGTTTGACCTTATCAACGGTTTAGATGGAAAATAAACATTACGGATCTGCTTACAATGGTGAGCAATCAATCATCACCGTTTCTTGTGGTGTGGTCCACCTGAAAATTGGATATTTTTTATTTTTGGGACCTCCTAAAATGGGCTGTAAAAACAGATAGACAAAGTGGATATACAACATATGATCAAGGTGGGCCCTACAGTAAGGGTAACACCCACTAAGCTGTTATCCGGATAACACCTAATCCCCGCCCTAAGTGATGACTCACTCACTAGTCACTAGTCACTGCCGATAAATATCCGACAAGTTTGGGCCCGAATTTGTCATTTTACTTAAGATCCAGTGGTTAAACGTACCGGTGCACATAGTTGCATTCAGAATCGTTAGCATCCGCATCGCTTATCTGGACCATCCATTACATTCAGCACACTCCTCATAGGCTGGCTTGAAAAAATCACACTTAACCAGTAATCCAAACTGTGCATTAAGTGGCATAAAAATGGACGGATAATATGCTTCATATTGTTTACGTCCAGTCACGGATGTTTAGGACCATTTGTTGCCTTGATTTTTGCTATGCAGTTGGAGAACAGTGGAATGGACCTAATGGACGGTTCGGATGGGTGATGTGGATGCCGACGAACCCAAATGCAACGTGTCATTAAGTTGGCGACGGGTCATAAATTTGAACCGGATGGGTCTTGAACCCGCATGATGTGGCCCAAGCTCTGTGTGGCCCACTATGATGTATATGTTTAATCCACTCCGTCCTTCCGTTTTTCCTGATCATTATATAGCATGAGTCAAAACATTATTTAGATCCAAAGCTTAAGTGGACCACACCACCTGAAACAGTGAAACAATGAGGGCCACTGTTGATACCTTCCTACGGCCACCATGATGCTTTATTTTCCATCCAACCTATTCATGAGATCACACAGACTTTGATGAAGGGAAAACACAAATATAAGCTTGATCCAAAACTTCTGTGGGCCCCAAGAAGCTTTCAACGGTGGCGTTCAGTCCCTAGTGTTTTCTGTGGTGTGGTCCATTTAAGCTATGGATCTGCATCATTTTTTGGGTTCATGCCGTAAAAGGATATGACAAAACGTACGGGTGGCATGGATAAAACAAATACAACAGGGTGGGCCCCACAGAGGTTGGGTCACGTCGTGCCACAGGCAATCCGCTTCCTGCCAATACAGGCTCGTACGAGAGATTGAGCTTTCGATCAGGTGGACCGCAATAATCAGAGCATCTGAACTAAAACTCAGGCCAAAACATCACCAATATGGACAAAAATCCCATTATTTTAGAGATCCAGGTTGTCCCCACACGGATGCGTTGAAATCTGGACCACTATTTCAAAGTCTCCTTTGTGTAGATCGAGACTCTCTGATATTTGTACTGTCCTTTCATCCAGGTCTGTTTTACCTTATCAACATTGGATCGCAAATAAACATTACAGTGGGCCTAAGAAGTTTTTAACGGTGGGCGTTCAATCACCGCTACTTTCTCTAGTGTAGTCTACCTGAGATTTGGATCTGCTTCATCTTTTACCTCATCCGCTGAAATATACTGGCAAAATGAATGAACCGCATGGATATAAAAGCACATACATCACAGTGGGCCTCACTGTCATTGATCCAGCGAGCTGGGTTGGTCACGGGGTCCACAGAATCTGCATCCATGAACTCAGCCATGCAATTGTTATGTCAATGAAGAGAGCTTCATATACTCTTAGGTCACTTCACCTTGCAGGTTAATCTTTTGGGTGTGACACAACACTAATATCAGATTGAGGTTATCTATTCAAGCCCATGCCAAGGTGACGCCCGTGCCCTAGGACCCATTAGCGAGGGGGTAAGCTGAGACCAAGTTCGGAGAACCCCACATCTCCTGTGGGAGGGGGTTTGTTGGGTTAGTCCCACATCGACTAGAGGGGATGATGAAAAGAGTTTTATATACTCTAGGGACACTCCACCTAGCAGGTTAACCTTTTGGGTGTGATACGAGCTTTGGCGCACAATCACTTGCAGGGTTGTAGATGACCTAATACATGGGGTCGGAGTTAGGGCTGTCAATGGACCGGGCTTGGGCCAGGAGAAGTCAAAATTTTGAAAGACCCGGCCTGAACAGTTTAAAATCTGGGCCGAGTCCAACCCCGGCCTAGCCCGTTGACAGCTCTCACTGGGTTTTGACCGGATCCAACTCAGCCCAAAATTCCTGACCATATCATGGCCCTGGTCCATCCACAATGACTCCGACGAACCAATGGTTGATTCTTAAACCATGGGCCTAGGGTTAACAATAGTAGGGTCAGGCCATGGGTCTAGTTTTCCCAACCCACATCTGAGGTGGGTGCAGGCGCAGCTAAATGGGTAGCATGTCTATAAATGGTGCCATATAATTAAATGGTTTGGGCTTAAGTTCAACCTTGTGTAATCAGAGCACAGGCTCACTACCTGACCAGGAACCCAAAAACAAAATCCACTAGCTGTACCAACATTGGCATGTTTTTAGTCCTGTTTTCCATTCTCAAACCTGAGTTGGGTCATGCCGGGTTAGAGTGATCTGACCCAATTATTCTTATATGGGTCCAGCCTGGTTAGGCTTGGGCTTTATGAATATTAAGTAGGTCTGGTTGAGCCATTAGCTAATGGGTGGTGGGTCAGAATCTATGGTCCATTTACCAAATTTGACAGGCTCGGGCTAATCCAAACCTGACCCATTACCACCGTACATGGCTCCACTTGTATGAAATGGAAATTATGGTATGTAAATCTAATTTCTAATATAATAAAGAAAATGGACTGACATTTTTCAACCCTTGCTGCAAAAATGGTGAAAAAATGTAACATTTGTTTTGGGTTTTGCGTTTGATCAAGAGCCCGATATGGGTGGGAATGGATCTGCTATGGCTTTACCCAAGCTTGACCATCTGCGCCTCATTTTCTGTTCCGACCTGACCCACGACCCATTTAGCATGGCTTGACCCAACTCAGCAGTGGATCCAGCCATTTACCCATATGCCCATCTGACCCAGTGCCACCCCAGGCAGAGACGGTCAGGTTGAGGGCCAACCTAGTTCCAAAACAAGCCCAACCAGAGCTATAGAATACTCAGCCTAATGGAACTAGGGTTGGATTGGGTCGGTTTGGAACAAACTGCCAACCTGCTATTCGCTGGATTTGGGCTGACCCTACAGGTCCATGAGGTAGGCCTTTGCAGTATTGTCCAGACTGATATCTAACTGGGCCTCATGGTTTCCTTTCGGGCTGCTAGCTCGGCCCAACCTAGCCCAACTTATTTTAATACCATGGTTAAAAGACTTAGACCAACTCATTCAGCCCTGAGTGGAATTGGGACTCACCCAAGTCAGGGGTGACTCATGGCATGAACTAGATCAGGTACTACTGAGTTCAAGTTCACTCAGACGAGTCATATCAGAGTCACCCATGTTGTGCTGGGTTTTAGTCTATTGGGCCCTGTGTTATCCCCAGACCAATTCTTTAGTCGTGTCACGGGTTGGCTTGGACTCGGGCATGCTTCTGGACAGCCCAGTTGAACAAGCTTAATCTTTTGATTTGTGGCCTACAAAATAGACGGTTAAGAAGGCACACAACAACAGTCCACATCCATGATTAGTGGATAGGATCTCCCAGTCCAGGACCTTCACGTCGAGATGTGCCACATTCTTAGCATATGATACACACACACACACACACACACACACACACACTAAGGGATGCTTCAGATTCAGCAGAATAGTCATTGCACTTATCCACAATAGCAGTTCCCTGGCACCACATCCTAATAAAATAAAATTGGGATAGCTGCTTTTATCCAATAAGACCCTTTATTTCGATTCCTCTTTATACAGTAATGATGGTGTCAAACAACTACTTTCTTTAAAGCCCGAGCAGTTAGAGGATGGTGTATCGATGTATATCAAGGGACTCCAACACTCCCTCGCATATGTGGGTGGATGGAACTCCGCATGAGAACATATTGGACAAGGGTGGGGGACACTCTTATCAAAAATAGGCCCGGCTTGATTTCCTTGATCCTCGGGTGGACTTAATTTTCCTGACCCCTTGTGGGAGAATATATTAGGGAGGCATATTTGCAATTCTTGGGATCCGAACAATTGACCTTCTGATCTGGTATCATGTTGAGTTATACATCTTAATTATCTGATAGATTGTGATGAAGAGAAATAGAGTAGATGCAGTATGAGAGAGAGAGAGAGAGAGAGAGAGAGAGAGGTACGACAAGAGAAGGGTTTGCAATGCTTGCAACCCTAATAATGTTTCTCCTATTTTATAAATATGAGAAACCGTGTAAAGAATATGTATGGACCATTTTATGGGTTAGACCCAACACTCAAAAACCACTTTGGTTTCTAACAGATGGCATAGTCATTACAATTTTTATATTCACGCCTTGAATTCCTTACATCTAAACGTGCTTAAAAGGGGAAAAAACAATAAATAAATGAAGGTGAGAAAGAAAAAGAACAAGAAAATCCAAACCAAAGTTGTAGCTGAGAGTCCAATGAGGGTGACTTCAGATGTTAGCCCACGAACCTTCAGGTAATTGAGACTACCCAAGAGTCCCAATGCACCTAAACTTGCATTGTTTTCTAGCCATTTCTTAATTATAAATAATATTTTCTCTCACAATAGAGGTGGCTGTGAGCCAGGCGGCGCGGCCCACCCTGGGTGACCGGGCCATGAAGGGCCAAGGCTTGGGCCGCTAAACTTAGCCTGAGGATTGGGCTAAGGCTTGAAATTTAGGCATGGCATTTGAGCCAATTAATGATGAAATAGCCTTGCCGGCATATTCATTAACCTAGTGTATACTATATAATACATGGATATCAGCAGTAAAGAGAAATTGGTATTGTATGAAAACCAATCTGATAAGGCGATACGGATCTCGTTGTAGGACCGAACGGGGTGTATAGAGCTAGTGGGGCAGATGTAGAGGTGGCGATGGATTGGGTTCAGGTTGGGTCAAGTTCGCGTCGGTTCGTTTCCACCTCAACCCTAACCCAACCCGAATTGAATTCGGGTCAGATTTTCCCAACCCTTACCCAACTCAAATTAAACTGAGTTGGGCCGGGTTGACCTGCATTTTAATGATCAACTAACTAATTTATAGATTAAACTAGATGCATATAACCCCAGCAATCAATTGAAAACCAAACCATCTATGTTTAATAGGTACGTAAGTGCCTCTCTCTCTCTCTCTCTCTCTCTCTCTCTCTCTCTCTATATATATATATATATATATATATATATATATATATATATATATATATATATATATATATATATATATATAATCGAGTATTTCTATTAAGCAAATACTGAAAAAGAAGAATAAATGGATAGAACGGAGTTAAATGGTTAAATTGTGGACACAATTATTGAAATGGAACCATTTGATCTTTCAGTTTAACCGTCAGATAAGTTCCTATCAACAATCAAATAAATTAACCATTAAGATAATTTTATTAATTTATTTTATGGACCATTAGCTACCATTTCAGTTCTCCAAAAAATGAGCACCAGAAATTAAAAAAAAAAAAAAAAAAATTCTCATGATATTTTAGTTCTACACATCATAAAATGTGATCATTGGTGTGCACATGTTTATTAAATTGACAAAAATGTGGGCCGTTCCCAGTAGGGTGTGTGAGAAACAAAAAAAAAAAACTATGTATTATTTAACTAATAAGAAAATCAATATATAATAGTCTACTTAACCCCTATATGATTTGGGTTAGGTCGGGTCAACCCAAAAATTGAATTTGGGTGAAATTTTCCAACCCTATACTAGAAAAGTCCGAGTCGGGTCAGGTTAACGGGTTGGATTGAATTTTGCTAGGTCTAGGCAGATGGTCCCGATGGATCAGAAATGCAAGCTATGGGATCAGGGAAATTTCCCACTATGGCTCTGATACCATGAAAGGAAATTTGGTATTTTATGAAAACCAATCAGATGACCTAGATCTCATGGATCTTTTGGTATTTATAGACTAATACAAGCAACCACAACCTTTGCATAAACTACATATTTGAATTAAACTTAAATTTAAAGTCAAGTAGCCTGTGGTGGAGAAGTGGATGGGTTGTTTATAAGTAACTGAGGCTATAAACTTCATATAGGAGAACATATTACCGATGACATATTTGCTAATTCTGGAATTTGAACACAGGACCTGCCTCTCTGACACCATGTCAAACCACTTGCTCTAAAAGCTCAAGCTATTGGAGTATGATGTATAAAAAAAATACTTATGTATCAACTGGTAGAGTGTGATGGATGACACACAGGTATTTATAAACTGTGCAAATTGTGAACCCTAATTTAAGGGCTCGTTTGGCATCTCTACTCTAATTCAATAAGAGCTCTTTGAATAAGAGCTACTTCAATAAGCAATTTTGTTCTAGCTCTAATTTAAATAAGCTCATTTGATAAAATTTCAAAAAAAGCTCTTAATTAAAATAAGCATGTTTGGTAAAACTTTCAAATAAGAGCTTTTTTTAAGGGAAGTTGATGTCAATTTTAAAGATTACAACAACTTTAATATAAGAGCAATCTAAATGGTTGTTTTGGTGGACCAGTCCACCATGTAGGGCCCAACATCATTCTTCATTGTTCTTTATATGGGGCCCCTTCAATGTCCACTACCCATCACCCATCACGTGGACTCCACATTTGATGTGTCCTATAGTATGGGTCCTACCTTTGAAGTGGATTGTCCATCATGTGGGGCCCACTTTTGATATCCATCATTCATCATGTGGGGTGCACCTTCTATGTGGATCATTCATCATACGGCCCACTTTGGATATGGGTCATCCATCATGAGAGACCTTGAATGTGGACCATCCACTAGGTGGGGCCCACTTGATGTGAATTGTCCATTATGACTTTTATGCGGGACACCCAGTCATGTGAAGCCCACTCCGTCCACTATGTGGGCCCACATTGATATGGACTATTCATTGTGTGGGGCCCCACCTTCATTATCGGTCGTTCATCATGTAGGCCCATCTTTGATATCAACTTATCATCATGTTGGCCCACCTTCAATGACGATCATCCATCATGTGGGTCTCACCTTTGACATAGACTATCCATCAAATGGGACCCACTTGATGTGCATGTTCCTGTCATATTGGGCCACACTTTGATGCAGGCCATCCATCATGTGGGGCCCACCTTTAATGTGAACCTTTCATTTTGTGAGTCCACCTTGATGTGGGGCCCCACTTTAATATAAGTCATTCATCATGAGGGGCCCATCTTTGATGTCCACCATCCATTATGTGAGTCCTACCTTTGTTGTGGACCACTATCATATGGGGCCCACTTGATGTGGATAGTCCATCATGTGGGACCCACCTTTGATGTCCACCATCCATCATGTAGGTCCCACCTTGGTTGTGGACCGTCTATCATGTGGGGCCCAACCTTTAATATGGGTCATTCATCATGTAGGCCCACCTTTAATGTCAACCTTCCATTATGTAGTCTCACATTCAATATCCACCATCCATCACATGGGTCCTAACTTTGATGTGGAACATCCATCATGGGGGTCCCACCTTTGTGGTGGACCATCTATCATGTGGGTCCTACTTGATGTGGATAGTCCATCATGTGGGACCCACCTTTGATGTCAACCATCCATCATGTAGGTCCCACCTCTGTTATGGACCACCCATCATGTGAGGCCCAACCTTCAATATAGGTCATTTATCATGTGGGCCCACCTTTAATGTCAATCTTCCATCATGTGGTCCCACATTCAATGCATGTCCACCATCCATCGAGTGGGTCCCACCCTTGATGTGGACCATCATCAAGAATGGCCTGCTTGATGTGGATAGTTCTTCATGCAGGGGCCACACTTTGAAGCATGTCATCCATCATGTGGGGCTCACCTTTGATGTAATTGTACATTATGTAGGCCCACCTTCACTATGGATAGTTCATCATGTGGGCTTTTTTTGAAAAAAATTGTAAAGAGAAGAAGAGAGAAGATGAGAATTACTTGACAAGTTCAAAGGTAAACTTGTCAAAATAATTAGTTCAAAATGTCTATATGCCTAAGCCAAATATACTCCGATTCAAAAAGTAACCCCTTTCTAACTTATTAGATTGGAGCTTATTCGCTACTTTCTAAGCAAATAAGCACTTGATTAGACCTTTACAAAATTGTCTAAAAGCTTATTTTTTTTTTAGAAATAAGTCACTAAACTCTTATTTGTAGAGATGACAAACGCCCCCTAACTGGTGACGATACATCCAACCTATGGATTAGTGGTAGACAGAGTGCACTCCAACTCCAAGGTCAAGGGCTCAAGTGCCAATTTGGAGGGTTCAAAAGCTCACGAATTGCCTGTTCGCCATTTTAGCTGCACACCTGTGTGCACTTGAGCACATGTGTTAGGGGCATAAAATCTGAACGGTCTATGTGATGCAGCACCTTTGAAACTCTTGGGGTCCAATTTTCAACCCGCTAAAAAACTCCGGTGGGCCATGGCAAACAGAAACAGTCTCCTCCCTTAATTTGCCTCTATCTTTTCTATGGCCCACCCGAGTTTAGGATCAGGCCGAAAGTTGGCGCAGTTGGGTTTCAAGGGGTGCCACATCATATGGACCGTTCAGATTTTGTGCCCCTGGACATGTGTGCAAAGGTGCACAGACCAAATGACGCACAGGAGAGTAGGCCTCTCTCCTCTCTCTCTCTCTCTCTCTCTCCTCTATATATATATATATATATATATATATATATATATATATATATATATATATATATATATATATAAAACTCAACAAGTATCTTGCAGCCTTTTTGGCAATGAGAGATGCTGCACTCCCGCTCCTAGTTGCATTGGGACATTTAAACAGTCAAATCAACTAGTCTGATCATGTCTAAAAAGTATTTCACGGGACATCATGCAAATATCATACCAATCTAATTATCTTAACTATCTGATCAATGGCTTCTAATATGGATGGTCATGATCGTTTCTATAAACGCCGGTCTAACTATCAAGTTGATCCGTTTATTTGATAGTTTCCATCCAAACTATCCCACCATGGGTTGGAAAAAAGGATGGCTATAGAAACTAAGGCAGAATTTAGGACGGATGTGATCATCCAATTAGTCTTATTTTTGCATTGTAGCCATTGAAATGTGTTCTAGAAATCTTGGATGCTTAGATTGATCATTTATTGGGCCATCCAAGTTACTTGGTGCATTGGAGCATTTCTCTGTAGATCATACTACACCATTTATGATCAAATTGGCCTCAGGCCGACCTGTGTATGGAGTCAAACCACTGGCTTGGCCCACTATGAAAATGGACGCCACAAAAATCATTCTAATTTGAGTAGATAGGGCAGTTGATGTTTGCAGTAGGCGGTCCTCATGGTGGGCCAATCTATTGGAGGATTGGACGTCGCATGCACTTAAAAGGTTGGACGTTATCCACTCGATGCTGTGGTCCAACCGTTCATTTGGTATTTGCGGGATTAATGAATGGAGGTAGCCTTTTGATTGTTGGAATATAAAACAAACGATAAAATTGGGGTCTGCCCCTAAAATCCCGGTCTTTTGATTGCTGCACTTATTATTTTCCTCGTTGCCTAAAACTCAAGTTGGTCCAAAATCCAGGTGGGTACACCATGGAAAATAATGCCTAGAACCTCTAAAATCATGTGTTGTGGCCCACCTGAGCTACCGAATGGCCTATTTTTTGTGTGTCCATTCATCTTGGTCGAATGGCCTTTTTGTGTCCATTCATCTTGGTCGGATGCATATTCTGAAGATTAGATAAAATATACCAAACATACTAGGCCCCACTTACAATCTGAAAGGTTTTTAATAGTGGGGGTTCACATCTGTTCCTCATGGTGTGACCCACTTGAGTGTTGGATCAGCCTGTGTTTTGGGCTCTAAGGAGAAAAATAAGGGGAGCACATGCTAGACGGATTGGATGTCATTAGAACATCCTAATGGGCCTCACCATGTTTTGTAGCTTAAGCTTAACATAGAAAGGTTTGTATGATCTGGCCTCATTTACATGCTAAATGTGGCATACACGTCCAACCATTCATTGCAAGGATCCATGAATGGACCAAATAAGCAACCGCAATGATTAATTAGACATCATAAATTAGGGAAACGGGTTTGGAAAAAAAAATCTATGACTTCACCCAGAAGCTGTATTCTTAAAATAACCATGTGAAATGATTGACTCCATGTGCATCATGTGAGGTAGTGATGTATATATGCCCATAACACGTGTCCCATAAGCACACGCTCTCTCCCTCCCTCTTGTGAGTGCGTGCGTATGTATGTAAGTACATATGAAGCCTAGTTCCATTAGGTTAATTATAAGTAATTCTCTCGTGGTGAGTAAGCCTTGCATTTTTTATTTCTCTTATTTTGTTGAAGAAAAAACTATATGTTGTTGTCCATGAAAATAGGCTTATATATATATATATATATATATATATATATATATATATATATAACTCTTGCCTTTTGTAATAGTAACACTTTACATTTTTTTCTTTTTAGATCTAAACTTTTATCTAAACCTGTTGCTCTGCTTTTCTAATCATCTTTTTATAAATTTGCCTCTAGCCACTAAACCTTTTGTATATTCTTCATCATCACATGATTTTTTTTATAAGCTCTTCTAATGGAAGAAAAGATGTAATATTGAATATCGTTATGGTCTCTTTTTCATAGATTAAATATTTCATAACAAGGTTATGATATAATGGAGAAAGTGAATGCAATAATACTAAGGGATAATCATTTGCATCAACTTTCATATTAATGCTCAATGGTTGACAAATAATTTTCTTAAACTGATTTAAGTAGACATAGATAAATGAACCTTCTTTCATCTCTAAGGTGTATAGTTGTTGCTTCAAATATTACTCATTGGTTAGAGTTTTTTTTTTTTTTTTTAATCATATAAAGGGTTTTCACTCTTTTTCAAAGCTTATTAGCAAAGATTCTTATTTATGACACCTCATCTGCAAGACAAGCAAATTGTGCTAATAGCCTTCAAGTCTAATATTCCTGCCTCTCATTACTTCATATCGTATTCTTTGATCTTTCCTTAAATACCTTGTGCAAGCTTTGTTGAATAAGTAGATCACATATCTTAACCTGCTATAAGTTAAAATTATTCTTACCATTGAGCTTCTCCACCTTGAACTTTGCATTTTTTGGTGAGAGTTTTTTTGTGTAGTAAAAGAATGAGAGTGAGAAGTAAGCTTTGTATTTCTAATTTCTCTTATTTTAGTAAATGAAAAGGTTTGGTGTTGTTGTCCTGTGGAAGTAGGTATATCATCAAACCATAAAAATCTCTATGCTTCTTGTTTCTTCCCTTTCATTCTAGCCTCTTAGATTTTTGTATATTTTCTTTTATGGTTTTGTATTGCTGGCATTGAACATGTGCAGGTGTAGCTAAATGTAACACATCACACATCCCAACTAACTTATAGTACAATATCACATCTGATATATGCTCATAAGAAGCATGTAAAATTGAGCATCCCAGGTTGATCATGGATGGTCCATGACTTAATTACTTTTCCAATTGGAAATTTGAAACATTTGATCTCTGGACTGAACCATTAATCATATCTTAACTACCCATTTTTGCAAGTTACCCATGATGGTTAGTGTTGCCCTCAATTCAACCAATTATGGCTGCTCATGTGGTTGAGGGCCTAGATCGAATGTATGTGTGTGAGTATGATCGTGTGGGCGTGCCAAAGTCTACCTGACTTAAGGGTTATGAGTGAATCATTGGTGCCCCAGCGCCGAGATGGACAGATTGGAGATTGGATTAAGATCCAGAGTCCTCTCAACCACCGATTGATGTGCTTTCGTACTCAAGTGATTTGTGCAAGGGTATGGGTTAGCCCTCACGAATGAGTTCTTTTTACCTTATATCAGTTGAATACAAGATCGACCAGCTTAAGAATTTTTTATTACAGCAATACTTTAGCGTGGTGTTTATCAATTAGAATGGAAGGTCTGCACATAAAGAAGCAGAGACTAGAATAAACACAGTCAATTTTATTAATATTTGGCTCTGTTACCACCATCGTGCTCTACAACCATATATAAATAAAAGAAAAAAAATAAAATAAGTATTTAATGCGCCTATTGGATCAGACAATCAAGATAGGTGGTCAGCAGGATATGATCAGGGTATGAACAACTAAATTGAAACTCAGATAAACATGGTGATTTGAAAACTTAATGTTGCGAATATTTAACCTACTCGTAAGATAAATGTACTGCAACTGCTGGGTAGTAGTAAACTAGATTAGGAAAAATTAAATAAGATAATTGTAAAAATAGATAAATGTGTTTAGCATGAGGCCTTGAACTCTTCCTCAACTACTCTTTTTGTAACTTGCTCAAGCTGGTGAGAGCCCCCTCGCTAGGCTTCTAGGTTCTGGATTCTTTATGTAGGCTTTTCGGATACGGGAATCTCCTCAACGGATCTAGAATCTCTTAACCATGAATATCTCCAAAAAAAATCAATAGCCACTGGATTTCAGATTTTCACTCCTACACGTAAATGTTCCCCTATAGGACTCTTTCATATTGATCAAATGAGCATCTTTCACCTAATTAGAGTCACTTATCTGATCTTATGCAGGTCAGTCAGCTCCTAACAAGAGTATGATTTGACACCAAATACCGATCTAATATCGGAGATGACTCGGACTGCATCGATGCTCTCCCATTCTTTTAATTTCGAACGGAACATGTTTGTAGACTCAACCCAGATGATGTGGCCGTTTCTCCAGATCATGACCTAATCCAAATTTGGGTTTGTTTGGAAATTGGTCCGACACACGGATCTTTGGAATCTTCTAAGTCGTTGTTGGCTCTCCAAATGTCTCTATGGAAATCTCTAATTTTAGAAAGATTATAGGAGATGGTCTTGCGGATAAGATCATATCCAGTTGTGGAATATGATATACTTGCTCAATAGACCTTTTTTAACTATGCCCAGCACGTTGCCTTATTTAATAGATATATCGGTCATGGCCATGTGGTATCCGACGGTTTATTCCCTTAAAGGACCCAATAAGAACCCGTACCATAGCATTAATGACAAAACGTGTAACATTAAAGGAAAATCAAACACAAATTTCTTCAAGTGCAAGTAGAAATTCTGCATATGTCAAACAAGTGCTTCTCCACATGGCACTCTCCTATTGGTCCTTTTCATGGCATGGAAAATGAGTGTAAACGGTTAGGATCATCCTTACAATGCCATCGTTAGGCCATTGAATTTAGTTTGAAGAGGTCCTCTACAATGCCTGGCCTCTGTTCCAGTTTGTACACCCATTTTTTCAGTGATCCAAACTTGTTGATATTAAGGCTGCATCATGAAGTGTCCATGCACCAAAATCTTTCATATCAAAGAATTTTAAAACATTTTATCTGCTGGGTATTAAGGGAATGGTTAAGGAAGCAGATGCAGCAACGGTTCCCACTCAACGAGGAAAAGATAATATATTCTATAGTCAGGATCTTTCAATATGGGGGATGTCCGAGCCATCCAAGGTGGGCCCCATCACATCAACTGTTCAGAACACTAAAATAAGGCCCCCACTTATACAAACTGAAAACTCAAACGTACTTAGGCTGGCAATGGGTTGGGCCCAGGCCTGAATTTTGAACTGATCTCTCCGCCCGATCATTGTACAGTGCCTCGCTTTCGAGTTTCAATCACTTGTAAAACAAACGTGGGGATGGAGATTTGGACACATCAGACGTGAACCATGAGAGACTTGTGCGAAATCCGGTCCATTCATCAAGCAGGGAGAACTGTGAAGATTGCCTGGATAAAAAACCAGACCGGCCCTACCAATCAGATTAGCTAGAAAACGGATGATGAACGGTTCAGACTCAAAATTCATGTATGGATCACAGGATCGATGGTTCTTCTTGGTATCTTTGCTTACGGATAGACAGGATGATCCCCACCTAATGAGTGGACCAGATGTCCCACACGTGTCCCAAGAATTGCCTCAGCATGTCTGCTCAAGGTATTCTCTACCGAGAAACACGGCAACCTTTTGCATGTGCACCGAAAAGGGCACACACGCTGTCTAGTGAGAGGCCAACAACAATTAGGTTAGCAACCCTTGTGGGCCCCACATGGTTGGATTAGATGCCACTCCCCACATTTAACGGCACTCCTTTTTCAGCTGCTTTACCTAATAACAGAGCCGACACACCAACCGGATTTCCTCCGCTCCGATACGCTCTCTTAGACAACAGGAGTTATTTTATACTCCGGCTGCATGTGATGGTTGATACGCACGCATTTTAAAATTATACATGAGTCATATATTAACTCAAATTTAACCGTTTAAGTTGTTAAAATCACTGTATTTATGTCAACCATTTCAAAATCAGATTGTTTGAACAATTCTAACCTCTGATTTGTTGATACTTGTTTGTAGACATAGGATAACCGTTCATTCAATATCCATCAGTTAACCAAATAAGCGCACTGTTTCGTTCATGGTACATCCAAACCGGGAACCATAATTTGAAAACAGTTTATTTGAATTAATTGTATTTTATATATATGTAATTTTCAAGTGCCTGCGTATCATCCATCACACTCCGCCAGAGTACAAAAGCTTTTCTATTTGTACGGGCTGATCATCCATCCCATGGTTGGATAAGGATGAACAAGGTGTGGCAGATAACGAAGATACTTAAAAAGAGACAAGATATTGCACTATAGTTGGCCGGAGTACGACAAACCATGCTCATGCATAGAGAACTCAATCCAGACCGTCCAAGCCATGAGGTCCACTGTGCATCGACTATTGTCAATACCTACATCATTTCCATGATCCTAACCGTTCAATCAGTGGATATTTGCTTGCCCAATTAAAACCTTCAGCTTTTTCTTTTCAACCGTCTAGATCATGCGCTGATCACAGCATGGCCCATAATTTGGACTGATTGGATTGAGGTATGTGCATTCCATGTGTACATGTGGTTGTATGCGTGTGTATGAAATTCCATACTCTGATGGAGTATGGTGTAATCACTCATATTAAAATGATGATATAAGCCGTTGGGTGGGTGACTTTTCTCATCTCGCCATTAAGTTGACACGTTTCCACTTGTGGGGGAGTGGGCCGGGTCTGATCGCCGAACGAGGTCTCGCATGCAACTAGTTGGACTGATGAGTTGCGGTCTAGATAGCACATGATTTCCAACATATCATGTTTGTGTGACATCCAAACGGTCGAACAGGTTGGTCCCACCATAAAGATCATCTACCAGAAAAATCAGGGGCAATCTATCCATCATATGAGCACACGTATGTAATTTTGATTTTTCTTAAAGTGTGGCCCACATGAAATGTGGTTGAGCCCATTTTTTCCATTAGGTGCTAGTCATGATGGGGTGAACATTTTGGACCGTTGGATCTGCACAAGCTTGAAAAGATGGCGCTAATTTACTTGTTGGACGTTAACTTATGGTCCATCTAGTTGCTACTGAGACCGAGAAAATGACTTGAGAAATATTAGCTTAATAATCCTCGTGGATGATAAGATGATCCGCAGCTAGGGATGTTTAAACCAAGTGCTATGAAGTGGTACATCGAGTATGCACTAAAACACGGTGCATAAACCATTTCTAGTGTCCAATTGATTTATGTGACAGTTGATGTGGACCGTCCAATCCATTGCTGACGCAAAAATGTGGGTGAGGGATAGATTCTAATCATTAGATTAGCATTCGTTTTGTAGATCATAACTTATGCTGACCATTCAAAATCAACGTATTGATTGAGTGGTTAGGAATAAGATTCCGATGTGATTTTCGAGCTGTCGCCCATCCAAGAAATGAGTAAATAGAATGGACGGTCCAATACGATATCCGAACGGGTCATGTTTATGGCCCGAATATGCAGTGGTTGAAAAACATGTTTATATACCATTTTTCACTGTACCGTTTCTATTACCCAGCGACAAGATAAGTACGCTTGACTATGGGAATTTTTCTGGAGCTTTAATGGCAATTGAATCGGGAGCGGATTAGGTGCGGTCCCGGCCTCAGCCAACACGATGAGGCCTGGGCCCACCTTGATGTATGTGTAGTACATCAACGCCGTCCATCCATTTTTCCAGATCAATTCATAGCATGAGCCCAAAAATAAAGTCAATGCAAATCTTGGCCGGAACACAATATCGGAAACAGTGGTGATTGAACGCCCACCATTAAAAACTTCCTATGGCTCAAGTAATGTTCATTTGCCATCCAACTTGTTGATGAGGTCACACAGACCTCGATGAAAACAAACATCAGCTTTATTCAAGACTTTTGTAGCTCACAAAAAGTTTTAATGGTCAGTTACCACTGATTCCTGTGGTAGGGTCAACCAGAGATTTGGATCTACTTATTTTTTGCATCGCCCCCCTAACCTCATCCGAAAAAACGGATGCACAATATAGATATGCTACACATACATCAAGGTGAGCCCCACGGTACGGGCCGCACGACCTGATCCGCTTCTTAATCTTTTACATGGTGACGTGTTTTTTTATCAGCCCCCTCCTTTTAGGTACACAACGCATTATCCTATTATTAGTCATACATCAATGTTAGCCTACCCCTACTTGGTAATAGAAACCAATACCTCAAGTGTTGAAACGAGGTTATCTTTACTCAATTTATCACTGTCATAGGTACGTGGACATACTGGTAGATATTAATTCATGCGATGTATGATTATCTTGTGTGAAAGGATTGACTTGATTCAAGATGAATAATCTCCACTATCAGAAGTTGACTTGGTGTCAGTTTATGCCTTGCCCTTATCCCTATATAAGAGTTTGAGTATGCCATGAATAAAGTATCCAAGTTTGGACTTTTGGTCACTCACATTGGTGGATCAGCATCAAGTCAACAATTTAAGAGTCCATTAGTTTGGAATGTGATCATGATATCAAGGCTTGATGGTGCATGAAATATGATTTGATCATTAGACTTGAGGACGTGTAAGGGTCACGATCTTGAATGATCAACTTTGGCTCAAGAGTCGTTGATTCTTATATGGACCAACAAGGAATCCATTAGTTTACTTAAAAATATGTTTATAACGTTGATTTGGATGGATCAGGGAGTCATCAAGTGATTTTTCCGCTAGGCTCAATACTTTAATTGTTTTAATCAATTTTTCAAAGGTTTTTAATTATCGAAGTTTTATTTTAGATTGGCATGAGATATGATTATTAGCAGATACGTCATGCAATTGAGGGATTGAATTATTATATATGCATGGATGAGGTAGATTGACGTGCTTAATTCATAGTAGGTTAAACTGAAGTTTGTAGAGTGATGGAGCATCATACTGTTTTGCACCCTTAAAACCCTAACCCTTATTTATATGATCTCATCCCAGATGATAGGTAGAGTTAACCCTAAATATCCCCACCCCATGGTACATGTGAGTGTGAGGAAAAAAGAAAGAAAATTTGAGATATATATATATATATATATATATATATATATATATATATATATATATATATATATATATATATGTGTGTGTGTGTGTGTGTGTGTGTGTGTGTGGAATGGAAATGGTACTACAAGGTCGACCTCATGGGAAGTTACCATGAGGCCAAGCTGTGTGGGCCCCGCTGTGATGTGTGTAAAACATCTGCCCTAATATTAGTCAGATGTATCATTCCATGGTGGGCCACACTCTTAAAAATCAAGTCAATCCATAACTTAGGTGGGCCACACTCTTAAAAATCAAGTCAATCCATAACTTAGGTGGGCCACACCACATACAGCAATTGAGAGGGGCTACCCACCCATTAAAACCTTCATGATCGTTTATTGGAGCCACCGAGACGTGGTTCACAAATCCAACCCATCCATTGTGTGTCCCACTTGGATGAGAAGTCAGAACAAGTTTCATATGCATACAAAACTCAGGTGAGCTCCACCAAGTGCTTTTAGATGTTTTAGGCATGTCTTCGCATGGTTTTGGATGGTATGGCCCACCTAAGCTTTATATACGGATGATTTTTGGGATATCCCCAAACTAAAGGGGACCCATCAAATACACGGTTTTGATGTTCCACACACATCACAGTGGGGCCCACACAGCTCGACCTCATAGTACCATTTCCCATATATATATATATATATATATATATATATATATATATATATATATATATATATATATATATATATATATATATGAGAAATGCTCATACACAATTAGTTGGACCATATGATTTGGTCCAACTAGCTGTGCATTAAATAACAAAATATCTCTCTTTAGCCGCATGTAATTCTCCCTCATAGGAGATTATGTGATATCAAGCCTTACATATCTACAATGGAAATATGTGGCATAGATGTATCCTGTTCAGAAAATATGATTTAGTAATTCAATTTTATATGTAAATAATTTGTGAATGGTCTTAATCATTAGAGCCACACATTCCAGTTGAATCTGGACAGTTAGAATAGATTTCTAACATCCCACTTTTCTTGTAGAATGATATTCTCTTATTGATCACGAAAAAATTATAGTTTGCACATACTTATAAAGTACCCTACCTAATTATTGGACTACATTCCGTACACATGTGATGCATTGCATGAATACATTACACGTGTACAACTTCTCTAATTATCTCATTTTTTTTCTTTAAAAACAAGCCCCAGCTCCTTATCTCTTTCTTTTCATTTAATGCCCTCTCTCCTCATTTATGCTCTCTCTCCTTATGTGGAAACCAGAGGATTGCATTCAAAAGCAAGGTGGGCCTACCATGATGTTTGTGATAAATCTAGGCCGTCCATCAGGTTTTCTAGATTAGTTTAGGACATGGGCCCAGAATTGAGTTAGATCCAAAACTAGAGTGAGTCGCACAACAGAAAAGGTGAGGATAGAGCTTCCACTATTGAAACTTTTTTTCGTACAAGTTCTTTATTAGGCTAATTTTTATTTTTATTTTTCCAATTCATCTTGGTAGGATTGACCTTATGAACAATATGGATGGCATATAAACATCATGGTGGGCCCTAAGGAGGTTTCAATAGTAGGCATGATTCCGCTACCCACTTTTTTCAGTGGTGCGGCCCACACAACAAGTGGACCGTCCAGCTAGTTGCCTCATGTAAGAGAAATTAATGTTAGTAAATATTCTGGGATGTTTCATGGAAGAAAACAATTTGTCTACTTGAATGGCCCCTACTACAGAATTAATGTGAAATCCACCCAACCATCAAGTGATTCAACCCATAGTAGACCCAGGGCCCCAAAATCAGCCCCATTAGTGGTTCAAGTAGACCACAAAATTGAAAATAATATGCATACAAATGTCACCCTCCAAACTGTTTCTCTTGTTGTGGCCCACTTAAATAACGTATAGGCCTTATTTTTGGGTCCCAAGACAATACTTAGGTGTGACATCTAATGGTTGGACTGGATTTCACATGATTATCACTATGGACCCTATAAAAATGAAGGGTGGATGTCTCTCCCAATTGATTCCATTAGCATGGCCCACTTGAAGCAACAGTTTTTTTTCTCCTGCCCTAACATGAGATTACACATCAAATGGACAAAATGGATCTCACTATACATCATGGTGGTCCGTTTCAAAGAAGTAAAGGGCAACATCCATAACGCACATGGTAGTTTCGATAAAAGTAGTTCTCGAGAATAGTGATGAAGGATACGTATTACCCGATTAAGACCACGATGGGTGTTTCCGTAACCGTGGGGCTCACTGGAATGTATGATCTGTATATCCACGCCGTCCAACAATTTTTACAGATCACTGTAGTGCATATTCCTAAGAATGAAGAAAATCCAAATCTAAAGTGGACCACATCACGGTAAACAGTGGACATTGACTGCCCATCATTAAAAACTTCCTAGGGCCCGCCGTTGTGTTTATTTTCCATCCAACCTGCTCACATGGTCAAATAGGCCTAGAACGAAGGGAAAATACGAATATCAACTTGATCCAAAACTTTTATCGCCCAGCAAGTTTCCAATTATAGGAGTTCAATCTCCACTTACGTTATGTGGCGTGGTCTACTTGAGCCATGAATTGCCTCATTTTTGGAACCATGCCTAAATATGATCTAACAACAAGGATGGAGAGTGGATATAACAAATACACCATTGTGGGACCACAAAATTTTAACACGTCAATATGATACCCACTTTTGTGTTCTACGTTGCAAATCCGAAAATATCATACCTTATTTCACGGGAGCTGATGAATACGCCCCTGCCTCACTTAACATGGTGCAGCCCTGACCGTGGGGCCCACCTTGATGCATGTATTGTATATCCACGCTGTCCATCTATTTTTTTTAGCTCCTTTAGGGTATAAAACCAAAACTCACGCATATCAAAATCGTATGTCTATCTATTTTTTCAACTCGGCTTGGAGTGTTAGCTTTTTATGCATACTCTTTCCAATGTGTGGTTCATTTAAATCACTAATGAGACTGACTTTAAGGCCCTGAGTCTAATATGGGGTGGCTCACATAAGGGATGGATTTTACATTAATACCATTCTAAGCCCACTCAAGCTAATAATTATTTTTTCAGTTTAAAATAACTTTTATCTCACAACATTTACTATCATTAATTATTCATTAAATACTTTTTGAATCATGCAACTAGTTGGACAGTCCAACTAAGTGTATGAGCATATCTATCTCTCTCTCTCTCTCTCTCTCTCTCTCTCTCTATATATATATATATATATATATATATATATATATATATATATATATATATATATAATGTTATTGCAAACGTGAATTCTTGAAATGGATCCCATAATCAAATTATATTCTATCATATTACGTTTTCTTCTGCACGCTAGAATTCAACAATATTTATCTTCTTCCTTTTTCAGGAACTAATTTTTCTTTTCATTTTAACCGTCCAAGAAATGTTGACCAATCGACCATCAATAGGGGTGCAACCAGGCCCGGTCGGGTAGAGGGGTTTTAATTACATCTCCATTTACGGGTCTGGTTTAGATCGGTAATGGGTGGTCCAGAATAAGAGGATCCAGACTCGACCTACTTCTCTTTGGATCCTAAATTAGGTCGTTCCGGTTCATAACACGAGGTGGACACGTTGGCAAAGTTTGTAGGTTAGGTGTAACCTGCAGAATTTTTTGTGGGCCCACTGTGATCTGAAAACGACATCAAATCTGTTTATCATGTGCGCGGCCAAAAATCAGGCAGAACAAAAACTCGGGTGGTCCCACCACGAGGGAGACACCCATTAAAAACCTCTTAGATTGGGTCCACCATGCAGATTATAAGCAATCCAATCCATTCAAAAGATGCGTCTGACCAGGATCAATAAACACTCCAAAATTCAGCCCGTTCCAAAGCTCATGTGGGCCACAAAACGGTGATTTTACATGATGTGGCCCACCTATTTTTGGACCAAGGGAGAACATTATGGGGCTCCGATAGATGGATTGGATGTCATCAAAACATCCCAGTGGACCCCACAAAACTTTTATAGCATCCTAATGGATTTCAACGGTCGGTTCACGAGTATTAAGTACTTTTAGGACTCAAAATCCCACTCATTTAAAAGTCACGAGTATGACAGGTCATGTAGATAATCATCCAATCAAAGCAGCGGGTCCAAATCCAGAACAAGACCCGTCTATAACCCGATCGGGTACCCACTTGCACCTCTGTCCATATACGACACAATCGCCATACAAATAATCTATTTATGACAGGGGCTGAGGCCCACAAGTTTGACGGTACACTAGTTGTATAAGAAGGCACGCATATGAACACAGAAACCAATCCAGAGCAGAAAGGTTCTCCCTCTGAAAAAATAATAATATAAAAGGAGGAGGAAAGTGATGTGAGGGATATGGATGAACTCAAGGGGTGGAGGAGCCTTATCCATTTTCCCCTTTTCCAAGTGAGGGGACAAGGAAAGTTAAAGTGGATAATGCCGAATCTACATGTAACTTCAAAAAGAATAACATAAAATAAGCAATTTAAATTAAATAAAAGAAAAAAGAAAAAAGAAAAAAAGGAAAGCTTATCTCTACATATGAAAGAGATATATAGCAAACGTAGACATATCCTATTACCACATGTATTTTTATTTCTTATATATTGCATTCTCCTTCAAGGCTCAAAGTTCATGTGTTTGTGTTGTGTGTGTTTGAGAGAGAGAGAGAGAGAGAGAGAGAGATTTGGGTGTTGAGGGGAATTAGAAACGCATGGTAAAGAGAGAGAGAAGGGATCATTTGACTGAGGATGGATGCTTCTTTCAATACACAAAACAAGCATGGGATCATGGATGATGAACATGGTCATCATCTCTTTGAGTTTTCATCGCCTTCTTCGTCTGATCTTTCCAGCGATTCGGTAGCGTCGTCTCTGTCGGATTCGACTGAGGAAGTGACTTCTTCTGCGTCGTCCTCTTCGTTGGATGGGCAAGCTGGAGGGTCTCTTTATGAGATGTCCTCTCTCATGGACCAACTTCCATTCAAGTGAGTATAGATCTCTCTCTCTCTCTCTCTCTCTCTCTCTCTCATGCAAGAATCATGATGAAATTTCTTGGGTTCTTTGGTTTTTTCTTTTTTCCTTCTAATGACGTCTGTTGGGTTGTTGTTGTTGTTGTTGTAGGAGAGGACTTTCAAAGTATTTCCAAGGGAAATCCCAGTCATTTACATCTCTCTCAAACGTGAGATCCATAGAGGACCTAGTCAAGCCAGAGAACCCTTACAAGAAGAAGCTCAAGTCATGCAAGAGCTATGGAGGGGGATTAGACAGCCACAGATCACACCTTCCTGGACCATCTTCTAAGACCATCTCAAAGAAGGCTTCTAGGAGTTCTTGTTCTTCTCTCAATGCAAAGAGGAATGGCTTTTTGGCCAATAGGCCTCCAATCCCTACTCATAGAACTAGTTCTCTTTCTAATCAAACCCCTTTGTTTGCTTGAAGGATATCCATCCACACTAGCTATGTAAAAGAAAAGGAAAAAAGAAAAAAAGAAAAGGAATTTTTGTACGATGGAATATGTTGATTTTATTTTGTTTTTTGGTATGTACATAGTGAAAAAAAAAAAAAAAAAAAAAAAAAACCCTTTCATACACATCCTCTTTCAAAGACATACTGTTTTAGAAGTTGTGTTTCGAGAGAGATGATCTGCTGTTTTCATGGCTAGGATAGTCCATCCTTCTAATTGGGCCTTTGGTCAGTGGGCCCCACTAGGACCGGTAGAGGACGGTCTGGAGGGCATGACATTTTTGCGTAACTTGGATATCTGCGAGGTATTCTATCAATCAATAGCTTGAACAGAATGGATTTGAAGGATGTATATCTTGATGTCCAGACAGTTGGAATGGTGGGCTGTGATCTGATATGGAATGGATGGGAAAAAACTGATGGAGGAATTCTGCACACTGAAAGGTTAGGATTGTATAATCACTGCAATTTTATTGCTATTGAGCCATCTACGCTTAAGAAATATTAGCTTCAAGAGAGGAATGCCAAGAGAACAGTCAACCGCTGAAGACCTTTCATAGATGTGATGGCAACAAAGTCTCCCATCTTCATTTGTGCAAGATCTGAGCTTCTCATCAGGTGGGCCGTTATGGCCGGCCAATCCTAACAGCTGAACTAGAGCATTGAATGTCGACCATCATTGGGTATGGGTTTGTTTGGATGTCCAGTAATCCAGATTGCAGAACCATCCGGCCTCAATTTTGGATATGGCCAGAACCACAACGATGCCCCGCATGTTTCCATCTCGCACTCGTACGCTCTATTGTGAATCTAGATGACACGTGATATGAAAAAAGATTTAATCACTATTAGGGTTTTTTTTTTCCCTACTTGTGTTTGGCTCAAAATTCAGTTGCTGATGAGTGTGTCTGATGCCGGAAATTGTCAAAGACTATTACGGCTGTGGACCAAGAAAAGAAGTAGTTTAGGGCCTGTTTGGTTCCAAAACCAGATTCTAGAGAAAATCTAGATTCCACTGTTGGAATCCAAAATTGTAGAAACTAGAGTAGAACACAGGTTTCATCCGTAACTTGCTGTTTGGTTGAAAACGGTTCAATCCAGATTGTGTCCCAACCATTGCTTGTGGCATGGCCCACTCAGGCTTCAGATCCACCTGAGAACCTTACCCCTGGCCCATTATATTCCCGCAAGATAGATGGCCAAGTTGGATGGCAAATAAACATTATAGTGGGCCCTAGGAAGTGTTTAATGGTGGACGTTCAATCAACACTATTTTCCTATGGTGTGGCCCACTTGAGATTTAGATCTACCTCATTTTTTGTCCAATACCTTTAATTGAGATTTCAAAACTAATAGACCATGGAGATATAAAACATATACAACATAGATATTCAAAGCATACATGGAGGTGGTGACGCTCACTTTTGCCTCTTTTTCCTTTCGTAGAAACGGTTACCCACACCGTTTCCACTAATCCCGGTTCCACTCAATTTAGGTTTCCAGACAGAATCCTCTTTTGTTGGAACTTGCCACCAAACACCCTAATTAAAATCGGATTCTACTGGAATCCAGATTTGAAACTGGAAACGGGTTTCCAGATGCCAACCAAACGGGCCCTTAGTAGTTTATTCGGCCACTTATTGATGAAATGAGAGTTTGTCTTTCTAATGATTTTTTTTAACCTTCTAGTTGGAAAGACTTTTTCTCACCATTATAGCATAGATAACCTGAGTTGTGCAATGTGATAGTGATATAAATTCAATTGCATCGAATGAAATGAAAATAAAAATTTATAAAAGTATCTCTTGATAATCCAATGTCTTTGGTATAAATTATGAGGTCCTATAACTAAGTCTTCCTTAGTCTAGTAACTTAGGCATCAATGAAGACAATTACATTACTAAATAGAAAAAGAAAAAGTCATTCTTGTAATCCAATGCTCGGTGTAAATGGAAGGAAATTACACTACTATTAATCTAGGTCAGTATGACATATTAGCATATATGAACGAGTATTACACTATAAAATTGATTTGTGTTGGGTTTATAAGGGTCCCAAGCACTTCAATATTTCTCTTATTTATAAAATTTTGAGGTAGTAGCTAAAAAAAGATCATTATAGCTACTCATGTTATGTTGATGTGGAAATAATTGTCTAGACTCTAAGACAATTGTGGTCTATCAATGACGCCACGTATATTAGTCGTTTCTTGTGAGTTAATCATTGGTATTCATATGTCCGATTCCTATTACATGGACAAAAATCCCTCTTGTGACGCCATGTGTTAGTAATTGTTATCTCTTTCTTCATGTGAACATGTGTAGTGTGCTACGACCTTAAGCGATTTCAACCATAAGGATCTCTTATGCGTGCTACCATGGTGCATTGACCGAAGCCATCACTTGTCATGACCATATTTCAATTAATACCTATTTTGGGTCAGGAGGCTACTATAATGAATAGTTAGCTTTGACATGTGCACAAGATATGTGACATGTGTCCCATAACTATAGCTAATTAGACTTATCATTTTTTGTGCTACTCATGACTTTTCAAAACCTTATTACATTAGAATAATGGAACTCTCTTAACAAAGAAAGTTTTTGCAAAGAAAGTTTTTGCAAAAAAGGCACACTTGGGCTAACCATGGAATGAACAAGCACATATTTTTTTGGTTAGTACACACATCCCAATGTTAGTACACACTCACATTGTTAGTCACACTTCAATGTTAGCCATCCCCATATTGGGAATCGATACCTTCAGTGTTGAAACGAGGGTATCTTCACTCAATCTACCACTGTCCCAAAGGTGTGGGTGTGAATAAACAAGAGGCAGAACACGTGTCAAAGATGTTATAATGTCGTAGATCCCGGCAATTCATCAATTGGGACGCTCTATGAGCATGCCATGAACCAGTATGCTCATCGGGCAGGTCAAACTTATATAAGAGAAATGGGCACTTCTTAAAAAATAAGTCCAACCATCCAAATTCAATAAACATGTGGTGGATATCTAACACATGCTCTTTCCTCTCACATGTGTACTTCCATAGAGTTCTCATAAAATGGCACTCGTGTTACCTACACAAGTCAAGCCAGTTATTTACGTTATGTAGAAGCAAAGATTTCAATGTCAATGAATCTCTCTTTCAACACACCGTCCACGAAACTTCCACAGAGAGTTCCACGCAATTGATACATGGTGGAACAATTCGCTTTGGGGTCATGTCTTTGAAAAGAAAGTTCAGTTGGCAGGATAATCAATGTCTTTCCTAACAAAATTCGACTTTGAGTGGTTGGAGTTTCCTTCCTATTTTTTTCCTTCTTTCAGATACTTAGTGATGTCGTATCAAAGCCGTCGACCTTTACAGGTCAGATGGCATAACTCCTTGAGAGAGATGGTGGATGGCCAGTGGGTCGTCTCTTAATTTCTTGATTTATATAAATAATGAAATAGAAAAAAAAAAAAAAAAAATTGCATCATGAAAATTGTATATCTCCATCACTTGTAGCGATCGATCTTAATGGGACATACAACACAAATATCTAGGGAAAAGAGAGATGATCTAGTGGGCCTGAGTGTACGGAAACCTTCAGATGTAGCTAGTTGCTTGTTAATTCATTGGCATCCACATCAGCTATCTGGACCTAATATTATGTACAATCTAGTCATCATTCACTACTGTGCAAAATTCAAAGCAACTAAATGGTCCTAATCTTACCCGGTTGGACGACTTTAATCATCCACTTAGTTGAATGATTTCTTTTTCCTTATTTTTCAAGGCAAAGAGTGGAGTGAACCCAGTGGATGGTCCAAACAGGTGATGTAGATATGCAACCAGGTGCACGGAAGGGTTTCCATACACCTAGCCCATCTCATTACCATCCACATCGCCCATCTGGACCGTACATGAGGTCCAGTCCACTCTTCATAGTCTGTCTTGAGAGAGAACAAAAACAGGACAACCAAAACACATTGATCAGATGATCCAAACTGTCCAATCCAAATCAGTGGCACACAATGGATGAACAAGATCACTTGTTGACGATAGGTCTGCTTATGGATGTTAGGACCCATCTATTGCTGTGTTTTCTGTAGAATAGCGGTAGATGAGTGAATTGGACTGCATGGATTGGTTAATGCTGGGGTATGGCACTGTTTGGATTTTCAGTTTGCGCATGTGGGCCACATGGTTCAACGATCCAAACCATTAGCACAATGGGCCTCATCATGGCCGTCCCATGCACGAAAAGATCCCCATGTTAGAAAGAAGAGTGGTAATTGACTCATGTCACATGGGGAAGCATGGAACACGTATTCAACATCGAATCTATGGATTTGAAAAACTGGGGTAGGGGCAAAACTATAGGAAGGAAAAGACCGGTTTGGAGAAATTCCCGAATGTATTTAAATTCCACGTAAATGGCTGGCCCACCTGATGATGATGTCTAATTCCAAATGAATGGACTTTACAGGCTAAGGGTCATCCAATGAGCTGGCCAACCTTACGTATTGTGACTCTATTTCAGCACTTCCACAAAGTGTCCCTCAATAATTAAAGAGTTTCGTCACTACTCTCCATTAAGATGAGAGGTCTTCTTGCTAATTCCAGAATCAATATTCTTGCTGGCATCCACTCATCCGCTACCATTCAACAAGTGGGCCCCACTCTCAAGAACCATAGTTTAAAAACTTGAAAACTATCTCTAGGGGTGGCTTGACTCCTTTACCATTTAACATGTGGACCCCACTCGCAAGAACCACAGTTTAAAGACTTGAGACTCCATACTAAGGGTGGCAATGGGCCAGGGTAGGGCCAGGCTGAGGTTGGCCCTCACCCAGCCCTAGATTCCTAATCTCTATAGCCCTAGCCCGACCACCCTAAAAGGCTGAAAAGGCTCCCGCTGTAGCCCTCGCACTAAAGGACCAGGCAGGCTTAGGGCTGGGCCGGATAGGATTGCGACAGGGCTGGCCATATATGCTCCGTGTACAATTCAGTGCATGTTTTTTGAATCATCATGCTCTTTTAGAGTATCAAGGTCTTTCCGTGGGACACCCATGACAAGTACGATCATTTATCGATCAGGCATATGTCCTACTAAATTATCCATCAAATGCATGGACTTAAATGAGTACATGAATGTGAATTTACATGCATTCAACATCTATATTGGGTCCATAATTTGGACGCCAAGTTTAGTTGCCCAAGCAATGGCCCTTCGAGGCCAGGTCACCAAGACCGGGTTGGGTAACTTGGCCCATTGCCACCCCTACATGATACCCAGTCAAGTCGGGTTGACTTGAAGACTCTATTCGACTCGACTCGATATTTAATAATTAAACAAAAAAATTAATTAACTTAATAATAGAGATTTAAAATATATGAATATAAAAATATGCAACTTTGAATATAAAACAAGTGCTTGGTCAGCTGGTTAAGAACTTGGTTCGAGTCATGCCAAGTCAGCTTGACGCGGAGTAGGCAAGCCGAGTCTAAACCAAGAACTGCTCCTCAGGGAGTTTCACTGTGATTCAGCTTGAGTTCACTCAGCCGAGTCTCGAGTCAAATCACTGGAATATTGAAGATCTACCATCACGACACTAATCAGCCATCTTCGAAAAATACGGTTGGTAAAAAAGTTTTAAAGATAACTTACACTCCAAAACCTCATTTTCAAAACATCCTTTAGATACAAAAGATGGCATGCTGGTATGAACATATGAGGCAAGTGCACATCAGAGCTGTTGGGAAAAAACCCTTCTTATAAGATCGAAGTCAAAGCAATACTCCAAGGCAAGAGTCAAACCCATGACCCTAGATATACCATTTCTCTTCAGTTAGAAAGAATAAAAGAAAGAGGGGCTTCTACAAACCCTTTCTGGAGGCTGCCAAACCTGGAAACTGGAAGAATAAGATACTGATATAGTGACATTACAGCCTTTACGAGCATGTTTGTATGCATGGAAACCATTTTGTAGATATGGAAAACACAGACATCAAATTGCAAAGAATCGAAAAGCTGTGTTTTTTAAGGAAAGGTATATTAAGCACTAAGAAAAGCTGTTTATTCCATGAGGAAATCTATGTTTGGTTTGAAAAGCACCTTTCCATGAAATCACGTTAGAAATGTGAAAAAGTCGACAGTCATCCACTTCACTTTAAGCAGTTAGAATTTGATTCATTTACTTTTTTGGGCCAAACTGGAGCTTGGAAATGGAAAACGAATTTGATGCCTTTTTAACCATAAATGGGGTCAAAGTAGGATTCTGTGCATATTGTTTTTATTTCAAAGATAACTCTGAAAAACAAACAGGATCCAGGTACAGAGATGACATGGATATGGCACACATTTTGAAGTAACTGGATATCATATGTTGAAAGAAAGCCCTGAAGAAGATCGCTCATTCACATCACGGTTTGCAGATGACACCTGCAACCATCTAATCACACACACACGCGTGCGTGCGCACATGCTTGTTTGTGTAGAAGAGAGAAACATTGCGAGGTTTACAAATGAAAGGTGCATTTGGTTGCACCAAATATCATGAAATTTCATTATTAATCAGTCTTGACTTGGTGCAAAATTTCATGATATTTCATGAAATTTGGTGCACCAAACACAACCACAACTAACACAGAGGAATCAAACTGGTTTCTCTTTAGGCGTGACTGCTAACCTTAAGAGAAACACAGGTTGAATTGCTATAATCACTTCTGTTTTGAAGAAAAGACAGACCAGAAGAATCTCAGTGGTAATTTCATCAGTGCTGAATGGAGGTCAAGGAGGTGTTTTGCTCATTCAGGGAAAAACGAAGTAGAGAAATCATCAGAGCTCCACCCTGGAAGAGATTCTGCCAGTCAGTCCCAAGCCAGGTTAAAGGAGCTTGATGATGCATCCGCGCCATCCAATAATCATTCAATTGAAGAAGCCCATATTTGTCCCTATTAATGGATGATGGCACTGTCAGACCTATCTAAGTGTTCAGATTAAAGATTAGACCTAGATCAGGTTCATCCAAGGATATAGACAGCAGATCAAGCTCACCCAACCGTTCAGATTGAAGATAGGCTTATCCAACCATCCATATTGAAGATCTGGACCCATGATTATGAAGATTCCAGAACTCCAGATTGAGCCAATTGATGATCTGGACCATGTCAAGGGCTTTGAGATAGATCATCATCATCACTATCTAAGCCTCATCCCAACTAACTGGGGTTGGCTACATGAATCCTTTTCCGCCAATCTACTCTACCAAGGGCCATAACTTCAGTTAAATCATAGTTAATCAAGTCTTTTCTTACAGGAAGCTGATTGCATATTGGTATAATGTACTGAGTAAACTCTGTGGGGCCCACCTTGGATGTATGTCTTATCCACGTCCATCCGTCCATTTTGTTAGCTCATTTTAGGGCATGATCCCAAAATTGAAGCACATCCAAAGCTCAAGTAGACCACACTATAGGAAACGGTGGGGTCCGTGGGGATAATGGCATCCACCATTGAAACCTTCCTAAGGCCCACAAACATGTTTATTTGTCATCCAACCTGTTCATGAGGTCACACAGACGTGAATGAAGGGAAAACATAAATATCAGCTTGATCCAAAATTTGTGGCCCCCAAGAATTTTTCAACGGCTGTTTCACATTGTTTCCTGTGGTGTGGTCCAGTTGAGATTTGGATATGCTTCAATTTTGGGCTCAGGCACTAAAATGAGATGGCAAAATGGATGGACAAAGTGGATAAGACACATACATCACGGTGGGCCCCACAAAGTTTACTCAGTTGCTCAGTACGCAATCGGCTTCCTTTCTTACAACCTCCATCACGTCCTTTTGGCCTCCCCCTTGACCTTTTAGAACCTTCAACTTGTACCCACTCACTCCTAATCGGCACAATTTTTGGTCTCCGTTGCACATGACCAAACCATCTAAGTCTACTTTCCCTAATCTATTACCTATTGGTGCTACTCCTAAATTCCTTCGAATGCATTCATTTCTAATTCTATCCTTCCTAGTCTAACCATTCATCCATCTCAACATCCACATTTCAGCTACGCTCATCCTATGGATATATTTTTTCCTTAACTGCCCAATATTCTATACCATAAAGCATGCATGGTTTAATAGCCATCTTATAAAATTTCCCTTTCAATTTAAACGCTACAAAACAATCACATAAAACTCTAAAGGCACATCTTCATTTCTTCCCTGCCACTTGAATTCTATGAGCAACAATACACTCTTCTCAATCTCTCCACTTCCATGAACAATCAAAACAAGATATCAAAAGTAGTCATGTTGGCAAACTTCTTGGTTAGCAATCTTCACTAATTCCTCGTTTCAACTCCTATCGTTATTAAAATCGCACTCCCATATACTCTGTTTTAGCTCAACTAATTTTAAATCCTTCAAATTCTAAAGCACCTCTCCATACATCTAGCTTTGTATTTATGCCTACCCTCACCATGTCATCTACAAACAATACACCATGGGATCTCTTCCTAAAAATGCCTAGTTAACTCGCCCATAACCAATGCAAAAAGGTACCCACTCAATGCCGACCCTTACAACAAGCCTATGGTACTTGGGAACTCACTTGTCTCTCCACTTGTGATCCTCACATTTGTTACTACTCCCTCATACATATCCTTAATCATGTCAATATATCATCTTGAAACTCTTCTCTCTCTCAACACCCATCAGATTAACTTAGAGACCTTATCGTAAGCTTTCTCTTGCTCAATAACGACCATATGGAGATCCTTCCTCTCCCTATATTTCTGCATCAATTGTCTAAGTAAGACGCTAGCACAAGTGGTAGAAATCCTTAGCATGAAACCAAACTGATTTTCTAATATATCCGTCCCATGCCTTGGTCTTTGCGCAATCACTCTTTCACAAAGTTACATGGTATGACTCATAAGTTTAATCTCACAATAGATAGCACAGCTTTGTATCTCTCCTTTATTCTTATAAATACATATGGTGTTTTTCCTCCATTCATATAGCTTTGAGATAGATATGGGTTGATTAAGTGGTCCAATTGGAATGTGGGACCCACAGATCAAACCAGGTCAGATGGCCTTAATTAATGATTGGTTAGACTGTGAAGTCTGCTAGTCCAATCCAGTGTTCGTAGTATCGTATTGTTACATGTATCATTGACTGGGGATGTGGAAACTTGTATTGATATAGCCGATACCCGAAAACAGCGTTTCAAATAGCGCTCGTAGTGTAGCCGTAGTGCTACATAGTGTAGCTAAATAATGTAAATCCCCTGTAGCATACGCTACAGTTACGTAGCGTGTAGCATATTGATATCGCCGATACTCGGAAACAATGTTTCAAATAGCGCTCATAGCGTAGCTGTAGTACTACATAGTGTAGCTAAATAATGTAAATCCCCTGTAGCATACGCTACAACAACGTAGCGTGTAGCATCTGTGGCGTATGCTACAATGTATTTTTTTTTTTTTTTTGTTAAAAATGGTGTAAAGCTCATATTACAATATAAAAAAATAAAAACTTAAAATATAAAGTTAAAACCAAACCTTTCTTCGTTTACTCTCTTAAAATGGTGGTGATCTGATGCAAGGAGGGACGTGGTAAGGTCGATCACCGTCTTCCTCACCGGATAACTATTCCGAATCCACAGAGCTTCTAGGACTCCTCAACCGGACTTCCTCGAATCCACGAGGGAATACTCTCGAATGCACAAGAAAATTCAAAATTAATTGAGTAATAATATGAATGAACGAATTAACAACGTCTCAGCATCCTTAAATAATGAAAAAAAAACCCCTAAAAACCCTAATTATGCAAATAGAAGAATCCTAATAAAACAAGAAACAAATCTGTAAAATCCACGTAAATCTGCACAACCTATCACATGTCGTCGGGCACCTGATGGAGAGTGGTTGGGCGACCGGCAACCTCCAAAATAGTCCAGCGAGTAAACTTGCAAATCGAACAAGTTTCGAGCGCCTGGCATCAACACAGTTGGGCGACCAATGATGCTTAGGTCGGGCGACCGAAATCAAACAAAATTGTTTACAGAGTTATTAGACTCCCTAACGGGCGATCGGGCGACCAACTGTGCCGTGTTCTGCCAACTTCTTTGGGTTCCTTCCTTCGATCCATTCAAGCCCAGTATGCGTTGCAACTCGTTCTACATCAGTCCTCTCGACTTCGAAAGAACTCAACCCCAAGTTCTCATCCAGCTTCGGTTCATGATATTTGTACAGGTCCGCAACGTTGTAAGTCCTTGAGATCTCCACGTCATCCGGAAGATCAACAACATAGGCGTTGTCATTGATCTTACGAATGATCAGAACCAGTCCAATCTTCTTGTTCTTCAATTTGTTGCAAGTCTCAATAGGAAATCGCTCTTTTCATAGATGGACCATCACTTGATCACCTACTTCAAACACTTCGGCACGCCGATGCTTGTCAGCCTCTTCCTTGTACCTCTTGTTCAAAACCTGCAGCTGGTTTCAAACATCCTCATGAATGTCCATGATCCAGTCCACCATGTGTTCAACTACAATACTCATACCCAGGGGCTTGGGAAACGGGATCAAATCATGTGTGTGTGTGTGTGTGTGTGTGTGGGGGGGGGGGGGGGGGGGGGGGGGGGGCACTCGCCCATAGACAATCCGGAATGGGAACTTCCCTTTCGAGCGGTTCACCATGTTGTTGAAGGCAAACTCTGCTTAAGACAAGGCCAAGTCCCATTGCTTCGGCTTGTCGCCTGAAATACACTAGATGAGGTTTCCCAACGTGCAATTCACGACTTCTGTCTGCCCATCTGTCTACAAGTGGTAGGCGCTGGTGAACTGAAGTCATGTCCTGAACCTGCTCCACAAAGTCCGCCAAAAATGACTAACGAACTTCGTATCCCTATCAGTAATGCTCTAGGGAACCTCGTGCAGTCGTACGACCTCTCCGAAGAAAAGGTTTGCAACGTGTATTTCATCAAAGGTCTTCTTGGGGGGAATGAAATGTGCCATCTTAAAGAAACGGTCTACCACCACGAACACCGAATCCATGTGGCATTGTGTTCGTGGGAGACCCAATACAAAGTCCATGGATAAATCTTCCCAAGGGGCATTAGGCACGGGTAATGGAGTGTAAAAGCTCGAATTCTGATATTGTCCCTTGGAGGTTTGGCAAACATGACATCATTGCACTGCTTTCCCAACATCACGAGAAAATTATAGTCAATAATACCACTCCTCCACCAATGCTCTAGTTTTGTCCCATCCAAGGTGACTGACTGCCAAGGCCACCACCATGCAGCTTGAGAATAATATGGTCCTGCAACAAACTCTGCGGAATACAAAGCCGATTTCCTTTGAAAAGTAACCCATCTTGAATCAGAAAGTCACTCGGGTGACCCTCCTGGCACCTCATCCATACATCTTTGAAGTCTTCGTCTTCACTGTATAGTTCCTTAAGGCAGTCAAAACCGACAAATTCATTGCTCATTGTCACGAGAAGTGATGCACGAAGGCTTAGCGCATCAGCCACCTTGTTCTGCTAACCTGATTTATGCTTCAAAACAAGCGTGAATTCCTGCAAGAATGATATCCATCTAGCATGTATACGATTCACGTTAATTTAACTATTAATAAATTTCAAAGCCTGATGGTCAATATAGAGATGAAGTAATAACGCCAGTGTTGCAGTGCCTCCACTATTGCGTACAATTCAATCTCATGGGTCGACCATTTCTTTCTCGCATTGCCGAGCTTTTCACCGTAGAAGGCAATCGGCCTTCCTTCCTGGGATAAGACTACACCAATGCCAACATATGAGGCGTCACATTCTACCTCAAATAGCTTATTGAAACTAGGAAAAACCAAGACCAAGGTTGAGGATAAACGCTGCTTAATCTCAGTGAAACTTCTTTCGGCTTCATCGGTCCATTGGAATGCTCCTTTTTTCATGCAGTCTGTAATGGGCGTAACTATGGTGCTAAAGTTCCAGACAAACTGACGGTAAAAGGTCGCTAGCCCATGGAAACTCCACACTTCGTGGATATTCGTCGAGGTTGGCCAATCACGAATGGTCTGAACCTTTTCCTTGTCCACACGGATGCCCATGGACGTCACAACGAAACCCAAAAACAGCAAGTACTTTGTTCAAGGTGTCCTGTAGCGGTATCGATGGGCGTAACGATGCCCACCGTTACCGATATAGATACGGGCCGTATCGGCCGATTCGCCCCAAGTAACGGTTTAAAAAAAAATTGTCAAAAAAATTTTAAAAAATGTGGACTAAATCCAAAAAATTCCAAACATCCTAAATATGCATTCATTTATAATTTTGAACATGTTTATGGTGGTGAAGCGGTCCACTCTTTGGTGAAAAAGCTGTATCGGGCTGTCTGATGAATTTATGAAGCTGACAACCTCGAATTAACTGCAAAACTTATAAATTCAAATTTATAACTGTCTAATACTAATAATAGGTATATTAGAATAAATGTAACATCAAAGTATTTCAATTTTCACATGTGCTATTATTTTTTATAATTTACTTTATATTATTTACATACCTAACGAGTAAGGATTGAGGAATGAGGACAGACTTGCAAAAAATAATGTAAAAGACTTTTCCTATCCAGAATCTATAATTCTTATCCTGCCAATTGTCATTCTAAAGTAGAAAAAAAAAAAATAGTAATACCTGATATACTCCCCTACAAGCACGTTGATTAAAGATTACTTGACTGGTTGTCACTTGTCAGGGGAGTTATTTTAAACACAAGTGCAACAATGTAAAGTGTATGTTTTCTTGGTGAATGTGTGACCGTGTGGGTAATGGGAAAGACTCACCCCCAAAATGAAAAACTGCTTTGTTGTGGTTGCTCAACCTCCACGTCCTCGTCATTATCATCGGGTTGTTGCGGTTGTCGAATAGTTGTTGCATATCCATAATATCCAGTGCCGGAGGGAAAGACCAGGTCAACGAAACCCGATGATGACTGATCCTGACTAGACAAAGATTCTGACCTCGAGTAAGGATATCCACTAGTGCCCGTCAAATAGCCATGCCCATACTGGTACTTGTATTCAGGCTATTGAGATTGAGATGAATAACTTGGATTTGGTTCATATAGTAGATGTGGATCAGCGTGAGGAGGACTACTCTAACATGAAAGTGGCAGAACAAGTTCCCTATAATAAACCCATTGGCCATAAGAATATCCATAATTCCTCGGATCATAGCCATACGCATGCTGATGTTCTAGATCTGTCGGTGTCGATCGCGGTGCAGGACCTGCAGGTGCACTACTGGAGCCAAGCTCCTCCTGCTTGTTGTATCATGACTTAGTACACTCATAAGTTCGACCCCCCCGGCCCCGCCTAATTCGTCGATGCTCATCAGCCTCGCGATCCGTAGACGGCTATATGGTGGTATCAGTGGCCTTGGTGGGTTGAGCAATGCCAAAAGTGGGACCAGCATTAGGTGCATCATCATCATCATCATCATCTGTTTCAGTATCGCTAGAGCTCGCACTCTTTTTCTAACTTTGCATGAAATCCACCCACCTTTCTGAGTCCAACACAAACGCACGACTCTCTTGCTGCGCCTTACTGATTTCTTGGCATTCAACTTCTATTTCTTCACTATCCTCTTCTATTTCTTTTTCCCTTGCTTCCAACCAAGGTAGAAGTGGGTCTTGCTCATCATAAATATTGTCCAAGTTTATTGGACAAATTTGGACAATAATCCACATCCCCAGCGTGGTTGGCGCTAAGCCTCCTTTAATGCATGCACATTCTTAGCCTCGTATTGTAATGCAAAAATACAAGTCTATCTAATGTCCTAGTCTGCAATCTATTTCTATTCTTCGTATGAATAAGTGCAAAACAACTCCAATTTCTTTCGCAACTAGAGAAAGACGTTGTCTGGCTCAAAATCCTCACTACAATTTTTTAGAAAGCCGGTGCAATCTCTCCGAAATTTATCCACCATTCGGCGGGTTGCAACCTAAATACTGCATGTTGTGCAAGAGCATCTGCAAAACTACACTGGCGACGTCCAAATATATCCAATTCATTCAAAGCCCTTATTTGTGCATCTAGGTTAGGCTCTAATCTCTTTATCACATTCTTTAATCCAATACGAACCTCATCATCCATAACAAATGATTGGGCATATCTATACCTAGGATTTAGGTAATAACCTGCTACATGAATATCGTGATGGAGCTACTTTGTCCATCTTTTGTCAATCAAATTCCAGTAAGATTGTCAGCTTGAACAATCACGTTGAATTGCTAACTTCACCTTATCCATAGCATCATAGAGGAAGCCCATTATAAGTGCTTCATCAATTTCAAGAAGATGACATACCCTCATTAGTGGTTCCATCACCTTCAAAATTTTCTTAACCTTCTTCCAATATTTGTTGTCTCTTATGGTGTTTACAACATCAACTGGCGTCCTTGATGTCTTCTTCCCATGCTTTGTGTTGAGCCATTGTCGAGAAGCAAACATTTCACTCAACTCTCCCTTATGCTGATACAAACTCTCTAAAGCTATAAAGTTAGTTGCAAATCTAATCGTCGCTGGCCTAAGCAACTCTCGTCCCTTCGTGAACTTCCTCATTATTGCGACTACGTGATTATGATTGTAAATAAATGTTGTCACTTCTTTTGCTTTTCCAACCATTTCTTTAACATTCTTTCTTTTTCCAATATCTTCCAATATAAGATCAATACAATGTGCAGCACACGGTGACCAAAATAGATGTGGTCTCTTTAGCATCAACATATTTCCTGCAGACTTATATGTTGCTTCATTATCTGTCACAATCTGCACCACATTCTCCTCCCCAATCTCATCCACTATTTTATCCATCAAGCTAAAAATATATTTAGCATTTTTTATTTCATTCGAGGCATCAATTGACTTGTGGTACACTGTTCCCAAGTGGCAATACATATTGAAGTTGATCATACTGCGTCTTGTTAGGCCAGTCCAACCATCACACATGATCGTGCATCCTCTGGCTTGTCATATGGGTTAAAGGTACTTACGTACGCCTTTGTATCCGCATGCTCTGCGTCTGTCCATTTTCGCCTAATCTCCTTGGTTGTGGGAGCTTTAATTCATTCGCATGCTTCTGCTGCTGCATCAATTACCACCTACTGATATGGAGAATTGGCCGCATTAGGGGGTATGTTGGCATGTATAAATAACTTTGTTGCTGCTCTACCCAGTTTCTCAACAGAAGTTTTACTCCACATTTGTTTTATCTTCTTTTGTTTACTTGATTCTTTCCTAAAGAGGATCGGATCAACAGAGGGTCTCCTAAGCACATCTACTTCTTCCACATCTACATCTATAGGAGTTGCATGTGAAGATGTCTCCCGCAGGCTGCTAAATATACGTCTTAATCCACCAAACCTACCCCATCCAACCCCAGTTGCATTTCCCGTTGGTGCTGCAGTTGTACTCCCCTAGCCACTCCCACTCCCACTCCCACTCACACTAGAACCAAACGTGCGTCGATGTTCTTCCTCTTTATAAGCATAGCGCACGCTTTCTCTCCTAGCTATAGTCATTTCTCAATCAGAATCAATGATATCTATGCCACGAACGCCCATATATTCTGGACCATACACCTCCTGTCGAACCACATCCAGGATATCATCTTTCTTTTTCTGCACAACAACTCACTTCCCCTTCGACTCATCTAAATTGGCTTACATCATGGTCACATCTCTTTGGGAACTCTGGTGCATCCCACAACTTGACCCTTTCGATGTGCCAAATATTGTTTAAGTCGCGTAATTCCACCACTTCTTACTCTATCACAATAGTTGCATTTTATTTAGTGCCTTCCATCACCTACCCTTTGACAATGTTCCCATCCAATATCCTCAATTGCAGTTCCACTTCCAATTCCTTGATAGCCAGACCCAGACATTTTTTAATTAGAGATGGCCCATGTTAGATACTGAGTCTGAGAGTGAATTACTTAGATTTCGAAACTTATAAATGTAATTGTAAATATTAAATACAGCTAATGAAATCAAGTAATAAATTCAAATACTAAACCCTATGGGCTACGGCTACGAAGCTCCAAAACGGCAAAAACATATAAAATAAAAAAATAAAAAAATAAAAATATAAACATATATTAGTCATTAATCTGTAAATATGATCAAATAAAAAAAATAGCAAATCATATGCATAATCGTTATTGTACAATATAAAAAAATAAAAATATAAACATATATTTTACATGCTTGTTTTCTACTATAAGTAACACATGTTATCCAACCTTTAAACCAGAAAAAAAATTTGAAAAAAATGATTTTCCCTAATTTTTAAAATTATTTCTAAATTAATCCGAAATTAAAAAAATAGCAAATCATGTGCATAATTCGTAAAATGCACATGATTGTATTCTACTATAAGTAGCACATGTTATCCAACCTTTAAACCAGAAATTATTTTTGAAAAAAATGATTTTCCCTAATTTTTAAAATTATTCTGAAATTAATCCGAAATTTTAAAAAAATACAAAACAAATAGCAAATCATGTGCATAATCTGTAAAATGCACATAATTGTATTCTACTATACGTAACACATGTTATCCAACCTTTAAACCAGAAATTGCTTTTGAAAAAAATTATTTTCCCTAATTTTTAAAATTATTCCGAAATTAATCCAAAATTAAAAAAAATACAAAAAAATAACAAATCATGTGCATAATCTGTAAAATGTACATGATTGTGTTCTACTATACGTAACACATGTTATCAAATCTTTAAACCAGAAATTTTTTTTTTTGAAAAAAGTGATTTTCCCTAATTTTTAAAATTATTCCAAAATTAATCCGAAATTAAAAAAATATAAAAAAAAATACCAAATCATGTGCATAATCTGTGAAATACACATGATTGTGTTTTACTATAAGTAACACATGTTATCTAACCATTAAACGAGGAAAAAAAAACATGATTTTTACTAATTTTTAATATTATTCCGAAAATAGTCCGAAATTAAAAAAATATATAAAAATCAGTTGCATAATCTTGAAATGCACATTTTTATATTTTACAATGCTTAGTACATCATATCAAGGTAAAAAAACAGTGATTAGAGAAAGAAAAAGATATAAATACCTATTTTCGGATTTCTTCGGAAAATGGCCCATAGAGCTTCGATTCATCCAAATCGTAAAATTTGGTTGCTTTAATCCTCCAAAATAGAGAGTGGTCAGTTTCAGCAAAAGAATAGAGTAGGAAAGAAATCGAAGAAGAAAAGTGTGAAAAAACCCAAAAACATCAAATTTAAAAGAACAAAACAAAACTAGCCTTTTTCTTACCATTACGAGGGTGTAACGACCGTTATGGGCCGTAACGGTCGTTACGGTTCAATTTTTTGGAGGTCACCGTTTTTTACCCCGTATCATTTAACAGGTCAAGCCGTTTTCGATACGTATCAGCCGATACATATCCATTTTGGGACACCTTGGCTTTGTTAGAAAGCTACATTTCTTCAAATTCAGGTACAGCTTGTTATCTTGTAGCACTTGAAGAACCTGTCTGACGTGACACGTGTTCCAACTCATCCTGGCTATGTATCAAGATATCATCAAAATATACCACCATAAATCGGCCTATGAACGGCTTTAGCACTTGATTCATCAAGCGCATGAAAGTGCTTGGTGCATTTGACAGACCGAAAGGCATTACCAGCCACTCATAAAGCCCTTCATTGGTCTTGAAAACCGTTTTCCATTCATCGCTAGGCTGGATACGAATTTAGTGGTACCTGCTTCTCAGGTCTAGCTTAGAGAATATCTTGACACCCTCAAGTATGTCGAGCATGTCGTCTAACCGCGGTATCAAGAACCAGTACTTGATGTTTATTTTGTTGATTGCTCGACTATGAACACACATGCGCCAGCTTCCATCTTTCTCAGGAGTTAACAATGCTAGCACGGCATATGGGCTAATGCTTTCTCTTAGGAGGCCTTTACGGATCAGTTCTTCCAACTGCCCATGAAGTATTTAACACTCTTTTGGACTCATTCGATAGTGTGGTCGATTGGGTAAACTGGCCCCAAAGACAATATCAATGTGATGTTGGATATCTCGCATAGGAGGTAATCCATCTGAGAGTTCTTCAGGCCATATGTCTCCGAACTCATTCAACAAAGACTTCAGAGTTGAGGGAATGACAGAAGACTCTGAATCTTCACCCTTTATCACCATGGCGTAAACCTCTCTCGTTTCTTTCGATTCTTTCACAAACTCTCTATGGAAAGGAGAGAACTCCCCTCCACTTTAGAAGCTCCAGGGTGGCTCTCTGTTGCCATAGGAGCCAATATCATCTTGCAGTCATCCTTAATGAAGATGTATACGTTATCTTTTCCACGATGGGTTGCGTCACGATCCAACTGCCAAGGTCGACCGAGTAACATGTGACAGGCCTCCATGTCGACCATGTCACAAAGTACCTCGTCATTATAATTCCGACCAATGGAAAACGAGATAAAGCATTGTTCTGTTACCTTGGTCTCGCTCGCCCTTTTGATCCAACCAATTGCGTACGGGGATGGATGCTCCGTAGTTGGCAGCTGCAACTTGTCCACCATCACTTTTGATATGATATTCTCGCTACTACCGCTGTTGATGATGATGTCACAGACTTTCGCATTCACGGTGCACCGCGTGCAGAATATATTGTGCCGCTGCGGGTGCACTTCCTTCCTTGGGGTGTATAGTAGCTGCCTCATGACCAAGGATTCACCATAATCCTCGGCCACCCATTCCACTGCATCTGTGTCCTCTGCATCGGCTTGTTCAAATTCATCAAGCTCGGGCTCCTTCTGCTACTTCACCTTCAGCACCCCCTTCGTTGATGGCCGAGTGGGTAGCAGGGCGTTGAGGGCAAGTGTTCGACAAGTGGCCCAGTTGGCCATAGCGGAAACAATGGTCTGGCCTAGGCCAACCGTATGGATTTGGAATTTTTCTTGGACCCACCACTGTAGGTGTTGTTCATTGAGGTCTAGAAGGACTGCTCCCCGATTCACGGTTTGCGACCGTAGGGGGTTGAGAGCGACCTCCCACAGGGTCCTTTCCTTTGGCCAGCGTTGAGTCCTGCGTGGGGCCCGTCGTAGGAGTTCGAGTCGCAGGATAGGACTGCACAAGGGTCCTTGATAGTTATGTCTTGGCCCGAGTGGCCAATTGAACGGCTTCATCCAATGTCAGACCGAATGCATCGAAACCCGATCCTGGATTGTGAGCTGCAATCTGCCAATGAATCGCGCCACTTGCTACGATTCAGATTCCGCCAAATTGTTTCGCGACTCCAATTGCTAGAACTTCTCCAAATATTCGGCTACAGATCAATTTCCCTATCGATAGTTTTGGTATTGCTTGAATAGAATTTTCTCATAGTCACTAGAGAGGAATCGAGCCTGCAGGAGACGTCTCATCCAAGGCCATGATCGGATGGGCGCCTTATTTTGGCAGCGCGGGTGATCTGATGTTGTTCCCACCATGCCGATGCACCGGACTTCAATTTGTACGCAACCAACTTCACCTTCTTATCTTCCGGCACGTCCATATAATCAAAGAATCGCTCAATCTCTGCCAACCAATCGAGGAACTCCTCTATCCGCAACAGGCCATTAAAGCTAGGAAGATCAGTTTTGCCTCTGTAGTCTCGTTCTGCTCGGTCCACAGGATCATCTCCAAACGCAGGCTGTCGTACAATAATGTCTTCAACCTCCTCATTGTTGGGTTTTGAATCGTCTGGGGTAGCCCTACGATTAGCCACCAGAAGCGCCCTACGAACAACTGGATTGCGCTGTAAAGCGTTAACGAAAAGTTGAACGTCGCCTCGGGCTAGGGGTGGAATTAATGTCGCCGCAATGCGGTCAAGGGTTGCCTGTAGCCCTTGTAAGATCAACCGATTATCCCATTGTATCGCTTCGAAAGCCGTCGTTGTGAGATAATCCTTTGGAGCATCATCCGCTGGATAAAGATCCGACCCTTCGTTAGAAGCCATCGTCCTGAGGGGATTCCTCGCACTGATACCACTTGACACAAGGAGTGATGTTGTAAGGTCGATTACTGTCTTCCTCACCAGATAACTACTCTGAATCCATGGAGCTTCCGGAACTCAATCAAACTTCCTTGAATCCACGAGGGAAAAATCTCGAATCCACGAGAAAATTCAAAATAATTCGAAATTAATTGAGTAATAATATGAATGAATGAATTAACAACGTCTTAGCATCCTTAAATAATGAAAAACAAACCCCAAGAACCCTAATTACGCAAATAGAAGAATCATAATCAGAACAAGAAACAAATCTGTAAAATCCGCGCAAATCTGCACAACCTATCGCACGTCGTTGGGCGCCCGATGGAGAGTGGTCCGACGACCGACGACCTCCAAAATAGTCCAGCGAGTAAACTTGCAAATCAGACGAGTTTCAGGCGCTAGACATCGGCCTGGTCGGGCGACCGTTGATGATCGTGCGACCGACAATGATCGGGTCAAGCGACCAAAACTGAACAAAATTGTTCAGAGAGTTACTGGACTCCCTGGCAGGTGATCGGCCAACCGACTAAGCTTAGTCAGGCGCCCGACTGTGCCGAGTTCTACCAACTTCTTTTGGGTTCCTTCCTTCGATCCAGGTATGCGTCCGCGACCCGCTCTACATCATAATCCTTTGCTAAAATTGGTGTGAAACTAACAGGCTAAAAAAACCTTTAAAACTACACTTAAAAGAAAAAAAAAGGGTTTCGAAAACCCCTCTTTGTATAGATGATGTTTGAATTGTACTTAATACTCTTTACCTTTGGGATTTTTATTTTCTTTCGTACTTGCGAGTTGTGACTTGTGGTTTCAATTAGACATTATTAATTAAAGTGGTTTAACTCAAAAAAATTAATGCATTTTACTTAGAAAGTTGTTGATGTGATAATTATTTGATTTGGTTTATGACTTTATATGGGGATTGGCTTTTGATGAATGATAGTTAATAACTTATTTGAACATCCTTATCCTTGAAAAAATGAATTATCTTTTAGGCATTTGCGCTACATGCTACTCCATTTACACAACATGTCGTAGAGGGTTGAACACTACACAACACGCTACCGCTATTTAAAACACTGTCCAGAAATGTATTGATGACTGAGGGAACATTGGAGAAACATGGAGAAAATGGTGGAATTTCTCAATGAGATTTTAGGAGACGATAAAATACATATATTTGCATATTTAGGAATCAAATAATTGCAAAAAAAAGACGAGCGCATACATAATAAGTTTCCCATTAATAGGGGGCCTAAAAGCATGTAACGCTAACTCTGGAAAACATTTGGAAACATGGGAGAATAGTGGAATTTTTCAATGATACTTCAGGAGATGCTATGACACACACATTTGTATATTTAAGAATCAAATAATAGCAAAAAAGATGCATATTTTTATATTTAAGAATAAATAATAAGTTTCCCTTTAATGGGGGCCTAAAAGCATGTATCATTGACCCATGGAAACATTGGGGAAATGGTAGATCCATCCATCCATGCATGCACATACATAGATACAAACACATGCATGATCCATCCATCCATCCAACCATTCGTGGATGTATACATACATACATACAATGACACATACATATATATACACATTCATGATCCATCCATCCATGCATGCATACACAAATACACATATATACATACATTCATCGATCCAATCAACCATCCATACATGAATGCATAAATCCATGATCCATTCATCCATACATGCATACATATACACACAAACATGCATTTCATCATACAACCATGCACCTATTAAAAAGAAAAAACAATTGAAATGGATTTTTTTTTTTTTTTTCTTTGACGACGTCAGGGTGTCTATTCCCTACGGATGCACACAATCACCCGCAAACCACATTCATCGGGTAATTCCGGGGAGGGAAATTAACTCGCGTTTGTGGGGAGCAAACCCACAACGCTTGCCATTAACCCAAACCATGTGCGGGTTAAACGGATTTTTTTTAATAAATAGATTTTTTGCAATATCAATATATTGGCGATACATTAGCAATATTATCGAAATATCACCGATACATTGGTAATACAAGCAACACTTGAAATTTACACAATCGAAAAGATCAGGATACATCAGTGATGTCGATCCATTGGCGATACTCAATGATGTATTGGCGATATATCAACCGATACCTGGAATTTCTGATAGTACTTGTGTCATCGGTATCGCTGAGCTGGCAATACCAATAATATCAATAATACCACTGATACTCAGAACACCACCGATACTAAGAACACTGGTCCAGTCGTACACCTCCATAAGGCCCATATGCAAATGGTCAGACACCGTTAGAGGGTCTGTGCAAACAGTACATATGGTTCATGTATAGAAAGGTCCAGATAGATTGGATTCTTTGCCTATTTTCCTAGTTGGACTGGAACTCATTATTCAGCTCTCTTATTTAAGCAGTCTTTAATAGCAAGCAGTCTTTAATAGCGAGTAGGACTGTACAACTATTAACGTCGACCAATGGGAAACCAGCATAGAATATTCTAGGGTTTTCTTTCTATATTGTTCTAGATGTACCTGTAGCCTATATGAAGCCAGGAGGTTCAAACATATGAACAATGACGCTTGAAATACTTTGAATATTGATTGGACAGAAGTTACCTTCTTTTTAGTTTCCTTCTATGTGCTTCCATCCCAGGCGAGTGATTCTTCTAGAATCTAGAGGTGCAATGCCTCCAGAATCCAGAACCCTTTTAGGGCTTTCCTTGTGGTCTGGTTCCGCATATTTATCCTCTTTCATTTTATTTTATGTCATCTTCTACTGCAAGTGAAGACGTTATCAATTTACTGGCATGAGCTTTAGAGGATTTACTCAATAGTTCAGAAGCCCAAAAACTCGACGTTACTCAATGCTCAGCAAAGTAGGATTTACTCAAAGACTTGACCTGACTCCACTCAATATTTAATTATTGTAAATTGAAAATATTAGAAATGTAAATAGATATTTAAGATAGCTAAAAATAGTATAAATAATATAGAAAAGCAATCTAAAACAGCAACAGTCCAAGTAACTTACTGTTTAAGCTTGTTGTTTTCCTTGGTTGACGTTTGGGCTTCGAAGCCTTGTACCTACATTGTTATTTTAATAAAATCCACCAAGTTACTCAGTTCCAGTCACCCTGAGTCGCGTCAAGTTGACCAAGTCAATGAGCCATCGAATCGACTTGACAAGTCTCTCCGAGTCCAGGCTGGGCAGGCCTAGTACCGAGTTTCCCAACGACTCGGCTTGAAAGCTCACCAAGTCAAGTTGACTTGGCCAAGTTTCGAATCGAGTCAGCGAGTTTTAGAACTATGGATTTAATACCAAAAAGAAAAAAAAATCTTGGAGGATTTAATCAGTAAACTGGTGTATATATCCTTCTTGTTCTCGTTCTTCTTCTTTTTGATAGGAAAGCTAGGCTCAAGCCCAAGGCCTCAAAGTTGAAACACAAGCTTCTATTTAATTCCTTTGAATTCTGCTACATCAGTTGATGTAAAGTGGACCGATCGTCAAACTTTAGACAAGCAAAAATGAGAACCTAACCCCAATATCTGGGACAAGGCCATGACGAAAACAAGAATGATGATGATGGATGAGACAAATCATTGGAGACGTTATCAATCTCAAAAGAAAAAAATTAAATATTCATGAGCACATCCATTCATGCAAGGGAGGTCAAGAACTAATACAAAAAAACATGACAAACCCATAACCAAAGACTAAATTTCAACATACACTATTTTGTGGCCTGTGCAATGATATTGCTTATAGAACTAGCCTCCTCTTTCGCAGTCTCCACCAACGAGTCCTGCAACCCGAAATCATCTCCGAATCAGTCAATGGTGCCACACAAATCAAAGATACTCCACAACTTAGACAAAAATACCTGCGCGGCTATGAGTCGTGCCACAGTTTTCTTGCTTGATTCTTGAAGTTCACCAGCAATCAGGAGCTCATCTAGTATGTAGTATGCCTGCTAATTGAAAATCCAAAGAACATTAATAAAAGGAAAATGTTTGTGAGGAGATGAGATTCGGACGAAGAAGGTTCGACAAAGCACCTTGTGAAAATTGAAGATCAAATCCAACTCACAGACCTGAAAAGGAATAGTAGAGAAGAAGGGCATAAATAAATGTTGATATTGTTTTAATCTGAAATTATAATTGATGGTCAGATGGCTCACGCTGCCGAAATAACGGTCTAGTATCTCAACAAAATGGTGAATAATTTCAAGGACCTCCAGTTCATTGTCATCCTCATCAATGCACATACAAAAGTAGAGGCTGGCATATCTGCAAATGGTTTTCACAGCACAAATTCAGTTCTGTCAGCTAGAAAGCTGAACGGTTTTCTGTTGTAGCATCATTTATATTTCGAATCACCTTTTATATACAACTTTGTATCCCCTCCACTCGACGAAATTACAGAGCTTTGGGCCCCGGGTGAGAATCACTCCACTGAGCTCTCGGATTACCTATGCAAGACAATTGATGCAGAGCCTCAGCAGACACGCAGTGAAATTTAAGCAACAGGACAAACTGCAATAATAATTCTCAAAAGTGAGGCCTTCTAATCCCACATGTATCCCATGCTTTTTCAGTCGTCCATTTGTTTCATACGATAGCTAGTGTGGGGGCATTGTCACACCGGGCTCGAGTGGGACACACTCGGGGTGGGCGGCCCGTGTGGGGCGGGTGGCTCATGGACTTGGGCCCCACACATGGACTAGTGTTTCATACACTGGCTAGTGTGGGGGCATTGTCACATTGGGCTCGAGTGGGGTAACCTGTGGAGGCGGGGACACACTCGGGGTGGGCGGCCCGTGTGAGGCGGGTGGCTCGTGGACTCGGGCCCCACACATGGACTCGGGTGGCTCATGTAATACGTACCCATGGACTTAGGGCCCATGAAGGAGGGTTCAGCCGAGGACCTAACCCATGAAATTGGGACCTGGGCTATGAGATAAAGGAATTGATTCGCCAAGCTCTATCAGTTCGACTTTTAGAGCAAGCGGTTAGTCATCCTGCATCAGTGGCCCACTAGATGATTGGACTGCCTGTTTGTTAGGCCAGCCCACATGACTAACAACTCAGATGCTCCAGATATGAGCCAGCTTTGTACATGTGGCAGAATGTATAGGGGATAGTGTGGTACATGCTTGTGGAGTTTTTTTTTCTTTTCCTTTTACTTTTTCTTTTTCTTTTCTTGTTTAGAGAATACATGCATGTGGAATTAAAATGTTATTTCAAAGACCCAATAAATTACCCACAGATCAATGGCAAGCAGCAAGAATGCTCAGCCAAGCCAGTTAGTGCCAAACAAAGACACATAGAACAAATCTGCAAGAAGCAGGTACAATAGAATATCATAAATAGCTCTGTTTACCTTGGATCTTTCCTTCTGCGTATAAGGAGAATACCATTTTGTCAACCTCACTTTTCCCTGCCGACTGATAAGAAGAACAAAGTGAATCTGGAAAAAGGGCAGAAGCATAAGCCGAAATTTTCAACATGGGGCATGAAAACAGCTTCAAATGTGTCCAAGTCTTAAATGCGCATATGATAAAGGCAGATAATCCTTAAGTCACTGGCACCACTTAATAGAATCATTTTATATTAGGATCACATGTCACAAACTCCTAGCAATTCTCATGGTATCAACATATTGGAAGGGATCGTGCTCTATCTGTATCTAGATCATGGATGATGCAGAGCTGTGACCCCACTCCCAGTATCCATTTCCATGAGAAATTATAGAGCCTGATTAGGGTGGCAAATGAGCAGGCTGCGGTGAGCGAAATCAAAACTTCAACCAGAACTGAGGGCAATGAGACCAAACCAACCAGTTCAACATATGGGCCAAACCAAACCCAGATGTGGCCCACTTACCACCCTAATTCTGATGCATTGTGACGGTTAGTGTCCTAATGCCTACCGCCAGATATGTACCAGGATCGTCCATGATCGATACAGATGCAAAGGTCCGATACAGGACCAATACAGGGTGATACAACTCTGCATCGGCTAACTATTCGATGTGCAAAAACCGATTTGTGAACCATGACCTAGCCTATATTCAAGACAAGTGGGAACCAGGATTCGATGAACGATCTATTTGATGGGCCCATTACGGGGAATGCCCCAAATATCCTCCAGTTCTTAATATACTAGCCATCGAATCTTTGACCTTTTTTTCCTGACCACCGCATTATTTCCACTTAACCATCTAATTGAAGGCTGCTGATTGGAAGTTCAACATGTTACAACCAAATCAGCGGTATCAGGATCCCCATCCACGGTGGGCCCAATCAGATCAGTAGTCTGGATCACCGAACCAGTGGGCCCCACCTGTACAAACTAGCACATCAGGGCACTACAATTCCCCTCATGATCCATATACGGGTGCCACAGATCCAATCCAACCGCGAAACCTCTAAAAACCCAACGATTACTAAATTTCTTGAAGAAAGTAGATGCAGACAATCATAGATCTTGTAAGACATAAATGTCAGAAAATACCACCCAAAAAAAAAAAAAAAATGGCCACATATTTCTGCGTAAAACCACAGAATTCCAATCTCTTGATCTAAATAGAAATCCAAAATAGTCAAATTCCTTTAAAAACGAAATAACAACCGAATTTCCAAGCAGATCTGAACTTACCAATATTTTTTTAAAAAAAAAATACAGAAATAAAAAAGAAAAAATTAAAAAATCGAAATTGCAGATCTTATCATGAAAGCAGAAACCGAAAATAAACAGGTAAAAATCGGAAGAGATCGAAAGACGTACCATAGCTACCGGAATCTCTCTCTCTCTCTCTCTCTGCAAAACAAAGGGTAGAAAATGGAACGGTTCTGTGCGGACGCAAGACGCTTCTAAAACCTCCTTGTAAGGGAGCGGATTGCCTGTGACCCTCGGCACAGAGATATCTCTGTGCCCGGGGCTGTGTGGGTCCCACAGAGATGTCCATGACTAATCCAGTCCGTCCATATGTTTTTAAAGACCACAATAGTACATGGTTTTAAAAATTAGATAGATCCAATACTCTTGTGGGCCATACCACTATAAACAGTGGGATTTGAATTCTTAGCGGTGACAGAAGTTTTGTAACAGGATGATATATCTTCCTACGGTTTATCTGAGTGATAATAATTCAATGAACGGTTTGGATGTCATGTAAACATCATGGTCATATCCAGGAAGGTTTTAACGGTGGACGCTGCTGTTCCCACTGTTTTGTTGGTGTGGTCCTCCTGAATTTTGGATCTTCCTGATTTTTATAATACTGCCCTATTGAGTTTTGTAAAAACATATGTACGGAGTGGATTTGTCACAGACATATTTGTAGACCCCACATCCGAGCACAGAGCCGGGGCACAGGCAATCCGCTCCCGTACAAGACTACGACCCAACTGTACAATGTTCGATCGAGCAAATAGGTAGGCCCACTGGCCCACCTTTTGGTCAGCATCCGTTTAGGCCCATCATGAATGGGAAATGCCCAAATTATTGCACGGCGCAAGATCCTAACCGTTCAATCCATACTTCCTTAAATGTAGACCATTGGTTGTAATCGTTTGTTTGCGAGACTGAATTTGGATGGGTACGATCATCTGATAATAGAGACCTTCGAGCATGACGTACCTTATGAAAAGACAGGTGGGGTCCACTTCAGACAGATACAAGACCAGATCCAGCAAAATAAGTCATTGGGCTTAAATATTCAGCTCCAGGCCCATTAGTCAACTCCACAGTCCAAACTCAGATTAAACGGGCCAGATCCAAGACAGCCCAGCCCAGGACGGGCTTTGCTAAGCCCACACTCGTGTGCAATACAGCTCAGCCTACACATGTGCCAACATGGCATATAGGTGCTAGATCCAATCCATCCATCAATTCCGTCCGACCTCATACATGTTTTCCTAAAAGTAAATCCGGTCCACCCAGCAAGTGGACCCCAATACAGGCAACAATTGGGTAGGTTAGAAATTTCACCCAAGTTTTTCAGAGCCGCTCATTTGTTTTGCAAATTGTTCCCCACCTAAGTAATGGATCAACCTCAGTCTTTGTTTAGGACATCAATATAGTGGCTCGGTTCTCATGGAAGGATTGGATCCTGGACTTACGTGCCATGATGGCATATGTGTGGCACGTACATTAGATGTATTGCACGCGTGTGTGCGCTTAGCAAAGCTCCCCAAGAGGCTCTAGTGCGACTTGAGTGCTGTTAAATCCAGACCATCCAAATCGTGGGGCACGTCTTGGATGAAGCTTGGCCCCAAAATCACACTATTAAACAAACGATAGAATCATATTTTCCCATTGGAACTGGATTGCAGAACGTTTACCTTTTATCCATCCATTTAATATGAATTGGACAGTTGTAAGTAGCCCGTGCAACAAAAAAAAAAATTTGTGTGGCCCACCGTGATGTGTGTGTGACATCCACTCCATCCATCATTTGTGCCAGCTCATTTAGGACGTTATCCCAATATTAGGCAGATTCAAATCTCAAGTTGGCCACACCGTTGAGGCTGGGGATGCCTACCATTGAACCTTCTCCGGCCCACCGGAGTTTTGAATCAAGCAGATAGTTGGCTTTTGCCTACATCCCGGCGGGACACCTTATCAACAGGTTGGATGGCATATAAAAACACGGAGGGCCCTACAAAGGTTCAATGGTGCCCACCCCATTCCCTAAGTTATCTGTGGTGTGGCCCACTTGAATCTTAGATCGGTCTCATTTTTGGGCTTGCCTCCAAACATGAGCAGGCTGAAATGATGGATGGAGTGGATGCCATACATACGTCACTGGTGGGTCCCCACAGGGTCTTATTTGGATCGTTGCGTCACTGGGCTTGTTTTTCCGCGATCATATCTGGGTGGAGTATGGGCCTATCCCGGGTAACAGCTTAGTGGGTGTTACCCGGGTAACAATTACCGTAGGGCCCACCTTGATGATATTTTGTATATCCACTCCGTTCTTCCGTTTTTCCAGCCCACTTTAGGGTGTGGACCCAAATACTAAGAACATCCAGACCTCAGGTAGACTACACTCACCATTAAAAAGTTCCCAAGGCCCACTGTAAGCAGATCCGTAATGTCTATTTTCCATCCAACAAACAAAACTGAATGAAGGGAAAATACAAATATTAGCTTGATCGAGAACTTCTGTGGCTTACAAAAAGATTTTAATGATCATTTCACCACTTCTTTTCACAAATCTGCTCTACCCGATATTTAGATCTGGTTAAGTTTTGGGATAACATCCTTAAATGAGATGAGAAAACAGATGGGCTGAGCAGATATGAAATACATTTATCAAGGTGGCCCCCACAGTAAGGGTAACACCCACTAAGCTGTTACCCAGGTAACAGCTAATCCATTCTCTATTACATGTCGTGCGAGGGTGTAGACACCCCACCCCGGCTGTCGAGCTGATTAAGGTTGGACTAACCCCACTTGACTCAATGGCTAACCCAAACCCTAGGTCTAAATCCTAATCCAAAACCTTGAAAAATTCCTTACACCTTAGAAACCCATTGAGTCAACTCACCTGATCAGCACACCAATCCAACAACCCAGTTAGCTCACCGTGTCAAGCTCAACCCAAAACCAGGCCTAAACTAAGCCCAGATTCAAGCCTAAAATAGAGTTTCAGGAGAAGCAACCACTTAGCAAACCTCATAGCAGGACCTCCACATGCTTGAGGAATGAAGTTTCAGAGGAGAAAACAACTTGGCAAACCTCACAGAGGGAGGAACCTGGGCTGGTTGCGATTATCAAGAGCATGGATAGTTGCGATTATTAGATCATATTCACTGACGCTCCACCCCCATGGGTTGAAACATGATGCTAATCTGGATTAAGTAAACGCCTAAAAATCAGTTCATCCCATTGCTTGGCTTAGCCCATGCGCAGTGTACAAGGCAGCTAATGTACATACCACCACATATGCCAGCATTATAGACAGGTGGAATATCTAAGCCATCCATCAGGTGGACCTCACCATGTAAATTTCGCTGCCCAAACATAAAGGTGGTCCATTCTGAAGGCGTGCTCTACGGGTTGGAAAATTTAAGTTAATTTTTTTCACAACCATACATTTATGTTAATTGTGGCCCACTTGATGAGTGGACCAACCTGATTCTTCCAATAGGGAATTCTGGTAATTTGAATGGGGAATTTTTCTTATTATTTTCAGGTAAACCTTCACTTAATATTATAAGAATCAGTGATGATGGAATACCATTTTTACATAGATTTATATGTGAATGTAAAAGGGATTCGAAGGTACTAAACACACATCATTACAAGGTGGAAAGAGGATTAGCATGAGCTACGACAATGGCCCGTGAAAATTGAAAGAAAAAAGGGAAAAAAAAAAAAAAGCATCACCTGAATTTCAATGTACACATTAATGGAGTGGTGAAAACATTAAGAAGTGCGGCCCACTTACGTAAGCGTTTGATGTCTTCGATGGTTCTGCATTCTTCACCATTGCTTATCCACCAAAAATAAGAGCAGGGTCCCAACTGGCCATCGTGGCACTGGATGAGCATGTTGCTACCCGTGAATGTTCCCTTAACCGTGGGCTGCAATAGTCTTTAAACTGATGTAGTTTGATCTCCATCAGTTCCAATCAGAACCATCAGTCCGCTCACAACTGTCCCATTTGGATCAAATTGACCATACCTATCAACCTTTGATCTTTTCTAACCCAAAGCTCTCTTCAAACCACTTCACCTGAGCTAGGATCCCAGCATCCCTCAGAGCATTCATGGCTGACCGAGACAGCCTTGCATCAAGACCTATCCCCTCTGACTTCAAATCTTGCAGGAGCTTAACCAGCGCATCGAACCTACTACTCTTTGAGAAAACACCGACCATGATCCCAGCCATTGTCCGATCGATCTTCCCCCCATTCATCCGAAACTCCTGGTAAAGCCTCATACACTCTTCAAACTCCTTAGCATTGTTGTATGCGCCGATAATGCTCGTGTAGCTCACCTTGTCGGGCGCAACTTTCCGACGTTTCATCTCTTTCCAAAGCTTCTCCACCCGCCTCAAATTCATGGCCCTCCCATGCATGTCTATGAGAGAGTTATACACCCATACATTTGGCTCACACCCCCTTTCTTTCATCTTAGCCACAAGTTTCATAGCATCCTTTAATCTCCCAACCTTACCATACATGTAAACCATGTTGGAATAAGCAACTACACATCTATCGAAACCCTTCCTCTCCATCTCAAAGAATGCCATCTCAGCCTTGGGAAAAAGTCCTAACCTGCAATAGACATTGATCACAGAAGCATAAGTGACCTGGCCCGGTTCGCACCCTAGCGAAATCAGCTCCTCATAGACCCTAACCGTTGCCATGAATCCTCTTTTTTTGGCGTACCCATTCACGATCGCGCAGAAAATGCAGTCCGAAACTTTCATTTTTGTCTCCAGCATCAGTTTAACAGTTTCTAGGGTTTTTTCGATCAAACCCTCTTCAACATACATCAAAATGAGTTTCAGGAAGACAGCTGGATCTTTCAGCATTTTCTTCTCTCTCGCTTCTTGGAAGAGTTCTTCTGCTAGCTTCACTTCTCTAATGCTTGCGAACGAGCAGATTAGAGAAGAATAAAATGAGAAATCATGGGCAATCCCTTTTCCCACCATTTCTCTAAAGAATTTCAGTGCTTCAAAAGCTCTTCCTGATCTGCCTAACGAGTCGCAGAGGATTGAATAGATCTGAGCCGTCAATTTCAATTTCCGCTGCTCAAATTCAAAGAACAAGTCGAGAACTTTCTCTGTGTCACCAATCTTGCAGTATGCTTCCATGATCCGGCAATAACAACCAGAGTCTGGCAAAATCCCAACATCTTTCATCCGTTCGTATAAGGAAATTGTGCCGCTGTACATATGAAGCTTGTTATAGCTCTGCATCGCTGAATCGAATGCCGAAACGGCAATTCCTGCCTCAGACTCAAAAACTCCAAGCAACTCCTCTGAGATCTTGAACTTCCGCGCCCTAATGCAGCTACCTACCAATCTACAGCACGTAAGCCGATCAGGGAAAACACGGAAATCCCTCAAATCATCCGATAACACTGAAATCGAGCTCCATTGCTTGGATCTGAGCAAACACCTGATCAAGTGCTTTAAAGTCATTGGATTGGGCCGAAAATCCGGTTGATCTTTCGCCTTCTGATAGCATTCAAAGGCGAGTGCTTCTGATTGAGGGTCTTTACATAGATCACGAATGGACCGGTTGAAGTCCACCAAATCGGGAGGCGGGGATTGCCGCAGGTCGGAAATTTTCGAGTCGAATTCTGCGACTTGAAGGTCATTGGAGGCATCTTCGAGGAGGGGAGAAGGAGATCCAGAGGAGGCGACGAGGAACAACCGACGACTCGAGGTGGGGATTGAGAGAACTAGGGTTGGAATTAGGGTTTTGGAGAGGGTTTTGAGAGGAGGAATGTTGGAAGAGAGAGAAGACCAGTAGTCGGAGTTAGAGAGGAGAGCCATTGGAAAGAAGGAGATGTGGAGGAGAATATATATACCTTATCCTTAGTGGATATTTTCTTGTACAAGTATCCTATGGACCACTAAAATTGAGACACGTAGCAGAAGCAGGGATTTGTGGTGAAAATGAGGGAATCTTGTTGTTTAAATTACCAGAAAAACCGTGTGGGATTTTTTAATTTACGAAATTTCCCTGGTCTCTTGACTATTTAGTCCATTTCATACGATTGTGGCAGCTTAGTTGGGGCATATGGGTGGATTGATCCACGCCGTACAAACCGTGGGCCATACTTGGGATGGAGCATGCCAACAAATATTACCAGAATTGGACGGACTGAATTCAACGGATCAGATCAAAATCAGATGGCTAATGTCGTCTGATCGGTGTGGATTGGTTCTATGATTACGACACCCATATGTAGTCTACACACAGTCTAGTAGAATCCAGATTAATCCAGATATATATACATGCCACCTGGATTACATCATCATCGCCATGTGGTCCACATTTTGCAAATCTTTTTGGCCAACTTGGATCACATAAGGCCCAAAAATCGCTCCCAGTGTCCAATCAAGAGCTTTTAATAGGATGGTCAAGCAATCATAGAGCCGAAGGTGGGGATTCAATGGCTGAAAAATCTACAGATCTAATTATTTTTTTATCAAAGCAATCTTTAGGATACGGACCATCCATCGTGGAATCTGTACTGTGAATGGTCTGAAAGTCGAGAGCGACTTGGCTGTGACTCCATAACCAGCTATTTGGGTGCGACCCTAACCGTAGGGCGTACCTTGATGCACGCATTGTATATCCACACCATCTATCTGTTTTGCCAGCTTATTTTAGGGCATGGTCTAAAAAATGAAGCAGAAACAAATTTCAAGTGGACCACACCACAGGAAACAGTGGTTATTGACCATTAAAAACCTTTTGTGGACCACAAAAGGTTTGGATCAAGCTGATATTTGTTTTTTTTTTTTCCTTTCATACAGTTCTGTGTGACCTCATCAGGAGGTTGGATGGTCAAAACATTGTCATGGACCCTACGTAGTTTTTTAATGGTGTGATGCACTTGAAGTTTGTATTTGCTTCAATTTTTTGGTTCATGCCCTACAATAAGCTGGAAAAGCAGATGGACGGCATGGATATACAATTCATACATCTAGGTGGGCCCTACAGTCAGGGTCGCACCCACATTGCTGCGCTCCTGAAAGCCAGGACTGCATCGTCTACATTACAAGACATGATCAACCACAATACCGTAAATATATCAAGATACAGTAAATATAACGGCACAGTCCTGTGTTAGTTTTGCACAACTTAAAAAAATGGCGGTGACTCATACTTACACGCGGTGCCAACTTGCAGCCATCCAGACCATCCAAATAGTGGGTTCCATTGTAGATGGAGCATATATCTCGAAAGTCATGCTGATCAAGCAATCCTAACCATCCCATTAATGACTGTCAAACTGACAGTGAAAAGTAAAATAGCAAATGGTCCAAACTGGACAGGAAAAACAGATTGTTAACATTTTCACAGTGCAATTTTTCATTTGTGCTCCATCCACAGTTGGGTCAGATTTGGACAGTCCAGGTTGCCCTACAACTGTGTGCTGTGTACAGTTGAAGCCTCTCCCCTTCTTTTAATAGTGCAGAACTAGCCCAGTAAATACATAGGTAAATGATATTACACAACTAAGTTACAATGACAAATTTCTCAAGTTCAAGAAAGAGAACAAAAGCTGGATGTGACCAGTCTCTGGAGTTTTTTTTTTTTCTTTTTTTTCTTTTTTTTTTAATGTATGTAAGTAAGAGGACCTATATATGATTTGTTCTGCACATGTGCACTCATGTACAAAGCACGCAAACAAAAACTCACATGAATGCACTAGAACGATACTTGAATACCGAGCAGTGCCATGAACTGAGAGATGAACTCGGGATGCCCAGGCCAAGCTGCTCCAGTCACCAGATTGCCGTCGGTGAAGCAGCGATCAATTGGCTCAGGATCCAACCATGTTGCACCTGACAGCACCACATTGAGCTTCACAGCAGGGTATGCTGTGCATTTCTTTCCCTGTGACACCATACATAAACACAACAACAACAACATGGAATTAGCCTCTTAAGGTGAAAATTGCTAGTAACTAATAGAAGTTAAAAGGCTCCATTTGGGTGCTCAATTGAATTTTGTACCAATAATCCAATTCAATAGAGTCGAAAAATGACGGAATTGAAGCTAGCCTTATTCCATCCATTGTGAGAGACAAGGTAGCGGCGCCTCCAAATTGCAGATTCCGATTGATTCAGATGCAACATGAGATTCCATCATGCATGGAATTGCAATTACCATTTCGTCATCATATAATGAATTAAAATGATACCACTTCCATGTTGGCAGTATGTCGATATTTAATTGAATTTTTGCTATTGTGAGAAATTATAACGTCTGATGCAACAGACCGTGAATAGTGTCCCGATGCATCATTTTGTGAATACCAACCTGATGAGACCCACTGTACAAGTGGTGTCCTTCCTAAGGGGATCCAAATGATAGACCTCACAATGGATGTCAGACATCCCCACAATAATAAGGATTATAAGACCATAGCTATCCAATATCTGGCCACCTGTGTTTGGGCTGTTGATTATACGGTTGGGATCTATAGACTTCATCACCCATCTATAATGACATCGATCAGCTCAACTGTTTGGATCACCTTTATGTGGGCCCCACTTAATACAAACTGATGCATCAGGATAATATCCCTGTTCTGAATTTTTACACTCTAGTGTGTCACTCAGAGCTTTCCATGAAGTATGAAGATAGTGATGATAGTAACGGTGATGCCGATGAGACAATGAAGACGAATGGTATGGAAAGACGCGCATCACAGATAAAATGGTAACCCCCTGATTGGGATTGTACATTCGGGCCCACCATGGCATTGGCTGTTTTAGTTGCCTGTGAGTGGGCTCTACAGCGTTATTAAAAAAATGATGCCCTATCTTTCAGCGAGATGTCAACCACTCAATGAAAATGATACCTTATCTTACGGTCTGGTAACAAGTCAGTTTCACATGTACTGCCTTTTCTACTATGATATAAACCACTAGAAGCAATCACAGCAGCAGCAGTAAGTTGTTAATAGACAGGGTTTATTACCTTGAGAAGACCAGCTGCTGATAGAATCTGTTGTCCATGGCAGATGGACGCAACTGGCTTTCCTGCCTCCATGAATTCCTTCACCACAGCTATGACTTTCTCATCCAATGCAAGGTACTCTGGAGCTCGGCCGCCGGGGATCACGAGCCCATCATAGCTAGAAACATCCAAACCTTCAAAGCTTGTGGTCAGAGTGAAATTGTGGCCTGGCTTTTCGCTGTAAGTCTGGTCACCCTCAAAATCATGGATTGCCGTTGGGCAGGTTTCACCTGCCCTCTTTTTGGGACAGACAGCATCAACAGTGCATTCAAGTGCTTGAAGAGACTGAAAAGGAACCATCACCTCGTAGTCTTCCATGTAATCCTACAAGAATGTAAAAGAGAAACAAAGTAAAGGACGGCATCTGCAAAACTTAGAAACACGGCTGAGCAAAAACACAACTGTATATGTAGGCATGCAGGATAATTATTAAGGTTTCTATATGGATCTCAAAGAATCCCATCAGCATTTGGTGGATGGCAAGAGTCCAATGTATATTTGTCATTGAAGAAAGGAATATATGGGCTCTAGCCGGCAAGACAAGACCAGGTTTTAGAGACTCGAAGATGCCACTTTTAAGACTGTCTGGTTTAAGCATTTAGGAAGACCTCAAAACAATGCGCAGAATGGATGGTTTTTGTTTTTTTTTTTATTCTTTTTCTTTTCTTTTTTTCACGAGAGCCATCTCACTAGTAGAATTTGAAAAGAAGTGGAGGATGATTTGAGGTGGATAAGCCATTTTTTGTTTCAAATTTGAAAGCATGCACAACCCAGTGGTCCTCTTTTAAAATTTCATTGAGATTTTGACATATAGCACCCTCCCTTTTGGCATAAAGACAAATAAAACCCTCTCTTATGCATTGCCCTAAATAACACCCTCCGTTTTCCATATATGGTCAAAAGCCACCTTGTCGTTAATATTTTGGACGGATAAATGATGAGGACATCAAACCCTTCAAGGTCTATCAGCGAAGAAAGTGAACGCCACAAGTATCTTCCTTGTGGCTAGGCAATCGTTAAGGAGCATTGAAGACCCTACACACGTGATTTGGCACATAGAAGACCTCACATTGGGAAGACACATGTGTAGGATGAGGAAGACCCGACTGGAAGACTGAACTAGCTTGCTGGACAGTTTTCAGTGTCTTCGGGCGCCCGACCACTATTCAAATTCATCCGTTTCCATGATTTGGTTGCTGTACGTTTTTTGCCACCTTTGGGCAACCAAGCACCCGACGCCCACACGAACTATTTTTTTTTTAAGTTATTTTTACTTAGGTTTAGGGGTGTTTTAGTCTTTTCTTCTTTCTTATTGTTTATTTAAGAGAGTTTAGCCCTAATTACGAAATTAGTTATTAATTATTGAATGAAAAGCCTTTTGGTTGCCTCCTTTTCTCTCTCTCTGTGGAACTTCATCCCTTCTTTCCCAATCTTTCTTCTTCCTTAACCCTCCAACTTTCTTCAAGGTAATTTCTTATCTCTCCTCTTTATTTTAAGCTTAATTATGTTGATTCCCACAACCCTAAATCTGATATTTGATCTGAACTCTAGTTGCTCAGATTTTCAAATCCTTAATCCAAGAAAATCCTATGATCTCTCGGACTAGTGATTCCCATTGGGTGATTGGGTTATGACCATGCAAGATCGGGAGGTTCCATTCCTTGCCGGATCCATTGCACGCATTAATTGAATCCTAGACCGTGTGATTCTGATGATGGCCCGCATTATTGCATGTTTCTTTTCTGATCTTCTTGGATTTTGATGATAGATGCTGAAATTTTCACTGTATTATTTTGTTATTCCGCCGGATCATATATGTCATGAACATGCATCATAATTAGGGCATCCTGCATCAATAAACTAATCTTGTCATTCTGCACAAACACATCCACTTAATTCACTAATTCATGGAAAGATGTTGAACTCTTGTATTTGAAAAATGTTTCAGAAAATATCTTAGAAGTAGAGGAGGATTGATAGAGTAAATCCTTGATCATAATTTTCAGTATGAGTCCATGGTTAGGTTAGCAAAATCTTTTTAAAAAATGATAATATTACCCCTCCCAAATCCCCAAAACACCAACCCCAACCCTAACCCTAACCCTAACCCTAACGGCCTAGCCTCTCTCCTCTCTCTTCTCCCACCCTAAGCCTAACGGCCCTAACCCTATCCTCTCCCAAAACCGTAAACCTAAACGTAAACCAAGGGTAAAAAGGTCTTTTTCCATGGTCAACAGTCAACTATAATGGCTATGGTTCCATCATTTTTTGTTGAAAGATGCTAAAGATAGCAGTTTTTGACAGGAAATGGAAAGCAGGAGGGGTTATTTGGGAAAAAGCACAAGGGAGGGTGCTATTTCTCCTTGGGCCAAAAGGGAGTATATGTCAAAACCCCTAAAATAAATGCTAGAGGTGTACTGACAAGAGAAAAGAACACAAGATCAAAGTTACAAATTCAATGATATTAAAAGAAACATAAATTCTTGCTGCTTAAGAGTTCATAGAAGTGTTGCAATCAACTTCTTGTGTTCCAATAAAAATGGCTATCAACCCATGGCAGGCAATCAGCTCCATTTTGTTTAAAGCAGTTTACCAACCAGTCAAATCTTGAGAGATCAGCCCCAATGATCAATGTTATCAAAATTGGATGATTCACGATATGAATCGTACAATTTATATCATATCGTATGGGTGTACGATTTGAATCGTACACCCAAATCATAAATCCTAAATAATCGTAAGATTATCGTACAAATTGTATCGAATCATACGAATCGTAAGATAATTATAGACTGTATAAATGAGCCCAAAAAATACTTAAATGTCAATTTATTATTATTTTTTATTCAATTTTTTTTCCTTTTCTTTATACCCTTTTGTTCATAAAATATGAAAAAGGCTCTCCCCTATTAAAATGTCCTATTTTTTCTTTAGAGAGAGAGAGAGAGAGAGAGAGAGAGAAGGGGGGGGGGATTTTGATATTCAAAGCAAAAAAATCAAGATATCTTTTGATTCACAATGGAATCGAATGCCATTTTTTCTAACATGATTCTACACTCAAGAAAGGTACAAAACAAAATTTTGAAGGACTCTTTTATGTTTTTTATGGTAAATTTTTCAAAAGACAACAAAAGAAAACAAAGGAAAAAGACGAGAATCCTTTACTATCATGATATGTATACCATATACATTTTCTCAATTGATAATATCATAATATGTATTACTTTTTTGGTGCATGTTGATGGCAAATGGATGATTGATGCATTTTTAATCTTTTATGATTTATTTATATCTTTTCATGTCTTTTGTATATATTTTTTGTAAATCAGAAAAAATCTTACGATTTACGATACGATTTGTGATTCGATACGATTCAACCCCTACTACGATTTCAATAGAATAATGATTTTGACAACATTGCCAATGATATAGATTTTCCTTTAGAAAAAGTAATTACTACAAAAAGCAGCCCAAGATTACTATGTGCTTGACCATCAAAAACAGTGACAAGTGAATGAGCAGAAGTTCAGATTACCCAAAAGTCATAAAAATTAAAGAAAGGGGGCAAGGGAGCAGAATAACAGCTGTGTATATCTCTTCACACTTCAAGGTAGGGATGCATCCATGGATAAGCATGGAAACAAGACCATCAGTGTCTGTATCCTTTCCAAATTATTCTTTTTTCTTTCTTTTTTTAACAGAACTGTAATAATTAGTCCAATTAAGTGGAGATAACCAAATAATTTCATTCCTCCAACTGTGATCATCTTACTTCTTAAACTGGACATGAAAGTAATGCAACTACAATTTGAGGGCTACCTCAATATGAATGTTAAGGAAGGTTATAAATTGGTCCTCTCCACCTACTTTAACTATCTATTGCAGCTCAATTTGATAATGCATACAAACACCCTCCCAAGCTTAAAAAGTAAATCATGAAATCAGCAAGTGTTTGGCTGTCCACAAGAAATGAGTTTCTAGCAACAGCTTTTCTACATACTATGGAAATCCGAAGATGAATGCTACACATATAAATAGAAAATACAAACTTACCCCACAAAGAAACAGAATCCGTTTATTCGAGCCAGTAATTCTGCCGCCCAGTGCCTTCACAAAAAGCCGTATAAATTCTGGGTGCCCTTCGTATGTCGCTCCAGTTATAAGGTTACCATCAACAACACATTCAGACATGGTTTCTGGTTCTACCCAATGCGAGCCCGCAGCAACTAGCACAGGTTTTACAGGGGGGTACGCTGTGCACTTCCGCCCTTTTACCAAACCAGCAGCTGCCAAAATCAACTGCCCGTGGCAAATCGATGCGACTGGTTTTCCAGAGTTGAAGATTTTGATCACTAGATTCAGAACTGAATCATTCATGGCAAGATACTCAGGTGCTCGTCCTCCCGGGATAACTAGGCCATCATATTTGCTTGCGTCAATCTCTTCAAAGGTTGCATTAAGTGTGAAGTTGTGACCACGCGACTCGGAATATGTCTACAACAACGAAAAGCCATGAGACTTAAAAGAAAGAAACTGGGAAAAAGGAGGAAAGCAACCATCAAATCTGACAAAATTCACAAGTCATCCTTTTTCCTGGAACTACACATGCATTCCTGTGCATTGTTTGACCAACTTCCTGTATTAGCAAATCAATACAACCTTTACACATGGCATATGTGGGACATTCCAGCTGCGCATCAAGTGGGTTCTGCTGTGTGGATGGCCAGGTCTAAAGTCAGGTGAGTCCACTCATCGTGTGAGCCTATGCTGAAATGGACCGTTGGCAAGTACTTTAAATCGTACATTGAGTTCACATGTGTGTAACCCATGTGAAGAGTTGAACATCCTGATTTTCAAGTCAGGTCATGTACACACGTGCCAGATTGGCGCATGGCAGTGCTGAGAGGTACTTGCGGGGTTGGGCAAAAGCCCAAGCACTCATGTAAAACAGTGGGTTACTGTTCAAATCTACATTGGTTATAAAGCAGATTACTACTTTCTGCCTTCACCATCCATCAAATGTCCACCAATCAGATAGTTAGGACCTAGGGCCATATTCTCAGTGTAATTTTCAGTTATAATTGTCTAAAATGGGTAGCACTATTTGGGCGGTTTAGATTTAGGCGAATGCCACATGTCAAGCAGGGAGACTGACTAGCATCATAGTTATGGCTAAGCACTATGCCACAACTATGGTGCTGAGGAGCCTCTCCTACTGTACATATGGCTTGTGCCTCAGATATCAACCGCCTGTATTGTGGGACCCTCATTAGATTGACAACACCCCCCGAAATAGATTGACAATCCTAACCTCTAAAATTGAAGCTTTTCCATTGAATTTGGACCTTTTGTAGCTTTTCATCCTTACCATCCATTAAAATGTCCACCAATTTGCTAGTTAGGACTTATGATCATACTTCAAATGTAGTTTTTGGGTAATAATAATGTCTACAGTAAAGACTCATGATTGAGAAGGATGTTACTCATAGAATTCAAGCTAGGTGGAAAAAGTGGAGACGTGCTTCTAGAGTTTTATGTGATCACTGTATACCAATAAAATCTAAGGAGAAATTTTATAGGATACCTATAAGACCAGCCATGCTTTATGAGACAAAATATGGGGTGATCAACGAACAACATGTTCATAGAATGAGCATAGTGGAAATGAGGATGTTGAGATGGACGAGTGAATAGACAATGAATGCACTCGTCGGAACTTAGGTGTAGCACCAATAGGCAATTAGATGAGGTAAAGCAGACTTAGATGGTTCGGCCATGTGCAATGGAGGCCAGGAACTGCTTCAATCAAAATGAGTGAGTTGATTCAAATTGAATGCTATAAAAGGGCAAGGGGAAGGCCCAAAAGGATATGATCCTTGATAAAGTGGAATAGCTGGATGGCAGAACAGGATTCATGTAGCCAACCCCAAGTAGTAAGGATAAGGCTTGGATGATGATGATGAATCTATCTATAGTGGGTCCCACTATCCAGGCAGTTCAGACATTGGGATGGGGATACCATTTGCCAATACTGAATCTCAGCACAGGCATCTCAGATCGAACCCTTTCTCCACAGCATGCATTCACTACAGGTAAATCTTAGGGATGCCTATAAAATCATTAAGTTGTAACTCATTAAAAGTTTAAAGTTTTTACAACCTGTCCTATTTAGCTTTAAGCTGTAATCTGATTACAGGTAAACACTTGTCTGTGTTTGGATAACCTGTAATCTGTTTACATCCTGTAATTGAGTATTCACTCACAACAGAGCTTGGAGTGGTAAAAATCATCAAATAACATATAAAGTCTTCATTTTAAATAGATCATTGGCATAAGCCCAACTCAATAAATCCTGTGGCCGATCCTTACACCAAACCAATCATTATTATTTCTCTTTCTATAATCGAAGGATCCATTATTATTTCAGTCTGATCGACGCATGCATTCCACTTCCCAAAATTGAATATCTAAGAATCCGTTGTTCGTTCTGCTGACAATCCATCTAGTCTAGTTTGGGCAGATCGAAAGTACATTAATAGTATTTTTGTTTTAAAAAGGCAGAAATGAAATAACATAAAACAACGACTGCGATTGAATGAAGTGAGAGAATTTTAATGGACCTGATGACCAGAGCTCTGATGGACAGCTGTACGGCATACATCGCCGGCTTTCTTCCCCGGGCAAGCGGCGTCGACGGAGACTCCGTAGGCCAGCAATGCTTGAAAGGGAACCATCACCTGCAACCAACATAAGTGCATAATAAAAATAACAAAAAAATCGAAAATGAGGAAATTTCATGTGAGATTGGAATTGATGAAAAAACAGGATTTGATTGATGGAATCGAAGGAGAGTGAAACCTCGTAGTCCTCCATGTAATCGCCGCAGATAATCAGAACGGATTTCTGAGATTTTGGGCTTCCCATTTTTTTTCTTTTTCGAGTGAGAGCTGAAGCTTCGAGGGAGAAGGGGGTGAGACTCCTGGTAGAAATGATCGGATGGAACCGACATGTTCATTTTGCATCTTTCGCGAGTCAGAACCAGCGTCTGTCGCTGCACACATGAGCTTATATGCTCAGGGGTCCAATGATCGGAACCGTCCATGGTGTGGACCCTACTCCATACGGACGAGTGAACAAAACTTATGCTGAAGGGATGATGGTGAACATCAATATCTGTATATGAATTTAGAACGTAGAAAAGATAAATTTCAATGGCTGACATTAAACTCTAAAAATCAAAGGATAGGATCGTTACTGAAGAGTGCTTATGTGATAATATCTTAGTTCAAATCATCCTACCGTCCGAGTATGTGGGCCGCACTGGATGGCGATGCACACAACTTCATGTGGCCACTGTTGGAAGACGAACTAGAAATCACGAACGTCGTTTCTTGCACGTGGCACTCCCTTCGCGAACGCCACTCCTCTCGCTTGGTGAGCAACACGTTCGAGGAATGACTCTCAATACAGATAAGAGTCGGGACTCAATGAACGGTCCCTGATGTCATAAGGCCCAGATCCTAGCCATTCATCAGATAAGGCCCACTGTGAAAATTAAATGGATTAGAATTAAAAACAGTACGGTCCCATAAGGGGACGCCATTGGCCTGTGAGGTCTCTATCATGTTTGTATCATGGCCCGTTTGATACATGGATTTTATGAGAAGTGAGGAGAAATCATTTGCTTTCTTTGTTTGTTGAAGTGGATTTGATGAGAAATGAATTTCATAAGAATTTATGGGAAATCAAAAGTGTAATTTCTGGTACTTTCTGATTTCTCATTAAATCTCTTTTTTCCAAAACAATAAGATTTGATGAGAAATCCTCATCAACGTGGGACCTGATGTGACATACCTGAGCTCGGTGAATCTCTGACCATGGTGTCCAAACACTTAACTAAGCCTCATCTCTTACAATAGTAAGTGGCCTAAATAAATCTCACCCACATCCATAACGACGTAGGGTTACCAAGCAAATATAATATTAACATGCAATGCAAATCAAATCTCACCCATTAAGTTGGATTTTATCAAATGATTCTTCTACCAACCAAAATCATTCTAATTTTTTTTTCTTTAAAAAGTGCATCTGTTAGATGAGATGTTCAACATATACCTTATGGAACTACATACTTCATTATTTAATTATGTTTTTAAAATTTATGATTATCTACAAACTTGCAATAATTATTTTTTTTTTAACAAGATTTTTTTCTAATAATATCCTGAGAAAAACCTCAAATTTGAAATTCTCCAAAGAAAAATTTCAACCCATCGAATCGCAAGGACAATGTTGGTCACAATATTTCTTGGATGAGTGTTTTAGAATGTGCCGGGGCATGCATCCACCCTGCAGTATTGCGTGCAGTCCAGCACAAATAAAATGCATACGTGAATGGCATCAAATTATTTAGATGTGAATTGATGAATGCCTTACACCCTTTGGAAAACTTGAGTTTTATGTATGTTTGGATTTATACCAGTAGCTCAACCCATTGCAACAACTTTTTCATTGGGAGTTTTAACATTAGATAAAGTCCACGTTAGACTGAAATACTATAGATACATAATATAATACAGTTTAAGCACACTACCCTATTACGTATTTGAACCAATCACAACTATAATACAGCCTGCCAAAATGCTCAATCTAAATATCCAATGGTGAAATCATTGAAACCATTGATTACATGGGGCCTACCTAATAGAAGTCTTACACAAAAATTATGTCTTTCAACTAAGTTCATCCACCACTGTTACTTTCCGTTGATCATTGATTCGTATTCATTCAAGAGGTGGAACTACAGACATGAATAGCGTCCAAGTGTGGCAAGTTTGTTCAAGTGATGCCATGGCATGGTGTATAACTCTTACGCTTAGCCATGAATAGCATCCTGATGGAGCAGTTCAGACAAGTGGGGCCATTGTAGGGTTATACAGAAAGCTTTTATCAGACGAGCACCTGCAGTTATTTTAAAAAGGCAAGTTATAACTTATTATGTGTCTCGCCTACTAGCCCAGCTAGAAGACGTACACCTAGGCGTTTCAACAATAGGTCCCAGGTTCGAGTGCTAAGGAGATACACTAACCCCACTAATGGGTGAGTACATTGTGTGATTAACCAAGTGAGTGCGTTGCCAACTAACAGGGTGGATGCGTTGCATGACTAACTTTAAAAAAAAAAGTTATAACTTATTATTGACAATTTTTCTATTGAAAGGAAAGCCTCCATGGGTGTAGTCCAATGCAGCCTGGTTTATGTGTGTCGATGCATGGCACATGTACAGTGGTTGAGCACCACAACTTAATAATAATAACAATAAGAAGAAGAAGAAGAAGCTGGTGATTAGTGGTGGTAATGGGCCTGTTTGGGCCGGGTCGAGCTATTTCGGGCCCAACCCGACAGTTAAGACACGAGGACTAAGCCTAGCCCAAGCCCACATTGGCCTAGTACCGCAGGCCTTAGCCTGAGCCTGAAAATGTCAGTTAGATGGGCTGGAACCAGTGCTCGAAAATTAATAAAATATCTATTTCCCTAGTCAAATGTTCCTAATCTATTCATTGATCAAGTGGGCCACATACGTACAAAGAAATAGACATTTTAGAGGAAAGAAATCAATGGGCTACATTCATGATGAATAGATTGCCATATAATGGATTGGAGTGACATATTTTTTAAGGGCCAGGCAAAAATGACTTGATCCCAAGCTCGACCCCAAAAACGATAGGCCATGCATGTGAGACCCAAGCCCGGTTCATGGATAAGGTAATGGGTTCAAGGTCGGCCCAAATCCATGTCGGGCGGGCTACCTGACACATGCGACTTTTTTGGTAATGAACCAAATCGTAAAAGATTTTGTAAATACAAAATTTCCCAAGCGTAAGAACATCTCGTGGACGTGCCGGAGTGGTTATCGGGCATGACTAGAAATCATGTGGGCTCTGCCCGCGCAGGTTCGAATCCTGCCGTCCACGCTTTTAATTTTTGAGCCTTATTATTATTATCTTTTAAATCCCCCACCATGGGACCAAACGCCTTGGCAGGCTGGACCTCAATCAAATTATGAGGTCTTTCGATCCACCATCTTATTGGCCTGATTTAAATCAGGGCATTTCAGCATTGGGTGGGCCACACGTTAAGAAAATTTTATTCTAAAAGGAACTCGCCATCAGCCACACGCTCAAGCTTCCGTGGGATAGACTGTGATGTGTATGCGGAATCCAACCCGCTCAATCCCATGTTTCACAAAATTCAAGTGGGCACACCAAAAGACACCATTTAAAATCACACCTAAAACCTCTAACAGCCTGTTTGATTATCCCAATTATTGGTAATTGAGCGTAAATAGCTTCATTATGGTTTCTTCCCACCGTTTGAAAATTGACACCTTCACTTTTAATTGGAACCTTGAATACCGAGTGAGATTTCGGTATATGTATAAGAGTTTCAGTCGACCCATGAATGAAATTCGGAAGGGATACGTGGTCTATGACCTGATATTATTGCGGTGGTATGTTTAACTACTTGTTTAGGTACTCCTTACAAGGTTTCTATAAGAAGCCTTCGTTCTAGTGCCACCTTCTTATTGGGGTAGTCTTCAAACTATGCATTTATTGGGTGCTCCGGCCAATCGCGTTATCGGTCGGATGATGTGACCCAGATGCATGTGGAGACCCCCCTGGACAGATTTCGTGTACCCCAGACCGGTTAGCCAACCGGTCTGCAGGAGTCTCCGACCGATCGAGCGACCGTCGGTGGTGAGGCAGCAAAGACGTGTTCTCCCTAGACTATTTTGTGTTCTGGCTGGTCGATCGGCTGACCGGTCGGTAAGGGCGTCGGCCGATCGATGGTCCCCTGTTGGAGTTGGATTATTGCGCGGGTTTGCGCAATATGTTTCTATTTTTATAGATTTGCCTATTTAAGGAGTTGTAATCCGGATTTAGGTTATATCCTAAGGTGTCCAAAGTTTCCTAATCATATTAGAAAGAGGGGAGAGGTGTGTGTGAGAGAGAACTGGGTGTTTTCTCTGTTTTTCCTTGCTTGTGGGCTGTCAATCTCTGTAATCTTCTGATATTCATAGTGGATCGCTTTGTGCCACGGTTTTTTACCCGTTGAGGGGTTTGTCCACATAAATTTGGATTCTCTTGTGGTGAATGCTTGTGTGTGATTGATTGTATCTTATTTACTTGTTTGATTTCGCATTGCTCTATGCGTTCGGTGTTCCGTTTTCGTTGTCAGCTTTCCCAACACTTCTCAGGCCTTTCCTCACTCACGATGATGATAACAAAGCTGAGACAATCCTTCCCACCACAGTTCTACATGCAAGCGTACTTGTTGGATGTGGCATCATGGTTTGGACCTCCGATTTTTCTAAACTTAGCCACCTTCATTCTCGATTTGTTGATCAATTGGTCAAGCCCTTTGTGTAACAGCATGCATAACTTGGGTTTCTTGGGTTTTGCAGTTGAAGGCACTAACAACGTAGGTTTCTATCCTCTGTCCTCGTAGAACACAACGATTATTTCTTAGCCATATCTCTCCTTCTTTATCTCAGTTGGCAGGTACTCATCCAACCACAGAGCTCTTCTATTTGCTTTGCTCTTTCAACGTGCATGTTGTGATTTAAGGGATTCGAAGTGATCATTTCCTTCTAATATGATTATCTCTAATGTCTCTGTTGTACCGTGCAGTTGGACCTGAAGATTTTCTCCAACTGGTGCCCTTCAACTTTGGTAACAACTTTTCAACTATGAAACAGGTGCCAATTAAACATGCATGCCTTTCTACTGTAATGTTTGAGTCCTTCTTAGTTTCTATTTGTAGATTTAATGGGATCTTTTGTTATACCTATTTTGTTTCCACCAATTTCGTAATAAAATATATCTCTGTATGGTGTCCACGTAGTAGCTATTGTTTCAAATGTATCTTGTGAAGTCCCCATGAACAACATCCTCCTAATGGAGCAGTTGCATAACGTCTATGGTGCACAGATCTCACACGCTTCCGTTGTTCAAAACCGAAGTGTTGTTTAAAATGAACACCATATTCCATATATGATGATTTGCCATGCTCGTTAGGTATTCGAAAATTGCAATGTTCCTCCTTGATTAGTGACAAAGTTATGCATGAAGGGAAAATATGTATTATAAACCATTTTTTTCAAAAGAGCTGAGATGTGTAGGTAGGTTTAGTAAGGAGAAAACTGAAGCTTTCTATAGATTGCCATAAAAGGGATGAAACTGTCTGAAATGACTATTTTTTGGATTGTTTTGGTAAACAATTATGGTTCATCTTCCACAACTTTTATTTCTAAGTGGATTGCACAGAGCGGGTATATAATGAGCTTCACAATCACTTGGACATGATATCATATAGGTTTTTTCTTCCCGTCAATTATTTCTAAATTAGCACAAATTTTACTTAACCATGTGACTAAACATGGACTGAACATGGTACCATCCTCATATAATGTTGGGGTTGAGGCTTAAAATGAAACATATACAGATGTCGAGTGGAGGGAATCAAAGAAAATATTTGTGCTAATGAAAACTGATAAGTCGAAAACTTCTTGGGGGAAAGAGATATTCTAGATCAACATAAAGTTTTGTATTGAACATTCCCCAAGCCGTAGGACGTGCCGCCTTCAATAGACATCTTTATTCCCATTTATTTCATGCAATATGGACCAATTGAGCCTCGGATATACATAAATAGATTGTTAGTGTGGATGGAACACATAAACTGACGGAGCGTGGATAAATATATGGTGAGGGTGGATGAATAGATGGTGAGCGTGGATGCTGTATGTTCACAACTCCAAGTGTAGGGTCGCGATGTAGTAATAATTTCGATGAGACTAAGGTTGATCTACGAGGAAGGAAATTAGGTTCAAATACTCTAAGGCAAGTAGGATCTAGAACTAACTAATTAAATTAGAGTAAAATTGGTTTGAAGATAGAGAAATTCATATTTAAAAGAAAAACAATGAAAAACAAATACTAGAGCATAAATGATCCACTTATAGCTATTTTCAATGAATTAATTCAACTAGGTTCCATCTTATCTCAAATAAAATTAGAGTTCAATCCTATCTAGCTGGAATATGGAGCGGTCAAGTCACAATCAATCTAAAATAATTAGAACATTTCAATAATAGTTCTCTCTTTCCAAGCTTAGGTATTGGGCGTAGGAAATTCAATTTCTTGAACTATACAAGTCAATCATTCTTCCAAAACATGTAAAATCATAACCATAACCTACTTCTAATACTGTCACTAAACTAGAAATAGAACCATAATTTAATTTTAATCAAATTACAATTGATAAATAATTCCATTCATATCATAATTCTCAAATATATGAACTTAGGTTTGAAATAATTCTCACATTAAGTTTCACATTATAGAGCATAGGGAATTCTAAGCATCTATCATGCCCATAGTCTATGGTATAGATCAATGAACTTTATAGGTTTAAACAATGTAAAACATTTAAGGAACTAGTTTTAAAATTTCTACGCATCGAAAGAGCCCGGAGTTATCTAAAGATAAAAAAAGAACTAGAACTAAAACTTCTTTCAAACTAAAATTAAACTATGTTCATCATTAAAGCATAAAAAGAAAACCTAGATGGAATTAACTTGTAAAAAAAAGCTACAAGCTTTACCTCTTAGCTCTAGCTAAGAGCTAAAAGATTTTAGTTCATCTCTAACATCAATAAACTAAAATATCTGAGAAAAAACATAAAACGGGTATTAGAACTAAAAGAAAATTCTTAAAACTTGAATTAGAACTCCTCCTTCAAGCCTCCAAGTCCTTCTCCATGTCCTTGATACCTGGAAGAGAGATGAGAGCCCCTTATTTATAATGCAGACAAGAAATCAGCAATATATGTGATTTTGGTTCACTTGGTACAGGATAACCAACGGTCAGATTGCCTTGAAATTTGGGCTGTAGCTTCCTTGGCTTATAAACTTCCTCATGTATGGCTTAGATTTCTCAATTGATCCCTTGACTGAGCCCACAATCAGATTAGTGACAGCCTCTCGAAATTGAGCAATTTAAACACTTGTAGAACTAGTCACCTTGTGATTGACGGTACAAAGTGTACAGAGGTCAGATTGTTATCAAATTTTGAACATTGGTAGAAAACGTCCTCCTCTACATGATAGAAAATTTAGATTGTCCAAAACTATTTCAGAAGTGAGTGCGAAAATTAAAACATTTAGGGCTTTTTATAAAATCTACATAGTTGGAGTTTTTCAGGATGGTTCATCTTTCTTCAACCAGTACGATCAAACCACATATCCGTTTGACGTAAAACTTTGTGATTTAACAAATATTAATGTTCTCTACAAAATAATCGACCTAGATTCTTCATATCATGAGTGATGGGCTACCTGGACCATCCCAAAGTTAAGTCAGCGTTAATTAAGAAAGTTCTTGATAGTTCGTATTGTTTTGGCCGCCATGGTCAATCCGTAGTCCAATCGACACGAAACCATTAAGTTTTTTCGTTGTCGAGCTGCTCTTCAACATGGATGGATTGAATTTGCAAAAATATTAAGATGGGCCCCACGAATTGAGCCAAAATATGAAAAAGGGGATTGTGCTATCTGTTTACTATTATGGTTGAAACCTTAAATGGAAACAAGCATGTTTCCTATTTTCTTTGAAACTCAAAACATTAACCTTGTTTCTAATTTTATTTTCTTTTCTATTTCAAACTTTAAAAACATGCAGCACATTTGTTTTTTAGTTTTTTTATTTCTTTCATTTTTGTTTTGACAACTAGTCATGCCTCAAATCAATATCATTCATGTGGTGGTCTATTGCTTAGTGTCCATCGGTTCCCTATTGATCTCCTTTCATTCACATCTCTCTTTTGCTCCTATAATCATAAAAACACATTAAAGTCAGTCTATAAATGCTTTATTTTATGTAATTAAAGCATGTAATTGGGGATAAATATGCATAATCCAAGGCTTAACACTATCCATTCGACATATCTCAGTTGAAACATGATAAAAAGAACTGACCAACAAAGCTACCACACCATTGGACATGAAAATACTAGTGTTGATTTATGCAAGTATATTTTGATTTTTTTGTTGTTTTCTAAAGTTTGTTGTTATTACAACTTATTATTAAACGTCAATTCTGATGTCACTAGATAAGTACAATCAAACTAATTTTACATATAATCGTTATAGTTCAGTCTTGCTCCAAGTACTACTCAATGGTGTAATCATGTGCATGATTAATAGTTCTTTCTACCATGTCATTCGAAGAATGCACATGGAGTCCATGTTATAAACACCGATGGGAACAAGAGTCGAATCCTACGAAAACGTGGTAGAGTATCAACTATTGAATTGGAAGCTAACAAAAATTCATTATATTTCTTTTACAAGAAAACAACATAATATGGTTGAACATAAATAGATGAAGAGGAGATGACTGCTTTTGTAGCTGCTGCTTTTTCTGCGATGGTAGTTCTTATTGTGAGAGAGTATCGTCGTAACCATTTACTTTATAATCCATGGTAGAGTGGGGATATGGAACAAGCTTACATAATAATGGAATTATTAGAGCCCGAGACACTGATTTAAAAAGGTATTTGAGAATGAACAAGGCTACTTTCATCAACTTATGCGTCATCCTTCGAGATAACAATGCGCTACCTGATGGGAAGCACGTTAGTATGGAGGAACAACTGGTCATGTTCATCCATACACTAGGCCATAATGTGCTTGGCCGTGTCATCGGCCATCAGCTAATAAGATCTGGAAAAACTGTGAGCCGATATTTCTCGAGAGTGTTAGATGCAATCATCTCACTAAATCATGAATTCGTGAAACTTTCTGGACTTGAAACGTCATCGGGAATATCATTAAACTCCAATTGGTAGGTATGATCAAGTACATTTATCAGTTCATTCAAATTTGATACAACATGTCTTATACACTAGATATTGACACTGATGCAAAATCAACAATAGGATTGTATTGGCGCGATTAATAGAACACATATACTTACATATGTGCTTTCATTGGAGAGTGCGACTTATTATAATAAGAAAAGGAATATATCACAAAATGTTATGGTTGCTTACACTTTTGATATAAAGTTCACCTACGTGTTTACCGAATGAGAAGGTTCCGCATCCGATGCATGCGTATTATAGAGTGCACTCACACATGAACATAAAATGTGTAAAATTGTACGTCCTCTTATCACATTTGTAGGTCTTTGCATAAGAGATAATTTCGCACTTATGATAAATTCATGTAGGAAAATACTACGTTATATATGCCGGGTACGAATATTCACCAAGTTTTATGGCTCCCTATCTTGGAGTCCGTTACCACATTAATGAATATTGTACTAGCCACGACCCACAAAACAAAAGAGAGTTATTCAACTATTGTCACGCCCAACTAAGAAACATTATAGAGATGTGCTTCAGAGTTATGAAAGCACATTTCACAATACTAAAAATAGCACCAAAGTACAGTTTCGAAACACAAGTGAAAATTGTGATCGCATGTTACATGCCTCACAACTTCATCCGAACTTTCGAAACAGATGATGTGGAGATAGAAGACGATGAAAATACGGTGAATCGATTAGGCTTAATCCTTCGCTAGTAAATATATCCATTGTTGATGAGGATCATATGGTAGTTAACATTACACAACGTGAAAGAGACAAATGGATGAATCTACAAGACGAGATTGCAAGTATGATGCAGAATGACACACATCCCATGAGTCACGGATTATGAAGTTCGCTTCATTATAACAAACATATTCCTTCCTTTATTACTAACATAAGAACATAGACATCAATATCTTTTTTTATAATATAAAATGTGTGTTTTTTGAAGCATATTACTGTTTTAAGTTATAATCTATTTAAGTCATTTGTTAGGTATATTATGTAGCTTACCATAGAATTTGTTGTTCTCATTATTATAGATTTCAAAAGATCATGGACGAATATAACCGAACAAGAAAAAAACCAAACGACACCTAAAAAGGATAAGGGGAAGGCCCCAATGGAAGTGGAAGAATCTCGAAGGTCTCCGCGAAAACACAATGAGAAATTTAATGACAAAAATGGAGCCTCATCCGGTCCATTGCGATGAATGGACGAAACGGATAATTTTCTAATCAATACACTATTAGATGTTGTGGCTTCCAATAGGAAAACCGCCAGTGGTTTCAAGAAAGAGACCTCGCGGATTGTCATGGAAAACATAAAGCAAGCATTAGGCATGGTACTGAATATGAACAATGTTGGTAATTGTCTACATACAATAAAGAAATTATACTTTGAGGTTTGTGAGACTCTCAACGCATCAGTATTTGGTTGGGACGACGACCTAAAAATTATGATTGCCCTTGATAAAGTTTGAGAGGATTCTATTCAGGTGAGTTCATGTCTAAATTTGGTATGCTGCTTACTGTTCAATGTTGACATTGATTTTTAATTTAATATTTCATCTCCGTCTTTATCAATAGTCGCATCCTTATGCTCAACAGGTTCGAGGAAAATCGCTACGACAGTATGAGAATTTGACGTATTGCTTTGGCAATGACCAAGCTACTGGTATAGCAGATGTTCAACCGGCAACATTGCTCCTAGCGCTTATTTTGGAATGTCAAGAGACCACCAACACTTACACTGGATTTGAATGGTGAGACTTTGGAATTATCATCCGATGATGTTGGGACAACGAGCATGGAATACATTGGTCCCCATAGTAGAGATGACATGTGTACCTCTCATCGCAACCCTAAATATTAATGAAAACAATTCCACTAACATGAACAATACTGTTAATTTGGGAAAAATGGTAAGGATCGATCGTCCTTGCGATATAATTGGAAAATGGATGAGCGAGGTTGCCGATGATGTTAAGATTCTTACCATTAGTATAACTACGGAGAAGGAAATGTCACATATGTTGCTGGTAATAGAGGTGCTTGAGGAAATAAAAGGTTTGACTAGACATGAAGTGCTTTGTGCAACTGGGTTACTCTTAAAGGATGAGGGTAACAGGGCGGTATTATTTAGCCTAGTTCCTTTGAGGAGGCTAGACTATTTGTTGATGTTGTTCCAAGCAGACCACCTTAATTAGTCTGTGACTTGCGAATGGTTGATGTTATACTAGTTTGATCTACCTACCCGTGCGCACTAACTTCCCATGAATCAGTATGTTTATTTTTATTTTTATTTTGTGACGGGACAGTATATGATAACCATAGGAGTAAGCGTACGCTAAGATGGGCGTATTGAAAGACTTTAACCTAACCTGACCTAAACAATCAACATAATTTGTAGGTTAATATATTGGACTTTCTTATTTTAAGATTACGATGATGTTTGTTAACATATATGGTATTTGGTGGATTGTTGTTATATCCTTCGATTACAATTTGAAAATATAGAGACGAAGAATTCATAGAATATATGTTGATTCACCTACCTAATTAGGTGAATGGATGTTTTTGGGGAGATTGTCTTGATGAACCACTCAAGTGGCTTTTTGTTGGACTTACGCAATGTATGTTGAACAGTCTAATAATCATGGAAAATGTAGTTCGTGTAAATGTTAATTATGTTTGTCAAATTATTATTATGGATATTATTTTATATATATGTTTGTAACTTATCAAAAGGTTGGATAGAAAATAAACACCCTGGTCGAATCCATTGAAAATCTATGAAGTTTTCAATGGTACGTGGTGTGGTTCACCTAAGATTTGAGCTGGCTTCATTTTTGGTATCATACCCAAAAATGAGCTTTCAAAATGGTTGGACGGTGTGGATTTAAGACGCATACATCACTGTTAGCCCCACAGTCAGGGGTCCCACCCACCTCGGTGGATCCAGGGTCTCACCTAATCCTCTCCCGCTAGAATGGCCTTGAGATTGTTTCAATGGTGACCTTTCCCTCACCACTTTTTCCTCTCCTGCTGCCCGCTTGAGTTTTGAATCCACCTCTTTTTCGGTTCATGTCGTAACAGGAGCCGGCAAAACGGTTGGACGGGGTGGATTTTAAAATGATCATGGTGGCCCCACTTTGCTTCTGACCACATCAAGTTTGGCCCTGCGAGGCAATCCGCGTGGTCTCTAATGTGGGGAAAAGACTTAACTTTCATGAAATCCACACCGTCCATCAATACATCACCTCTTGTTTAGCCTTCAATCCCCAAAATCAAGCTTACTTAAACGCTCAGGTGGGCCACCTTATAAAATTATACCTTAAAACCTCTAAATTCACATTCTATAATCCACCTGATTTTAGGACTACTCTGATATTTCGGTAATTCTCTCATCCTGATGATGCAAATCAGATGAATGGGTTGGATATCACGGAAACACCACAGTAGGCCCTACACAAAATTCAAGGTGGGCGTCCCACAACAACTTTTTCCTAGCGTGTGCCCCACCTGAGATGGTCATGATTTTTGAATGCGAGGGTGAAATTGAGTCAGTGTACCTGATGGACGGTGTGGATTTCATGAAAGTTCCACCCACGTGGCCCTCGTTGCGCAAGCGTGGCTCATGTTTTTCTAGCCGTTGGAGATAGAACGTCCTGGATTTTTACCGCTCTTTATGAATTACCGCCACCTTCCGGTTTTACGGACGGGGAAAGGGAAACCGAGTTTCCAGCATGACTGTCTGATAACCGGTTGAGCCGGTAGCACTTGTGGAAAAGAAGCGGGAAAGCCAAAAAAGCCATTTCGGTCGCTCTGCTTCGTCTTCTACAACGGCTTATCTTCACTTCCATCGATCGCCGAGCTTCCTCAAATACCAATTTATATAAATTTAAAACTCAATTCATCCTCCCGTTCCTAACCACCAACTTCCATTTTCCTGAAAATCTCTCTCTCTCTCTCTCTCTCTCTCTCTCTCTCAGAAATGCTAAATCTCATACGATAAAAAATGGCTGGAGTCTGGAGTGAAGGGAGGATGAAGAAAACGGACGGTAGAAAAGAAAGAGTGGTCAAAGATCCCGATCTAATTGATACCGTGCTGTCCTGGTCAATAGATGATATCTTCAATGAAGAGCTCTACGTAGACAATGTGAGTTTTATAATCGTGCAGTTTCAAATTTTACACATGAAATACTTGTGACTCAAATTAGGCCCGTCCATCTGAGTCCAAAAAATTAGGCAGATCCAAATCTCATTTTTGGATCTGCCTCATTTTTCGGCTCATGCTCTAAAATAAGCTCGATAAATGGATGGACGGTGTGGATAAAACACATGCATCATGGTTGAGCCACGCAGAGCACCGACCACTGACAACTTTGGTACTCGCAGAGTCAGTATCCAATCCGCGTCCACGGACAGTGATCTGAGGGCGGTATGGCCCTACTCCTCCACACTAAACAATCTTAACCGTTTGTGTGGTTGACAGCAGAAGTTTGATACTCTGGTTGGGGGTAATGCACACTGCCTTAATTACCTGTACGTGGAAACTGTCTCGTTTGGAATGGAACAATAGTTACAAGGGCTACTCATGTTTGAGATTACTCGTCCAAGTTGACTCCGACCTGGGTGGTTGGACATGGGCCGACTCGTCCGGGTCTGCTTGGACTCCGTTGAGTTTAACCCTGTAATTCAGCACCACGACTCAGCTTTAAAAATATGCCTGACTCGGATTTACCCCTTGATTCGGCCGGGTCCCGAATTCGCTAGCTAGTCTTCGATGCATGCTTAACACAACATATACATGGCACCTGTTCGCTAATCTAGACCGTTGGACGTTGTCCACCTCTCGAAGGTGACATGCCCAAAAGAAAAAAAAAGATTGGAAAAAGTATGCATCCGAACACTAGTCATGGGACGTCCTGGAGCATCAGGACTCCTATTATCTGATGGATGGGGACAATATTATTTGATAGTCTTGCTGCGAAGGACGCTTGATACGCATGCACTTGGAGATGATACATGTAGTGTATATTACCCCAAAATAAACCGACTAACTTGTGGAACCTACTGACCTTGCGCTACACGATCAAAATCAGCTTGTTTTAGTCATCCTCTACTCAGATTTGAGTACACTTGTTTGTTGCAATAAGACCGTTGGATGATTTCATTTATAACTGTCTGATGGGTGTCCAATGAATCTAATATTTTAATAAAATAAAGGAATAACGTGTCATACGTACACCTACATTTTAGTTGAATTTAAAAAAAGAGCCTGCTTTTAAACTCTTTTCTAAAGGCCGCCTAAGTTTTTTTGCAATCAGCCTAAAAACCGCTTGCTATCTAACATTACTATATATTATTTTAATGGACAATGCTATCCTTGGAAAAAAAAAAGCCTTCAAAACCTCTCAATCTCTCACACATGTCCAAACATAGCAACCCTTCTCCTTGATATAGCCCTCTGACAACACTCCAGCAGTGGTTTGTAATGTGTTGGGCATTGTAGAGCCTCCTTGATATACATCCACACCTTCCATCTATTTTGTTAAATCATTTTACTGGGGCGCGGATTGCCTACGAAAGCCTTTCGCAGGCATCTCCTGCGCAAGGAATCTAGGTGGGGCCCACCGTGAGGTTTGTGAGAAATCTACGCCGTCCAACCGTTTTGTGAGATCATTTTAGGCGTTGCGTCAAAAAATGAACGGGATCCAAAACTCAAGTGGGCCGCACTAAAGCAAAAAGTGTGTAGGAAAATTCTTACCGTTGAAACCTCTATAGGGTCCACAGTGATCTTTATATGCCATCCATACCGTTCATAATGTCATTTATACTGAGATGAGCTGAAAACACAAATATTATCCTGATTCGAAACTTCTGTGGCCCCACGAATATTTCAACTGTGGAAGTTCAATCGTCATGTTTTTGGCCCACTTAAGTCTTGGATTTCATTCAATTTTGGTCGCAACGCCTAAAATGATCTCAAAAAACGGTTGGACGGCGTAGATTTTTCACAAACCTCACAGTGGGCCCCACCCAGATTCCTTGCGCAGGAGATGCCTGCAAAAGGCTTTCGCAGGCCATCCGCGCCCATTTTACTGCACGAATAAAATAAAATAACGTAGCAGATCTAAACCTCAAGTGGGGACAATGACACCCGCACTTGAAACTTCCTAAGGCCTGCACCATGACGTGTGGGAGTGGCCCTCCAACACAGGACGTATATTAGCTACTAACGGGATTTGTTACTGAAGTGACATCACCAAGTTCTACTGTCACCATTATAATGTATGTATTGTATCCACATTGCCCATCCACTTGGAGAGATCATTCTAGGACATGATCCAATCAATGAGGTAGATCCAAAGCACAAGTGGATCTCACCAAAACGGGACAATGATGCCCACCGTTGAAACAATCCTAGGGCCCACCATAATGTTTATTTGAGATCCAACCTGTTCATAGGTTAACACATACATTTATGAAAGAAGAAAAAAAAAAGGAAAAAAAAAAAATATATCAGCTTAATTGAAAACCCCTGTGGCCACCAATAAGTTTTAATAGTAGCGATTAGTCCCCCACAGTTTTCTACGGAGGGTCCACTTGAGCTTTGGATCTGACTTATTCTTTTACTAATGCCTTAAAATGATATCTCTAAATGAATGGACGGTGTAGATACAACATATTCATCATGATGGGCCCACAGAACCTAGTGACGTCACTTTCATGCTACTAGGCTGTCATTAGCTAATCCGCGTCACCACCACGGACACGTGTTTTCCGGGGAAAGCCTTTGGTAGGTTGGGAACCTAGGTGGGGCACCGTGATGTTTACTATTAATCCACCCCATCCATCCATTCCTGGATATCATTTAGGACATTAAACCAAAATTAAGTGGAATCCAATAGTCAAGTGGACCACAAGAGAGGAAGAACTGGCGAAAGAAATTCCGACCATTAAAACCTTCTTGAACTTCACCTACGTGTTTATAGGACGTCCAAACCATTTATAAGGTCATCCCTGCTGAGATGAACTGAGAAAGCAAAAGATTAGCCTGATACAAAACTTTTGTAGACGTATAAATATTTCAACGGTGGTTTCTCAATCCCAGTTGTTTTCTCTTGTGTGGCCCACTTGAGTCTTAGATCGGAGTCATTTTTTTGTCTAATATCTTAAAATGAGCCCTCAAAAATGAGGGACGGGTAGATTTATCACAAGCATCACAGTGAGTCGCACCTAGGTTCCGACGTACAAATCTTCTGCTAAAGGCTTTCCCACCAAATCTGCCTCCCAACGCCACATTCTATGTTGGAGCTTCAATGGTTGTGAGCCCCATAATGACATATGTGTTACATTCACACCATTTATCCATTTTTCGAGGTTATTTTAGGATATGGGACCAAATATGCCTTCATATCCAAATCTCAGGTGGACCAAACCACATGAAATGGGCCCTAATATTTTTTAATGGTAGGTTTTAATTGTTATTGTTACCTCTCGTGGCGTCCATGTAAGATTTCAATATTTACACATTTTTTTGTGTCAATTATAATACATATCATTGTAGGCCCACGGCATAGTTCAGAAATGGAGTTGTGCAGGGAAGTAGTTGTGCAGAGAAGTAATGTTAAAAAGAGTATTTTTGGAAGATAATGGATGGAATTTTCTGACAGCCGTTAGTCCAAGTAAAAACTGGTGGTTTTTTTACCATATTTCAAAACGTAAATATAGACGTCCCGTGTAATTGTCCCTAAAATAAAATGACGGTAAGTTTCAGTTTATTGTACATCTATACTGTAATTTGGACGGTTCGTTTTGAATTGTTTGTATTCCCGTAAGCATTTACTGACTTTTCTATGTTTCATCCATCACACGGAGCCAAGCAGCCAAACGGTTTGGATCAACTGAAAGAATGACCCCATAACAAACCCAAAACCCGACTACAATCTGCATACGTGTCATGTAATTCGTCTTCGTCATTTCTGCTTTCTCTCCACCAGATTCTTGAATCCGGACCTTGCCTCCTGCAATCCCTTTTATGCATTGCATTATTCCGGAAATGGGATTTGGAATAATGTGGTCGTCCAAACACTCCAAGCTCAATCATAATCGGCGTCTCCCCCTTTTCAAGAATTTGAGCACTTCCGTTTTGTTAATCCCTAGGGGTGAGCACTTGCTTTCTCCCTTCTCCCTTCTGCAGTCATCGTCTCTCTCTCTCTCTCTCTCTCTCTCTCTCTAATTGCTGTCTTGGATAATATCAGAGGATAGTTGGATAGAATGTGAATTACCTGCGCCCCCGCCAACAGGAAGTTCCTGTAGGCTGTATCTTTCTTGGGCCCACTTTGATGTCGTGAGAAATCCAATCCGTCCATCAGTTTCTCAAGTCTACTATAGGTCAGGAAGTAAAAAAGATGAGGCATATCCAAAACTGAGATGGGCCACGCGACTGGAAACAAATGGGAAAGAATATGCCCACCATTGAAACCTTCCCGGAGCCCAATCATTTTTTTTATATGTCATCCAAGCCGTTCATAAGGTTATTTCTACTGGGATGAACTGAAAACACAAATAGTAACCTGATCCAAAACTTTTGTGGCCCCAAAAATGTTTCAACAATATGCTTTTCCATTCCTTCGTTATCTTACCATGTGGTCCTGAGTTTTGGATCTGCCTCATTTTTTTTCTTTCATATTGTGAGCTTGTGGTAACTGATGGACGGATTGGATTTCTCATCGACATCACGGTGGGACCCATATAGGTTCCACTTATAGAATTTCCCATTCACCGGGGCACAAGCAATTCGCGTCAGTTTGGATATCAGGAAGACCATGGAAATCAAGAGGAAAAAGGAAAATGTCTTCCTTTGATTTGACAGCTTGGGGTGTTTGGATAGCAAAGAAAAAGGAATCAGGATTGTCTGCTCGGCTTCAACAGGATTTTCCCGTTTGCCGACGCCTGATTGGTCCAGCTCAGCACAGCTCAGCACAGTGTGCACTCAGTGCTAAGCTGGACCAATCAGGCGTCGGCAAACAGGAAAATCCTGTTGAAGCCGAGCAGACGATCCGGACTCAAGAAAAAGATGTATTTCACAAAGCAATCATTACACTTTTCCGTAGACTACGCAGCACAGGAAACTAAGTAACCATTGTCCAAAGGATGCAAGAAAAAAACCACTAGCTATTGTAATGGGAACCCTGAGATTGGAATACAATTTTCAATAGTGCTCATGGAAGTAACCGTTGGATAATAATTACTATTTCCTTTCAAGTTTTTTTTTTTTTTTTTTTTTACTTTGGTTTCCCCATATCCAAAATGTTACTTTCTCTGTTTTTATTTTCCAATAACAAATAGAAGAAGGAACCGAGGGAGAACAGAGATTAAGGAGGAAGTGAGAGGTTAGTTGTGCATGTGAGACTAAACTCTTTTATATTCCCTTAATTATGAAAAGATGTAAATACCCCAACTTAGAGGCACCCCTACAAGTATCCCAATCACAAATAAACAGACAAAGCAAGCTACATATGCTCCCCCTCAAGTTGGAGCATGCATATCAATCATGCCTGTCATGCAAGAATTTTCTGCATTTAGTGAAGATATCAACGAGTTGGTTCTCAAACGTTGAGAGGTATTGATTATCTCTGATGTCATCCTTTCCATGATGAAATGACAATCCACTTCTTGTGCTTTGTTCTCTTTAAAACTATTGGATTCTCAAATATGTGAATTATTGCCTAATTGCCACCACCATACAAGACCATTAGAAGCCTTACATGAACTCCAAGTACAAGAAGTAAACATGTGCAGTGATCCATTGCTCTATATTTGACTTCTATACTAGAACTTTCAACTACAAGCTGCTCCTTGCTCTTCAAAATAACCAGATTTACATCTACTAGAGCACAATACCTTGATTTCACGCCGTAGGGTTCTAGGGCTGGCTTCCCATTGCCACCCTTAGTTGTGAGTTGAGTGCCATGCATTCTATACTTGGTGAAGGTGACAAATGGTTTCAAAGCAAGGATACAAAGTGCCATAATGCTTGCGGGCTAAGAAAGAGACAGTGGCATTGGAGGTGATCAACGATGAGCAAGCACATGGAACAATGGTGTTGGTGTCAACGGGCTGATGAGTGCGACGAACAATGACGTGGTATTAGAGAACATGAAGTTTTGGTGATTTGAGGATGCATTATCAATCAATGATGATGATGGCGACTTGAGGATGTTTTAAATAAACCAAACATGACACAATGGCACTATCCTCAAACTTCCCAATCTGTATATTTTCGTAATCAAGATCAGGCTTCTTAATCTTTCCATTTATAGAGCTCAGTTCTTTACTCCAAGGTATATCTTTCCAGAGATTTTCCACATAATTTATCTCATCAAATTTTAGTCAATGATCAGTAGAATTCATGATTGTACTAGATGTAGTTATAGATTTGGAGGTAGTGCTAATGAAGAACCGCCACTGTGAGTTCCTTCAGCCCACTTTATAGCTAAAATAGATCTGATGCAGACACCGTTCGACGTCCTAAACAGTGGGGAAAAAAAAAACTTATTTTCATAAATCAAACAGTCTGATTTGGCTAAAAAAGAAAAAAAGAAAACCTCTAAAGGAATTGAAACAGAAAAGAATGGTTGTTCCTCGGATCTGAGCGGATGATAAAAAAAATTTAGACATGTCCCACAAGAGGTTGTTCTCTATCAGGTCTAGCCTTCTTTCTTCCTGATTGAGAAGATACAAGAGCAGTTATATGGCTGTTAATCTGTCCGGCAAAGCATGATCTGCTGTCCTCAAGTCAGCTCTGCCGATGGTCTGATTTACATACTCCTTGTTGCCTATTTAACAGGTGGATCAATTAGTTTTTTGCTCCAACTTATTGTCACTATGTGGACCACCTTTTTTATGTCTTGGATTTTTTACATGTGTTAACAGTTGGCACACTGCTTGCTTGATGGTTTAGGTGCCAATTACTCCCTTCTTTTCTCTTTCACACAATTTTAATCAAATTCAATGAAACACAATGTTCTTCTTCAGCAGGGTAAGTTTGCTTGCAAAGCCATGCCAAGGCTATTTGTGCTATTTGTCGTATGAAATATGACTTTCTATGGGCCAATTCTCATCTTGTTTCAGACAGTAAAACTCAGATCCAACTTTCCAAGTTTTCTATTTTGTTTTTCAAACCTTGCCATTGATCTTCTATTTAATTATACAATTATGTTGGCTAACAATAATATTCTAGACACTTCATTTTTATATTTGTAGTCATGGATGGTGTTCTGACATTCAAGTTACCCTTTGTGGATTAGTGGAAAAGTTTGAATGAGTTTTGTTTGTAGAGCATTTGGTTTTAATTTATCCTTTCATTCTTCTCCAAGAAGTAGACCAAAGTTACTGCTGTGGCTATCTGTATGTTGTTGAAGTAATTCCTTTCCTAAGGTCTTTTGCATATCCAGGACTGGAATTTATATCAGTTCGTTTGACTCAAATGGTGATATTTCTTATTTTTTTAGATTGATTGATGTGATGTCTTCACTCTTTTCTTGTAGTAATATGTCACCTCCCATGGTAGTTGTTAGTTTCTCCCCTATAGTTTTAATTTGGTCGCAGCTTGTTCTAGTATAGCTCATTTCAATTTCTGAGATGACCAGTTAGCCCTTTTGGGGGTGGAAGCTGCAATTTTAGGAGAGGAAACCACAACTCTTTTTTCATATAATCTGTTTCTAGGTAATGCTCCGGGAAGTTTTTCTCACTAAAATACCACCTCATGTTTTCTCATCCGTCTTTTCTTCTTTTGTAGGTGGAGAAGATTCCTGAAACATTTTTGTCTGTTGAACATTATCTCAAGTCATATTTCTTCCCTCTATTGGAAGAAACACGTGCAGAGTTGCAGTCTAGTTTGGCGGCTGTTTCGGAAGCACCATTTGCTGAAATAATTGCTATAGAGGAATCCAACTTTTCTTACCATATTGATGTTGGTGGTTGGGAAAGTGGATCTGGCCTTGGTGGCCATGAAAGTTACAAACCAAGGCCTGGAGACATTTTTATTCTTTCAAATGATATTCCTGAAGCTGTGGCCGATCTTCGCCGACACGACATGACTTATATTTTGGGTTCAGTTAGAGTTGAACTGGACAATGAAACCTGGAAGGGTTTCAGAATCAGAGCATCAAAGAGTAGGGAAGTAACAAATGGAATTAGAAATTCACGTTATGCGATTTATGTTACAAATTTAACTACCAACAGTCGGATGTGGAAGGCGCTAAGCTTGGAGACTGATGCGGAGAATAGTAATCTGAATATGATTAAAGCGGTTTTGAACAGCAAGCTGTCGGTATGTACACCTGATTTTTCTTTCTTTCTTTCTTCTTCTTCTTCTTTTTCTTTTTGAAGAATTCTGTTTACGCTGGCGCGGTATGACAAATTGTAAATCAGTAGGTATAAACACTACAGAGATGCTTTCACGTTTCTTAACCCAAAGTGGCCAAATTGTTTTCCCATTATAGATGTGTAATAACCTAAAAATCACAGTAAAATGATGAACCTAATCATCCAATTGGTGACCTTCAAGTGGATGTTTAAAAGAGGGTCGAAATTGAACAATCATGACTCCATTGATCCATGGTCATAGGTTCCAATCAACCTGATTTTTGGGTAATGCCCTACCTGCATGGGGTCCAACATTGACAATGATTTGGTTTGAGGTACTTAGACACCATGCGTAAAGTGGCTTTAGGGCTGTTAACATGCTGTTTGGTTTTCTCAATGAAGGTGCCCACTCCCAGCCCACAGAAAGACTCAAGTGTCTGTGTGCATTTCTCTAGATCGTCATACTCTGCTTCCATATTGAATTGTGTACCTTTTTCTTTTCATTTCATACTTCTGCTTATCCTTTTATTGACAACGAGATTCATGATTTTAACCGAGATCATGATTTCTCATAGATGTAAAGAGTAATGATGTTCTCTATTTGTTATGTCAGGATAACCACACATGTAAAATCTGTTCCTCTGGGAGAATTGGTGTTTGGGCTAATAAATTCAACAGCGATTTTGTATCATTCAATCTCAATAAATCTCAAGTAGAAGCAGTAGTAAGTGCTGTATCGGCCATAAACTGCAAGCATTCACACTCTGTTCAACTTATCTGGGGCCCACCTGGAACGGGAAAGACAAGAACTGTTGGTACATTGCTGTGGTCCCTTTTGGCTATGAACTGCAGAACCCTTACATGTGCACCAACAAATATTGCAGTTACACAAGTTTGCTCACATCTCCTGAGCTTAGTTAGAGAATCTTGTCGACGAGATGACATAAACCAATTCCCTTGCTTTCCCCTGGGTGATGTGGTGCTCTTTGGAAACAAGGATCGAATGATAATGGATGAAGATTCTCAGCTTCAGGAGATATTCTTGGATTATCGTGTTGATAGGCTTGCAGAATGCTTTGCACCTTTATCTGGTTGGAGTCATCTGGTAGTTTCATTGATTGCTTTGCTTGAAGATTCTGTCTCACAGTATCGTACACATTTGAAAAATAAAATGGGAAAGTATCTTGTTGGTTTTAGGGAGTTTCTAAGGAAGAGTTTCAATGCCATCGCATTGCCGCTTCGGAACTGTATAAGGCTTCTGTCAGTTCATTTACCTAGAACTTTCATTTCTGAATGTATTTCTGCAAACCTCGTCACCCTTTCTGACTTGCTTGAAACGTTTGGAAGTCTCTTATGCAACCGAGATGTTTCCGATGAGGAACTGGTGGTGCTTTTTAATCTACATTTTCCATCTATTGATGCACTGCTTAGTGCTGGTGCCATGTCAGAGGGTTCTGCAAGAACAGCATTGGACAAAACTAGAAGTGAATGCATCCGTATTGCAAGAGTTCTTCTTGGCACTCTTGATTTACCCATTGCTGTTGGTAAGGATTGGATCAGAAGTTTCTGTTTGAAGAATGCCACGCTCATTTTCTGCACTGCCTCTACTGCTTCTTCGTTGCAAAATTACGAGATGGATCCGTTGGAAGCGTTAGTTGTTGATGAAGCAGCACAACTAAAGGAATGCGAATCAGTTATTGCTCTTCGAATCAAAGGGATAAGCCATGCTGTTCTTATTGGGGATGAGCGGCAGTTGCCTTCTATTGTGAAGAGCAAGGTTTGTTTTTTGCTTCTCTAGAAGTTTACCATCATTTCAGTGTAATTTTGATTCTTGGATTTTTGGGTTTAATTGTTTTGCTTCTAGGTCTCTGGTGCAGCTGGATTTGGAAGAAGTGTTTTTGAAAGGTTGGGTTCACTGGGGCATCATAAGCATCTCCTGAATATGCAGTATCGTATGCACCCTGCAATAAACTCTTTCCCAAATGCTAAGTTTTATGATGGCCGGATTTTGGATGGTCCGAATGTTACTGATGCTAGCTATGGAAGGCATTGGCTTCATGGGCGAATGTATGGTGCTTATTCATTCATAAACATTGCTGATGGGAGAGAGGAAAAGGACTACAATGGAAGCAGTTTTAAAAATATGGTGGAGGTCGCTGTTGTTGTGCAAATAGTCAGAAGCCTTTTTAAATGTATGGTTACTTTAGATTTGATTGCGTTGTTTCTACAGTTGTTTGTTTCTGATTGTTTTGAGGGTTCATCTATACTGTATATAATGTTAACAACTTTTTGACATTTTCACCTCTGTAATTAGTCGTGGGGAGGGAAGAATAATTTGGTTTTTAATCCCTGTAGCCCTTCAACCTGATGGAAAATTTGTCCCTTCAACTTCCTGGAACAGCCTGCCCTTCTTTCTTTGCATGTAGCCCACACAGAAGACGTAGCATTAGGGAGCCTTGTGGCGAAGGCTCTGTGGGTTCCACTGATGAGTCTGTAACATCACACCATATCTGTTGTGCAGGCTTATGTTAGGATGTCAGCCCAAAAACGAGGCAGATCTAAAGCTCGAGTGGGTCACAACAAAGGAAGAAGTGGTCACTAGTTGCTTTCTGTTGAAACCCGTCTATTTTTCGCTCTCTGGGTGTTGCTGGCATCCATCTAGCCGCATCCTTTCCCTCAGTCTCTCTCTCACTCTTTTTTTCCCTACTCTCTCCAACTGTGCGGCACGTGTCATGCCCCTTGTGACAATTTAATGTGGGAGTTCCATGTTGGAGGCATCTTCTTGCTGTTGGTTTCCTAAAATTCAGTAGTTAGTTCATGCTAGATTTCTTTCCAAACTTTAGGATTTAATTGAGGATACATTTTATTATAGTAATCCATAATTATAGTACTCACTAGTGCAATAAATAAAGCTCATGTACAAGCCAGAAATGTGCCAGCATGACACAATAGGTCCCAGATGCAATGCAACCATCAGAATCAAACCACCATATTGATGCCCTAGCCAAAGAATCAGGTTGATCCACTGGTGAGGTGGCCCACAGTTAGCAAAATAAACGTATGCCTTTGAAACGGTTGGCTGTAGTTTTCTGACCTGTCCAACTGTTTCCAATATTGGGGCCCACCTGCCGAGTGGACCAGATTTATTTTTGGGAAATATCTACATGGTCAGACCAACCTGATTGATGGATTGTATCTTGCACCCATGTGCCATGCTGGCACATGTGTGACATGTATATGAGCTTTATTGCAATCATGGGCGTGCTTAGCAAAACTCTACAAATAATGGATAACCTGGCCCTACTGTCTAACACCCTTCTTTTGTTGTACTTTACAAGTGCAATGCTCAGGACTGATATACGCATCCTAAACAATGATAGACTTTTGTGGTGACAAAGTAATATCTTACAGCGAAAACAGGCAAATTACGAAGTAGGCTTTAATTAGGTATACATTTTAATACGCCATTCCCTAATATAATCCTACTATCTAACACCACTGTCTAATGTTGCGCTTGGTCTGATTGATGGCATCTCAATTGTGTTTCTTGTTTTCCATGCAAGTTGCAATAAGTCCTGAATTGAAGACTGCATTTTGTTAGTCAGATCTTAGAAATGTTGTTAGATTGCGTAGATTGACCTTCACACAAAAATTTTAAATTTGTAGAGAAGGTACTTGCTTATTGATTTAGTTATTGCTTTTGATATCAGATATATCTGCTTTTTTTACTGTTCAAATGGTGGGGTATATACTCTTGTTTTGTAAGTCTTATTATACATATTTCTTCAGTACTCAAATGTGTTTTGCTTTCATAGCTTGGCATGGTACTGGGCAAAGCCTCAGTATAGGAGTCGTGTCTCCTTATAGTGCGCAAGTTAATGCAATTCAGGGGAGAATTGCAAAACAGTATGAAATGCGAAGTGGCTTCTCCGTTAAGGTTAAGTCCATTGATGGATTTCAAGGTGGTGAGGAGGATTTAATCATACTTTCAACTGTCAGGTCTAGCAGCAAGGGAACGGTTGGGTTTCTTGCCAACCACAACCGCACGACTGTGGCATTAACAAGGGCAAGGTATTTCACCATGCATCATAATTGTAAACCTTATTTTAAGAGGGTGCTTTTAGTCACTCTAGTTTTCACTTGAACCTTTCTGCATTTTTTTTATTATATATATTTTTTACTTTCTTCTTTTAAGACAAGACTGCTGTTTAATTACTAAGTATTGCTTGCTTTCATCATAGGTATTCCCTTTGGATTTTGGGAAAGGCATCGACCATGGCTAGAAGTGGTTCAGTTTGGGAAGAATTAATAAATGACGTGAAGGAACGAGGACTCTTCTTTAATGCTGATGAGGATGCAGGTTTGGCCAAAGCAATATTACAAGTCAAGCATGAACTTAATCAGCTCAGTGATTTGTTTAAACCCGATTCCATACTCCTCAGCACAGCTAGGTGGAAGGAATAAATACTCAGTAGTCTTAGTGGTACTATCTGTCCAGATAAGTTCCTCTGTAGGTATATCAGTGGTATTCATGAAATTATTTCATTGTTGTCATGCCATTCTTGCTCTTTATTATATGTCAATGACGGTCATGTTATATATTCAAACTTTGGAGCACACCACACAAGGGTTATATGAATGAGACTTGGACAGAGCTGCTTTCCAAAGAGGGATTCTTAGGGGCAGTTGTGAAACAAGTTGGAATAAAATCATCTGCTTGAATAAAATTATGAAGCAGGCTTTCTCATTTAAAATAGAATTCTGCATCTTGTAAAGAAATCCTCCCCTAAAAATGTTGTAATTGCCCACAATGTTCGTCATGAATTGATTTTTTTTTTTTTAATTTATAAAAAAAGAAGTGAAACTTCCATTTGAATATGTGTTCGCGACAATTTTCATGCCTTCTAAACCATGCATCTTGTGGGTTCTGAAATTGTCTGGCCACTATAAATGCAAAAAGTTGCCATGACCAGATTCTTGTCCAGATTCTCGTGACCATCTTATTAGTGGACATTTTTTCACTGAACGTGCAGCTTTGATTTTGTTTTTACTTTATTTTTTTGGAAAATTAATGAGATTTTATTAAAAGAAAGCAGCCAATATAGGTGCAAAAGCTACAGCTCAAGCAACATACACAAATTACAAAGTCTCCAGCCAACAGGCTGAAAGCCCATCCCACCACCTCAAGCTTGACCCTCCTAATCACCTCTCCCACCGACCCCAACAAATTTTGAAAGAAATGATTGTTCCATAGCCCCCAAATACTGAAGATGACAGCCAAGAGTATTAGCTGCATACCATCTTGCCTTGTTTATTGATCCCTCCTTCATGCCAGGGCAAGAGGAGGTCTTCTATTGTTCCTGGTATAACCCATGATACCTTGAGAAGAGCTAAGAACCCCTCCCACACCCTTCGATCTAAGGGCAGTGGATGAAAAGGCAGTCGATAGACTCTTCAATTTCCATACACAACACACAATATTGGGGAGTACCAACAATCTTTTTTTGGAGATTGTCTACCGCTAACACCTTCCTCCCACCGGCCATGTTGAAACCTCTTCCTTGGGGGGAGCATCATAAAACCAAATCTTTGAAGCATACTGCCGACATTCATGCCTTGAGGTGTAGGTGCACCTCCTCGCACTATTTTACATCCCATGGGTTACGTCGTTCAATGCGGGAGATCTTTTGTTGCCCTAGCATGGAGAAGGGGCTGTAAAGGAGGGAGGGGCATTTTAGCATCTTGTTCTTTTGGCTCTGTGGTGTGTTATTTGGGGTGAAGGAAACAATCAGTGCTTTCAAGATAGAGTTGGCTTGGTAGAGGTGGTGGTGGGCAAGATAAAGGAAGAGATGATCGGATGGGCCTCCATCTTGAAAGATGTAGATGATTGTAACATCTCCTTATTTTTTGGGTTGTGATCTGTTTGGGTCCCCTCTTTTGTATTCTTTCCCTGTTTAGCTTTTGTTTTGTGGGTCTTCTTTATATATCTTTGTTTTTCTTCACAAGAAAAGAAAGAAAGAAAATATTGGCAATATTTAGAATTTTTAAACTGACAGTAGTTTTTGGCATCATTGACCTAATGATATCAATACTATCAGTAAAGTTATCAATAATATTGCCTATATTTGGGTCTATACTTGCAACTATTTCTTTCCATAAATTTCCCTCCATTGCAAACTTCCATAGTCATATACCTGACAAAGCAAGATTCATGCATTCTGTGTCGTTGATTTCTACCTCTCCATCAAACAGTTCACATACCTTCTCCCATCTTTGCAACTGGAATTTATGCTTCTCCCCATTATCCTGCCACAAGAATTTGAGTCTCAGACTTTCCAACCTCTCCACAACCGATTTTGGACACTTAAAAAGTGAAACGAAGTATGACGGCATGTTGGACGATGTATGAGTGTAATCCAGCCACCTGAGGAGAGATTACTGCTCTTCCTCTTTGATAACTTTCAACACTTACTGTAACCTTGTCCCATACATGCTTCGCTGGTTTACCTTTGCAAAGAGGGAGACTGAGGTACGACAATGGGAAAGACCCTATGCCACAACCAAAGACCCTAGCTAGATCCTCCACCTCTTCCTAAGCACACCCAACATCGCACTCTCGTTGATATGAATTTTCAGCCTCGATACCACTGCAAAATAACGTCCAATTTTCCTCAGGTTATCCACCATGGCACCATTTTCGTCTAAACAAAGTATACTGTTGTCTGCAAATTGAAGATTAGATATCTAAAGACCCACTTTCTCAATCTTAAATCCTCTAAAAAGGCCAACCGCTTGAACCCTCTTCAACATCTTGTTGAGAGCTTCTGTCACCACCACAAACAGGAAAAGGGAGATCAGACCCCCCCCCCCCCCCCCCCCCCCCCCCCCCCCCCTTTACACATCCCACACCACATGGGCAGTTGATCCCATGATCTTAGTGTTGAAACAGAGTCTGTCTACCATGGAGCTGGACCCCCCTCCCATAATCCTCTTGATGTCTTGAAAATCCTTTTGAGGACCCATCAAATAACACACAGAATTTGGCCGATCGAACACACTCATGGATCCAACTTCTCCACCTCACACCACAGCCCAATTGCCCAAGCATGTAATTGAGAAACTCCTAGTCCACGTGATCCTAAGGGTTTACGTCGCATAAACAATGTGGATCTATGGCTAATTGACTATTGGGTACACTGAATGAACTGTTTGGATCTTGTCCTTGTATATACTGTGTTGGTTATCCATATCTATATGTATGGTAGTGCATGCGTGTCTACTGTGTATTGTGAGACAATCCCACCAATATTATCTATGGAATGTGAACCTGAACTTTCCTTAATATTTCATTATTTTTATTTAGTTGGCTGCTATGCCTTATCTCAACATCCTTATTTGTTTATCTATTCTTGTTTTCATTCTCTTGATTTGGTATAGTAAGTTTTTATGTATTTCTTGTTCATGGATGCTTAGGTTCATTTTAGTAATGATTTTCCGAAGTCATTTGCGAAGTTGAAGTACCTCCAGATCAAGCATGCTGTGATTCAATTGCTACTGAGGCTCGCTGAAGGTTGGTGTCCAAGAAGGAGAAGTATTGATTTTCCAGACTCCTATAAGCTTGCAAAACAGTGCTGAGTGAGAGGATTGTATCTTATTTGGACAGTTGACATTGAGATTATTAAGGATGAAAGATATATCCAGGTGTTGAAGGTTTGGGACATTTTACCAATGGTGGAGATACCAAATCTTGTCAACCGTCTTGACGGTATTTTTGCTAGGTACACTGATGATTATATAAAGCACTGCAGTGAAAGATGTCTCGAGGGGTATGTCCAAATATCATTTTGGCCATTTGCTATATTGAAAATACATGAAAATGATTTTATTCAAATAAAAAAAGATGTGAGAATGCAATTGGCATGTTTTTTGTGAATCAATTGGACAAACAAGCCAACAAGGCATGTGCTGGACATCTGAGTCATTCGCAAAGTGGTCAATACTGTCCAGATGACCTGCCTAAAAATTAGGCCAGTCAACTCATTGGGAGGTAACAGATGTATGGGCAGTGTAGAAAAATTGCCAATCACATATTCAAACTACATTTGTAGCCATCCGTGACGAGTGCATCAGCCTGATTACATCTCATGGGAGGTAACAGATGTATGGGTAGTGTCGAAAAATTGCCAACCACACATTCGACCTACATCTGTAGTCCTCCGTGACGAGTGGATTTGCCTGATGACAACGCGTTTCTCTATTTCTTTCTCATTTTTTGGGAATCATCTGGTTATTAGTCTGTTCATTCAACGAAGAGCATTTGGTCTTAGTTGCTTGTCGTGTCCGCATTAATTTTGGTCTTTTTTTCCACAAAATTCAAGTATGAAGACTGAAAGGTCTTGCATGTTTCAATTCCTGTGAGATGGTAAAATTTGATGCTATTTGGTCTTGTCACATGAAAATCTGTTTACATGGGACATGTAATCTCTTCCACTTTTTCGGCTTTTTTTTTTGTCATTACAGATGCAGCTTTCCACACTTAATTTTCTTTATTAACTGAAGTGAACTTGCCACATGCATAACTATTAGTGATCTGTAAATCTCTTTTTCATTATCTTTTGATGATCAGTATTTAACCTAACAAATTGAGCTGTTTGAAGTTGTGATGGTGGTCTGTTGGGGTTAACAAGTTGGCCTTTTTAGGGTTAGTCTTATCATTTTTTTCCTTCAATGAATTCATCAATGCTTTCATTCCAAATCTACATAATGATACCTTCTTTTTTTTGGTTCTAGAAAACTTGAAGTGCCAATGAGCTGGCATTTAGGAAAAGATATCATTAGGTTTAAGAAACTATGCAAAACTGAACCTGTGGAGGCAGCAGGAAAGGGAGAACTGGAAGTTAAAGAGTCTATGTTGAATTTCAAGGTCAGTGAGAATTTGTTACTGATGAAATTCTACTCGTTATCATCCGGTGTAGTGAAACACTTGCTCACTGATACTGAGGGGAAGGAAATTGATCTTCCGTTTGGAATAACTGATCAAGAAAAGGAGGTCATACGTTTTGCTAGTAGCACTTTTATTCTGGGAAGTTCGGTGACTGGGAAGACAATAGTATTGACAATGAAGCTGATTCAGAAGGAACAACAGCATCATATTTCTTCAAGAGGTTTATCTGGTGTGAGCGGTGACCTTTTTGAGTTTGTCTGTGAGAAGAATGAGCTAGGTGCTGATCCTGCTGTGGGAAAGGAAATTTTCTTACGCCAGATATTTGTTACTGTCAGCCCAAAGCTTTGTGCTTCCGTAAGGAGCCACATATGTAGACTCCAAAGGTGTGTTGCATGCATTCTTTTTGAGGTTTGCTCAAATACATCCCAACATTTTACAATAAAGGTACGTTGAGACTCCAGCTATTCGATTTTGGTCTTTTTCAATGACAAACCGTTTAATTGATAGGGCTCCCATTGGATTCGGTATGCCCCAAAAAACTCTCATTGAATGCTTTAATCCATTGATTATACATTTTATGCTGACTGTTTATATTCAAAGAAAAATAGCCAAATTTTCAGAGGGTTGGAATAATCCATATGAATTGAGACTTGTCATATAGACGGTTCGGATCCTTGAAATATGACCCAGATTCAAAAGTTAAAGAGTCCTGACGTATGGCTATGCGATATGCTGGGATGCATTTGAACAAACCTCTTCTTCTTCTTCTTCCTCTTCCTTTTTGTCTTCATCTTTGGAATTCTCATGTTGTGGTTTCATTGTTTTCATATTGTGTCCTCTTCTGTAGTATTCATTTCATTTTTGTACAATAATAGATATGAGAGAGAAGATCTATTGGATTGAATATTTTCATGCTGTCCTCTTGTGCAATGGTCGCTTCTTTTTTGTACTCTAATAGATATGGGAGAGAACCTATTGGAATGAATATTTTAATTACTTAGAGAAATCCACCAGATCGCCATCGAACTAGTGCAGTACATCTGTGTCTACTACCCTGCCCTAAACCCTTGACTATTCGAAAACAACGATACCTGGTTGCTTCAGAACTTACCAAATAATCAAGTTCTTCAGACAAGGTTTCCAAAATAATATACTGTCATTTTTTCCCCTGAAAGATAACAATATACTGTCATTAGTAATTAGCATCGCAAACTTGTTAACAAACTCGTGATTAATCGCCTGATATGCTAGTGAGAAATGTCAAGGGTTGGATAGGGTTACCCTTTTGGCTACCCGCTGCACTGGCATGGTGAAATGGGATTCATGATGATGATGATGATGATGCTATTATAACAGTTTTGGCAAGCTGACCATCTCATGATATCATCATCATATCTTTGCTGGGGAATTTCTAACCTCATTTGTAGTTCGTTGTTCATGCAACAGTCGTGTGTATTCAGGACTCCTGGCTTTCCTTAACATTGATTTTCAGTTGATTAATACTCTGATTGGTTTTCTATCTGATATTCTTTGTTTTCTGAAATTGTTATTTGTCATTTTATTGCTATCTGCATGCGCCTTAATTTATGGTAGTTATTTCTATAACAGTGCTGATTCCAATTTGATTGTTTTTGGATATTTTGAAAGCTCCATATATTTGATTTATTTCTTTTATGTCTCCAGCTTTACTTCTGGTGGCGACTCTTCCAACAGTGCTAGTTCTACTGCGACCAATATGCATGATATGAGTGACGGTCTGACTGATTTCATGGATATTCCTAATAGTTTTGTTGATCTACCACGCAAGCACTACCCTCTTGTAATCACCTTCCAAAAGTTCCTGATGATGCTTGATGGGACAATGTCGAACTCATTCTTCAATAAATTTCGGGCTGTAAGGGAACTTTCTGTGGATAGAAAGTCTCTTGCCTTACAAGCATTTATCCGCAGTAAAGAGGTTACACTTGAGTGCTTCATTGCATCGTACTGGCCTCATTTTAATGCAAAGTTAACAAAGAAGCTTGACCCTTCGATAGTATTCACCCAGATCATTTCACATATAAAGGGTGGATTGCAGGCATGTGGGGCCCATGATGGTAAACTTGGGAGAGAGGGTTATATTATGCTTTCCGAGGGCCGGGTGTCCACTTTAAGCAGCGAAGAAAGGGAGATGATCTATGATATTTTTCTTGATTATGAGAAGAAAAAAGAGGCAAATGGAGAATTCGACTCATCTGATTTGGTCACATACCTTCACCATCGACTTAGTAATGAAGGCTATGTTGGTGAGAAGTTTGATTTTGTATATGTCGATGAGGTCCAGGACCTTACAATGAGACAGATTGAGCTTTTCAAATACATATGCAAAAATTTTCAGGAAGGCTTTGTGTTCGCAGGTGACACAGCCCAGACTATTGCCAGGGGAATTGATTTCAGGTTTCAGGACATAAGATCTCTCTTTTACAGAAAGTTTCTTTCGGAACTGAGTGGATGTAAGGAGAGAAGAAAGATAAAGGAAATGCAAGTCTCCAATATTTTCCATTTAAACCAGAACTTCCAAACTCATGCCGGTGTTCTGAAATTGGCACGTAGTGTCATGGACTTGCTCTATCATTTCTTCCCGTCATCTGTTGATGTTTTAAGTCCTGAGACTAGTCCTATACATGGAAAAGCACCGGAAGTGCTGCTCAACTTTGGGAATGATGAAAATGCCATTATGAGTATTTTTGGGAGTAGAGGGAGCACTGGTGGTGTTAATGGGTTTGGAGCTGAGCTTGTGATTTTAGTTCGTGATGATAGCAGTAAGAAGCAGATATTCAACCATGTTGGAAAACAAGCGCTTGTTCTAACAATATTAGAGTGCAAGGGACTAGAATTTCAGGTTTTAACATACTTACTTTATTGCGCATTCATGCATTCCTTGCTTTTTATTCTCATAATCCTACCTCTTGTTGCTTGTGCAGGGTGTACTGTTATATGACTTTTTCAGATCTTCGCCATTGAAAGCTCAGTGGAGAGTAATTTATGAATTCATGAAAGATAGATGCCTTCTCGACGCTTCCACACCCACATCATTTCCATTTGATATGGCTAACTACAGTATCCTTTGTTTGGAACTTAAACAATTGTATCTTGCTATTACTCGTGCAAGGCAAAGGCTCTGGATTTGTGAGAGTATTGAGGAATTATCTAAGCCAATGTTTGATTACTGGAAGAAGAAGTGCCTTGTACAAGTGAGAGACTGGGATTGGTCACTTGTACAGGATATGCAAACAGCAAGCAGCACAGAGGATTGGAGCCTGCGGGGTATTGAGGTCTGCATTGATGTGATTTTGCTTTCCATGGTTGTTTCCTTCTCGATATGACCATTCAATGTTGTCAAAATCATGCAATTGTTCCATGAATCATACGATTCGTATCATATCTCACACCACACTACGAATCATAGGTTTCAATTGCAAATCCCAAAAATTCATCAACTGAATCATATGATTAGTGTAACTGTTATATGTACACAGTTGTCTCATACTCCTGTGAACAATAAGATGAAAGAAGAAGAAGAGAGAAAACGTGAGAGGAGGAGAGGTTTTGCATATCCTCCCTCTCTCCATAACGTCTTTTATTTATAGAAAAACAGGGCATTACAATAGATAAAGAGAAAAGGCTCCTTCCCTAAACAGGAAAGAGAGAGACCATAGTGAGACCCTAATAATAAGCTAAAGAAGATAAAGATGAGAATGGGGGGTGGTGCAATGCAGGAGTGTGAGACTGTACATTAACACTAACGAATTGCAAGATAAATGTGACTGTAAATGGACCCAAATTTACATTATTTTTTTCCAATTTTTTTCTGCATCTTTTCTTCTGGTTTTTAACCTTTTGCTGCTATAACATGTAAAAGGCCCTCCCCTATTAAATATCGTCATTTTCAAAACCCTAAACAAAGACATCACAATATCTTTTTCTTAGGTGAATAGAATTGAATACATCTATTTCCAACAGGACTCCACTCAAAATGGTAAAATTATTAAAGGACTCGTACGTTTTAAGGCAAAGTTCTTAAACGGAGAACATGAAGGACAAGAATCCTTAACATTATCGCGATATGTATACCTTATACAAGTTCTTAGTTGCCAATATCATGACATGTATTAATTTCCTTGGTGCACAAAGCACATCGATGCAAAAAGGATGCTTGATGAGTTAATAATTTTTTTTCTGATTTATTTACATTTTCCAGGTTTTTATTTTTTATTTTTTATGTTAAAAAAAAAATCAGATAGATCTTACGATTTGTAATACAATTTGTGTTGGCAGCTATTTAACGAGGGTAAATTTGAGATGGCCACGATGTGTTTCAAACGGGCTGGAGATGAATTCAGGGAAAAATGGGCGAAAGCAGCTGAACATCGTGCTAATGCTGAACGCATTTTTTCCATGGATTTTGAAATGGCTCGGACCGAACTTACACAAGCAGCTGTGATTTATGAATCGATTGGTAAGGCGGATGCAGCCGCGTATTGTTTCATAATGTTGAAGGAGTTTAAAAGACAAGGTCCATTTTTTTCCTCTTATCATCTTATTTCGTAAAGATTCTGTGTTTTAATGTAGTAGTTAGGTGTGATTTCGGATTTACTGATTGCTTTATTTTCCTGTCTGTTATGTGTAATGCTCAAGAATATTTAATAAGGGTGCAAATGGTTTGATCGACCCAACCTATTTAGTACTTGTGTCTGTGTCTGTGAGTGTGTAGATGATCCTGGAAGGCAGTGGAGATGAACTCTCCTCCTGAATATGAGCGGAAAGTTCAGATTTCGCTGCATCTTTCCCTTTCCTGTGCACCCGCGTTTTCTGCATTATGTTCTCTGCTATCCGTGCAATCTGTCATGGCCTCTCTTAACTTTTCATAAACGGTCACTTGCCATGGCATACAAGGTAAGGGAGCCACTTTATTTGGGCAAGTCTTGCCAATCTTTCAGAGCCAATGGCAGCTTGAATTTCAGCACTTACTGTGCCATTAATATTTGGGTTGTGTCCAAGTTGAAATTAGCTGGGTCAGGTCAGACACGTCTGGAAGAAAAGCATCCAGACCCAATGATGCAAATGGCCTAATTTAACCTAGATGCATGCGGAACATATAACTAAGGTGGGTTTATATAGCAATAAATGAAACATTCAACCAACACATCATAAAAGTAAGAATTAAAGAAGAGAAAATCATAATGAAGAAGGCCAGGATTGGATAATGCAAGAGATAGAACTCTTGATCTCGCATGGGCTCATCTAAACAACCAAGTCGATTCTCTAATCCATGAAAAGTGGGATTTTCTAGATTGAAAGAATGAAAACTCAGGGACCTTGCTTTTTCATAATCACATCATAATTAAAAAAGTTTAGGGCTCAGCCCCTTAAATAATCTAAAATTAACAAAATGATGAAAATATCCTTGAAAACCTAAAAAGCTCGTAAAATCGCGTAATCCCGCAAAAATTAGCGCCTCGTCGTCGGTCGACCGAAGACATGTCTTCGGTCGACCGAAGACCCTTCTTTTTTCGGTCGACCGAAGGTCCCTGAAGTCCTCTTGCTGCCCTATCTACTCCACTCGGTCCTCCCATGCAACTCATGCGTCACCAAACCACAATGAGACAGGAAACACTCGCTTCTGACATGGATAGACTTTGAAAGGCGTGATGTCCGCATCAACTCCCTTCGGCTGAGAAGAGCTTGACTCCGGCGAGATAAAACTTTGTGCCTTTCCAATGAAGTTTGGATCAAGTCGTTGTAGCTTGACCTCCATGATCCACGTACAATCAGATGGTGGTTTGTTCTTCCATTTAATCAAATACCTTTGGAAACCTCCATCTCTGGTGGATACGATCTCCTCATCCACAATCCCTTCAATCTCTTCTCTAATCTCAGGTATGTTTGGGATAGTTGGAATAGGTTGAGAAGCAAATTCTGAATATGGCCAAGAATGGGATGTAGGGTCTAGGTGAGGGTTTAGGCAAGGGACTAGATCCTCCACGTTGAATGTCGGATTGATCCCCATACTCAGTGGGAGTTCTATCACATGCATTAGACCCAATTTTTTGCAAGACTTTGAATGGCCCAACACTACGTACTTGTAATTTTCTCACGGTGCCCTGGGGAAACCATTCTAGCCTTATCTGACCCATTACATAGTCTCCCTCCTGAAATTCTTCAAATTTATGATGCGGGTCAGCTGAATGTTTATAAATTTCATTGCTTACATCTATCCGCCTCCTAATGTCTGAATGGAATTCATGAATATGACGGGAAAATGCATTGGCTGACTCTGATGAGCGTTGGGTGACTGACATCGGTAACAAATCTATGGGCATCCTAGGTTTGTAACCATTCACGATTTCAAAAGGACTCATACCCATAGACCTATTGATGGAACTGTTGTATGCAAACTCTGCTATAAACAACACGAAGTCCCAAGTCTTGACATGCTCACCCACAAGGCATCGTAATGGGTTTCCAAGACTCCTGTTTACAACCTCGGTTTGGCCATCTATTTGAGGGTGGTATGCAGTAGAAAACTGTAATCTAGTGCCCATCATATGCCACAGTGTTTTCCAAAAATAGCTAGTAAATCTCATATCACGGTCAAACACTATAGTCTTAGGTAATACATGTAAACGAACTACACCATCGAAGAAGACTCAACCAATGTTAGACGCATCTGACTTTTTAGAACAGGGAAGAAAGTGCGCCATTTTCGAGAAACGATAACAAGTTCAAAAATGGAATCGTGCTTTTTGATGGTAATAGGAAGTCCAAGCACGAAATCCATGCTAATGTCTTACCATGGTAAATGTGGCATTGGCAATGACGTGTACAACCCGGTGTTTTGCTTCTTCTGTTTGGCCGGTTGACATGTGCGACACTGCCCTAAAATCTTGGCGATGTCTCGCTTGAGACTTGGCCAATAAAAACGATCCTCAACAAGGGCAATGGTCTTATCTCGACCAAAATGGCCAGCTATACTTCCCTAATGAAGCTCCCAAATGAGGAAATCGCGGAGGGAAGTGCGGGGAATACAAAGATGATATCCTTTAAAAAGGAAACCATCTTTTAGAATAAATTTACTCGTGCTACATTGGTCACCAGAGAGCGACGTATAAGTATTCTCAAAATCTGGACATGTGGGATACTCATCCTTTAGTTGCTCAAAACCGACAACATCTACACTCAGGGAGTTGAGCAACACCATTCTCCTACTAAGGACATCAGCTGATTTGTTTTCAACCCCGGCCTTATGTTTCAGGACAAACGAGTATTCCTAAAGAAACGCTACTTACTTAGCATGCCTTGGGTTGAGCTTCTTCTAGGAATGTAAATATTTCAAGGCCTCATGGTCGGAAAACAAGACGAATTCTTGCTTTAGGAGATAGTGACACCAATGTATCAGGGATTGCACTACCGCATAAAACTCCTTGTCATAGGTGGAGTATCTCTGCTTCGCCTCATTCATCTTCTCACTAAAATAGGCTACTGGATGGCCTTCTTGACTCAGAACTCCGCCTATACCAATACCAGACGCATCACACGCCACTTCGAAGACTTTTGAAAAGTCAGGAAGGCACATGACAAGAGGTTCTATCATTTTGCCCTTGATTTCTTTGAAAGCCCTTACTGCGGCTTTAGACCATACGAATTCTCCATTTTTCATGCATTCTGTGATGGGAGCCTCTATCGTACTAAACCCTTTAATGAACTAACGATAAAATGTTGCTAAGCCGTGAAAGCTTCGCAGCTCATGAATGTTTTTCAGCTCCGACCATTCAACAATTGCTTTGACCTTTTCTGGGTCTGCACGCATGCCCTCTGATGAAACAATGAACCTTAAGAAGACGACTCAATTGGACATAAAGACATGTCTTACGGTTGGCATATAATTTCTCCACCCTAAGGACGCTACAGACCTGCTTCAAGTGTTCAAGGTGCAATTCTTTTGTGGTACTATAAATCAAGATATCATCAAAGTAGACCACTAAGAATTTTTCCATGAATGGTCTCAACACTTGTGTCATCACCCGCATAAATGTACTAGGTGCATTAGTCAAGCCAAAAGGCATGACCAACCACTCATACAGCCCATCCTTCGTCTTGAAGGCCATCTTCCACTCGTCTCCCGGGCGTATGCGAATCTGGTGATATCCACTTTTGAGATTAATTTTAGAAAAGATAATGGACCTGGCCATCATGTCGAGCATATCATCAAGTCTAGGTATCGGGAATCGATACTTGACCATGATCTTGTTTATGGCTCGACTGTCCACACACACTCGCCACGTATCGTCTTTCTTTGCCGTCAATAATGTGGGTACGGCACATGGACTCATGCTCTCCTGGATGAAACCCTTATGCTGGAGCTCATCTACCTGCCTCTTCAATTCTGCATGCTCTGTAGGGTTCATCCGGTAATGAGGGGGGTTCGGTAAAGTTGACCCTAGGACGAGATCAATGGCATGCTGGATGTCCCGCATTGGTGGCAACTTATTCAGTAAATCATTAGGAAATACATCTCTGTACTCCTCTAAAATCAGGGCTACCTCACCGGGTAACTCTATTAGAGTCTCAAGTGTAACTTCTTTTGCCACAAGGGCGTACACCATCGAATCTTCCTCAGTCTCTTTCTCGAACTCTTTCGCATTTATTATATGAAGAGACTTAGGTTTGGATTTACTCACTTTTCTAGGCTCACTCGTCTTCTCATCATTTTTCTTCTTTGAAGTGCTCTCTGGCAGCAGTGGATTAAGCTCGATCCTTTTGCCATTATGTGTGAAGGTATACGCATTCGAATGTTCAAAAATCATAACATCATTATCGAATAACCACGGCCTACCCAGGATAATATGACCCACATCCATAGGTATAACGTCGTACCACCAAGACTCTTTGTATGACCCAAACTTGATAGGAACTAAGCACTGATGGGTGACAGGGAGAGAGAGATGTCTTGTCAACCCAAGAGACTTTGTACGGGTCAGGATGAGGAGTGGACTTCAGTTTCAGACGTTCCAAGGCGTTAGTGGAAATCACATTCTGACAACTTCCACCATCCACTATCTCCTTGCAGTTCTTTTCTTCACATTTGGCGATGGTATAGAAGATAGTGTTTCGACGCCGGTCAACACTACTCCTAGCTTGAGCCAGCACACGCCTGACAACTGCAAGCGTCGCTTCATCGGTCGCCTGTTGTTTATCACTAATTCCTTCTACGGGGTGATACTCTTCCACTTCATAATGACCTTGGTCATCTCCGACCTCATTGGATTTGCCTATAACTAAGGCCTTTCCACGATTCTTCGTTGGACACTGACTTGAAATGTGACCAAGATTCCCACACTCATAGCATCACACTTGGCTTCCCCCACTGGGACCAGTACCAAGGACACCTTTGCCCTTTATCATCCGTAGGCTTAGGCGGAACATTCGCCTGCACCCTGAGCTGACTGCCAATGTTAGATTTGGTTCCTTAGAAACTAGTTCTAACATTAGAGTCTCGGGACTCAAAGCGTCAAGTCACAAGAGACTTTAGGTACTGCTCTAGCTCTTGTACAACTTGGTACGCGTCATCTAGGTCGGTAATAGGGCGAGTCAGCAGCTCACGCTGAAGATCCGACCAAAGACCCATCTTGAAACGCGATAGCGTCATCAAGGGATCCCCTTGGATGTCACATCACATCATATATTCTTCAAACTTAGCGATGTAGTCAGCGACTGACATTGTCCCTTGGTGTAAGGACTGCCATTGATGGTAGGAGAGAGGGAGGTACTTCTCCTTCAACAACTCCTTCATCTCCACCCAATGTACGATTAGGGCTCCCCTGGCCCTGTCAATTTTTCGCTCTGTATTAGCCCAAAATAACTTAGCTTGACTCACAAGCTTCATTTTGGCGAAACGCACTCGCCAATTCTCTGACATGTCGTACCACTCAACGTAGTGATCCATGTCAACTAACCAGTCAAGGAATGCCTTCGGGTCAAGATGCCCATCAAAACTTGGGGCCTCCACTTTGACGCGCCTCAACATTTTATCATTAGGGTCGTAGTGATCCTGATGTTCGTATGTGAGTTGCGGATCTCGCATCACACCATGACCTACCCCACGACCTCGGACTCCATAGTTTCTACCATGCACAGGGGCACGTTCCTCGATGATCCCTCCCGCTTGGGATTGTTTTTCGCCCCCAATGTTGGGGTTCTCCCTCTGAGATGCCTCTAATCGCTCTAATTTGTTTGCTATGTCGGTCATTTGATTGCCTAATTGAACAAGAAAATTTTTGTGTGCCGCTTCCATAGCGGTTATCTTTTGCATCAATTGAGTGAGTTGCTCAAATAACTGCTTGTTGCTCATGACGGGGTGTAGTCCGAAACCTCTTCTAGTCCTTGTGGACATACAAGGTAAGATTTGACGTAGGGTTACCTAAACACAACTCCACAAAACAGGGACTCACAATATGAATGTAATGATCGTAAATCTAAAATGATGCACCAACCTAAAATAGAAAGTTCATATTACACTGGTGTTCGCTCGCCTCAAGTGCAAGGCTGTGTTGTAGTAATAATCTCGGTAAGACCAAGGTTGATCCACAGGGAATTAGGGTAAACAAATTCAAACCATTCTAGCAACTTCAATCTTAGCAAATTTACAATTCAATTTTTAAAACGAAGTAAAATAGTAACTTTAGGAAAAATCTAATAATTAACGGGACTAAGGTCTCAAGGATCCACTTGTAGTAGTTCCATGTGAATTCATTCATCCAAGCATAAACACAACTAGATTCGAAGTTCTATCTCTCATCTAGTTGGAAGATTAAGCATTCAAATACAAACAATCCCACTTAAGTCAGAAAATAAGATTCTAATTCTAATGAAGCACATAGAACTTGAACATGTAGCCTTCGAAGTAACAGCCATGCCAAGAGACTATGGCATGCTCTAGGATTACTACAATTCGAATCTAATCAATCCAAACATGATAATCTCAAAGAATTGCAAGGAACTCATGTCCAAAGCACATGAACTCTCATAAAACATCCAAAAATACCAACTTTATTCAAACTAGAACTTGAATATCCAAACTTTAAGTAAAGGTACTTGAATTAAACAAATTCTACATAATAACTAGCTACAAGCGTCACCTTTTAGGCTTAGCTAAGAGGTTCTAGTCGAGCATCATCATGCTACAACTAAAATCATAAGAAAAACTACTTGAAAACATAAGAAAACTATAAAAACCCTAGTTTGAGGAGTTACTAATGCTCCATGATGCTCCTCTCCACCTTTCTGGACTTCACAAGCCTTCTATGATGTCATATGAACAACGTAGAGGTGTCCTTTTATAGCAAAAATCCGTCATCGACCTGGAATCTTCGAGATGATGGAGAGTCTTTACGCAGTCGGGATGCTGGCCGGCTGGCCGGAGCTTGGGCTTCAATGTATATAATTCTCTGGACATTAGAATGCATAAGCCGACCTGCTAGTCGGCCGGCTGGTCGGTCAACAGGTCGGGCTTCATAAAAAGTGTCCAACGATTTTGCTGTTTCTGGAGGGTTTGGCCGGCTGGCCTGCCGGATGGCATATAAAATGTGACTTTTTTCAGCTTTTCTTCATCCATCTCCATTGCATCTTTCCTCCATCTCTTGCCCTTTATTCCTTTGATCTTCAAGGCACGTAAAGTGCATCTTTTAACATCATATAGGTAAACTCTCTCTCGCATTCCTACTAACACAAAACATGTATTGGATTAGTTTTTAATCATGAAAACCATGCATAATGTGTGATGAATTGGGGTTAGAATATGCACAATTTAGAGCTCAACAACTGGACCCACACAAATCAGAAAATATGAAACCCTAAATTTTGGATAACTCAATTTAACAATGAATCATGCAAGAGCCTAAACTCTAATACCAATTTGATGTAGGATGGCCTAATTTAACCTAGATGCATACAGAAAATATAACTAAGGCGGATTTATATAGCAATAAATGAAACATTCAGCCAACACATCATAATAGTGAGCATTAAAGAAAAGAAAATCATAATGAAGAAGGCCCATCTATCACAGTTATGTAGTAATGGGTTCAACTTCTGGCGAGGATTGGATCTTGCAAGAGAGAGAACTCCTGATCTCGCATGGGCTCATCCAAACAACCAAGTTGATTTTCTAATCCATGAAAAGTGAGATTTTTTGGATTGAAAGAATGAAAACTCAGGGAAGTCTAGAATTACTAGGTTTAGATAGTAATCTAGGGTGATGAGATTGATAGATTAGAGTTTTGAAAGAATAAGGAAGAAAGTTGGAAGAAGGGTAGAGATTACCTTTGAGAAGGGAGAGAAAGAACGAGATTGGAGGAAGAGAAGAAGAGAGATGAGGGAGAAGATCACTAAGGGAAAAGAGAGGAGCCTCCAAAAGGTTTCTTGCTTTTTCATAATCACATAATAATTAAAAGAGTTTAGGGATTAGCCCCTTAAATAATCCGAAATTAACAAAATAATGAAAATATCCCTGAAAACCTAAAAAGCTTGTAAAATCGCGTAATTCCGCAAAAACTAGCGTCTCATTGTTGGACGACCGAGACATGTCTTTGGTTGACCGAAGACCCTTCTTCGGTCAGCCGAATCTTCGTTCGGTCACAGTTACAGATTGCTTGTAATCGTGGTTTGCTCCTTCCTTCAGTCGACCCAGCCCTGCCTTCGGTCGACTGACGGTCCTTGAAGTCCTCATGCTGCCCTATCTACTCCACTCGGTCCTCCCATGCAACTCATGTGTCACCAAACCACAATGAGACGGGTAACACTCGCTTCCAACATTGATAGACTTTGAAAGGCGTGATGTCCGCATCACCCAACCCACTTGGTTTTGGATTTGGGTCGGGTCTGAGGCAGGGTTTTTCCTGATCTCTATTTCTCTATCTAATATAAGTTTTCTATTAAGCACTCTAACACATTGTTCTTCAGGTAGGTATTTCAGTTCTTGCTATTTTTGGCAATTATTCATGTCATGGACCCATGGTTAGTTTATGTTCCATGTTTGGCTTTTTTTTCAAGTTATATCATTGGAATTTCATAAACTTACAGCTAGCGCAGCACTGGCTAAACACCCCACTTTAGATGACACCATATTGCCCTTATATTAATTTTGTGGAATTGTTACCAGACTCTTGATGTTTTGATAATGAGAAAAACTAATGAGTGGTTGCCTGTTCCACATCTTTATCTATATGATTTCAGATATGCTGGCTGATATAACATGCATTGTACTGTTGTTATGATGTGATTTCCCTGACCGCCAATGGAAAATTCGATACAACATTTCTGTGGTTGCACTGATCCAACGGAAATGCTTAGTTATTAAGGTTTTCCCTCACAAGAGATATGGGCTAGATTTTAACTTGGCACTTGCTATAGCTTAATGGATCTATATTCCTGTTTCTTTTGTTTTGAATGGTGAGATATTGTTGTATTGTTTCATGCGCAGGTACAAAGAACTCCAGAATAACATGTAGGCGGTGACCCTTTGGTTGTTATCTTTACCATGTGTCCATTATCTATTGTGGAGTGGCCACTCCCCTTGCAAACAAAAGCCAGGGCAACAAAGAAAATAACAAGTCTATGCCCCCCAGGAAATATGCAAGAATAGGAGAAAATGGTCTTTCTATTATTATTATACAAGGTTGTGTAGAAGAAATTAGTGAAAGAAGACATGGCCCCACATTTTTTTTTTCACTTTGTATTTGTGCCAAGCCTAAAATTCAGGCTGACCACCCATCTGAGGCCCCACAACTTAGACATCATGTAGCTTAAATATAATTCACATCGAATGATCACTAATGTCTGATCAAGAAGCATGCCATTGGATTTGGGATGTTTTATATACTCTAACAGGAATCAGAGAACTGTGTGTTTCACTATCTTGAAAATGGAGAAACCAAACACATGATGAAGTTTGTTAAGTCATTACTTTCTATGGATTAAGGTACTATAGGCTTTCCACTATCACACACAGGTGATAATGAAGCATCTTGTCAAGACGAACTTTTTGAAATGACATGGTTTTGTGTGGGATGTAGCCTTGGCAACGTTTTGTTTTTTTGTTTGTTTTTTTAAGAAAATCTTGCTATGATATTTTTTATATATGCACTTGTTGACACAACGTCATCTTCATCATCTAAGCCTTATGTTAATTAATTGGGGCTGGCCTACATGAATCTTGTTTCCTATTTGGATTCGTGATGGAAGTTGACATCTATGAAGCTTACAAGGGTTTCATAGTTGTAGGTCCCAACATGCTGACTGTGAATCGATTATATTTGTAGAACAACTTATGCAGCAAAGACTAGAGAGTGAGAAGTTACTTAGTAGGGTTCGATGCATTGTTTGGAAAGCCTATAGGACCTTAAGAAGCTTCTTGTGCTAGCCCTACTTGTTGAGAATTTTTATAACTCATAAGTAATTTTGTTGAAAGCTTTAGCAAAGACTGTAGGTTGCCCTGTAGAAAGCCCTTGAGAAAGTGTTCGATTTAGTATTTCTGGGTATATTTTCTCCATCGTTGTAACTATTATTTTACCCTTTGAATGGTGGCCAAGATAAATGTCAACATTCAAACAAGGATGTGAGCTACAAGTTGAAAGTATACTGAACATTCAATGGTCAGCTGATGGATGTGACCTTCAATCTTAGACGTCCTGTTGGACACTTTACAAGCGGTTTTGATCCTCTTGTACTAGAGATTGTTGATTGTCACAGTCAGATATGGATCGTCCATTCTATGGGCTTCATAATCAGACCTGGATTGTCCTATTTATGGGCATCAGAGTCAGATCTTGATAGGCCATTCTGTGGGCATCATGGCCAAGATCTGGAGCATACATCATCTGGATGTCATGGTAAGATCTGGATCATTTGGAAGCTTATAATAAGTTTAGACCTTGTATTTGGACAATGATGGTTAACTAGGTACAGCTAGCCCATAAGAGGCCTCAATGCACAAATCGTGTCAATTAATTGATGCAATAGTGTAAATTGTGGGTTATAAACCAATGCAAGCACAATGAAAATTGATGAAGGACTTGTGAACCAGTGTATGTGAATCGTGTCCTGTTGAATGTCCAAGTCCTCATGGCCAACAAATTCATCTATTGGACTCAAGGGACAACAATCCACTTACATAGGAATGTAAAACTCTCACTGAAAGATGAATGGATTGGATAAATGTAAATTCTTATAGGCCCTGAAAAATGAGGACATGATTGGTTTTGATAATATCAATAGTGATACAGAATATAAGGTTTTGAGTATTGATGTGGTAGTCACCAAATTGTTGTAATCAATGTCAAATCTAAGGTTTTGTGGAGTACATTATTCCATGCGTCATAATTGCGTGTGCGACAATGGTGATGGCAGAACATTCTTGTTCAAGGAAAGCAAGAATCGACCCAAGCGTGGGATAACTAATCTTTTGACATAGTTGGTATTTTGGCATACACCAAAATCTAGAGCAGGATATAGGCACCAAGATTCATTGTGTACTAGCTCTGGAGTTGTAATATGAAGACAACCTTATGGATTAATATATGTTGCCATTGAGTGGGCAATAAATGTGTCAAAATTTTTATTCAAAAGGATTGTGATAACACACCAGTTGCTCTTTAGAGGCATTAATAAAAGCATTCTTGATCATCATTCTAATTCTAAAAGAACTTTAATTATGATAGTTTCTTTTTACAAATCCTGCATATATGTCATGCATAAGTGTCAAATGTTTCAGCCTTTAGTGGATTGAATTTTTGAGACTGGTTTGAACAAGTTCAGTTTATATTAAGATTTTTGTACATAGATCCTACTCTCAGGATTGACCCATTCCTTCATCCAACACGACATCTGCAGAAGATAAGATATTACATAATCACTAGGAGTAGTTAAATCGTTTGTGTTTGATAGTCTTAAAAATGACCATTGTAAATAACATCAATAGTTCATCGGATGATTCATCCTATGTAAAGGCGTATATGAAAAATGTAGAGAGACGCTTTCGTTTTGTTGGAAAATCATTGGCAGGCATCTTAATTGCCTAACTTACCACCTTAAAGTATGACGAGATCCGTGGTATTGACGATCACATCTTGGAGATGCCAGACTTTGTTGTTAAATTCAAGGCGCTAAATAAGATTATAATTGACAAGTTCATGGTTCAATTCGTCCTAACATCATCGCCTCCACAATTTGGTCTATTTTAGATTTATGTAACACACATACAGATAAGGAAATTAACCTTTAATGAACAGACCATTTTTTGCTTACAAGAAAATGCTAGATTAAAGCAGAAATGGTAGTTATCTGTACATATGGTGACGAGAGAGTCCATGAAGCACAATGGAGGAAAGGGGAAACTATCAAACAAATCTTCTTCGATTGTTAATTGTCTTCAAGCGGGAAAGAAGGGATGTAGAGGCCTAAGGTGCTTTTTTTTATAAAAAGAATGGACACATAAAGAAAGACCACCTAAAGTGTAATAAATGATTTGGATAGAAAGACAAGTTTAACTTTTGTATGTTTCAAAATAAATTTTGCTAGTATACTTTCTAACACTAGGTAGATTGACTTTGCTATTATGATTTGTGTTTCTAAATTTATGCAAGGAATTTTTTCAACTCGATTTTTTTCCAGCTCGATTTTTTTCCAGCTCAAAGCCCAACCAAAATTGAGTAAACTATCCAAATGGTAATCAAATTAGTTTTAAGCACGAGCTATTATTTGAATTTAGTTAATGCATGTTATGTTTTAACTATTTCACGCAATTTAGTTTTTATTACACAAATTTATACTACTAGATTTGAATAATAATTTTATTTATATAAGTATAGCTAGTGTGTTGGTTATAGTGATTTATGTGATGATTTGTATAAACTGAATCAAAATGCCCAATTTACTAAATCATATTACTTGAATGTGATTATGGAGCGAAACGTGGCATGTCAATAGAGAAATCTTCTATATTATGACATTGGTGCTCGAATCACATTATTAGAGGAAGGATCGAGAGATTAGTAAAGAACATAATCCTTGAACCTTAGGACTTTACTTACTCTGGTTTGTATAGGAATTGCATTAAAGGAAAACAATCTAAACACACAGAACGATAGCACAAGGAGATATGGACTTTTAGGAATAATACACATGGATATATATAATGATTTTCCCATTTCATATAATGTCAAAGGTGAAAAGTATTATGATATTCGTAACCTGTTCGGATAGAGGTGGGGAGTTCTATGGTAGAGATGATGAGACCGGCCATCATCTAAGGGTGTTTTCTAAATTCCTAGAATAATATGGAATTATTGTTTAATACATGATGCCTAGAGTACCACAATAAATTGGTGTGACAGATATGATAGAAAGACACAATGGATGTGATTAGGAGAATGATTAGCAGTTCCACCTTACCCAGATCAATGTGGAGTAAAGTGCTCTTGATGATTAAGTGCATCTTAAACCGCATTCCCAATAAAGCTTTCTTAAGAGTATTTTTTATTGTGGATGGATAGGAAACCTAAGCATATTTCATTTGTATGTTTAAGGATGCCTATCTAGAGCAAGAGCTTACAACCTACATTAAAAAAAAAAAAATGATTCTATATTCTTTATTGGACATCAACAAATATTCAAAGGGTAAAGGTTTTATTGCCCTGGCCTATAGCATGAGAATTGAAGACCTGTAATGTAAAATTCCTTGACGATGGGTAGAACAATGGTAGTTGAAAACCACATCAAGTGGTGTTTGAGGAAATGTGAGAATTAATATTTCTACTTGCAAAATTTGAATAATGAGGATGCTTCACAACCTATTGATTGTAACGATTAAGTTGAACACTAAGAGCCGGCTCCTGCACACCCAAATGGCACTGATGAGCGCAATGAGGTGACACTACCACTTAAATTTTTCAGGACATCTCAAAGAGTAAAGAAACATATTATTCCATATGATTATGTGGTGTATGTAGAGTAACATGAGATTAATATTGATGATAATGATATGATTATATTTTTATATGCTAAGGAATGCTAGGATTCTTCTAAGTGTATTGATACCAAGAAAGATAAATTGAATTCTATGAAGCTTAGAAGGTCATTGGCTATAAATATGTCTATAACACTAAACATGATTCCAAAGGCAACATCGAACGATTTAAATTTAGACTAGTGGTAAAAGCATATACCCAATTGACCAAGCATTGATTATAAGAGATAATTTCTCCTATCTCTAAAAAGGATTCATTTATAATAATTATGAAATTGGTTGCTCACTTTGACTTTGAGTTACATCAGATGGATATGAAAATGACATTCTTAAATAAGAATTTAGAATAAGAAGTATTAAAATATTTTGTTAAAAATATTTTAAATATATATTTATATTTATAAAGTTTGGAAAAGAAAAGAAAAACTTGATTTTTTGTTTTGTCCCATATCGGATGGGAGAAAAGATTTTCTCTTCTTTAGTAAGGTGTTGTGTACCTTTCTTATTTATGGTGAGAGAGGAGTATTGTGGCTCGCGTGTTCCAGTGTGAACTGCACACGTGTGAGGGCGTGGGCATGTGAGGCAGTGTGACTGTAGAGGCGTTAGTGGTGCACTTTACACTTCGCGCAATTGGTGCGAGTCACGGTGCGACAGAGGCTAAGTAGTGGGTCAGGTGGCTGGGTTCAGAACAGATCATGTGTTGTGAGTAAAAGGTTTGACAGAGAGACCTCTTTGCTTTTTATAAAAAGCTACATGGCTATTTAGAAGGACTCGTGTAACTGCTCATACAGTAACAGCTGCATATGGCTAGCCTAACAGTCAGAAACAACTATCACTGAGTCTAAACACCCAGCATGCAGTTGTAACTCCTACATGCACAATGGTTAGCAACTGCCAGAAAATGGCTAATTTCTCTCAACAGTCAGAAAATGGCTAGTGCCATTATGGCTCTGGACCAAAATTGATAGTCACCTTAGCCTATATAAACTGGACCTGTCTGGTTCATTTCATCAACAACATCACAACTATTCCGAGTTTCTAAAAGAACTAGTAGATCCAGTTCAGTTATATATTCTACCCTTAGGTTCATACGAACCTAGACTGCCAAGACTCAACAGGTCCATAGGAATCAGACCAGAGAAGTAGTCTAACTTGTTGCTTCACCATACTCCCTTCAATCTCTCTTTTCTTCCTTTTGTTTATCTGTCAAAGAAAGTGTAATATAGTTCCATTAGTGGTCTCTTCGTTTTTGCTGAATGCAAAGCCATAAAAGACTCGTCATATCCTGGAAGCAATTCACCTGCAACCTAACAGCAGACTCAAAGAAATTTGAGTAGGGGCGAATTATGCTTTAAGGACAGCGTGAATTTCATGTGCTTTAGCCTGTCCTTCTAATCTGTTTTTTCAGTTTTCCTAATTTTATATTTGTGTAATTTGAGATAAAAGAAAATTTCAACAAGAAGTCAACATGAAACAATCAAAGGTTTCTCAATAGATAGTCAAGAATATTTAGTGCAGAGTACTTAAGAAATTCCTATACAAAATAAACGAGGTTTTCGACAATGGTCTCTTAAATTCAATAATACTATTATTTTCTTCAGATTTTATGAAAACATTATTAATATCTGCATATACCTGAAGGTCAATGAGAGTAATTTTATATTTTTGGTCTTGGATGCAGATTATATTAGTTCAATATGATCATCCATGTAAACAGAAGCCTTCATTAGACTATTCATTTAACAATTTAAAAAAATTATGAATGTTTATCTGAAGATCCAACTTACCAAGCCCTTCATGTTGGTGAACTACACAATTGGACCATTGATCTTAAACATTGCCACAAGGCAGATGATTAACATTGCAACTAGGGTCACGATGTGCATCATCAATAGTCAAATAATTGAGCTAGATGAATTCGATTGATGCACTTCTATAAAATGTGGAAGATGCAATTGACCTTGTATCTATCTTTAATGGAGTCAAATTTTGTAGCGCCCACCATTATTTGTGTCAAATCCACTCTGTCAATCAACTGCCTTCTCATGCTTATTCATGCACCAAAGCCATTAGCCTATCCAAAAGAAAAGCCTGCCAAATCGTAGGAAACTATGTAAAATCATACCCAAAAGCTCCAAATTCGAAGTAGTACGACCCGTCCAGGTTTTGGGTAGGCTGCTCACACTTAGGGCCCGTTTGGATTGTAAGTTACTTCAGATAAGTAATTTATCTTGGTTTCTACTTAATTAGTAGATAAGTATGTTTGGTAAACAACATACTTACCTTCCAAAAAGTAGAAAATCATGTTTGGTTTCCAACATCATAAGTAATCATCCCTTAAGTCTATTTGGTCCCCCTCACATACATTGTACATCATGTGGGGCCAACTTTTGATGTGGATAATTCATTGTGGGACCATACTAATGTGGGCCGTCCATCATGTGGGGCCCACTTTAGATGGGGGCCATTTAGTAGTAGGGTCTTACCTTTAATGTGCACCATTCATTAGGTAGGGGCCCACCTTTGATGTTGGTCATCCATCATGTGGGGCCCACTATCAATGTTATTGTCCATCACGTGGGGCCCATCTTCAATATCAACTGCCCATCATGTGGTGCCCACCTTTGTTGTGGACCATCCATCATGTGGGCCCAACTCCTATGTGGGCCATCCATCATGTGGGGCCCTCCTTGGATATGGACCATTCTCATTAGCTCGACCTTTAATGTGGACCGTCCATCATGTGAGGCCTACCTTGATGTGGATCATCCATCATGTGGAGCCCACCATTATTAATTGCCCATCATGTGGCGTCCACCTTTGATGTGGACTGTCTATCATGTGGGCCCCACCTTCAATGTGGAGCCAACCTTTGATGTGGACCATTCATTGTGTGGGTCGTCCATCACGCAAAGCCCACCTTGGATGTGGGCAATTCATCATTATGGCCCGGCCTTTAATTTGCACCATTCATTATGAAAGGCTTTTGATGTTGACCATCTATCAAGTAAGGCCCACCTTCAATGTTATTATCCATCATGTGGGGCCCACCTTCTGAAATTACTCCTTTTGGAGTAAAGGTGTATGCGTGCGGAAGCTTTGAGAGTAACTAGTATTATGGCTAAGTCCTATGGGGGGGGGGGGGGGGGGGGGGGGGGGGGGCTTCTAAGCCTAAGTGGGTCCAATTACAAGACTAGCATTTGGTTTAAGTAATAATCTTCCTAGTTTAAGCATGCATAGATAATCAAGTGATTTAACTAATCAAGTACCTAATCTATTCAACCTATGTAGACTTATGAGAATGGATCAATGAGCTCAAGTCTACACAATTAAGTGAAAGTACATCTTGTGTGTGGATGTGCCTATTTAGTGCCTAACATACATTCTGATTAAGCATTCATAATTAAGCAATTAGACACAATGCATAATAAGAAATGTGCTCAAATACAATCACAAACACAAGCATGTATAGTGGTTCGACTACTTGTCTACTCCGCTCCCGGTTCAAGTACTCAACCCCTTTGAGCACACCGACATTCATTAGGGAGTTTAAATCTGGTTCCTCCCAACCAAGGTGTTTTAAATCGACTCTACCCAACCGAGGAGTTTACAAGTTCCTCTCAACCTATGGGACCTACTCAAGGTCACCTCAAGTCCTACTCAAGGACAACACACGTTCACTCCCGTGTTGGAGTCTCTCCCTTAGAGACTTTGTTTAGGTTCGGCAAACGAGCCAAGGAGTGCCATACAACCCTTAGTTTTTAGGCCAACAAATGCGCTAAGGAATGGCCAACATCCCTAGAGTTTTAAGTTCAACTAATAAGCTAAGGATCGGCAAACGACTCTAATTCAAGTTTGACAAACAAACTCTACACTCAACTTCCATAGGGAATTGAGTGGAAGGACTCTCTACAATGACAACTTTACTTGTCGGATGAGCCTCTTGTTCAACACTGGTTCGGGTTGCTTGATCTTCGCTCTCTGGTGCTTCAATCAGCTTCCCTTGCTCCCCCAATCGTGTTGTTACTGCGTAACCAATGCGTCAGCTACACTTGATCAACTACCTTACAAATGATGCCTTTAAGATGCCCAAGGTGATAGGAGGGTAGGTTTGAGATCTTTACAACTTATGGGAATGGGTTGCCTAGGGGTCTCACCTACAAAGATCTCATCATAGAGTATTGGATAGGAATATGACTATCAAGATTAATCTAATCTCTAGAGATAAAAAAAAGGGACAACTGCATCTTCATCTTGAGCTTTGAATGCTCCATGCTTCTGATGAATCACAAGAAAGATCACTTGTTTGGGTTATGAATAGAGCTCTTAATGATCTTCAACAATGGTGTCTTTTATCTCCTCTATCTTAGCTCAAAAATAAATCCCCTACCTTTTATAGATTTTCTTCCATCGATCAATAAACAGGCAAATTCGCATATCTCCGATTGATCGGAAAAAGGTCCGATTGATCGGAGACAGGTCCGATTGATCGGAGACATGTCCGATTGCTCGAAAATCTATCCAGTAAATTCTCTGGAAGATATTTCAATTGATCGGAATCATGGTCCAATTGATCGGACTAACCCCTTCCGATAAATAAAAAATTTGTCCGATTGATCGAAAATTTGTCCAGTGAGTTTTCAAACTTGCTGGAACAAATTCCAATTGATCGGGACTTCTGTCCGATCAATTGGAGTCCAATCGAAACTCCTGTTCGATTGATCGGAAATCAATCGGAAACTGTTGTTTGAACTGAATTGATTACAGCAGCTTCCACCTCTTTAATTAGTCTAACTTATCATGTTTTTCATGGAGTTCTAAGACTAATGATGATGACTAAGGGTATACCTAGTTGGTCCAAGTCATTTAAGAGGTTATGGGTTTGGGTAGGTTCAAGGTTAAGGTACACCAAAGCGTCTCTTTTACCTATTTCTTTATCCTTGATGCAGTTGGTTCGTCTTGAGTCTTCGATTTTCGTCTTCGTTAAGCTCAACCGACACTAGACTCACTGACCTAAGTGATTAACAAATAAGGTGCACTAGTATACCACAAAAAAGTGCACTAACACCTTCAATATCCACTGCCCATTATGTGGACCCACTCTACACACCCACACTATACATTCGTGTGGGGCCTGCCTTGATGTTTACCTGCCCACACTGCTTTCCTTCTTCATCTCTCATATTCCTCTCTTCAGCAACTTATGAAAAGTTAAAAAGCAAAAAAAAATTAACTAAAGTGATTATGTATTTTTAAGTTAAAAAGTTACTACTAATCATAAACCAAACTTACTTATCTGAAATAAGTTACTCATCTACTGTTGTAAGTAGAAAAAGTAACTTATTTGGTGGTATCCAAAGTTACTTATGATAAGCTACTTATCAAATAAGTAACTCATCTTGGTTTCTACTTAATCAGCAGCTAAGCATGTTTGGTAAATAACATACTAATCATTCAAAAAGTAGAAAAGCATGTTTGGTTTCCAACATCATAAGTAATCCCTCAAGCCTATTTGGTCCCCCTCACAGCTACCGTCCATCATGTGGGCCCAACCTTTGATGTGGATCGTTCATTATGTGGCCCCACTAATGTGGGCCATCCATCATATGGGCCCACCTTGGATGTAGGCCATTCAACATTAGGATTTGATCTTTAATGTGCACTATTCATTAGGTAGGGCCCACCTTTAATGTTGGCCATCCATTATGTGGGGCCCACCATCAATGTTATTGTCCATCACATGGGGCCCGTCTTCAATATCCACCGCCTATCATGTGGTGCCCACCTTTGAGGTGGACCCACCTCCCATGTGGGCCATCCATCATGCGAGCCGCCTTGGATAAGGGCCATTCTCATTAGCCTGACCCTTGATGTGGACCGTCCATCTGTGAGGCCCACCTTGATGTGGACCATCCATCATGCGTGGAGCCCACCATTATTAATTGCCCATCATGTGGAGTCCACCTTTGATGTGGATTGTCCATCATGTGGGCAGGTGGAGCCAATCTTTGATGTGGACCATTCATTGCGTGGGCCATCCATCATGCAAGGCCCACCTTAGATGTGGGTAATTCATCATTATGGCCCGACCTTTAATGTGCACTATTCATTATGTAGGGCTCGCCTTTGATGTTGGTCATCTATCAAGTAAGGCCTACCATCAAAGTTATTATCCATCATGTGGGACCCACCTTCAATATACACTGCCCATCATGTGGACCCACTGTACACACCCACACTGTCCATTCATGTGGGGCCCGCCTTGATGTTTACCTGTCATACAACCTGTTCATGTGGTTGCATTGACTAGGATGAAAATAAAACACAAATATTAGCTTAATCCAGCTATTGTGGACCCTACTGTTTGGATAGTGGACGTTGTCCACCATTGAACCAGATCAGGTGGCCCACCGTGATGTTTAATTGCCTCCACCTCGTTGATTAAGCACACAAGACCTGAATGTAGGGAATGAATAAAGATTAGTCTATTCCTAAATTGATGTGGGCCCCACCACTAGAAATGGTGGAGACATGCCTACCTTGGAAACCTCCATGAGACCCATGATGGCGTATGTCTTAGACCCATGCTGTCCATCCAGTGGGTGAGACCCACTGTGATGTATGTATCTCACATCTCATATGTTTTTCCAACCATATTAAAGCATGAGTCAAAAAATGGAGTGGAACTAGTCCCTAGTAGGACCCACCATTGTGAGCCTCTTAGGTCCAACAGGTGGACCCTACTCTAGGAATCAGTGGAGATAACAACTCTCACAGTTGAAACCTACCCTAGTAACCACCCTTGTAATGAATGGTACACAACATACTTTTGAGCTTCTCATTTCTTTCGTCTCTCTTGATTCCTCTCTTCAGCAACTCCTGAAGAGTGTTTTTTGAAAGGTGACTCTTTTATTTTGTTAGTCATGCAACGCACCCACCCTGTTTGTTGGGCAACACACCCACACGGTCATTCACTCAATGCACCCACTGGTGCAACTAGAGTGTCTTGAACTTGAGACCTGCCATTTGAAACGCCAAGGCGTTAACTAGCTGGGCTAACAGGCACTTGATGCAACTTATGAAAGTAAAAAAGCTAGAAAAAAATTGAAGTGATTATGTACTTTTAAGTAAAAAAGTTACTTATAATTAATAATAAACCAAGATTATTTATCTGAATATGAGTCACTTATCTACTGCTATAAGTAGACAAGTAACTTATTTGGTGGTATCAAAACGGGGCCTTAGTGAGCGGGTTTCATAAAAAAAAAAATTTGAAGTGATTATGTACTTTTAAGTAAAAAAGTTATTTATAATTAATCTTAAACCAAACTTACTTATCTGAATATAAGTCACTTATCTACTACTATAAATAGAAAAGTAACTTATTTGGTGGTATCCAAACGGGCCCTTAGTGAACGGGCTTCATGAAAAATACACGCTGAAGTGAGCCCTACATAATTCATAAAGATCTCCATAACGTCCATTGATGTTCTAGTTGAGAGGGTAGAACTGATGGACAAGGCGGATGGCATGCACACATGATGGTGGACCACTCAGTATTAACGAGTAAAACATTGGATAACTAACATTTTAGCCTACCATTTACATTTGAAAGCAGGCTAATACTAAAATGGAGGAATCTATGGCTCATCGTGATGTATTTTTGACATCCAATCCATCTATAAAGTGTACAACCTCTTTTTTTTTTTTTGTGCAACGCACACTATTTGCGCATGTAGTGTTGTCCTCCCAAGAAGGGCCCACATACAGTGGATCTGTGGTATCCACTCCGTACCATATGTGTAAAATACAAATTCAACCGCTACCAAGAAAGATGGGGCAGATCTGAATTAAGGTGGCCTACTTATGGCCCAATTTCTTATTAGGATATTTGTAGAATGATCGGAGGGCTAAAATTCAACGTGTATGGTTAAAATATGTCCAAAAACTCATATATGAAGTTTTGAGTGAAAGTGATCGTCAGAAACTGAAATACTTAAAATTTGCAGTTTAACTAATGACATTTTCGTAATTATTATAAATTTGTGAGTTTTGTAAAATCTAATACTTTTATGCTGTTCTAGGGTTTATTCTAAGCAACTTTAATGAAGGAACCATACATTAATTCTCTACAGATTATTTATCATTAATTTATCAATATTAAAAGTTATTAAATCTATCAAATAATTAATTAAATTATGATTTAAATTATTCCAGAAACTTGGGGTGTTATAAGCATGTCTGAGAAGGTCCATAGGGTCGAAAATTCAATGATCTAAACATATTTCTAGTGACGGACAAGATGGACGAATCAGATTTATGGACAGACATGTGTATAGGTTGGTGTGGAGATCAAACGGCTGGCCTACGTTGATCGCGTTGTTCGAAATCGAAGTGGACGGTTGGATCCTCCTCCAACCTAGTAACGACAAATTCTTTTAATGTTCAGTCTATTGACTTAACTAAGTACACTAAGTTTTTCAAAGGCCTAAAAGCGTCGGAATACGTACAAAAGTATATACGTGTGTGTGTATGTGACCAACACGGTCTAGAATTTAATTTCTCATGTGTGAACATGCACTCGTGTACTTACTTGTGCGCCCAAAATTTTGAGGTATTACATTTACTTTAAGTTTGGATTTTAAATTCTAGTTTGAATAAAAGTTGGTATTTTTAGATGTTTTATGAGAGTTCATGTGCTTCGAACATAGGTTCCTTGCAATTCTCTGAGATTATCATGTTTGGATTGATTAGATTCGAATTGTAGTAACCCCAGAGCATACCATAGTCCATTGGCATGGTTGTTACTTCGAAGGTTACATATTCGAATTCTATGTGTTTCATTAGAATTAGAATCTTATTTTCCATCTTAAGTGGAGATTGTTTGTGTTTGAATACTAAATCTTTCAACTAAAAGAGAGATAAAACTTCAATTCTGGTTGTGTTATTGTTTGGATGAATGAATTCACATGGGACTACTACAAGTGGATCCTTGAGGCTTTAGTTCCGTTTATTACGGATTTTTATCAAATTACTGTTTTTGTCTAGTTTATGAATTTGAATCTTAAAATTGCTGAGATTGGAGTGCTGTAATAGTTTGAATTGGTTTACCTTAATTCCCTGTGGATCGACCTTCATCTTATCGAGATTATTACTACATTGCAGCCTTGCACTTGAGGAGAGCGAAAAGTTGTCACACCGACCTGGACTCGATCACATCTCAGACTAGGTATGTGCGGGTGACCTTTTTTCATTCAATCTTTTGACTCGGACACTTAGGTTACAACTTGTCTTTTCTACCGTTCATATGATTTCTTCTCATTAAGCTTGGCCTATCATCCTTCCTTGCATTAATACCTGGGTACGATAGTCTTGACACTGGAGTTCAGACTTGTCATACTTCGTGTGCATTGGGGTTTGACGATTCTGGGGAGACCACGAGTCGACGAACCTTATTTGATTTTGCGTTGGCCCCCACTTAGAGATATGAAAGATCTTTTAGTGCCTCGGAAGCCTAACACTATTTTTGGTTTTTATAAAAAAAAATCACCCCACTCTGGGGAGGGATACTCCGTGGGGATTTTTATTACAAATGTTTTTTTTTTAAAGAGAAAGATCCAGCTTCGTGTGCCTCCACTAGGGATACTTGTGGGACTTTGAAGCTTGGTTTTTATTGAAAACATGTAGAAAGGTCAACCCGTCTTCTCATAGGTGATGGTCATGATCAGGGCTACCCATAATGGATGAATGGATGCGATGTGTTGGATGCATGAGCATGACTCTCTTTCTTGTATTACTGAGTTTATTGCTTTAAGACTTTTGACCCATTAGGGATTATTATTTTTTAGGGTTTTTGATCCACTGGGGATTGTTTTTGGGGTGGGGGGTAGATGAACGGTTTGGTCAAGATCCCAATCCGTGATCAATCAGGTCCGTCGTCCCAAAACTGGTGAGGTGCATGAGCGGAGTTCGGGACTCCTGTCAAGAGTGCAAGTACTTAGGATCGCAACCCTAAAGTGCTCCACTGGAACGGTGATTGTTTTTTGTGAATTTTTGAAATGATTCGGATTGTCGAGTCACCACCCAGATGGTTGCAATCGATACCGTTTTTTATTTGAAATGTATTTTTAGAATTTTAGAAATGATCCCGATTGTCGGATCGTGACTCGAATGGTTGCGATTAATGTCGATTTTTATTAGAAAACGTTTTAGTGATTTTTTCAAATATAGAAAAAAAAAAGTGTGGAACTTTCATCTACTCCTAGCTTTTACTGCTGATAAGGCACTTGATCCATTTTATGTCAGCGAGCAAGAAGATCACACACAGTTAAGTGTCGTAGTTTTACGTCTTCGGATGAAGAAGTTGAGGGTTTATAGCCAACACACCTACAAAGTTGCATGTTCTATTTGTGCAATGAACATAGATATGTATCATTCGACGAACTCCTTCGGCCACGAGATGTGACACATCCTCACATTTCCCTTGATCAATTTAGGGTCTTAAGTTGCTCATAATGCCATGAGGGTGTGCTTCACCTCTCAGCTGGCTTAATTCCCTTCACGACTTCCGAGAACAGGGAATATCCGTCGGATTCAACAGCGACCTTTAATCAAGTTTGTCTATCACAGTGCATTCAACACGAATAAGTTTGTAGCAATGATTGATATTTTTGCAAATTTTGGACTTTAGACACCCGTGCGATCAAGTGTCAGCCATGTCCGGAAGTTATTTGGAAGGCCTCCAAGAAATTAATCACAATGTAGTTTAAGGTCTTCGGACTACTAGATTGACTTGGATGGTTGCAGAAAATATTTTTGTGATTTTTTGGAAATGATTTGAACCACCGGATCTTGACTTTATCAGTTGAGATCCATGTCAGTTATATATATATATATATATATATATATATATATATATAAGTCTTAGGTACCATATGGTCAAATGTCAGCTGTGATCGGAAAAGAAAGGAAAATTCTCTCGAGAAATCAATTCCGGTATAATTTAAGGTGTTCTGACCACTAAATTAACTTGAGTGGCCGTAGAAAATATTTTTGTAATTTTTTAAATGATTTGGACAAGATGCATGGCAGAGATTCTACATGCGCATTATGGGTGGGTAACTTCACGTACAATCGGGCGCGTGTTGAAAAAACACATAGCATATGCACTCATTCATCCCCTCGTAAAGAGAGATTTTGACGGGGACTGCAGCGGTGAGGCACCACCTTCTTCTACATTGGTCGACTTAGAAACGTAGACACCCCTTTTCATACCCCCAAACACTTGGCCTCCCTGTTTTCAGAATGAAATCTCCTTTTCTCTCAAACATATTAGTAAAAAAAAAAAACCGACTTTTCTCTAATAAATTACCTTTTCTAGCTAATATAATATCAAGAAATTGGAGCCTTTTTGGCTACTCCCACTCCCACTCCCACTCCCACTCTATCTGTCTCACGTCAGTTGCTCTGTTTTCTTATACGCGGTTTGGGTGGATCCGTAACTGCGGGGCCACTGTGATGTATTTTCCTTACATCCACACCGTCCATTCATTTTTACAAATCATTTTATGGCATGGTCCCAAAATAACGCAGATCCATATCTTAGGTGGACCATACCACAGGAACCAACCGTTAGTGAATCTCCACCATTAAAAAATTCATGGGGACTATCGGAATCTTTTCTTTCCATCCAACCTGTTGATAAGGTCAAAAATACCCTGGATGAAGATACCACGCAAATATCAGCTTGATCCAAAACTTTTGTAGCCCACGACAAGTGTTTAATGGTAGATTACCACTGTTTCCTGTATAATGATCCACCTGTGACATGGATCTGCTTCATTTTTAGAATAATGCCCTGAAATGAGTTTTCAAAACCGTTGGGCGACGTGGATGTAAGGCACATACACCAAGGTGGGTCCCACCTACCTTGGTTGGTCCGGGATCCACCGAAGCCGCGCGCCCTTTCCCTAACAAAAACCACAGCACGCTTCCGGTTGCAATGTCAGGTTTGGAAAATTTTCAGCCTTTTTATCTTTTTGCGCGGGAAAATTTCTTGCATAAAAGATGGGGCTGCCATCTACTAAACGTTTGCCACCTGCAAGTGGCAATGCATGCAATCCAGACCATTCCAGTTGTGGGTAACCAACAGATGGTACTAGCATATATAGCCAGAACCGAACGCCCGATTTTACAGCTTTGTGTTTGAACCAATGAACATTTGCTCCTCAAGGCAACCAACGGACCGGACTGTTTGGAATTTGGATTCCCTGCTTAGCTCCATTTCTCACAATCGTGGCCTCAATTTGGACGGTGTAGCTTCATCCAAGGGTTTTTTGGAATGTTTAGAGCATTGGCTTTCTTTTTTCTTTTTTCTTTGGAATATTTATAGCATCGGCTTTCTTTTTTCTTTTATCTTTTTTTTTGGTCGGTCATGCAACCCACCCACCCACCCAGTCAGTCACGCAAAGCATCCACTGGTGCTGTTAGTGGCGTGAATTTTCACCACTGATGGGTTTCGAAACCAAGACCCCCTGTTGAAACTCCGCGGAGTCTACCAACGAACCCTATAGCATCGGCTTTCCACTGTTATTGCTAGCGAACCTTTTCCACAAACCGTACTTCCTTTTGGAGCTTTGATTGGGTTCTCTTTCGTAAAAGGAAGAAATTGGATGTCTTTTTCAGTCATGGAAGTAAAGGATTCCGAGGTTGTTTCCTTCATTACTAAGAAACCCTTTCTCGTCTTTTTCCATTTCTTCTTTGGGGAGTTTTATATATTATCATCATTGGAATAGAATAGATGAAGAAGGTAGTGAAATTTGCATAACTGGGTTTGTTCAGGAGTGAAGGAAGGATGAGGAAATCAGACGGTAGAAAAGGCCCATTTTTCAGAGATCCTAATTTGATCGATTTGGTCCGCTCATTGGGAGGATGGATGAAATTGGACGGTCGGAAAGGGTACAGATGTCCCAGTTTGATCCATTTGGTTCTCTCATGGTCCATTGAAGATATCTTGGATGAGAAGCGCTACATAGATAAGGTCTGTTCTCTCTCTCCTTCTCTAAATATTTGCAGCTTGTTTTCTCTAACATCCGTTTTGATTGGGCGGAAGTGATATACGTTGGAGGCAGGCAGTAAGGGCATCTTTGTCCTTTTCCTCGGTTGCCCCTGTTTCCATGGTCTCTGGCGGGGAGGCGAGTTGCCTGTGTCCCACGCAACAGTAAGTTCCTGTAGGTGGAAGCTACGTGGGGCCTACCCAGATGTCCATGAGAAATCCACCCCGTCCATCAGTTTCACCAGCTCATGTTAGGAAACGATCCTAAAAAAGAGGCAGATCCATACGTCAAGTGGGCCACACGACAGGAGACAGTGAAATGTAAATGCCTACTGTTGAAACCTTCTCGGGGCCTACTCTTTTTTTTTTTTTTTGGTTAGTACACACCACACGAGGCTATCTTCACTCGGTCTACCACTTGACGTATGGATCCGGGTGTTCCCCACTGTTTTTGGTATCGTGTGGCCCACTTGAGTTTTAGATCCGTCTCTTTTTCAAGCTTATATCCTAATACGATCTTGATAAATCGATAGATGGGGTGGATTTCCAATGAACATAGGGTCCATGTAGCTTCCGCCTACGGAACTTCCTATTGGCGTGGCACATGCAACTCATAGAAGAATTTTGCTTGACCCACGGATTGCGTATTCTTACGTCAATTCCCACCGTTGGTGACGTCGGATCCGGAGGGGTGTAGAATGCGGGAGTGCGAGTCTCTCTGTCTCCTCTCTCTTCCGAGAGGAAGCGGAATGCATAGCTATAGGGTCTATCATAATTTATGTATTATATCTACTCCATCCATCCATTTTATAAGATAATTTAAGGCATAGAGCCCAAAAGTGCACTATATAAAAATCTCGAGTGAATTACATCACATGAAACAATGTGAATTGAACTTTTACCATTGAAAAAATCTTGGGCACAGAATTGATCAAGCTTATATTTGTTTTTACCTTTATCCATGTGTGTGAGATCTTATGAATAAGTTGGATGGCAAATTAACATCAATGTGGACCCTAGAAAGGTTTCAAAGGTGGAAATCATTATTCCCACTTTTTCTCATGGTGTAGTACACTTAGCTTAGGATATGTTTTAATTTTGGGTTCAACCCCTAAAATGATCTCGAAAAATGGATGGACGGCCTGGATAAATCATATACATTCCCAGTGGGCCCAACAAAGTTTACTCAGTACGATAAGAGTGTACTGAGTAACTCAGTAGCAGCAGTTCGATTTCCTTTTGAGAATCTCTCCGGAATGGTAAAAGAGATCGGATGTTAATTCCGTGCCAAAGTCTTCCGACGCCAAAAACTTATGTGGGGCCATAGCTGATGTTTGTGAGAAATCCACCCTGTCCATCTCTTTTGTGAGCTCATTTTAGGACGTGAAACAAAAATGAGTTGCATCCCAAAATCAAGTGTGCCGCACTAAAGGAAAAGGTGGGTCGGGAAGTTACTACTGTTGAAATGTCCTTAGGTCCACAATGATGCTTATATGCCATTCATAATGTCATTCCTACCGGGATGAACTGAAAACACAAATATTAGCCTGATTAAAAACTTATGTGGCCCCACAAATATTTCAATTGCGGACATTCAATCCTCACGTTTTCGACCCACTTGAGTCTTGGATCCGGCTCGTAATGAGCTCACAAAATGGATAGATAGGGTGGATTTCTCAAAGACGTCACGGTGAGCCCTACTTAAGTTCCCAGTGCATGCCAAAGGCTTTGGCAGGAAATCAAAGTAACCATTCCTCTCTCTTTCATCTCTCTCCCGCTTACTATGCAATCTGTTCCTTCTCTACCCACCTTTTCCTTTAGTGTGGCCCACTCGATTCTTGGATGCGGCTCATTTTTGTCTCACGTCCTAAAATAAGCTCACAAAACGCATGGACGGGGTGGATTTCTCGTGGCCCCACCTAAGTTCCAAGTGCAAAAAGGCTTTGGCACGAAATCCACATTCGATCTCTTGCCATTCAGTGAGACTCTTGAGAGAGAGAGAGAGAGAGAGAGGGAGAGAGGGAGGAGACACTCTAGGCTCTCAATGGAGCAGGTCAGATCCGAGATTTGATTCGCTCTGAATCCATATAATGCGGATTTGGATCTTAAAATAGGTTCGATTAGTTAAATGGACCGGATTTGGATCTTAAAATAGGTCCGATTAGTTAAATGGACCGGATTTGGATTCATAGGAACATATTCGAGTTCAATTCGAATCCGATTAAGATCTGACTCATTGTCACCTTACTGTATATGTTATATTCATGCTGGCCATCCATTTTACATATTATTTTAGGCCATGTCTCAAAATTGAGACATGTAACTCTTTGGTCGACCATATACCATAGTAAATAGTGGGATTTGCATCATTTTTTTACTAAATTAAATATATTATATTATATATTTTTTTAGATTTGTAATGGGGTGGATTTGGACCTAGATATGACCCGAATCCGATGGTTATATGGATTTTGGATCGGAAATGGATATAACAATTTATAAATGGATCGGATATGGATATCACCTTTTGGATCCGAGTTGGATCTGAATTCGATCCGAATCCGTCTACAGATATACGAACTTGGAGCCGGATCTAACTGGATCCGATCCAGATCCGACACATTGAGAGGCCTAAGACACTTGCACTCTCCGCATTCTACACCCTTTACATCCTGACGTCACCCATGACTGGTATTGACGCGTATATAGCATACATAATCCGTGGGTGTAGCAAAATTCTTAACGTTCGTTTGGAAGGCATGCATTTGAATTAGGAAATCAAACACGTGGCTTAAAATAAGGTGTCCAAAATTGTGGGTCCCGCTAAATGGTTTTTGACTACTTGAGAATTTGTGGTTGGAATCGATAAGTTAATCTGATAGCTGGTTTGTGAGCTGTGATCATTTTCCAATGAGTGCAGTTGTGCTACGTCTGTGTCACGTGTCAGTTTCTGCCGTTGAAAACTTCCTAAGGCCTATCATGATGTTTATTTGCCATCTAACTTATTCAGAAGGTCACATAGATATGTACAAAGGAAAAACATAAATCTCAGCTTCATCCAAAACATCTGTGCCCCCATCGAAGTTTTTAATAATAAGCTTTTAATCAGGGCTGTAAATCGAGCCGAATCGAGTTGAGGTGGGCCAAGTTTGGCTTAACTCGTCTGTGCTCTCCTCGAGTACGAGCTCGAGCTCGAGCTCACCCTCGAGCTTACCATTGAAGCTTGCCTTGTTTGCTAAAACTTTCGAGGCGAGCTAGTGGATCGAGTCGAGTCGAGCTTGCTCCCACCTCAATTTATTATATTTTTTACTACAAAATACAAATTAAAAGTCAACAACATTAAGTTCGAAAAGTCACACATATATTAGGGGAGAATAGTATTTCTATAGGTGGGATCCCACCATTAAAATGACCTAGCTTTGATCGGTTTTTTCTTTGGCCAAGTCACACATGCATTGAACGCAGACCACTAGTAATATTTTATGAACCATACTTAACACAGTACATGCATAGCTCACCACGTGAATGAACTGCCCTGATTATTGTGTGGACCATCTTCATGATAAGGCCCAGCTGATTTATGGATTAGATGCACCACCTCCCTTATAAAATTGCCATCAATAGCTGCATATGGTGTTTGGTCTAACCATAGCCCCTGTTTTGTAGATATGTATGGTGTGTGGTCTCACCGTAGCACTTGTGTTTGTTTAGCGTGTAAAACACACAACCATTGTGTGCTTACCATGTTTTCTACTTAAAATTACTTAATCCATCAGATATATTCAACAAGGAATGTTTTTACCTGAACAAAATAGTAGGATTAAGAAACCCCCCAACGTGTGATGGTTTTATATGTCCTAAGCTTGGACCCCAATGTGTGTGTGGGGGAGGGGGGAGAGAGAACCAAGAAATAAGAAGATTAGAGTTTTTTTTTTTTTAAACAAATATCTATATGAAACGAGTCGAGTTGAGCTTGAATCGAGTCGACTGACTCAATGGTCGAACTTGACTTGATTTCTGACTCGAGCTCCTAAATGAAGCTTGGCTTGACTTGTTCTACTAAGTTGACTCGAACCGAGGCGAGCTTTTTCGAGTCGAGTCGATCAAGTTTCTCGAGCTGACTCAGCTTATGAACAGCCCTACTTCTAATCTCCACTGCTTCCTGTGGCGTGGTCCGCTTAAGATTTCAATCTGGTTCATTTTTGGGCTCATGCTCTAAAATGTTATGTCAAAATGGATGAGCAGCGTAGATAAAACATGTATATCACAGTGGGCTCCACAGAGCCCTGACAGTCTGTCTCTAGCCTAGTCCTAGTCCCCGGCCGGGACCAAGCTAGAGACGGCCAGTCCTGTCAAGGAATGCATGGGCCCACTGTGATATATATGTTTTATCCTTACAGTCAATCCATTTTTACATATCATTTTATGGCATGAACTTAAAAAAGAGGCAAGTTGAAGGCTAAAATGGACCACACCACTGGAAGCAGTGGAGAATGAATTTCTGCCGTTGAAAACTTCCTAGGGCCTTCTGTGATGTTTATTTTCCATCCAACCTATTCAGAAGGTCACATATATCTTTACGAAGCGAAACCATAAATCTCAGCTTGATACAAAACATCTGTGCCCCCAAAGAAGTTTTCAATGGTAAGATTTTAATCTCCACTGCTTTCTGTGGTGTGGTCCACTTGAGCTTTCAATCTAGTTCATTTTTGGACTCATGCTTTAAAATGTTATGTCAAAACGTTTGGACAGCATAGATAAAACATATATATTACGGTGGGCTCCACAGAGCCCCCGACAGGACCGTCCGTGTCTAGTTAGGTCGCTGTGGGGGTAGTCCCCCAATCCGCGCCCCTGTTATCGTAGCAATTAAGTCGGGGGAACGCGAACGCGACAATGGGTTTGGCGTTTGGGCTTTTGGTCATTTTATAGTTTTGTGCGCAGAGAGTTTTTACAACGTGCTCCTGCTTCCGGTTTGTTCAGTGGAAGCTTACGTTTCCATGAATCCAAACCGTTGATGTGATGTTACTCACACAGTTTGGCTCATGAAGGAAACCCGATGAAAGATCCTAACGATAGAATATGTAGCCTAGTAATTAGTTGATGCGTTTTCTTTCTTAACCGTATATCTACTTGAGACCTACTGAAGGGTTGGATTGTTTTTTGCCCACCCATAAGATCTGCTTCGTAGGCCTTTCGCAGTGGGGCTCACAGTATCAACAGGTTGGATCGGTAAATCATGGCCTCATTTGTGAAAACTAAAACAATAATTTACCACGGCGATTTTCGAGCATTGCATGATACTTTTTTTAAGATTTCGGGTCAACACCTTGCCAAATGCCAAATTCTCGAGCATCGGCTCATGCTGCATCTTTTTCTTTGTCTGTTTGTTCTCTTTTATTTTTTAAGATTACTCTTTCTTTCCTTTGCTTTTGGCGAATTTTTGTAAATATCGAAAGTGGTTCAGATGGGTGTGCCAAAGGATCCGACGGTTTACATTATCTTGAGATACAATAAACGCATATGTCCACATATTCTATATAGAATAGAAATTATTTTATTGCCTTTTTGATTCTATGGATAAAATTATAATTGATAGCTTATATCGCAAGTGGTGGGCATTTGAGATAGAGAAAATGGTGTATTTCCGTTAAAAAATAATAAATAAAAAATAAAAAACGGAACATGGAGAGTAATTTGTGTGGATGAATTGTGTGCAATCCCAATACCCTTGCATTTTCAAAAAAATAAAAAACGAACACGGAGAGTTATTTGTGTGGATGAATTGTGTGCAACCCCGGCGTTACTTGTGGGAAAACAGATTGGCTGCGTGGATGTGGAATATATAGGTCAAGGTGGGCCTCACGGCAAGGGCAGCACCGTCGTGGGCCGGTCATGGCAGTTACCGTTCCGGTTACACGTCCTACTAGTCGGTGCTGCTGGAAGAGCCCACCATGATGCATATTTTATATCCATGCCATCTATTGATTTTGCCGGTTCATTTTAGGGCATTATTATAAAAATGAAGCAACTCCGGATCCTATGTTGGCTGCAAAACAGGAAATCCCTGTTTGCAGCCTTTTAATTGGTCCACATCACACCGCATGATGTTAGTGTGATCAGGTTGCACCGAGGGTGTGATATGGTTGCAAACCTATGTGATGACATAGATCAATAAAAAGGATACAAACAGAATTCTGTTTGCAGCCAACATAGGATCCACGCTCAAATGAAGCATGTCCAAATATTAGGTGAACCATACTGCCAGAAACAATGGCAGTTGAACACCCACATTAAAAGTTTCTAGGGCCCACTGAATTGTTTAGTTGCCATCCAACTTGTTGATTAAGTCGCACAAACCTATACAAAGGGAAAACACAAATATTAGCTTGATCCAAAACTTTGGTGGCCCAAAGAAGTTTTTAATGGTGGCATTCAATCTCCACGGTCTCCTTTAGTGTGGTCTACCTGAGATTTGAATCTATATCATTTTTGGGCTCATGCCTTAAAATGAGCTTGAAAAATGGATGAATGGCATGGATAAAACATTACATCATAATGGGCCCACGAAGCTTTTTCCTTCACGACTTGCACCTGCCGACAAAGGGTCCCTAACGAACCCCAGACCAGGAAACAGGGAGCGGATAGATGCCATTGCCAGTACCAGTACCAGTAGGGTAGTTAACGCCCACAAGGACCTAGCTAGAGAGGACGGTCCTGTCAGGGTTTGTGGGGCCCACCGTGGTGTGTATTTTGTAATCCACACTGTTCATTTATTTTGACGGATCATTTTAGGGCATGAACCCAAAATGGAGGTAGATTGAAGGCTCAAGTGGACCACACTACAGGAAGCAGGGGAAATTGAACTCTTATCGTTGAAAAATTCCCAGGGCAAACTGTGATGTTTATTTTCCATCCAAAATATTACTAAGGTCGCATATACTTGGGTGAAGGGAAAACATAAATATCAGCTTGATCCAAAACTTCCGTTTTCAACTGTAGGCTTTCAATCCACACTACTTATGGTGTGGCCGACTTGAGCCTTGCATCTAACTCTTTTTGGGCTATACCCTGATATGATCTTTCAAAATTGATGGACGGCGTGGATAAAATAATACATCACGGTCCCTGACTGGACGTCGTCTCTGGGTAGGTACTGGTGCGCGTGGTACCCAATCCGTCGGACCGGGATAATAGTGGAAAAGCCCTGGTATATGATGTTGACCCGTCCGGAGCGGATTGGCAGCGGCCCCGGCCTCACCCACACCACGACGTTGCTGACTTTACCAGGGCCCACCTTGATGTTATTCTATATCTATGCCGTCCATCTGATTTTTAAGATCATTTTAGAGCATGATCGCAAATATGAAACGAATCAAAATCTCACGTGGACCATACTAGAGGAAACAGTAGTGATTGATCATTAAAAACTCCCCGTAGGCCACAAAGTTTTGGATCATGGAGATATTTGGTTTTTTATCTTCATCCAAGATTGTTGGACCTTATCAACAGTTTGGATAGAAAATATACATGACCCAAACATTACGGTGGTCACATCACATTGGATGGAAAATCCCTGTTCATCCTGTCCATGTAGTTTTTTATGAACAGGCCCACTTAAGTTATGGACCGGATTGATTTTTTGTCCTAGGGCTTAATATTGAGGGGGTGTTTGGGGCATGGTATTAGATGGGATTAGGTGGGCTGGAATTGCATTTGGTTCCGTGCAAATTCCATATGATGTTTGGAGAGGATGGGAGGCTTGGGATTAGGTGGGATGGAATTGCACTTGATCCCATGTGGGATTTCCATGGGATTTCAAAATCCCACACACCTGGGCCCCACGTTGATGCATGTGTTTTATCCATGCTGTCCATCCATATCAGTCCTTTATACATGACACTATGGTTCTATACATGTTCAAGTGACGGACATCCGTTGTGAATTTGGTACGTTGATTGCAATTCCTTGGTCCACCAAACGGGATTTTGCTTAATCCCAATGGTTTTCCTATGGTAAGTATTTGATCCCACACATGGGATTGGATATGAAAATACCATGGGATTACCAGACATGTAATCATTGTGCAATAAATGATGTTAGTTTCACCTAATACCATTCCCTCCCTTCTAATACCATGTGCCAAACACGCGAATACTGATGTATGTAGAACATTTGACATAGAGAACATGGTGGGGCTATGCGAAGCTTACTTCATGAAGTTATCTACCCCCTTGTATTTTTGAAAAAATGGACCATGAAGAGTTATTTGTGTGGATGAATTGCGTGTAGCCCCAGCCTCATCCAAGACGGTGAAGCCCTTATCTTGGGAAAACAGATGGATGGCATGGATGTAGAATATATACATCAAGGTGGGCCTCACAGTAAGGGCAGCACTATCTTGTTAGACATGGGCCCGTGGAGCCCACTTGTGGATGATGTCCTCACAGTAAGGGCAACCCAGGTCTAACAAGTACCATTTGGGTTTCAAGTTTGGGAAGTTGATACTCCAATGGCCTACAACGCTTGATAGGAGTAAGTTGATACTCTGGCGGCCTACAACGCTTGATAGGAGTAAGTTGATACTCTGGCGGCCTACAACACTTGATGGGAGTAAGTTGATACTCTGGCTAGGCCTGCGCACAAGTCGGGTTAGGGCCGGGTTGGGCCTAATCCTGGACTAAACCTAAACATATTTTAAAGGTTCGGGTTTCGGTCCGGGCTGTGACCGGGTTGGGCTGACCGAACATTAACCTTAACCCTACCCTACTTGTAAAAGGGTCAACCCTAACCCTACCCTACCCTATATATTAAACCGGGTCGGGTTGGGTTAGGACTATGTTATGCTTATTTGCATTCTTTTTAACTTTGCATATTAAAAACAAAAGTATTTAACTCATTTCTAACATTATTAAATAGTATTCTCTCTATGTATATGTTGTAAATCCACGCTATCCATCTGTGTTTCCAGATTATTATAGGACATGGTCCCAAAAAGAAAGCAGATAAAAGCTTTAGGTAGACCATACCACAAAAATCAGTGGTCATTGAACTCCCACCATTAAAAGATTCCTAGAGTCCACCTTAATGTTTATTGACCATCCAACCTATTGATAATGTCATACAGATATTTCTAAAAGCAATAAACCAGTATAAACGGGGAGGTTCGAGTCAGGCGGAACAGGTCGGGTATACACGGGTTAGGGTACGGGTCGGTTTGGGTGGGTTTGGCATGTAGCCTAAACCGTACCTAAATTAAAAATGGTCTAGCCGCATCCACCCGGGACCGGACCGTTTTCTCTGCCGGGTCGGGATGGATCGGGTTTCTACCGGGTCGAGTCGGGCGGGTTAACCGGGCAAATGTGTAGCCCTAACTCTGGCAGCCTACGATGCTTGATACGCTGGTTAGAAATTGTACACGTGAAAGATATTAACTCCAACTATTCCGTCTAATTTGTGGAGTAAACTGTTGCTAAGATACATTTTAAAAACCAGATTTCTTGAACAACCCCAAACTCTAGTGTATGAACTGTTAAGGTGGTGGAGACGTGTACATGTCTCCTTAGGAGAGATGTCTCCTTCTCTTCTTCTAAATCTTCCCAGTTTACGTCTGTACACACAAGTATGTATGGTGAAGCCTAGTTCCTTTAGGCTTTGTGATATACTCTCTAATGTGGTGGTTTATATAAAGAAATGACCATAGTTAGCGAGAGGTATTCCATTAATTCATCTTCTAGGGTATTCCTTGGTGTGGGATTCCTTGTACGGGTGGGAGAGAGGTAAGCCCTGTATTTGTGTTTGTCTTGTTTCTAGTGAAGAAGAAAGCTCCATGTTGCTGCTTCATGGAGTAGGCATATTGCCAAACCATGTAAATCCCTGTGCCTCTTATCTCTTATTTTGGTTTGGCTCTTTTGGCCTTTTATTTAGCCCTTTCTTTTGTGTTTTAGCCTTGCCTACATCTGGTATTTTTCTGCAATAATTGGTATTAGAGCCAAAGGTTGAGAAACTTTTTAGCACAAAATCGGCATCGTTGTTTATTTTGCAATTGTGTTTCAAATGACTGGATTGAGTTTTACCAGATTTGAGGTGCTGATGTTCAACGGATCCAATTATGCGTTGTGGAAATTGAAGATGAACACGGTGTGTGGTGAAGGAAGGATGTGCAATTATGATCCAAGGAAAAGAAAAGAACCCTATAAGATGAAAGACGAGGTATTTGAGGAGAAAAATTAATTAGCCATGGAGGACCTTCTTGCATTGGATGATTCAGTTTTATTCAATGTGTCCATTTAAACCACTGTAAAAGCTTTGTGGGACAAATTGCGCAACCTATATGAGGGAAAATCTATGTCAAACAAGATCTTTCTCCGACTGCAACTGTACAACTTGAAGATGAAGGGTCCTCTTTGTAAGAACACCTTAATGGGTTTAATATCTTGATTAACATATTAGTGGCGATTGATGTGAAGATTGATGATGAAGAAAATGCCATACTTCTGCTCTGTTCGATGCTAGATTCGTGAGATGGTTTGATCATGAGTCTCATTAATAATCCAAATCTCAACATGGAGTTAGCCCTGTTCGCATTGCTTACCAAAGAGTCCCGCAAAAAACCTCATTGGGAATCTATCGATGATGCTATGATGGTTAGAGGTGTTGAGGTATGGAGCCAATCACACCAGGGGTGGTCGGGCGCCCGGACGGTCAGTGGACTAGGCGCCCGGTGCCCAGGGCGGGCACCCGACCATGTTTGGTCGGACGCCCGAAATTCGGGCAGATTTTCCTGGAGCTCGCCAGACGTTTATGACATTGGACGGTCGCCCGACCAAGCCTGACTTGGCGCCCGACCGGACGCGATCTGTTTTGCGGGGTTTCCTATTCTGAGTCCAATTTCCATCTTATGCTATATAAAGGGGTGTAATTCAGGATTAGGGTATTGCATTAGGGTTTCTATACGTCCAAGGTGAGAAAAGGTGAAGAGGTTAACAAAAAGGACCATCTCTGTGCATAGGAGCATACGAGAAGGTGAGTAGATTCATTGTAACTTCGTTTTCTTCATAGCAGGAACTTTGCACCCGTGGTTTTTTACCCTTGCTGGGGTTTTTCCACGTAAATTCCATCTTCTGGATTGTTGGTTTGTTTCAATTCTGCTTCTAGTTATTATTTATTCTTGTTTATCGTTTTGTAGGTGAGACCGGAGATTGGATCTCGGTTCACCGGCGTTGTTGGCGTGCTGCGCAACAATTGCTATTAGAGCTATTGGTTTAGCTCAAGTGGGAGCGATGACAGAAGAAGGGAAGACACGAATTGAGAAGTTTAATGGTTCAAACTTTGCCTTCTGGAAGATGCAGATGGAGGATTATTTGTATCAGAAGGACCTCTATGTTCCTCTAGAAGAAAAAGAGAAGAAACCAGATAAGATGACAGATAATGAATGGTCTTTAGTGGATCGAAAGGTTTTAGGAACGATCCAACTCTCTTTGTCTAAGAGTGTCGCCTTCAATATATCCAAGGTGAAGACCACAAAAGAATTAATGCAAGCTCTAGCTACGATGTATGAGAAACCCTCAGCGTCCAACAAGGTTCATCTCATGAAACGGCTATTCAACATGAAGATGTTAGATGGTGGGAGCGTGGCTGAACATCTAAACGAGTTCAATATAGTCACGAGCCAATTGGAATCCGTTGGCATCACTTTTGATGATGAGGTCAGGGCGCCATTGATCTTGTCTAGTTTGTTAGACAATTGGGATGGTTTGGTGATTGCCGTGAGCAATTTCTCAGGAACGACAAAGTTGAAATTTGACGATGTGGCGGGTCTAATTCTCAGCGAAAAATCTAGAAGGAAGGTATCGGGAATTTCAAGGGATTCTGGGAATGCTCTAAATGTTGAAGGAAGAGGAAGATCGTTGAACAAAGGAAGTTATAAACACGGACGTTTTAAGTCGAGAAAGAAGTCCAATGGACCGAAAGACAAGGACGGGTGTTGGCATTGCGGGAAGAAGGGGCACATGAAACATGATTGCAGGGCGCTTAAGAAACAAGAATGAAGCTCTCAAGGTGGGAAAGATTCAGTGAATTTATCTGAGGAGAGTGACACAGAGGTGTTAATCTTGTCTCTTGATGCGCGGAATGATTCTTGGGTTATATATTCGGGTGCTTCATTTCATGCCACTTCGTTAAAGGAAGTTCTTCGTGATTATATGTCAGGTGACTTCGGGAGAGTCTACCTGGGTGATGATGCGCCGTGTAGTATCGTTGGAAAGGGAGACGTTCAGATAAGTTAGAAAGATGGAACGGCTTTGAAGTTGAAGGATGTCAGACATGTACCAAGTCTGAGAAGGAACTTGATCTCAGTAGGGCAGTTAACCGATACTGGATATGTGACGACGTTCACAAGTGATTCATGGAAGATCACAAAAGGTTCCTTAGTAATATCTCGAGGCAAGAAGGAAGGTACTTTGTACGTGACTTTCGGATCATATGGTTCACTCGCAGTCGCATCAACAGGAGTGAATAGATAGTTATGGTTAGAGGTTGGGACATATGAGTGAGAAGGGGATGAAAGTGTTATTGTCAAAAGGGAAGCTATCAGGGTTGAACTCTGTCGACTTGGAATTCTGCGGTGACTGCGTGTATGGCAAGCAGAAGGGGGTAAGCTTCAAGAAAACAGGATGAGCTCCAAAGACGCATCTATTAGAGCTTGTACACATTGATGTGTGGGGACCGGCACATGTATCATCTCTTGGTGGATCACGTTATTTTGTTTCTTTCATTGTTTCTTTCATTGATAGTTTCTAGTAGGAAACTATGGATCTATTTCTTAAAATATAAATTTGAAGTGTTTGATGTATTTAAGAAGTGGAAAGTACTGGTAGAAAATGAGACAGGTAAAGCTGTAAAGTATCTTAGATCTGATAATGGGGGAGAGTATTGTGACAAGAGGTTTGAGGAGTATTGTACAGTACATGGAATCAAACATCAGAAAACGATTCCAAGGACACCACAGCAGAATGGTGTGGCTGAGTGCATTAACAGAACTATTCTTGAGCGCGCAAGGAGCATGAGGTTGCATGCAGGCTTGTCCAAGATGTTTTGGGCAGATGCTGTAAATATTGCTGTATATCTCATTCATAGAAGTCCCTTAGCACCATTGGATGATGGGTTACCAGAGGAAACATGGACTGTGAAATAAGTGAACCTTACACATCTCAAAGTGTTCGGTTGCACTTCATATGTTCACATTGATACAGAGCAAAGAAACAAGCTGGATGCGAAGTCCAGGAGGTGCACGTTTATAAGCTACGGGCAGCATGATTTTGGCTATCGGTTTTAGGATATAAAGAACTGAAAAATCATCAGAGGCAAGGACGTAGTCTTCAATGAGAAAGTGATGCATAAGGACAGTTTGCAGTAAAAACAGAATAAGGCCGATGAGAAAGAATTCGTAGAGTTGGAAGAGTTACCGGACACGGGTGTTACAGTGCCACATGATGAGCATGTACAGGAGCATGATGAAGCAGAGCCGCAAACACTGGCTGTGAGGAGGTCTACTCGGGAGAGGAGACCCAAGGTCCGATACTCACCCTCCTTACATTATCTACTGCTGACAGATAATGGTGAACCTGTTTTGAAGAGGCATTATGGTCAAATACACGGGTTAAGTGGGAGCAGGCTATGGATGATGAGATGGACTCCCTTGAGTCCAATCGTACGTGGGAGCTCGTCACTCTACCTAAGAGTAAGAAAGCTCTTCATAACAAATGGGTTTACAGACCGAAAGAGGTGTATGATAGTTCAAAGCGGTACAAGGCCAGATTGATAGTGAAAGGGTTCCAACAAAAGGCAGGTATCGATTTTACTAAAATATTTTCACCAATGGTAAAGATGTCTATGATTTGCACGGTCTTGAGTATAGTAGCTACGGAGGACCTACATCTAGAGTAGCTTAGATGTTAAGACAGCCTTTCTTCATGGGGACCTTGAAGAAGAGATATATATGCATCAGCCGACAAGATACATGGCACCAGGAAAAGAGAATAAGGTGTGTAGACTGAGAAAGAGTCTATATGGCCTGAAGCAAGCCCCGGGGCAGTGGTATAAGAAGTTCAACAGTTTCATGTTGGGAAACGAGTTTAGGAAATGTCATGCAGACCACTGTCGCTACCTGAAGAAGTTTGATACGTCGTACATCGTCCTTCTTTTGTATGTTGACGATATGCTTGTAGCCGGATATCAAGCATGAAGGACATCTCAGATCTCAAAAGAAAGTTGTCTAGAGAGTTTGCCATAAAGGATTTGGGAGCCACAAAACAAATCCTTCGCATGAGAATAAAGCGTAACAGGAAAAACAATAAACTAGTTTTGTCACAGGCAAAGTACATAGCCAATGTACTTGATCGATTCAGTATGGGAGATGCTAAGACAGTTAGCACTCCATTAGCCAATCGTTTCAAGCTTTCTAAGGAGCAAGGTGCGAAGACGCAGGAGAAACGGGACTACATGGCTAAAGTCACATACGCGTCCGCTATAGGGAGCCTCATGTGTGCTATGGTTAGCACGAGGCCAGATATTGCTCAAGCAATGAGAGTTGTTAGCAGGTTCATAAACAACCCTGGGAATGAACATTGGGAAGCTGTGAAGTGAATCCTCAGATACCTGGTAGGTACTGTGGATGTAGGGTTATGTTATGGTGGATCGGAAATCGAGCTACAAGGCTACGTCGATTCATATTTGACAGGGGATATTGACAGCAGAAGGAGCACTACAGGGTATGTCTTTACTCTCGGTAGTGCTGCAGTAAGTTGGGTCTCTCAGTTACAGAAGATAATGTTCATTAGTACAATGGAAGCAGAGTATGTTGCAGCTCTAGAAGCGTGCAAGGAGATGGTGTGGATGCAAGGTTTTATGAAAGAGTTGGGGAAGACGCAAGCAGATTGCAAGCTGTACAGTGACAGTCAAAGTGCAATACACTTGGCCAAAAATTCAGCCTTTCATTCAAGGACCAAGTATATTAACATCAGATATCACTTCATACGTTCGTTACTGGAAGATGGATTGATTGCGCTAGAGAAAATCCATACAAGTGAGAACCCTGCGGATATGTTGACCAAGGCGGTCACACGGGAAAAGCTAAAGCTCTGTTCAGCTTTGATTGGTCTTCAAGCTTGAAGACGGGGAGGTGGTGCACTCCGGATGTAGAAGACGAATGATCTATGGTAATGTGTCTCCAAGTGAGAGATTGTTGAGGTATAGAGCCAATCACACCAAGGGTGGTCAGGCGACGGTCAGTGGACTGGGCGCCCGGTGCCCAGGGCGGGAGCCCGACCATGTTTGGTCAGATGCTCGAAATTCTGGCAGATTTCCCTGGAGCTCACTAGATGTTTATGACATTGGGCGGGTGCCCGACCAAGCCTGATCGGGCGCTCGACCGGACGCAATCTGTTTCACGGGGTTTCCTATTATGAGTCCAATTTCCATCTTATGCTATATAAAGGGGTGTAATTCGGGATTAGGGAATTGCATTAGGGTTTCTATACGTCCAAGGTGAGAAGAGGTGAAGAGGTTAGCAAAAAGGGCCGTCTTTGTGCATGGGAGCATACGAGAAGGTGAGTAGATTCATTGTTACTTCGTTTTCTTCATAGTGAAACTTTGCACCTGTGGTTTTTTACCCTTGTTGGGGTTTTTCCACGTAAATTCTGCCTTGTGGATTGTTGGTTTGTTTCAATTCTGCTTCTAGTTATTATTTCTTCTTGTTTATCGTTTTGTGAGTGAGACCAGAGATTGGATCTCGGTTCATCGGCGTTGTTGGCGTGCTGCGCAACAAGAGGAAGATCTACTCGGAGAGAATGTTAAGGTGGTGGAGACGTGTACACATCTCCTTAGGAGAGATGTCTCCTTCTCTTCCTTTAATTCTTCCTAGTTTACTTGTGTGTCTATACACACAAGTATGTATGGTGAGGTGAAGCCTAGTTCCTCTAGGCTTTGTGATACACTCTCATGTGGAGGTTTATATAAAGAGAGGACCATAGTTAGAGAGAGGTATTCCATTAATTAATCTTATAGGGTATTCTTTGGTGTGGGATTCCTTGTACTGGTGGGAGAAAGGTAAGTCTTATATTTTTTTTCTCTTGTTTCTAGTGAAGAAGAAAGGTCGGTGTTGCTACCATGTGGAGTAAGCATATTGTCGAACCTTGTAAATCCTTGTGCCTCTTGTCTCTTGTTTTGGTTTGGTCCTTTTGGCCTTTTGTTTGGCCCTCTTGGCCTTTTGTTTGACCCTTTTCTATTTTGGCCTCACCTACATCAATCACGTGCAAGTGTCTTTTCACGGCATGGACACTTGTTTTTTGAATTAAGACCATTGGATTATTTATTTATTTGCTATCATTTTTAGTCATCCAATAAATGTTTGACAATCTAATAGTTTGATAACCAAATAAGGTTAATTTTTTGGTAAATGACACATTTGAACTAGTGCCCATAATTTAGATGGTTTATTTTGAATTAATCGTATGCCATGCATGCAATTTATCAATTATTTCTAACTATCTAGGTATCATCCATCACACTCTCCAATACATTAACTAGGCCCGACTCGTCTTTCATTGTCAGCAATGCTTGTCAAAGTATGTAGAAGCCCACAATGGGAGCCATCAAGATTATCTTATGTTACCTTAATGGTACTTTGAATTATGGCCTCCGTATCCACTCACACAGTTCATTGGTTACTTCTGGTTTTTCTAATGCCGACTGGGCTGGTTATCAGACAACTCATTTATCCACTACTGGCTTTTGCATCTTTCTAGGCTCCAATTGTATTTCATCGAGGGCCAAGAAGCAACCCATAGTCTCTTAATCCACTATTGTTGAAATCACTTGGCTCACTTTTATTCTATGACATGTCGGTGTTTTTCTTCATCAACCTCCCATTTTATTTTGTGATAATATAAGTGCTCTAAATATGATGGTGAATCTTGTATTTTATGCTTGCGCGAAACACATTGAATTGAACTATCACTTTGTTCATGAGATGGTAGCATTAGAAACCTTGGCAACTCATTATTTCTCTTCGAAGAATCAACTGGCGGATATTTTAGCTCTACTTATAGGCAGTAAATGTGTGTATTCCATCAAGTTGAAATCTGACGACTCTCTGGATAGATACAAGGCAAGGCTAGTCGCCCAAGGGTACAAACATGAGTATGATATTGATTATGACGAGACCTTTGCCCCTGTTGCCAAAATGAAGACTATTTGAACTTTGCTTGCCCCGGCCTCTATTCGTGTTTGGCCCACATTTCAGATGGATGTGAGAATGCCTTTCTTCATGGCGACCTTCAAGAAACGGCGTATATGAAATTGCCTCCAAGGTCTAATACTGGTACTGATGATATGGTTTGGTGCTTGAAGAAGGCTCTATATGGTCTCAAACAAGCTTTGCGTTCCTGGTTTCAGTGATTCCATGACGTAGTTGTCGATGCTGGTTTTTCTCAGAGTGGCCGCGATCCCTCATTATTTATACACACTACCTCTTAGGGTCTTATCATTGTTCTGGTATATGTGGATGATCTAATATTGATTGGTAGTGATTCTATTGGGATTACTGAGCTTCAGATGGTTCTCTCATCTTCCTTCAAAATGAAGGACTTGGGCCCTCTCACCTACTTCTTGGGTCTTGAGGTCTTGCGCTCTGAACAAGGGATTCTTGTAAGCCAACGTAAATATACTCAAGACCTCATTGCTATGGCTTAGTTGACGGATAAAAAATCTTGTCAAACTCCCATGAAACTAAATGTTCAATACGGCCGTGATGATGGGGACTTGCTAGAGCAGCCTACTCTTTGTCATCGCTTAGTAGGTAGTTTGGTATATTTGACAATGACTCGGCCTGACATTGCTTATGTTGTTCAAGTTGTCGATCAATTTGTCTCGGTGCCTCGAAGTTTGCATATGACTGTTGTTCTTCGGATCATCCGGTACTTACGTGCGACTGTGGACCAATCTATGGTTTTCTCTTCTAGTGCTCCTTTAGAGCTTCGGGCATATTCCAATAATGATTGGGTGGGGTGTGCGCTCGTCGGTCCACCATCGGGTATTGCGTGTTCCTTAGCTCCTCGTTTATCTCTTGGAAGTGCAAGAAGCAACCAACGGTCTCCAAGTCAAGCACAAAGTCTGAGTACCGTGCGATGTCTACTGTGTGCAGCGAGGTTGTGTGGCTCCGTGGTCTCCTTTCTGATCTTGGGGTTCATCTCTCAACCCATCTTCATGTCGATAACATCAGTGCCATTCAGATTGCCTCCAACCCTGTCTTTCATGAGAGAACGAAGCACATAGAGGTTAATTGCCACTTCATTTGCAAGAAATATCAATCCAGCATCATCTCACTTCCTCACCTGGCGTCCCGGGATCAGCTCGTTGACATTCTTACCAAGACGCTACCTTCGGCCCGCCATTCCTTCCTAGTTGCCAAACTAATGTTGGTGAATCGCCCGCCTTAGTTTGAGAGGGGTGTTAACTGATGTATGCTTAAGTGTGTATAATGTGTGTGCTGTTCTTCTTTGTAAAGGGGTATTCTGGTACTTTGTCATATATATATATATATATATATATATATATATATATATATATATATATATATATATATATATAATTCTTTTCTTGAGGGTTGTAAGGAGAAACCCATCAACCAAGAGGTTGTATGACATCTTGTCCTTGAGATTCTCCATGGAAAGCCTACATAACAGTAAGATGGTAAGTTGGCCAACGATAAGAAGGGACGACAAACACCAATGGCGAAATGCTTCTGACCCACTAATGGGTGTTGTGGTTTCTTTTCTGAAGATTAAACTGCATTCTCCAATGAATACAAAACGTGTATCTTAAGTCCCTTCTTGAATTATGGGATGGCTAAGCGTAGGAAAAAGGGTCTCATTATATTGTGAAAAAAGATTCTCTCTAGGTCCCTATAGGCTTAGATCCAAAATCAAGGGTTGGACCGGGATCAACCGCGTGTGTGTTATGTGCCCTAAAAAGCTGACGTTGATCTTGATCGTTGATCATGATGGCCATAGGTCTTGTGTGGACATGTGATTAATGCCATAATTAATATGTGGGTTTACCTAAACCGTTTTCATGTTATTAATGCCATAATTAATATGTGGGTTTATCTTAATCGTTTATGTATTCATGGGTTAAAGCAGAGGGTTTCCTCCATTGTCCTCAGAAACTTGAGTTTGGGCACAATGACCGCTAGCCAAGGGAGAGTTGTATTCCATGAATCTCGGTACCTTGTTAATCCATGACTGCTTGGTAGGTTTTAGGATGAACCTTTGGTTATTCTTATGTGGTCATCCTGTGTGAGGGAATTGATGATGAGTTGTGATGGAAAGTCTCCACCCTTGGGCTCAACGCTAAGTTAGTGCCTTTACACTACCTTGCACTAGAGTGTAAGCGTTCATGTTTAAACACTTGTATTTTGAGGATTGCCTCAATTCTTTAGATTGGTAGACCCATCATGCCTGTTCTAGATTAACTTGTGTATATACCATCTTTGACTAATCTTTAGACACGAGGAAATTAGGGAGTTCAAGTTCCTAGTGAAATGTGCTCTAGCCTTCATGAAGTCAATTCAATGGCTCGGATGTGTGTGGTTGGGTGAATGGATTATGATATGATTGAGGTCTATATGATCCAATAAGCGATCCACTAGTTGCCTAGAAACACTTTTGTGGCTTAGATCTTGGGGAGCATATACCATTGATCAAGTTATTTTTAGCAAGGCTCGACGTTTAAATAGTTTTAAATGTTTTAAATCATTGATCTTTTATTTTAACCATCAGAAAAGGTATTAATCATGCTAGATGGATATCTGATGGTTAAGATCGTGTGGTCCACTCGTTGTTTGGCATGGGTATTGAATTAATGGTGGATGGCCATATTTTTTCTCTTTGGGGGGAGGGGGCTTAATCGTATTCTTTTCCTAAATTAGAATGCAACAATTTAATTTTCTTGCCAAAATGAGTAGCCACCATAGAGGAAAACTGTCGATAAATGTAAAAAACTTACAACTTGAAATGCATGAAATAAATCCACGAAAACCTAGTAAAATCATCTATGAATATAAAATAATATTGCAAGGCGACAATGCCAAAGTCTCCACAATTTATTATCATGAGAAATATCCAAAGCAAAAAAAAAAAGAAAAAAAAAAGAGAGAGGTTGAAGTGACATTAGAAGGGAACTCCAACATGAAGAGACGACCATTTCTCCTATCTCTCCCAACTTGCCAGATCTTGCACAACATAAAAATCACCAAAGAAAAGAGCCAAACAATTATTTTCAGTAAGTTGACCCATAAAAATCAAATTGGAAGACAACTTAGGAACATGAAACACATTTTTCAAAATAAAGGACTGATTAGCAGTAGAGGACAACCGTAAAGTACTAATCGACTTACTGGGCAGTAATGCACAATTAGCGGTAAAAATAACTTGATGACCAGTATAAGGACAAACATCACGAAGGTGAGAAGAACTACTGGTTATATTATTTGACGCACCGAAATCAATATACCAAGGAGATGACAAGGATATACCTGACAGACCCGCAATTGAAAGAGCTTGTATAATCTGCTGAACCATTTCAGGGGTTAAAGGAGAGGTAGAGACAGAACCAGCAGAGTCACTGGAAGCAGGTGAAGGCTAAAAAAGAGTAAGGGCGGCAACAAAGGCATGACCACGACTGCGTCCATGGCCATGACCACCACGTCCTCGAGAAACAACAACAAAATCCTTTGCTTTACATTCAGAAATGTCATGATTAGTTTGGTGACAGTAAGAGCACCATTCCTTGCGCTGTGAGACCAAATGCCCCCACCTTTTTGAGGCCAAAGCACGTCACAATGCGAGTATCATGAGTACCAGGTGAAGCCACTTGAACCAAATTAGAGGAATCAGGAGACTGAAGAATCAAGGAAAGAACCTTAAGCCATTGTTTTCCACTAACAAATCATTGATCACAACATTCATGGTTGGAAAGAGGACTATGGTTCAGGAGAGCAACCCGGCAATGCTCTTACTCCGGGCGCAATTACATCAGAAGCTGCCGAACACGTGTCCACTCTCGCAAATCCTGATAAATTTGAAAATCATTAGGAAACTTCGGATCCATCATTACCATCTTAGTCCAGATGGCCACAATATCATTGTAGAACGTCTAAATACTTTTGTCACCTTGGGAAAGATGCACCAAATCCTACTCTAAACGATAGAGACGGGCTTCATTGCTGGTATCATCCGTAAGTGATCCCACATAACCTTAGCCATGCGATGTGGAGTCAACCCAACAGCGATAGATTTTTCAACCAAATCCAAAATCCAGGTTGTTATTCAACCATTCCTTATCTCTCAATCAGCTAGTTTCTCAACATCTATCGATTTTGGGGTCTGAACAGACCCATCTATCAGCTCCAGAGACACGAACCTTCAGAAATGCTTAGAAGTGAAGATACCAAAGCCCGTAATTGGTGCCATCAAAGGTACGCCGGGGAGCATCACTGCGAAAAATTTCAGTCTCTATAATCACAAAAAAACACACACTAAGATGCAAGATCATATCACGGAATCACCAACCAACAGATCGCATAGCACACAATAGCTCTAGCGATCCACCAGATTATTTTTTTTCAAAAGATCGCAACCTGCACCTGATCTTCCCTCAAACACCGTGCGGCAAAAACTGACAGAATCGTATGGTCACAATTTTTTAAGACAAGATTCGTATGAACATATGACACTAAAGAACACTAGAAGGGAACCACGAAATCCAAAAAAAGACTCACTAATAGATAAGGATCAAACTGTGAAGAACATCGGATCTAATATTCTTAGATCATCCGCTATGATACCATGATAGGTTTCAAAGAAAACCAAGAGAAATCACCACACATAACAGAACATCAGATTGGTGAGGTTTGCATTATCCCCAAACCCTCAAAGAAAGCAACAATATATATCAACCAAGGAAGAGAACAATGTACAAGAATACCCCTATATAGGCATAGCCACCCAACATGGGCCAAGGGGTAAAAGAGGAAAAATATAATACAAACAATAATACAAGCATAATATAAACAGTTGAGGGGACAAACCCCTCCACCACGGCCATCTAGTCATACAGCCCAACCATGTGTGGCATGGGCAATCATATATGTCTAACACTATCTAATTGCTTTCCCAATGTTTGCATATTCTAGACTGGTGAATACGTTAGTTTGCTTCACTCAAATTGGGGTATTCAAATTGTTTTAATTAAGTGATTGAATTTTTGTGCTCCTCTTTGGGTAACGACATCCTCTCACTCGAAAATTATTAGTTCCTCCCCTACAATGTTAATTTTAATTTGGTCATAATTTGTTTCCATAGAGCTCTCATCAATTCTGCAATGACTTTATTGTCCTTGTGGGGGTGGAAATAACTACTATTTTCTCATATTTTCTGTTTAAAAAAAAATAACTCTATGTTGAATTCTGTCTATTTTGTCATCTGTTTCTTCTTTCTTGGTAGGTGAAGAAGATACCGGAAACATTTCTGTCAGTTGAGGATTATGTTATGTCATATATCTTCCCTCTGATAGAGGAAACACGTGCAGACTTGTACTCTACTTTAGAAGTGGTCGCTAATGCTCCTTTTGCAGAAATAACAGCTATAAGGGAATCAAAGCATGCGTCAGATTTATCTTACATCGTTGAAGTTAGTGGTTGGAAATGTGGATCAGGTCTTGGAAACAATGAAATTTACAAACCAATGCCTGGGGATATTTTGATTCTTTCTAATAGGATTCCGGAGGTTGCAGCAGATCTTCAAAGATATGGCACGACTTATTTTCTGGCATCAGTTACTGATCCTGAAATTCTTTTTATTGATGAAAAAGAAAATTCGAAGTCAGTTACTTTGTTTACTGAAGTTCAATCGGACAAAGAATACCACAACTGTTTTGGAATTAAAGGATCAAAGAGGATTGAAGTTGCAGATGGAACGGGGAATTCACTTTATGCAATTTTTCTTAGAAATTTAACAACAAACAATCGGATATGGAAGGCTCTAAGCTGGGAGATTGATGAGGAGTACAACAATCTGAATATGATCAGAGAGGTTTTGTACACCAAGTCCTTGGTATGTAGACCTGATTCTTCTGCATTTTCTGTAATTTAGAAGAATTACATGATACATTTGCATATCATGAAAAAATGGCAATCTATATGCATGGACTCTGCAGTAGCGGCATACATGTATCTTATCAGAACAGTCCAATTTTTAGGTCCCATTTTTCATGGTTCATAACCGAAAATCTCAGGAAAATGATAATCAGACTTATCCAATTGGTGATCTTCAAATGGATGATTCGGTTTAAGGTACTTATGCCAAGTATATGGTGGCTCTAGGGTTGTCAAACAGCCATGCCTGGCTTGGTATGGCTTTGATTTTGAACTGCACCTGTGTGGATGGGCATACTCTGCTAGCAATAGCATAATGAATAAATTAGTATTACTGTTGTTTCTATTCATACTTGCTTCTGCATATGTTTTCATGGGCTCTTCTGCAAATGTTTTTATTAGCAGTGATAGCATGTAACATCATTCTTGATTTTCGCTCGAGGCATAATTTTCTCATAGATGTAAAGAGTAATGGTTTTTATATTTGTCTTGTCAGGACGTGAGCACATGCAATGCCTGTTCTTATGGACAAATAGATGTTTGGGCTACTAAGTTCTATGGCAATTTAATCTCTTTAAATTTGAATGCCACGCAAATGGATGCAATATTAAGTGCTTTATTGGCTATACAGTGCAAGCATTCGCATTCATTCAAACTTATCTGGGGCCCACCGGGGACAGGAAAGACAAAAACCATTAGTGCATTGCTATGGGTTCTCTTGGATATGAACTACAGGACCCTTATATGTGCACCAACAAATGTTGCAGTCACACAAGTTTGCTCACATCTCCTGAGCTTAGTCAAAGAATATCGTGGACGGGATAATGAAAATGGATTCTCTTGTTTTTCCTTGGGTGATGTGGTGCTATTTGGAAATACGGATCAAATGTCAATAGATGAGAATTCTCAACTTCAAGAGATATTTTTGGACTATCGTGCTGAACGGCTTGCCGAATGCTTTGCACCCGCATCTGGATGGAAAAATATGCTAGTTTCATTGATATCTTTACTTGAAGATTGCGTCCCTCAGTATCACACTTGGAAAAAAGAAGAAGAGGAGACTGTTAGTTTTAGGGTGTTTCTAAAGAAGCAACTGAAGGCCATTGCAGTACCCCTTCGTGACTGTATGAGGCTTCTGCGGGTCCATTTAACTAGAACTTTCATTTCCGAGAATGAATCTGCAAACATTGTTTCTCTTTTCAGTTTGCTTGAAACTTTTGGAAGTTTGTTGTGCTCCAGAGGTGCTTCCAATAAAGAACTAGAGGAGCTTTTTTCTCCTGAAGATCCACCAAGTGAACATTTTCCATCTACAGATGTGCCGCTTAGTGCCCATTCCATGTTTGAGGGCTCTGCCGGAAAAACTTTGGACAAAACAAGAAGAGAATGCCTTCATATTTTAGGAGTTCTTAAAGACACTCTTCAGTTACCCCTTACAACTAGTAAGGATTGGATCAAAGAAATCTGCTTGAAGAATGCTACGCTCATTTTCTGCACCGCTTCTACTGCTTCTAGGTTGCACCATTACGAGATGGAACCTTTGGAAGTTGTGGTTATTGATGAAGCTGCACAGTTAAAAGAATGTGAGTCGGTTATTCCACTTCGAACCAAAGGTATACGGCATGCTGTTCTCATTGGAGATGAGTGTCAGCTGCCTTCTACAGTGAAGAGCAAGGTCTGGGTCTGCTCCTCTATAAAATTCTACAATCATTTCATTGGTATTTTGCTTCATTTATCTTTTGGGCTTCGATTATTTTGTTTTAGGTCTCTGCGGAAGCTGGGTTTGGAAGAAGTCTTTTTGAAAGGTTGGGTTTGCTGGGGCATCAGAAACATCTCCTCAATTTGCAGTATCGTATGCACCCTGCAATAAGTGCTTTCCCGAATGCCAAGTTTTATGGTGGCCGGATTTTGGATGGTCCAAATGTCACAGATGCGAACTATGAACAGCATTTTCTTCAGGGAAGTATGTATGGTGCTTATTCATTCATACACATTGCTGATGGGAGGGAGGAGAAGGAAGATATTGGATATAGTTGGAAAAATATGGTCGAGGTGGCTGTTGTCTTGAAAATAATCAGAAGCCTTTTTAAATGTATGAGTACTTTTTGTTGATTAGTTTGTTTCTGATCTAGATTATTTCTGGTTCTTCAGTGTTCCTGAAATATTGATGTGACATTCTCTTGTTGTAGATTTCTTTTTGATGTTAACTTTGTCAAAATTAGTTTCTGGTACATTGAAAATTTTCTTTCCAAAACTATGCTGTACTTGTAGTTATAGAAGAATTGTAGATTTCTAGTTATCAATATGAAAGGAAAATAGAAGGATAAGATATGTCTATTAGAGGAAAAGGAAAAAGATAAGAAAGAAAATAGGAGAAGCTTTCTCACATAGGATGAGGGTGTGGACCCATGGTCTTAGAGGAGAAATGGGTCCACACACTGCTACCTAGCGAAGGATACGCACACGGGTTATAACATCGTTTTGATACCATGATTAATTGTAGATTTTAAGTTATCTTTCATTCAACAATGCAATGAGGCCCAATATGGAAGATTTCTATTAAAGTCGAATAGAAAGAGATCATATTAGTTACAACTTGCAACTATACAATTCAGATCAATTTGTTACAAATATCAATTCTCATCTCCTTTTGGAATCAAATGTGTTGATTGTGGAGATCTATGGTGGGCCCACCATGGGATAATAGGCCACGTGAGGGACAGTGATTACTCCCTTCATTAGGCGTGATGGCTATTTTACAGATGAATGTGCTGGACAGTCAAATCTTACAACAGTTGGATTGTGTTGATTGGCCTTGCATAATTTAAAATTTCTAAGGAATTTATTTATCTCTTATGAATTAATTTATTGAATTTGATATCAGATGTTTCTGCTGGTTTTGTTCATTTTAGTTTAATGTTCTCAAGGTGGGATATATTCTCTTGTGATTTGCAAGACTTACATTACATATTTACTCAGTGCTGTAATAAATTTTCCTTTTGTAGCATGGGAAGGTACGGGGCGAAGCCTCAGCATAGGAGTGGTGTCCCCATATAGTTCTCAAGTTAATGCAATTCAGGAGAAAATTACAAACCGGTATGAAAAGCACAATGGTTTTTCTCTGAAGGTTAGGTCTGTTGATGGGTTTCAAGGTGGCGAGATGGATATCGTTATACTTTCAACTGTCAGGTCCAATAGCAAGGGATCAGTTGGGTTTCTCGCGAATTTTAACCGAACGAATGTGGCCTTGACAAGGGCTAGGTATTTTTCGCATACAACCCCACCGGAAATGTTATGTTAGTTACTAGTCCCATCAGGAGGAGGTGTTCTTGGTCATTGTTATTTACCTTGAACTTCTTAGTTTAAATTTTATCTTAATTACTAGTCCCATCTTAAGGTGCTTTTGGTCATTGTCTTTTGCCTTTGATTTTTTTGAACTTCTTAGTTTTAGTCAAGATTTCTATTTAATTACTTGATAGCTTGCTTGTTTTTATCGTAGGCATTGTCTTTGGATTTTGGGAAATGAATCAACCTTGAGTCGAAGTGGTTCGATTTGGGAAGAATTAGTACATGATGTGAAGCGGAGAGGGCGCTTCTTTCATGCCGATAAGGACAAAGGATTGGCCAAAGCAATTTTACAAGTTAAGAATGAACTTAATCAGCTTGATGATTTGCTCAAAGTGGACTCTATACTTCTCAACACGGCTAGATGGAAGGTATAATAGTCAATTGTCTTAGTGGTACTTCCGGTCTTCTTCCATGAATTTGCTGGGTTTGACCTCACAAATTCAATGGAACTCTTGAAATTATTTCGAATCTTATTCTTTTCTGGTATGTTCATCTATATTTAGGTTGGTCAAATTTCATTTCTTTTGGAGGGAGAAAGAAGTGTATTATTTTTGGTGCTCCATCAGGACACCGTATCACTTGGATCCTATTCCCCTTAGTAAAATAGGGCTAGGGAGTTGGCTGATCATATTTGCAGCAGAAACTTGATTCAAATCCTTAAAAATACCACACAGACATGCATAAATTAAATAAACAAAGGACTTTAGTTGAAAAAACCAACAAGCTACTACAGAATGGTCCCATGTTGTCAATTGTATGTGATCTTACCATAAATTCGAGTTTCCGTGGGGCCCACTATAATATCTTTGTGGCATATAAATTGTGTATCATGCGCGCCCTCTCATGCTGGGCAGGAGCCCGAGAAGTAGCCTGATTCAAAATTCTGGTGGGACACACCACAGGGAACAATGTAAAATGACACCTAAAACCTGAGGGATGTGGTGCATCCGGTACATTACTGTACATTCAACTGTATTGGATCATTCTTGCAGCTAGTTGGATGATAAAGTTATTGTCCAACTATCATAAAATTAGCAAAGTGTGCTTGGTCTGTACAACATCTAAACCATTCAATAGGTTGGCTCCACCATGAAGGCACGTAGAGCAAAAATAGGCCAACCTATTCATTAGGTGGGCTGTGAATGTATTTTGGATCAGATCAGTGGTTGTATCTACTATGTGGCCCACGTGGTAAGTGAATCTCTCTCTCTCTCTCTCTCTCTCTCTCTCTCTCTCTCTCTCTCTCTCTCTCTCTCTCTCTCTCTCTCTCTCTCTCTCTCTGTGTGTGTGTGCGCGCGCGTGTGCATCTTCTGTATTGATTTGGTATAGAAAGTTTTACGAATTTTATTCATGATGTGTAGGTTCTTTTCAGTGATGATTTCCGGAAGTCTTTCACAAAGTTAAAGCATCTCCAGATCAAACAGACAGTGATTCAATTGTTACTGAAGCTTGCTGAAGGTTGGCGTCCAAAAAGTAAAAGTCTTGATTTTCCAGACTCCTTTCAGCTTGCAAAACAGTGCCGGGTCAAAGAGTTGTATCTCATATGGATGGTTGACATTGTAAAGGATGGAAGATATTCCCAAGTGTTGAAGGTCTGGGACATTTTACCAATGACAAAAATCCCAAAACTAGTGAAGCGTCTTGATAACGTTTTTGCAATGTATACCAACACTTATATAGAGCACTGCAAAGTGAAATGTGTCGAGGGGTATGTTCAAATAGCAGTTTGGTCATTTCTTATAATGGAAAATTGAAAAGATGTGAAAATGTTGCAGGCATTCCTTCTACAAACCATTTTCCCTTCTAAATTGGCATGTTCATTTGTTTCACACTATCTTGTGGTGATCCGATTAGCTTGTCTTTTATTGCTTTTATTTTTAAATTTTTATTTGTTATGTTTTCCCACAAAACATAAAAAATGAAAAATGATGCCTTGGGTTTTAGGAAAAAAGGTCCCCAATATTTTGTTTTCTGTGAAATGGCAAAGCTCTTATACATTTTCTGACATGAGCGGTCATGCCTTACCAATTATCTAAACTTTTTTTTTTCCTTTTCTGTTCATTTTTATGTCTCACAATCTTCTATGATATATCAAAAGTAAAGTTCGAAACCGTTTTTTTTTTTTTTAAATGGCCATTAAGGCTTTGATTGGTATGAAATTGCAAATTTTTAGAAAATTTTCAACATGACCTCTAATTTCTCTTCAATTATCAAAATATCATGCAGTTGTAATTCCTGCTTACAAATAGTGTTCCAAATATCATTGATATTATTGATAATATTCACGATATTATCGGTATACCCAGGTTAACGATACCAAAACTGCTGGAAGTACAAAAATTTCTAGATATCATAGATATTTTCAATAATATTGGCAAAACTTGGCGGTATTGTCAGTATGAACTATACTTTAGAAGAATCCCTTATAAAAGTTCCCTTGTATTGGCAATATCATCAATAATATCCTCAATACTAGTGATAATAATCGTGATACCAGGGAAACATCCACAAATAGCCGAAAATTGAATGAAAATGGAAAAAAAAAATTCAAAAAACGAAAAATTCTTAATGAGTTTTGGCCCTATAAAATGAGTGTCGGTCCATTGATTGGCTACAAATTTTGTATCTTTATTTTATACTTATCCTTTTGACAACACATGGCTAGGGCCCTATAAAATGGAAACTTATTATATATAGTTGTCTTTTACAATATTTTTATGTTTACATGTCTAAATATGTGTCTTTTAACATCTCCTGAAGTTTCACGGAAAATTTTCACCTTTTTCCCAACGTTTCCCCAATGTTTCCCTTGGACGGAAATATTTTTCCAAGTATCCATGATACTAATACATGTTTTTGTATCCTCGTTCATCGATATGTAATGACACCGATACTCTGAACACGTCTTACAAAAAATTATGTGTATTTACTGATGCTATTTGGTTTATTTCCTGATTTTCTTGACTAGAATATTATCCTGTTGAAAGACCATCAATTTTCTTTCCCACTTTTTCTAAGAAACTTGCAGCATTCATAATGATATGTGAAGAAACAGAGATCTTTGTTTTGGTATTTTATTTCTATATCAGTTTTGAACTTCAAACTTTTTGAAGTTGTGATGGTGCTTTGTTGGCATAGAGCCGTAGACTATGGTTCTTTGGAACGAGATGAGCGTTTGGTTTTGGGGTGGGAAATGGGATGAGCGCTCGATTTTGGAAGGATTTCTGGTTAGGGAAGCGTAAGCTGCAAGATTAGTTCCCCAATTTGGCCCACAAGGCGGTGGATTTGCATATCACTGTGAATGGATGTTTTGTTCTTCAAAGGTCCCAAGGGGTGTGGCTTCTTCCGTTTTGCAAAAATCTGCTGGATGTTAAAGCTGAAGAGTTGCTTTCAATGCTATATCTCTTGGCTGGCGCTCCTCCTTCGGAGCAGCCGGATTTGGCGCGATGGAAAGGGAGCTATTCAGTAGTCTTTTTGGTGAAATCTTTGTTCTTCTCTCTCTTCAGTGCTTCGGCTAGGAATGGGAGGGTGCATTCTGCAGTTTTGTGGTCCTATGGGGCTCCTTCCAAGGTTTTGGCTTTTGCTTGGTTGGTCAGTTGGGAGAGGGTCCTAACAATTGAAAATTTGCAAAAGCAGGGTTTAATTCTAGTTAATGCTTGCCTGCTTTGCTTGGGCAACGAGAAACCGATTTTTCATCTTTTCTTACAATATTCGTTCTCTAGGAAAGTGTGGGATAGATTCTTCATGTCTATTGTAATTCCTAGCCACAACAAACCCGGATCAACCCTAAGTATTAGAAATTTGGATCTAATACCACCGTCAATCGGTGCACTTTGCGGAAGCACGTTCAACGAAGATAGAACAATTAAAATAGAATAAACCAACCAAGCAAACACAAACACAAGATTGTTTATGTGGAAAACCCTTGCGGGAAAAAAACCACGGCACAAAGCGACAAAGATCTCCACTATAATCAAAGCCTTGGAGTTACACTACTCACCTTCTCCGATCACAGACGCAACCCGATCTCCCCTTGCAATGCACAACCCTAGGAAAACCCTAGCCCTTGAGAAAACCCCTTCCCTAGCCCTCTCACCTTGCAAAACCCTTGCCCTTAGAGAGCAAACACTTGTCTTTGGAGAGAAACCCCTCATCTCAACTAAATATCCCGATTTGCACAAAATCGTGTAATTAATCAGTGTCCGTCGGTCAGACGACAGAGCCCGACTTTGCTCCCAAACTGAGAAGTCCAGCACGCTATCAGTCAGTCCGACAGAGCCCTACGTCGTTTCCCAAACTATGCAAAATCCAAGGCATCCACACAACATTGTCTTTTGGTGTGGCTTGGGTTTTGCCTAATTCTATTGTAGACTTCTTTAGTCAGTGGCATGGTGGTGGCTAACATTACACCCACACCTTTGGGACAGTTGTAGACTGAGTGAAGATAAGCTCGTTTCAACACTGAGGTCCTGGTATTAATTCCCAACGTGGGGGGTGGCTAACATTGCAATGTGACTAACAATGTGGGGTGTGTGTACTAACAGTGGGATTTGTGTACCCGTGTTTTAAATAGCTACGCTATGTAGCGTGTAGCTTACACTACGTAGCTCATGAAAATAGCTTAAGTTGCATGTAGCCTATGCTACATCCTAAATTGCATACGCTACACACTATGTAGCTCACATGATGTTTTCAATGATTTGTTACATTTTTCTATTTCCAATAAAAAGTAGTTAACCTTTTTAATGCTTTTATTAAATTGATATAAAAAAAACATATTAGATCAGTTTCATTGCTATTTCTTTACCTTTATATTTAATCATTGCCCTTTCCTATTACTTTAGGTTCCATTTTGTTGCACCAAAAACCATGAAATTTTGCTTTCATTATGAATCAATCTAATTTGGTGCAGAATATCATGACATTGGTGCAACCAAGCACCTTGATTAAAAAAATAGTAGTCGCGTGTAACTTACGCTGCACGCTATGTAGCTTACGCCTCACGCTTTAAAGGGGTGAACACGATGCTACACGCTATTCGCTATTTAAAACACTGGTGTGTACTAACCCAAAAAAATAAAAAATAAAATCTCTCTCCTTGCGGGGCTGTCGTCTACTTGGGGTGAAAGGAACCATAGATGCTTCAGAGATGTTTCCGGGAATGCTAAGGGAGCCTTCTATGAAGCTAGATCCCTGGTTTTAGGTTGGGCCGTGCTAAGCTTAATCGTTGTAACCTGTCAGGTCTAGATTGGTCCGTGCTATAGTTTTCTGTTTTGTTCGTCTTCTTTGTATTCTTTCGCAGTCTTGCTGCTTTTTTAATAAATTGTCATCTTTAATAAAATAAAATAAAAATCTCTTTGTTGTTTGGTTATTTCTATTCTTTCTTCACATAAGTGAATTCGTCACTGCTTGTACTTAGAAACTTCTTAATGACTTCTTTTTGTCGTTTGTTCTAGAAAACTTGAAGTGCCAATCAGCTGGAATATAGGATATGATATCATGCAGTATAAGAAACTCGGCAAAAATGAACATGTGGCAGACATGGGAAGTGCAACAGTCGAAGAGTATATGGAGAACTCCAAAGTCAGTGAGAGTTTGTTATTGATGAAATTCTACTCATTATCATCTGGACTAGTGAAGCACTTGCTCACTGATAATGAAGGGAGAGAAATTGATATTCCATTTGAAGTATCTGACCAGGAAAGGGAGATAATACGCTTTCCTGGTAGCACCTTTATTCTGGGAAGGTCAGGAACTGGGAAGACGACAGTACTGACAACGAAGCTGATTCAAAGGGAGCAACAATTTCATCTTTCTTCAAAAGGATTCTCTGATGTAAAGGTTGCCTTGTCTGAGGTTGTGCGTGAGAAGAGTGAGCTAAGTAAAGATCCTGAAGTGGTAAAGGAAAGTTTCTTACGCCAGATTTTTATCACTGTCAGCCCAAAACTTTGTGCGGCTATAAGGAGCCACATATGTCAACTCCAAAGGTGTGTTGCATGCATACATTTTTATGTCCGTCTTGGAATTATCATGTTGCTGTTTTATTGTTTATTCATGCTGCCCTCTGTTCAACATTAGTTTCATATTTAGATACCTTAATAGATACAAGGGAGAGGATTGAATATTTTATTCATCGTAGGGTGAGCATCAAATGACCATCTAACCAGAGGAAACATCGCATCTATGCTAGCCTACCAAGAACTGCATGACCACGTTGGAAGTTGGGAACATATGATCTCTTCTGCTTAGCACCATAGTTCACAAACCAGGTCAGTTAAATTGGGTTCAGTCAAGTCGACCAGGCTATGTCCCTAATTAGGTTCAGAACTTCAGATAACCAATCTCATGCTGGTTTTGGCATGTACTTAGGATTCATCCACCTGGCATGGCCACAACTCACAACAGTCCACCGTGCCTAGGAAATTTATTATTATTATTATTATTATGGTTTTTTTAACTACTATATGTTTTGCAATAAAAAATAGTAAAAATGTTTCCTTGAACCACCTGGTCGATCCATTGTGTCCCAGTTCAACCCCCCCCCCCCCCCCCCCCCCCCATTTACAAACCGAGAACGACAACCTGGGTCTGTTTTGCAAACTTGCTGTTGGGGACATTTTTAAAATAATATATTTAGTAATTAATAAACATTACAAAATGGTTTTCAACTTTTTTATTAAGAAATTAATCATTTCATATTCCTTGCCCAATAAGTATTATAATTTTGCCCACCTTACCATCTCCTTAAGGATGGGCCTTTGCTAGCAAGTTGGTGAATGCTGTTGGTTGTCAAGGACTGTTGCATGCATGTGCATTATTTAGCTATATCATAGTAACTTCCCAACAATGCGTATCCCTTGAATCACCAACAACATTATGATTGCATGCCTGGTTATTATCACTTTATCCTCATAATGCAGGACAGCATGGCCTACATTATGTGCCAAGTAGTCTGGAATCATTAAGGGCCAAGTAGGTAAATTGGTCTTAAGCATGCATTTTCATGTAGAATAAATAACTCTTTAAATGTAACCATATCATGACCATAGTCTTATTTCTTTGTCAAGCAGGTGATGCTTGATGTGATCAGTATTCATGTTTAGAAACTCCTAAAATCATGTCTCTTGGATCTCCACAATCTTGGAGTGAATCTTATATGGAATCTCATTGTTTGGTGTAATTCGCTGTGCCATAGTTGTAAGAGCAATTGACTTGCTGAAATGTTCTTGCTTTCAATCCCACAAATTTTCAATCTTTAAAGGAGATAATGTCCTCTTTTTTATCTGGGGGACTTTCAAACTGCATAGTGTAATTCCCTGTTTATACAATTGTTGTGCTTAAGTTTCATATCCCCACTTCCTTTAAAATTGGTTTTCAGTTCAGTTTATTAAGACCCTAATTGGTTTTACTATCTGATGTTGTTCCTTTTTGGAAAGTGATACGTATTTCATTTATTGCTTTCTACATTTAGCATTATTTATTGGAGTGGCTTCTAAAATATTGTGATTTTTTTTTGGGTATTATTTGATTTTTTCTTTTTCTTTTTCAAGCTGAGTGGATCTCATTTATTGTTTTTGCCTCTAGCTTTACTTCTGGTGGTGAATCTTCTGGCAGTGCTAATTCTACTGATATGCATGATATCAGCGACAGCTTAACTGATTTCATGGATATTCCCGATAGTTTTATTGATATACCACACAGGCATTATCCTCTTGTAATTACCTTCCAAAAGTTCTTGATGATGCTTGATGGGTCCGTGTCGAATTCATACTTCAATAAATTTCACAGTGTAAGGGAGCTTTCTACGGATACAAGAAGAGTTTCAAAGTCTCCTGCTCTCCAAGCACTTATCCGAAGTAAAGTGGTTACCTATGAGTGCTTCATAGCGACTTACTGGCCTCATTTTAACACACAGCTGACAAAGAAGCTTGACCCTTCAACAGTATTCACCCAAATCATTTCACATATAAAGGGTGGATTGGAGGCAGGTGACGCCTTGGATGGTAAACTTCAGAGGGAGAGTTACATTATGCTTTCTGAGGGCCGGGTGTCCACTTTAAGCAGCGAAGAAAGAGAGAGGATTTACAACATTTTCCTTGATTACGAGAAGAAAAAAGCACAGAATGGAGAATTTGATTTGTCTGATTTGGTGACTGACCTTCACCGGCGACTTCGTTGTGAAGGCCATGTTCTTGAGAAGGTAGATTTTGTTTATATTGATGAAGTCCAGGACCTAACGATGAGACAGATTGCACTTTTCAAATATTTATGCAAAAATGTTCAGGAAGGCTTTATTTTTGCTGGCGACACAGCACAAACTATTGCCAGGGGAATCGATTTCAGGTTCCAGGACATAAGATCTCTCTTCTACAAAGAGTTCATTTGTGGGCTGAGTGGATCTAAGGAGAGAGGGATGGAAAAGGATAATCGAGTCTCAAAGATTTTCCATTTAAATCAGAACTTCCGAACTCATGCAGGTGTACTGAAATTGGCACAGAGTGTCATCGACTTGCTCTATCACTTCTTTCCATTGTCAATTGATCTTTTAGGTCCTGAGACTAGTTTTATACGTGGAGAAGCACCGGTGCTACTTGACTCTGGGAATGATGAGAACGCAATTATAACAATTTTTGGGAGTAGTGGAAGTACTAGGGGTGTGGTGAATGTAGGGTTTGGACCCGAACAAGTGATTTTAGTTCGTGATGATTGTGATAAGAAGCAAATATTTGACCATGTTGGAAAACAGGCTCTTGTTCTAACAATTGTTGAGTGCAAAGGGCTCGAATTTCAGGTAGTATATAACGCTCTGTCAATTTGACTGTTTACAGGAGTTAATGATCCTTTACCTGAAGATATGCACGGTGTCTCCACCCGTTTGTTCCTACTTCCTACAATTGGGTCTAATGGTTCATTGATCGAGACCAGTGATCTGATGGCCCCCACCTTAATGGACAATGCCCTAAATGTCTACCATGTTGGATGTTCCTGTTACTGACCGGTCGCGCTAAAAGCTCGAGCTGTTAGGGAATGGTAGAACAATGTATATCGGGGGGTTTTCTAATGCCTCCAATGTTGGAGGCGTCAGCAAACCCCCTGATATACATTGTTCTACCATTCCCTAACAACTCGAGCTTTTAGCGCAACTGCTCAGTAACATGGTATTAGAGCAGGACGTTCAGCAAGTCCCGGGGTTTGCAAAATTCGGTATTATAGAGCATCCGGTATTGTATCAGCCCAGAGTATCACGTGCAGGTCCGGACGTCCTGCTCTGATACCATGATACTGACCGGTTGCGCTAAAAGCTCGAGCTGTTAGGGAACGGTTCCTTAGGTGGGCTTGTCATCATCCATCCATTGTTGCATCCATCTGATCAATGGTCTTGATACCAAATTGTGATATTTTCTTATAGGAACTAGGTGCTGGAGATTGCTATTTGTATACATGGCCATGGTATTAAAAAATGGTTATGTTATGTAATGGTAACGGTGGTGCCTCTTACGCGATACGGGCTGTAACGGCAGATTTGAGAAAAAAAAATGGCCCACAATGGGCTGATACGAGGCCATAACAGACCGATACCGGTCCAAAATGGGCCTCTACTGACAGTTGAAGGGCTGAAACATTTTTTTTCCAAAAAGAAAAAAGAAATGACCATTATAGGGCCGTAAGGGCTGTTACTGGGGCAGCCCATATCATAACATCCATTAACGTCACTGTTACTGTTATTGAATACCTTGCACATGCCTGAGGATCATTTAATTCCTCTATTGCTTATGCATGCATTTGGTTGGGTTTTATTCTTAGATTCCTATGTCTTGTTGCTTGTGTAGGACGTACTGTTATATAACTTTTTTGGTGCTTCACCTTTGAAAAATCACTGGAGAGTAATCTATAATTATATGGAAGAGCTAGATCTTTTCGACTCCAAATCAGAGTCATTTCCATGTTTCAATAGTGCCAAGCACAGTATCCTTTGTTCAGAACTGAAGCAACTATATGTCGCCATTACTCGTACAAGGCAACGGCTGTGGATTTGTGAGAGTATTGATGAATTCTCTAAGCCCATGTTTGATTACTGGAAGAAGTTATCTCTTGTGCAAGTAAGACACCTGGATAGCTCACTTGTACAGGCTATGCTAGCAGCAAGCACTCCCGATGATTGGAGGTTACGTGGTATCAAGGTGTGTATTCTTGTGATTTCGGTTTCGGTAGCTAGGGCTGTCAATTTGCCTTTTATAGCTGTCATGAGTCGGTCTCGTTCTGATTTTTAAGATTGAAAAGGAAACGGGCTTGCATTGTGCCTGGACATTGACAGACCTATCTGCATCTTCTTGTCGCATTTATGATTTGCATAATATTCCCAATTGTTGTGATATCTGATAAAACACATGCCTCTGTTTCAATTTTTCTACAGCTTTTTAATGAGCATAACTACCAGATGGCGACGATGTGTTTCAAACGGGCTGGAGATGAATTCAGGGAGAAGTGGGCAAAAGCAGCTGGCCATTATGCTCATGCTGAACATATTCGTTCCACAAATTCCGAAGAGGCTCGGACTGCACTTAGTCTAGCTGCTGAGATTTATGAATCCATTGGCAAGGCTGAAACGGCTGCACAATGTTTTATAACATTTAATGAGTATGAAAGGGCAGGTCTGATTTGTTTGTTCATACCCTATTTGTTTGTAAAGATGCATAGACTATCTATACTGGTAGCAGTTTGTATGATTCTGGATTAGCTGATTTTGTGGTTTTCTCTTTGTTATATCAAGTGCAATTGGGTTCCACACCCAGCCTATTTATAATCAGGTCTGGATTTGAGCTCCAGACCTGACTCATTAATGTTTGGGTCAGGACCTAAGATGATCTAGCGCTGACACATTTACATAGTGTTCCAGCTTCTTTTTTTTCCGTCCGGTTTGAGTCGGTTTTGCCTACCTCTGATCCCTGTTTGAGATGGACTTCCTATTTAGCATCCTGCCACATTCCTTGTTAGGCCTTTTGGTTTTAGCTAGCTGCCTTAACTAAAGGAAGCTACTTACAATGAAATTACTAGTTTTAGAATCTATTTATGAAAATGTAAGAGGTAATGAAAGACAATGAAGTCTAAATTATATTGGGAATCTAAAGAGATGGATCTGAGGCGGGTCCTAACTGGTTCTATGTTTGGGTGTTCCAAACCCATCCTTTATATGTCTAGCAACTAATGGTAGATGAAAATAACAGAAGACAAGATCCTTGAAAAAACAACACATTTTGTTCAATTGCAACACTCTTCAAGACTGGTGCAACAAAACCATGGTTTTGAGACCAGTCAACTTGGATTCGGTACGCCTGATCCAGTTCGCTACCACAAGTCCCCCCCACCCCTACCTGGCCAATACGCCTCCCAACTCAAGCGAGTTGCGAATCAACTTAAGACTGAACAAGTCGATCCATGTCACCAAGTTTAAAAACCTTGGTGACTTGGTCACTGCACATGCTACAATCTGTAGTTTTCTGAAAATAAATCCACATTCTATCTGTATCAGTGTTTTAAATAGCTACGCTATGTACCGTGTAGCTTACGCTACATAGCGTAGCTTAGCCTAAACGCTACGTAGCTCATGAAAATAGCTTAAGTTGCGTGTAGCCTACACTACATGATTAATTTGGATACACTACACGCTACATAGCTCACATTACGAGTCATTTTTCACTATAACATTTAAATCAATAATGTTTTTAATGATTTCTTACATTTTTCTATTTCAATGAAAATTACTTAGTCTTTTCAATGCTTTTAGTAAAATAATATAAGAAATATTTTTAAATAAGTTTTGTTGCTCTTTCTTCACTTTTATATTTAATCACTTTTATCTAGCATGTTATGAAATTTTGTCAAATTTTATTACTAATCATCTAATTTGGTGCAACCTAGATTAAAAATCTAAGTAGTGTGTAGCTTACGCTACACGCTATGTAGCTTACACCTCACGCTTCAGAGGGGTGAAGGCTACGCTACACGCTAATCGCTATTTAAAACACTGATTTGTATACATGGGTTTAGAGTCCTTTATACAGGCAGGCTCTAAAACATTCAAGAAGTACCTCTTCATATTGTTCCTTACCATATAAATCAAACCTCATGCAATACAGTGAAAACCCTAATTAAAGCAAATAGGATTGGAATGTAATTAAGTAGAAAATAAAAGGAATCTAAAACTTTCTAAAATCAGCTTATACTCTAACAGTGGGGCTCCAATACAAAGATATATGGCTTCTAGATGGCATTTACCTACTGTTGACTGTACCCCCTATATCACCCCCCCCCCCCCCCACACACACACACACACACACACGCGCGCACACGCACACGCTTTCATCAGATGACATGAAGGAGCCACTCTTTCATTGCCTTAGTATAAATGTCTGATGTGTGGACTGGGTGCGACACTTTAAAGGTTTCAAGTCTTAACCCATTTAATATTTGATGTGATGTTTTGGATCACGTCCAACCTAATGGGTTGAAAATATGATCCATACCTGTTGTTTATCCTGTTCAGTTTACCTGTGACCCATTTGCACCTACAACATTGAATACTTAGCTCCTTTCAAGCATCATATGATTGGTGATTTGCGTTCTTTTTCTTCTTCTTCTTCTTCTTCTTTTTCCCAGTTTTCTTTCTATATAATGGTGATTAATCTCATGCCACATCTCTGAAACAGGAATGATTTATTGGGAGAAATGTGGTGTGTCAAAGCTTGAGGATGCAGGGGACTGTTTTGATATGGCCAAATGTTGGCCTCTTGCTGCTAAGGCATATTCTCAAGGAAAATGTTTCTCCAAGTGCTTGTCTGTTTGCACCAAAGGAGAACTTTTTGATTTGGGTTTGCAATTCATAAAAAAGTGGAAGAAAGACTCATCCTCAGACAATTTCGGGAGTCAAGAAGTAGATGGGGTTAGAACTTCATTCCTGGAGAGCTCTGCACTCCACTATCACAAGCTTGGAGATTCTAAACGCATGATGAAGTTTGTTAAGGCTTTCCCTTCTATGGACTTGATCCGTACTTTCTTGAAGTCGAGGGATTTTCTTGATGAGCTGGTTGTGATTGAGATGGAATCAGGAAACTATATGGAGGCCACCGACATTGCGAGAACAAAAGGTGATCTCCTTCTTGAGGCTAACATCCTTGAGAAAGCCGGACATTTCGACAATGCGTCACGCTTGATTATCCTTCATGTTGTTATGAACTCTCTTTGGGCAGGTGGAAGCAAGGGTTGGCCCTTGAAACCATTCCCACAGAAAGAGGAGCTCTTAATGAAGGCAAAATTGCTAGCAGAGAAAGCATCATATCTCTTCTATGAGTCCATTTGTGCTGAGGTAGGTGTATTGTCAGACCAAGTCACTAGTAGCTTGAACTTGTTGGATTACTTAAATACTGCTCGGAAATTTCAAAATGTCAGACTGGAAATATTTGCTGCCCGTAAAATTCTCGACATCCATCTACAGTCAGAACCCTCAAAATTTCATTGGGAATCTGCAGCAGTTTTGGATTTGGGCACGCATGCAAATGAAATGGTGGCCCAGAATTCCTTCTCTGTTGAAACATTGATATATTTTTGGAATTTGTGGAAGGAAATGATTCTGAATGTTTTAACTTATGTTCCACTCCTCGGAAAATCTGTTGCAAAAGACTGCTCGGCATATGAAGAATTTTGTTTGGAATATTTTGGAGTGCGGAAACAGGATAATCAAAATACCTTCACTGCACTCAATTCAGAGGCATGTTGGATTAAAGTGAGTGATGCTGATTTTCTGAAACGAGATCGGAACATGGTTTGGATGAACGCGCGTCAGTTCATGTCATGTTCACAGAACTTTTTTGCTTTGGAACTGCCCTCTGTTGGTATGAAAGTACTGGAGAGACTTGAGTTTCTGCATGGTTTTTCTACGAGGAAACCTTTGCCGTTATTTTGCCAAGGACAAGTCATCCTTCGTATGTTCGGCATTGCAAAATTTTTAAACGAGTCCAAATTGCTTGATTTGAAATACTCTGTTGTGAAGCTAAAAAGATTGCTTGCATTGTCTAAGAGATGCTTTCTTGATTTAGTTTTTCCACTTGATTGTGGAAAATCAATAGTGGAGAGCATGGTTGCTTTGCGGGAGAGTGGGATTGCTAGAGATATACTAGAAGAAATCATCATAGAGAATCTCAGTCTTGAGAATGGTAGGTTAACACACGGTCAGATTGGACGGGCTGTGATGCTGATGTTTATCTCTGGAAGGTTTACCGAAGAATTGTATCAGAAGATCAAGATCTGTTTGGATCAGATGCCACCATGGAAAGCCTTCGTTGAACTGCTGAAGACTTACATGGATATCGGCTTTGGACTAATTCCTCTAGTCTGCAAATTCCAAGAAGCTTTGGAAAGCACATTTACGGCATCTTGGAAAGAATATGATTACATATCCCCCCACTGTTTTATGTATCTCTTCGAGTGTCTTATGTTTTTGGCGTCATCCTTCCTGGCATGTAGCAGCTTCTTCTATACTACCAAATCAACTTTCTTTGAAATGGCTACTTGCGAAGTCTGGAAGGGTTCGTTGGGTCCCTGTTTGGCAGTTCAAGATAAACAGTTTCAAAGTACGGCAGCCGAATTGCTGGAATTCATGGCAAGTGCAGCTGAACAGCTTCTGAATGATAAACAGGGCTTGAGGGAGTGGGTCAAGATGATGTCCGCGCCCTATTCGTACTATCATTTTCTGATGTCTAGATTAGTTGTCATCATCAGTTTAGCTTATCTGAACTCCGAACGGGATCTTTCTAAAATTTCAACAATGCTTCTTGGGAATGAAATTCTTTCAGATTTACCTAAGCAGTTCTCTGATGAGCTTCGAAGAGGTGGGCGAGTGAGAGATAGAGATCACTTTTTAGGAATAGTTGCAGAAGCATTGGAAGCAACTGGCAATCGTTTAGTGGTTGTCAGCTCAGAAAACAATCGCTCAAAATTCTTGAATCTGAATGCTTTGATTGTCACCCCAGAAGTGATTCAAAGCAGAGAAAATATTATCTGTTTACTGTTTCCAAAGGACCCAAAAAACATCCAGTTGAAAGAATGCAAGCATGTAGAGAAAGTTGGAAATTCGAGTAGAACCGATCAGTCTTCCGGCAGCAACACTGGCAGAGATGATACTGAACTCCCTTCAAATATTCCTGTGAAGGGAAGTCGAGTTTCGGAGACTATGAATGAAATAGATAACAGTGGTCTGCAAACAAAATACGGTCGGCTGTGGAAAACAATTGATATTATCCAAAATATGAAAAGTGGACGTTCTGAAGATGCAGGTAGCTTTGCATTGACTGCCCCTCAAATTAAGGTACTGGTGATGAAGCTTTTTATCCTCCCTCCCTATGTAATCTTAAGCTCTAATCAGAAATTATGCAAAGATAATGGTGTTATTTATGTTGTTTAGGTTGGGGTGGAGGAATCCCTCCACGTTCTTGATGCTGCAACAACCCTCTTGAGTAAAAAAGAATATTATCAACAAAATCTTGATGGCAAGTTGACTGAAGAAATGAAAAGCATGCTCAGTGAATTGAAACAGCTCTCCTATGCTTTGGATGCAAGGTCAGCAGCCTTTTTTGAGATGTTGTTTCTATTGTTTTAGGATGTGGTTGTGAAAATATCAAGCAATTTCATTATTAATCAGTCTAATTTGGTGCATAAGTCCATGATATTTCATGAAATTGAAATTTGGTGCAACCAAACACACCCTTCTCCATAGTTTACAATATTAGATGGTGGCAACTAAGAGATTTCTTCTTTTTTTCTGTAGCTTATGGTAACACCAAAAGTTATTTGAATCCAAAGTGTTAGATAAACAGTTTTCTGATTTTTCATTGAATTTAATATCTTCCCTTTTTTCCTGTTTGGGGGATTGGGAAATATTTGGGAGGAAATACTTTCTAAGAAAAGGACATGCTCCCCTGTTGGAAGTTCACTTTTGTTGGAAAACATTTTCCTATAACGTGTTTTCATGGAAATTGTTCTAATAAATTCTCTCCAAATGCTTTTTTGGAAAAATAACTTCTAAAGCTCCCAAACAGGTTGAATTGTTGCACTTTACTCTCTAAACTAATTTATTGGTAGTTTTCCATTCTTTATTTCTTTCTCCACTAGTTTAGTAGGATTCTTGTTTCTGTTACATGTTGGCATTTTCCTGAGTGTTCTCTCCCACTCTCTCTCTCTCTCTCTCTCTCTCTCTCTCTCTCTCCCTCTCTCTCTCTCTCTCTCTGTGTGCGCGCGCGCATGTGTGTGTGTGCGCGCGCGTGTGTGTGTGTGTTTTCCATTTTAACATGGTTAACATAGAGCAAGTGTTCAACTTACTGCATGTGCTGCATTAGTCGAAATCACCACGTCAGATATCCCATAAGCCCATTGGTGTTAATTTTGTGAAAATAGCATCCACAATGTTGTAATAACAAAGTTCTGATGGGCCATTTCCTTTGCCGGGATCCTGTTGCGAAAGCCTGCTAAAAGGAAACACCTCCAAGATCATTGTTGTGAGGAGATGGATGGCCCTCGCTACCCAATGAAAATTCCAAGCACTGATTTATCGAGTGTTTGATCTAACAGGCATAGCTTAATTCAGCAGGGTTTCTTGTCCACAAAAGGATCCACTGTAGTTTTTAACTGTTCACTTGCCATGATTTAGTGGATCTCTATTTCGGTCTCTTGTTTTGAATGGTGAGTTTCATCTACAGGGAGGAACCTGAGAACAAAATTCCGACGGTGATGATGCTCTCTAAAAGGTTACAGGAGCGGAGGCCGAGGCTGCAGCCCATCTTGGACTCGTTATTTTTACCAAGTGACCAAAACATTGTGGAAGAGGACCCTGCTACATCTGCTTTAAGTGACCAAAGTCAGGGCAACAAGGGAAAGGAAAATGCTGTGGAGGTTATGGCACCGGCAACTTTTGGTTGGGCAACAGGGATAAGGAAAATAATAAGTCTAGCCAAAAGAGAAGCTAAGAACAAGAAAGGATGAGTCGTCTTCTTTTTATTATACAACGCTTTGTGTAAATGAAACAAGTGAAAACAAAAAATGAAATGGACCTCCATTTATACATGGAATTTCAAGGAAAGATTGTGATGAGTCATAGGTGTCCCTTTGTGTAGAGGCCCCCCAAAATCAGGTCTTATTCTAATCTCGATTTTGGCAGGTCCCATACCATTCATGTCAGATTCAATAGTGGGCGTTATAGTCCACCTGATTTTGCAATTGTGCAAGTGTATACGCCACTTGAACTAAACAATCCAAATAGTGGACACCATTTTAGATGGGTTATAAAAATGCTGTGACGGTGTACCTTTTTTGCCATTGGCGGACTTCTAATGGATGGTATAGATGAAAGCAGTCAGGTGTTCCGAAATTCAACACTGATGTTGATTAAGCTAATGGTCTTATATACAATGGGCCCTGCAATTGTGACAGTTTAAATTGAATTGTTTGAATTTTCCATATGGTTTTGGAGCTCACTCACTTTCATCCGAGCTGCTGTAAATGTAAGCCTTGCATTGAAATCATTGGACAAAGGCTGGCTGATCCATTACTCAAATGGGAACACTGCAGAAAACAGTTTTGACTGCAAATCAAATTGCTCAATGAGTATGGGGTGGGCAGGCCTGATTCAGATGCCCAAAGATTTTCAAGTTGGTGCTTGCCTTCTTAGCAGCATGGGTAATCTACAATCCAAAGGAGGTTCATGGCCCAAGGGTAAAGATGGCAGAGGAATAGTTATTCTGCAGGGTACATATTGTGTTCCAAGTGATTTCAACAAGGGCCTGCTTGGATCCTGTAAGTTTTTTAAGTTGCAAGTGACTTACAAGTGAAAGTCACCTACAGGTAATCCCGTTTGGATGTAAGCTATAAGTCACTTACAGGTAAGTTGGTTTTTGTGTCTGGGTAGCATGTAAGTTACTTTTACAGGTAAAAAGTTATATATGCACACCAAGCAGAGCTTAGAATAGGAAATCCTTCCAAAATATTATAATCACATAAAAACTCTTTGACACCAAATATGTCATTTTGTTAAGCCCACCTAAAGGAATATTTAAGCCAATTCTTAAGCTATTCCATGGTGGGCCATTTTTTATATTTTAGTTTTACAAGGTGTAGTGCAGCACCCTACACCTCGGCATATCGACAAAAAATCTGAGAGTCATCCATCTGGTAGGCCCAATCACATAGCATGTTATTGCCCATATAATAATAATTAAAAAAAAAAAAAAAATAGTGGCCCCAAAAGATACGGAATCCAGATGCATTAAAATAATTAGATAAAAAAAAATTAAAACATAAAGAACAATTGTCCACCTTGATAGATTGGACCGTGGGGCCCACCTTGATATATGTATGGTATCTCCAAGCCGCCCATCAATTTTGCTAACTCATTTTAAAGCTTGGCCCAAAAAAATGGAGCAGATCCAAATCTTGAGTGGGCCATGGTAAAAAAGGAGTCATTCACGTGGGCCACTCAAAAAATGATGATTGAATACCCACTAAAAAAAAAAACTTCACGTGGGCCACACAAGATTTGGATCAAGCTGACATTTCTATTTTGTTGTCATCCAGGTCTCCGTGACATTATCAATAGGTTGGATGACAAAAAAACCATTACAGTGGGCCATTAGAAGATATTAATGGTGGGCATTCAATCACCACTTATTCCTGCAGTGTGGCCCACCTGAGATTTGCATTTGCTTCATTTTTTGGACCAAGCCCTAAAATGAGCTTGCAAAACTAATGGATGGAGCGGATATACCATGCAACGTCTTAAGGTGGGACCCACTGTCATGGCCACGTAACGAATGCCGATTTCCAAAAAAAGAAAAAAGAAAAGGGGGCTTGCGACTAACAGGGAGAGAGGGATTTCCAGAGGCATACCTGCCTGCAGAGAACAAGAGGAGAAAGGGAGAGAGCAATTGTAGAGAGAGACGATTGCAGAGAGGAAGAAAGATTCATGGCTGTCAATGGTGGTTGGTGCGTTTCTCCCTCTTCCACTCTTTTTAAAATTCCAACCGTTGAGCTTGTAAGTGACTTACAGGGAAGTGACTTCTCACCCCATCCCCCTGCAGTTTTTTGGTAGATTTGCCTATAAGTGAAATTTCTCCTCCAAACACAACTTGTAAGTGACTTACCTGTAAGTCAATTACATTTTAGCCAACTTACAGGCATCCAAACATGCCCTAAAGAATTGTAGGCACATTATTACACCGAATCGATTGGGTGTGGTTGGTTCAAGGTGCCATGATCCCCATTGGATTTCAATAAAGAATTGCAAGACATGTTATTACACCGAATCGATTGGGTGTGGTAGGTTCAAGGTGCCATTACCCTCACTGGTCTAGGAGCCTAGCTTGATAAAGTCTATCAGTTCAGTTCTTAGGGGTCGATTGGATAGTGGTAAATGGTTTACTAGTAAATCACTTAAATGCTAGTAAATGACTAACAACTGTATGTTTGGCTTTAAGTTGTAAACGATTTACTAGTAAATCATTTACATTGTTTGGATAGCCTGTAAATGGTTGCTAGTAAACCATTTAAAATGTAAAATTCAAAAAAAGAGCCGTTTGCATTTACTAGCCACGTAGCTTTTTGCTAGTTAATGAGAATGGGCATTTTCTAGTAGTGTAAGTGATTTGCTAGCAAATGAGGGCATCTAAACACAAATAGTGATTATTTACTAATAAATCATTTACTAGTAAACCATTTACAGGCCATCCAAACGACCCTTTGCAAATGGTATAGATTTTTTTTTTTTTTTTTTTTTTTTTTATAAAGATTCTGCACTTTATTAAGCCAAACGCCAAAAAAAGGAAAATAAAACAGCAAAAGGAGAAATACAGCTGATTCGCTCATCCCATATGGCCCGCAAGACATCGTAGAAAGTTGAATCCTAGAAAGAACCCTCCCAATAGAGATCGACCTATTGTGAAAAATACAGCTGATTCGCTTATCCCATATGTCCCGCAAGACATCAAGAAGGGAAAGCCAACAGAGGGAAGTCTTTCTTTTACCTTTCTGAACAGCGCGCAAACACTGGAAAAAGACTGTCGATCGAACTTGACATATAAAAATGAGAGAGGATCGAAGCAAACGTACATTGAAGGAGCAGATGGTCCACTGTTTCCTCGCTATGGAGATGCAAACATTTGGGAGAATGAAGCCCATCTTACGAAGGATATTGACTATTAAGCAAAAGCAAACCCGTTTTTTTTTTTTGGACGCGGATTTCCTGATAAAGCCTTTCGCATGAAGTTCCCGCGCTGGGAACCTAGGTGGGGCCCACCGTGATGTTTATGAGAAATCTACCCCGTCCATCCGTTTTGTGAGCTCATTTTAGGACATGCGAACAAAAATGAGTCGAGTCTAATTCTTAAGTGGGCCGCACTAAAGGAAATTCCTACCGTTGAAACTTCCCTGGGTCCACAGTGATGTTTATATGCCATCCATACTTTTCATAACGTCATTACTACTGGGATTAACTGAAAACACAAATACTAACCTTCTGTAGTCCCATGAATATTTCAACTGTGGATGTTCAATCCTTACGTTTTAGGCCCACTTGAATCTTGGATCTGGCTTATTTTTGTTCGCATGTCCTCAAATAAGCTCATAAAAAGGATGGACAGGGTGGATTTCTCACAAACATCACGGTGGGCCCCACCTAGGTTCCCAGCACCAAGAACTTTGGAAGGAAATCCGGGTCACCCCCACATGTTAGTACACCCAACCCCACGGCAATGTTAGCCCCTAGGCTCTCAATGGGTCGGATATGGAGATCCAACCCGGCTCCAAGTCCGAATATTTGTAGGCGGATTCGGATTGTATTCAAGATTCAACTCGAATCCAAAAGGTGATATTCATATCGGATTCATTTATAAATAGTTAGATCTGTTTCCAATCCAAAGTCCATATATCCATTGGATTCGGGTCAGATCTAGGTCCGAATCCACCCGATTACAAATCTAAAAAATATATATAATATAATATATTTAATTTAGTAGCAAAATGTTGCAAATCCCACTATTTACTATGATATGGTCGACCTGAGAGTGGCATGTCTCAATTTTGAGACATGGCCTAAAATAATTTGGAAAACGGATGGCCAACATGAATATAACATATATGGTAAGGTGACAATGAGTCGGATCTGGATCAGATTCGGATCAAACTCGGATATGTTTATGTGGATCCAAATCCAGTCCATTTAAGTAATTGGATCTATTTTAAGATCCAAATCTGGTCCATTTAAATAATCGGACCTATTTTAAGATCCAAATCCTCATTATACGGATTCGGAACGAATCGGATCTCGAATCTGACCCGCTCCATTGAGAGCCCTCTTATCCACCCCTTGGAATCGATATCCAGACCTCAAAGTGTTGAAATATACTCTGTGGGGCCCACCATGATTAATGTATTTTATCCCTTCGTTACATCCATTTCAACGGATAATTTTAAGGCTTAAGCTAAAAAACTAAGCATATCCAAAGCTCAAGTGGATCATACCAAAGGAAACACTAGTGTGCGTTGAAAAATTATTGGGGTCCACAAAAGTTTTGGATCAAGCTGATACTTGTGTTTTCCCTTTATTTATGTCTGTGCGAACTTATGAACAGATTAGGATGACAAGTAAGCATCTTTGTGAGCCCTAGGAAGGTTTCAAAGGTGGAAATCATTATTCCCACTGTTTCATGTGGTATGGTACAGTTGAGCTTTGGATATGATTCAATTTTAGGCTCAACCACTAAAATGAGCTGGACAAATGGACGGACAGCTTCGATAGACCACATACATTCACAGTGGGCCCAACAGAGTTTACTCATCTGATTTCTGCCTGAACATGAAATCGAGGTCACTGTAAAAGTAAGGCTCGGCTCCCAAATGGGTGAGCTCAAAAAGAGGCAATCTAGACCAGAGTGAAAGCAACCACAAGGTGGAAAAGATACCTGGGACATAAGCCAGGTATTGTGGGTCACCTTGGACGTTGGCTGGAGGGGCATTGTAACAAGTTATGATCCTTAATTCCTTATTGGTTTAAGAGACTTAAGAACTTAGTCTTATGCGTTCCATAAACCTGGCCCATAAATCTGGCTGATACACCAATCATATTGGATTCACTCATTTAAGAGAAATGATGGAATATCACCAATGGCTGATATTGCATGGCGCTCCAGATGGTTCATTGCCTGGGCTCCGAAACATGTAGGCATGCATGAAATGATTTCACCTCTTGAATCTCTTCTCCTGCAGGTCATGGCTGCGATTTCCTTAGCTAGCAAAGAGGCCCACTGAGCGGAAGATTAGCGTCCAAAGTTGAATTTAAGGCAGAGGCCCACTGACTAAACGGCAAGATCTACCGAAGGAACCGTGGGAGCATTGGACTGTTTATGCCTGTAGAGTGAAGTGGTGGGGTGGCACATACGGCTGCCAACGGTCGGATACGGGTCCGGATCAGTGATGATCCGTATGCGACCCGATTAAGTAAATATCCGACCCGAATCCAATTCGGATCACAAGTATATGATCCGAACCCGACCCGTTTAAATTTTTTGAAATCCGTTTCCGATCCGATTATGATTAGACCCGATATCTGACCGGATATCAGAGAGAGAGAGAGAGAGAGAGAGAGAGATGCTCGTGCATGCTGTTTTTTTTTTCTTTTTCTTTTTTTAATCGGGTCGGGTCATTAACGGGCAGATCAAGGTTGATCCGAATCCGACCCGAATATTAAATGGATCATCTTTGGGTATCCGTATCCGACCCGATTATCCGATTATTGATCCGAATCCGATTAAATCGGATAGGATACGGATCAAGATCCGTGCCGTTGATAGCCCTAGTTGCACATGTGCTGCCAACATGACATATATATGTGTGTGTGTGTGTGTGTGTGTGTGTGTGTGTGTGTGTGTGATATGCTGGCCACTCCTCGAGTGGAGATCATCTTGTTCACACCTTAGGTGGATCACCCTTATATGAATTGAAAGTAGGAAAGATATGTTGGGAAAACCGGCAGCGGAAGCGGAACGCCGAATGCGTGAAGCAATGCGAGATCAAATGAGAAATACTATATAATCAAGCCACACACAAGCATTCACCATAAGAGAATCCGATTTTACGTGGAAAAACCTTCCAACGGGTAAAAAACTACGGCACAAAGAGATCCACTATGAATTAAACAAAAGATTACAAAGATGACGGCCCACTAGCAAGGAAAAACAGAAAAAACCCAAGTTCTCTCTCACACACACCTCTCCCCTCTTCCTAATACGATTAGGAAACCTTAGACAACTTAGGATACCATATAAGACGAGATTGCACTTCCTTAAATAGGCAAAACTCCCGAAATAGAAACACCTTGCGCAGTACTACAAGCTGCGCAAGAAACCTGCGTGCACAGCCGATCGGTCACACTATGCACAGAAACAGTCTAGGGAAGGAACGAAACAGATCCGTCCATGCTGCCTCATAGCAGATCGGTCGCCCGACCGGTTGGAGACCACTGACGATCGGTCTGGGCACACGCAGAAACTGTTGCCTTCTCTGTGCATCTGGGCCAACTTCGTCAGACCGGTCGTCCGACCGGTCTGAGCACCCTGTCCACGCACACAAGTTTGAAGACTCTCTCACAATCTCCACCGAGGCTTCAAATGTCGAATTAACACATCCTTGCAACGTCATCTCATCTTTAATCATAACTCCACCACTTTTCGTGCCACCATCGACCTTAACCTTGCAAATTCACTCCCTTTACCGCTCTTCTCATGTGGCCCTTGGGCACTTACCACATACGAGCAACCGTGGATCTCGCTGCCTCTCCCGCAGCTCCACCGTGAATTGTGCTCCCTATCAACATGTAAAGATGGCCACAACTTCGTACCTTCATACACACGAGTGCCCCCTTCATCACTTCACAACAACGATCGCAGCCGATAAACACACACCCTTTCGCCTCGAGTGCACCAAGAGAAATTACATTCATCTTCATCTTGGGAACGTGCTTCACATCTTCCAGGACTCGTTCGACCCCATCGAACATCTTGATGCGCACAGTACCAATACCCACAACCTTATGAGCGACTCCATCGCCCACAAACACCGATTCTCCACCATACTCCCTGTATGTCGTGAATGAAGTCCGATCAGGACATACGTGACATGAAGCCCCTGAATCTAGGATCCACTCACTACCGTAAGATCCCTTACCAGATATAGTCAGAACTTCACACAGATCGCCACCATCCTCTACGGTATTGACTCCCTCTCCAGAAGAATTTACATACCCTCTCTTGCTTCATCCTGGAATTCTGACAATCCCCTTTCATGTGGCCCTCCTGACCACAATTCCAGCACTTCACCTTAGCCTTCCCTTTGCCCTTGGCCCTAGATTCCGATTTTGAATATCCTCCATGCTCAGAACTTCTTCCCCTCATAACCAGTGCCTCTGAGGAATAACGGGAAGCCACGTCACCGCTTTTCTTTCTCATCGCCTTCAACTGGAGGGCTGAGATAACGGTCTCGACGCTTATAGTTTCCCTCCCTGCGCACACAGAGTCCCTGAACAACTCATATAATCTGGAAGAGAATTCAACAGGATGCATGCTTGATACTCGTCCTTCATCGGTTTATCGATCTCCACCAACTTACAAACCAGCCTATTGAACGTGCTCAGGTGGTTCCTCCACCTCAGTTCCTTCAGCCATCCTCAAGGTGAACAACTGTATCAACACGTACATGCGATTATCTAAAAATTTCTTAGCATAAACTGTAACGCCCCAGATTTTCGAGATTTATTTTAAAAAATATTTTAATTCATTTTTAATTTATTTTTTTATTAATTATTGTACATTTACCATTGATTTCCGAATAGCGGGACATCCGTAGGAGATCTGATAGGGGACCCTTTACAAAAGTTGCTTAGAATGATTCCATAAACATCGTAGAAAGATCAGATTTCAAAAATCACGCACTTTTCAGATAATTACGAAAATGCCATTAGTTAAACTTAAGTTAAGATGCTATTTTTAAGTATTATAGTTTCTAACGATCACTTTTACGCAAAACCCTGGATTTAAGCTTTTGGGCACATATTAACCATACACATCAAATTTCAGCCCTTAAATCATAGTAGAAGTGGTCCAATTGTCAAATCAGCCCCTTAACACTTGATTTCCATGTCCATCGAGTGAGAAAAGTAAATGGTTAGTCGTAGTCGAATATTTATCTTCATATAAGTAACTTGAATCGTCTTTATCATGAACCAATAGTGTGATTTGAGTGCCCTACCTTGATAAGCCTCTTTCTTATAGCGCAAAGTTATCCTGTTCTAGAAATTAACAAGTTACCAACTCTTTTTAAATCTGAGCCTTTCAATTTACCCACTTCTTACCATCAATCGCTTCAAATTTAGACCACCCATTATACTCATATGACTACGAGTTTACACAAAATTTGGACCCCGATCTATAATCCTACACCGTTGAACCACAAAGCCAGCTCCTTCCTTTTCCGCCAAAAGTTGGAATTTCAAATCTAGGCATTTCTCACCATCAATCAACCACTAAACTTTGTACAATTGTTTGTCTGTCATGACTACATATTTTCTCAAAATTTGGACCCTGATCATCAAGCGTAGACCGTTAATTGAGATCTAGCCCATTTTAGCACCCGTTAGGCCATTTTCAAGGATCGGCCAATCTAGAATGTGGATCATCAAGAAATTTACGTATTCTGACTCTACTCTTCGAGCTTGATAAGATGAAAGGATTGGAATTGATCAAAGATCACCCGAATATTGAGATTTGAGAAACCCACCTCAAGAGGTTGTTAGGCGCACACCCTTCTTTTCTCTCCCCATGTGCTCACATCTTTCTCCATATTCCTACTACGCACCTCTGAGTCATTCTCCTAACCCTAGCCTCCATGCCCTAGAGAAAGAGAGAAGAGAGAGAGTGTAACACCCCGTACTTTTCTGTACTCGGGTGTTACCATGAGAATCCAAAGTATATGTGTATGTGTAATGCCCTCCTGTGACTCTTTTGTCAATGTGTGTGCGACTCCTAGTGCTCCGGACTGGAAGTGTGTAGTTCAGCACCCAAATGACCAAAGTCATATTGACCGCGCTGTCCTCGCAATTGCAACGGCGAAAACAGTGTGTCGATCTAATACCCGAGCGCAAAGATATGGACATTTAATCAAAACACCCAAAAAAATGTGGTTGTGCACACTCATATGGGGCTACCCAATGTGGAGCCCACTACACGGTCTCCTAGGCAATCATCTCCCTCTCCTTGACATGATTGTAATAATTACAAAAAATAAATAAATAAATAAATAAAAAGTAATAATATATAATAATAATGAAAAGAAAGAAATGAATAAAATAAATTAATAAAATAAATAAAAAAAGAGGGGTAATGATGACTAGCATTTCAACCCATGCCTCACCACTCCTCTCCCACGTCACCCCTTCCCCCTCCATTCCTTCATTTAATACAACAATAATAAAATAATAAAAATAAGTGAGATGAAATGGTATATGTATAATTAGGGAGGGAGAGACGTTTCTCTCCTTCCATCCTTCCTTTCTTCTTCCTTCATCTGCCATCCACGCCCTCACTATGGGGGTGTGTGTGGGTGTGTGTGTGTGTGTGTGAGAGAGAGAGAGAGAGAGAGAGAGAGAGAGAGGAGTGGGCCTATCTTCATCAACCATTCATTCACTTCAACCATCAATATCGACCATTGAACAAGGAGATCGAAATAGGTACACCCCTCCACCTTTCATTCCCTTTGATTTCCTCATTTTCTTTATTGGTGATGAATCAAGGTGAACCATAGATGTGGGCCCCGCTTTGAGGAAACATATGCCATCTAGAGCTCCTTGTCATTTGATGGCATGGATGGAGAGAGAGAGAGCGAGAGAGAGAGAGAGAGAGAGAGAGAGAGAGACACGCTGGAAACAGCGTCCGTCCGGACGCTGTCCGTTTGGGGGCCCCACTTGTGAGCCCCACCTTGATGTATGTGACTAATCCATGCCATCCATCTGTTTTCCTAGGACATTTTAGGCTTTGGCCACAAAAATGATTAAGATCTAAATCTCAAGTGGGCCATACTAAAGAAAATAATGGCGACGGTTGAAACCTTCTAAGGCCACTGTGATGTGTGTATGCTATGAAACCTGTCCAAATTTGTACTCACTGGGCCCACTATAAGATGGCCAACCTGGTGGATGGTCTGGATTTATCGCATGGACCCCACCTCTTTGTTATTTCAAAAAGAAAAGCATAATAATAAATTAATAAAAGAAAATGAAGTTGCTGGAGTGGCATTGTTGAGATGCAGAAAGTGGATTTTGGGCTTGAAAATGGCCCCACTTGTGGGAACCACTATGTTATATCCACACAATCCATCTGTCTCTCCATATCATTTTAGGCAAGGGGCCGAAAAATGAAGAAGATCCAGATCTCAAGTGGGCCGTACCAGGAAGAAACAATACAGACCATTGAAACCTTTCCAAGGCCCACTATCATGTTTCTATACAACCAAACCTACCCAAATCAGGGCTCATTAGGCCCACATTAGGCTGGCCAATCTGATGGACGAATTGGATCTCCCATGTGGACACCACCGTGTAGGGGGGAAAAAAAAGGAAGAAAAGAAAAGAAAAGAAAAAAAAAAAAAAGGGTCACTGGACCATCAGCGTCCAAGGACACTGCTGCCCAGCTACGCTGAGGGCGGAAGCCCCTTTGAGCAGCCCCACTCGGGGACCCCACCATGATGTATTGGTTTTATCCGAACCGTTCATCTGCTTTGCCAGATCATTTTAGGACATGGGCCCAAGAATGAGGCATGTCCAAGTCTCAGGTGGGCCACACCACAGAAAGCAGTGGGGATAATGATGTCTACCATTGAAACATTCATAGCGCCCAGCTTGTTGGGTCCACCTTGATGTATATAGTTTATCTACACGGTTCACCTATTTTAGCACATCATTGTAGGGTCGATAGCTCTAAATAATGTAGCCCAACTAGATGGGACCCACCTTTCATCTATGTTTCATGCACATTTGTGCTTGCTGCCATTTCTATTTCAAAAATCTACGTTGGATTTTAGTGTTTTAGGCCATGTTTGGGTGTCCTTGGTGGGCCCCACGTGTGAGCAATGTAGAGGCCACCACTTGGACCTTTTATTTGGTATATTTAGCAACACGAATGACACATCACCTGGGTAGAAGCGGACCCCACGCGATCGGGAAGTTGATCCCAAAATGGGGCTGGGAATTGTTGTGCAGAAAATTCTGCACAGAAATTTCAAATGACTATATTTGTCCATGTGGTAAAACTTGCACGTGTACGTCCAGCATGTCATAGAAGGTGTCTTTTGTAGAACACACATGGGTCTACCAGGGACACTTTGAGGAATGCAAAAAGGTGGCCTCATTTGATCATGGAGCCTGCCCAAAGTGGGGCCAAAATCAATTATGGGTTACATTTCTGCACAGTTCTTCCAAGTACTTATCTTTGGGCCATCGCTATAAATTGTATACAACCAATCTAGGAAGGATGTCTAGTGGTTTCTTAAGCCAATATATGGGTCTACGAGGGGGACTTGACAACACGCCAAAAAATGGTCCCATTTGATGGTGGTATGTGCTCAAAGTTGAGCCAAAATCATTTCTGCACTACTGTTTCTGCACAACTCCAAGTACCCATGTTTGAGCCTTTGTTAAAAATTGTACACATGCAAACAAATGGATCTGTCTTATGAGTTTTGAAGACCATACATTGTTCTGTGTAGTGGTCATTTTATTTCTCTAGAAGATGGCCCCTTGTGATCACAAATTGGACCCAAACTTAGCCCAAAATCATTTATGCATGTAAAGTTTGTTTAATTAAAAATCTACGTGGGGTCACATCCATGGAATCCACCACCTTCCTAAAGTATTAAATAAGTCATTTAAACCCTAAAACTTGAATTTAGAGCCACCACCATAGGATTGATCTTAACCGTATAAATTATGGATATGACAATCTAATTGCATAAATGGTCTAAAACATGGTAGGGTCGAATTCTAGCGAGCGTGTACATGCTTCAAGCAACATTGAAAGATGCTTCGATTCTTAAGGTGATGATTCCTCCCCTTAAGCTTTCCGTCTTCATGTTAATTAAGTAATAGTTTTATTCATATATGACTGAAAATTTTACTCTGTCTCATGATTACCTCTGCTGTTTGATTTTGCCATAAATCATATGTTTAATCTTGCTATATGTGAATTTCTTTATAACTGTGAATTATTTACGAATTTTGAAATTGTCATTTTCATTCATCATGTTTGGAATATGAAAGTGAATGTGAATTTGAATGGTTGCGATCACCTTAAACTGGTGGCCTTTGGAAGCGATTTATTGGAAAGATTCCTAATGGTGTCCTTAGATGGAATTGTTAGACTAAGTGTTAAATGAGATGAGATCTTGATTATGCACTTAGCTGGACTAGGAAATATTTTTTTATGATGTCTTTATATGGACTCGTTGGGCCGAATGTCCTATTGAGATGAGTTGTTGGGATTCCCGATAGACTTGATGAACCAATGGTCCTATGAGATAAATTATTGATTGTGTCCTTTGTTGGACTCGTGTAGAAATATTTTAGAGAATTATTGTGATGAAAGGCCTCTAGTTGTAAGGAAATGTCATAACTGGTTTGGTTGTAAATTGGAATAATAATGGTTGGTTTAATCATGTATATCATGGCACAGACGGGACATGTGGTGACGAACCATATTACCGTCGGGTAGTCTGGTTGCTGAGAGCACGTGCCATCGAGGTATTTTGCTGACTCTAGACCACCATAGAGTGTGTCATTCACTGAGAGCACGTACCTTTGGTATTTTCGCTGGTGATGACCACTCGTGATATTGTGGGGCTGATGTGTGTCCTTAGTGACTTCCAGACCACTAGGTGAGGCCGATGTGTGTCCTTAGTGACTTCCAGATCACCAATTGATGGATTTGCATTGTGGGGCTGATGTGTGTCCTTAGTGACTTTCAGACCACATTTTCCAGCTGGATGTGCATCCCCAGGCTGAGGGACATGTGCATGCATTCATGCATTTAAGCAAGACTGCATCATGGATGTTTTGTACATTTTCTTTTATTCTTCTTGATTAATGTGTTGGTGTGTAATCTTGAGGGGACCTCACACTAAGCTGGCCACTCATGCTGTTATATTTCAACTGTATAGTTGGTGCAGGTAATTTGAATAATGTACAGGTTATACTGGAATGGAGCAGGATGCTCAGGTTATGCTGATGTCATGGATCGAAGAGCCGTGTTTCATGGTTGCTGCTTTAAATTTTGTATATAATTGTAATTGTTTATTAGTGTATTCTGAATTAAATTTGAGATATTCGGTTTGTATAAGCCTTATGGGCACCACTCTGCGATATTTGTTGTATCTTTCCTATATGCATGGTTTGTTTTCTTCCGCGGTGAATACCCTTCTAGGAATGACAGTTGAAAATGGACTGAAATGTGGGTTTCTTCATAGGCTAACGCCCGGGATTTTTGATACACGAGTCTAGAACTCGGGTCGTGAAAATCCGGGGCGTTACAAAGAGAGAGCCTCCATGCCTTAGAAAAAGAGAGAAGAGAGAGAGAGAGAGAGAGAGAGAGAGAGAGAGAGAGAGAGAGAGAGAGAGAGCCTCCATGCCCAAGAGAAAGAGAGAGAGAGAAAGAGAAGAAAAGAGAGTTCTTTCTTATATTTTCCAGTGGCTAGGATCTTCTACAACCCTCTTCTAAGTCCATCCTAAGGTGAGGATTTTCCTTCAAGCTTTTCATTAATAATATTACGATTATTATAAGTTTCTTTTGTGGCATGTGAAGTTATTTTGTTTTAATTTGCTGATCCATATAACATGAAGTTTAATGTAGAATTTGTAATGAATACCATTATATAATGATGTGATTCCTTGTCTAGATTTTTTACTAAAAAGCATGTGTATTTGTGTTATTTATCTTTGTGAAATCTATGCCCTTATTATCTTAGTCTATGTGTTACAAGTAACATTGGTTTTCATATTGTAATATGAAATATGTGTATAAGATCATCATATGGACATCCCATTATTGTATACTCTGTCCCTAAGTTGGTAAAATTATTCGATGTAGAGAGATGGAACCCGTGAGAGGTGACCATGATGGAAGAATATATTTTGACTTAACTGAGAGAATGAAGTGATCGTTTGTTAATGGATCCTTACATGTACATGATGCTTGATTGGATCCATTTACATTAGATGAGTATTTTAATGAATTTGGTCATGATGTACAACATTGGCTTTTTGGGACATAATGAAATCATAAAACGGGACAATGAGTGGACACTAATGGTATATAAATTCTCATGAGCCGGGGTTGGTGCTATGGACAATAATCCCGTGCCGTCGGCCTATGCTGGGTTGCTTACGACTCCCCATAGTGACCACTGATTTTTATTTAAATCGGTTGTATGTGAAAACACTTAAATAAAGGTGAAACTAAAGTCATGCATTCACTTGGCTTTATGTGGGTGTACGGAATTAAGAATAGGCTAGAGCGTCCTACTTCTCCCGTACACTGTCACGTGTAGATTTGGGCTATGAGCGTCCCATTTCTCACGTGGTAGGGGCAAAACTATGGGCTTGTGCGTCCCAGGAACCTCTGGTGACTAGTGGCTAGCATGAACTCGTAATAGGGAGTCTCCTACTTCATGTATTGTGATTCTAGCCAAGGTGCCTTAGCCAGAGCATGCATTCCATGCATCGCATTAACAAAGATTTTTACTTGATTGTTTTGTTCTGAATAAAGATATCATTGTGTTGCGTTACTTTGAGTTTTGTACATTATTATTCTTGATTGTCTTGGAGGAAATATTCCCCACTATGATAGCGTTTAACGCTATCCCAATCACAATTTAGATGATGCAGGTGAAGGTCCAGGTTTTGAACCTGATTTTTAAGAAAAAGAGTTCGATGGTTTGTACGATCACATGGCGGATGATGATGTTGGAGAAATTTAGTTGATATTTTCATTTGTTAGACATTTCTTTTGATTAGTGGCTACATTTATGAAAATTGTAATAAGTCTTCCAGAGAAGACATGGTTTGATATTTTGATTAATTAGTATGAATATTGATCGGTTCCCTTATTTAAACATAGATGATGAAGTAGTAAGTTTGATAGAATAAGATAAACATTTGTTTCCGCCATTGTGCTTGAATACTATATTTCATTATTTAACAAATCAATTAGTCCATGATTTGCTTGGGAATTCGGCCGTCGTGTTATACACGAGAGTCGAAAATCTCGAGTCGTTACATAAACCTTCTCTAGCTTCAGCCATCGTTTCAGCCGCAGTCTTTTCCTTCATGATATGATAGAGAACATCATCCGTAAGGTTTAACAGGATTGAGGTTCTAGCCTTCTTGTCGAGCCTTGTCCACTTATCATTTTTCATAGCCTCGGTCGCTTTTCAAGAGCATCATCAAGCCCTTGCTGAACTAGGAAGGATTCAACTTTCACCTTCCATAGCTCAAAGTTATTTTTCCCGGAGAACTTCTCTACCTTGAACCTTGCGCCCGATCCCATCTCCTCATCTCATATTCGAATCTACTCCACTCCAACTTTAGCTCTGATACCACTTGTTGGGAAAACCAGCAGCGGAAGCGGAACGCCGAACGCGTGAAGCAATGCGAGATCAAATGAGAAACACTATGTAATCAAGCCACACACAAGCATTCACCATAAGAGAATCCGATCTTACGTGGAAAAACCCCCCCAATGGGTGAAAAACCACGGCACAAAGAGATCCACTATGAATTAAACAAAAGATTACAAAGATGACAGCCCACTAGCAAGGAAAAACAGAGAAAATCCAAGTTCTCTCTCACACACACCTCTTCATTCTTCCTAATACGATTAGGAAACCTTAGACACCTTAGGATACCATATAAGACGGGATTGCACTTCCTTAAATAGGCAAAACTCCCGAAATAGAAACACCTTGCGCAGTATTACAAGCTGCGCAAGAAACCAGCGCGCACAGCCGATCGGTCGCACTATGCACAGAAACAGTACAGGGAAAAAACGAAACAGATCCGTCCACGCTGCCTCATAGCCGACCAAGTCGGAGCCCACTAACGACCTGTCTGGGCACACGCAGAAACTGCTGCCTTCTCTGTGCATCTGGGCCAACTTCAGTCAAACCGATCGTCCGACCGGTCAGAGCACCCTAGTCCACGCACACAAGTTTGAAGACTCTCCAACAAGATACGACGTAGATGCAGCTTACATGATAAATGGACTGGCTTGAATTTTGGGCCAGGGAATGGTGGAACCCTAATGATGAGTGGGCTGAATCTTTGCACTCGTACACCGTATTGGAATGACGGCCGTGAATAGCCTCCTGCATGGATGCTGGCCTTTTAATCATCTGAATCGTTAGTGTAGTGGGCCCCGAGCATTATTTAATACCTTAAAACCTCAGGTTTATGTTCACAATGCTGGGCCCAACTGTACACACAAGTGGGACACATGGTTCAGTGATTCAAAATGATGATATTGATGGGACTCGCTGTGGATGGGCGATGCATAAAAAATATCTACTGGATTGGATGACCTAGATATTGATGAAGTTGGCAATTTATTGGTTGAAAGGGAACCATTGCTGTAGTTTTCTTCCTTACCCGTTTAGTTCCGGCACACCATTTCGCCAACAAGGAAATGTTACCATTGTACATTAAATTACAACAGGCATGGATTTATTTCCCACCAATGTGTCACTTGTTTATAAGATCCCAGTCGTAGGAAAGGTGGGCCACATCATTAAAGATCACCTGCCAAAAAAATCAGAATGGTCCATTTATCACGTGGTATACACCGCTGAAATCAACTGAGAGACCGCAATCTGATTCTATGTGTGTGCTAGCTTCGCGCAACTGATGATTTGAGGGTTTCAATTTTCACGCCAGGTGATCTTATTGGTGTGGTCCACCCTTTTGACGGCTGGGATGTGTCATATCTGTAGAAAATTACAAATGTTGTACGTGAACCTTCCTCTTTCCCTATTGGGAGAGTTCCGCTCCATGATGATGGCCCAAGATCTCATGGGTTGCTGAGAACATTGGTCCAACTTGAACAAACTAAAAAAGCCAACAGCGCTGAAACATTTTGTAGTGGTGCCTTTGTTCTCGCCTCTTCTTCATGGGTTTAAGTAGAGGAGAGAGAGTGTGTGTGAGAAATTCTTAGAGTTTGGTTGATGGATAATTAATTAGAGAGATGCTACTAAAACCTTTACCAGCCGTTTGGCAGCCAGTATTTGAGTAGATTTAAGAATATTTAACATGCACCTTTTTGTGTTTGGCAGTAAAACGGATTTGGAATCCATGATTTGAAATCCTAACAAATTGCTAAGATTTGAAGCTAACCGTCTCTAATGAGCATCTTTCCCACCGGTGGGAGAATCACACAACAGGACCTCTCTCCCCACCGTGCCACCTGGTATGATGGTAACTAAGAGAGGGAGTATGGTTAATAGGTGGGCCCACCATAATGTTTATATGCAATCTACTACGACCACCAGGTGCTTTACCCCATGTTAGGCCTAACAACAAAAAAAATCAACCCCATTCTTGATTTAGGTGGACCTTCATTGGAATCAGTGTATAGTAAAATGGGGACCTTCCAAACTGTTTTCCCTAGTATGGTCTACCTTAATCACGAACAAGTCTGGTTTTTGGCACCCAGGCTTAAAATTTTGCATAGCATCTAATGGTTGGAGTGGATTTCACATAATCATCACGGTAGGCCTTGTAATCATCACAGTGGGTCTCGAGAAGTTTTTAACTGGTGGCTATTCAATCACTACTATTTCCAAAGATGTGGTCCACTTGAGATTTGAAATCTGCTTAATTTTTGTACCATGACCTAAAACAAGCTTGAAAAATTGATGGATGGCGTGGGTATACAACACATTTATTAAGGTGGGCATTGTAAAAATCAAGAGTGGACATTTCTCTCCCAACTGCTTTCTTTAGTGGGGCCCACCTGAAATTTGACCCTAGGTATAATGTGGGATGACCCATTTAATGGTGGGAGTAGATAGATTTCAGGTACACATCACTAGGGTCCTACATGATTGTTTTTTGGCCTAAAATTTATCAAAACTAGTGAAAAGTAAACTTTTGTATGTTTGTGGCTCACGCAAGGCTTGAAATTATCCCAAGCTTTCCCCAAAATGTATGTCTTGATGGACTTATTCCAATGATTATCTTCGAATATTGTAAATTATAGTTAATCAAATTCAACTTCCGCGAATATAATATAAGATTTTAATCCTTTCAAAATACATGCTGCCAAACAAAATTTTTAGATTTCAGTGCATTCCAATTATAGAATGCCAAACATGATTAAGAATTTCAAATACATTGGATTCCAATGTATTTAGGATTTGGAATCCAATTCATTCCAAATACAAGCAACCAAACGAGCCCTTAAAATGTACGAGACTGAATTAAAAAAATTAACTCAATCGAAAGATAAAAATTATGAGATCAGATAGAGGTGAGGATTCTATGATATATGTATTGGAGTTAGGAGCCCCGCAGCGGAAGCAATCAAAGTAGGCAAGGAACACACCACAATAGCAATCACACAAGCAAATCGACACACACAAGAAGCAATCTGAATTTTATGTGGAAAAACCCCTCACGGATAAAAAACTATAGCACAAAGCGACACCAATCCACTATGATCTCAGAAGTTACAAGAGACAGAAGAAATGCAACCCGGATCACAGCCCACAAAGAGAAATCCCAAGCTAAAAAAGCTAATTCTCTCATGAGAAGGACAAACCCATCCATTTCCCTCATCCCCAAGAACTCCAAGCTTCCACATAGCTCTATCTCTTGCCCTAGAACTCTCTCAATCCCTTGGCTCATTAGCAGCTACCCTAATCTTGGATTACATCCCCTTAAATATGGAAAAACCGAAATTAGAAACTCCTTAGGCAACAAACCGAGCAAGAAACCAAGTCCAATAAAGAGACTGCCGGCTGGCCAGCTAGATGCCCAAAAAATCCTCCAGAAAACCTGTTGTATTGAAATCCCTTGTGATTGACCAGTCGGTGGCCTTCATGCTTGAAGATTTGAGGCGTCTAATCCCAACAATATATGATGAGACCTACTCCAGAACCATTTGCGGGATTTTTAAAAGAAACAAAGAATCATTGCTCAATAAATGACGCCTAAAACACCGCAACAAAACGATATAGTAGGAAGGTATAATAGTACATTAATGGATAGGAGTATGATTAACAATTGCACTATATCCAAATCGATGTAGATGAAGCGATCTTAATAGTTGCGCATATTCTAAACCAAGTTTCCAGTAAAGCCATTCCTAGGACTCTTTTTGAGTTGTGTGCTGCTGGGAAACTTAGCATATCGAATCTTCATGTTTAGGAATGACAGCCAAAGCAAGAGCTTACAACTTATATGAAATAAAATTTGATTCTAGAATCGTTAGTGGATGCTTTATTGGATATCCATAGAAATTCGAAGGGTATAGGTTCTATTGTCCTAGCCACAATATAAGAATCATGGAAACTGATAATGTTAGATTTCTTGAAGATGAGCAGATCAGCAGGAGTGGAAAACCATATTAAGTGGTGCTTGAGGAAAGAGGAGAATTAGTATCCTTACTCGCAAATTTAGATAATCAAGAAGCTCCACAACCTATTAAACATAATGACCAACTGAAACACCAAGAACTGGACCCTACACACCTAAATGATACTGATGAGCAATGAAAGGACACAACCACATGAATTTTTAGAAGATCTCAAAGAGTTAAGTAGTCCTTCAGTTATAGATGATTATGTGGTCTATGTATAGGAATATGATATTGGCATTAATAACAAGGCCCCATTTGGCACCATGGATTTGGAGGGATTTGAATCCAGTCTACTTGGCACCATCAAGTAACTGGGGGTTTCAAATCTCCTCAAAGAGAAGGTTTGAAATCCAAGGTGGAAGCTAGGATTACATCTAAAATCCTCTCATGAATCGTATGTGTAACATGTGTGTCACTAGGCTACTAATCTATTGGACACATGGCCCATTGATGATATCCCAAAACAATCAGATTATTAATTGCATAACTAAAATTACTTCAATAGGATGATCTGCATAGTCCAAACATTGTCCATGTAAATCAACGGTTAAAAATCATTGGTTAGTCACTTGGTTGTGATCTGATACTTGGGGCCCATCCAAGAATTGGAATTTCATCATTTTCGGCCAAAGTAAATATTTCAACAGGCTTATTACAACCGTTGTATCAAACATTACACACATACACTAATTAAGGATATTAAAGTTGATTTAGTAATTAAATTCCCCTGTAAATAGACTATGCATAGCTTCTTTTGGATCACAGGGGATTCCACATCTAGGGTGTCAAACACAACAACGGTATTTCAAATCCAGGGGGGTTATGAATCTAAGGGGGTTCCAAATCTACGCTCCTAAACAATCCCTAATGATCCGTTCATGTTTTCACAAGATATGAGTGTTAAGATTCTTCTAAGTAGATTGATGGTATAAAAGATGAGTTGAAATTTATGAACCAAAAAGGAGTCTAAGACCTCATTGAGTTGCCCATCGATCACAAGGTCGTTGGTTATAAATGAGTCTATAAGACTAAACATGATTCCAAAAAGAAACATCAGATGATTTAAAGCCAGATTAATAGCAAAATGATACACTCAACACCAAGCATTGATTATAAAGAAGAAAAAAAAATCTTTCATCTCTAAAAAATGATTCATTAAAATTGTGGCATTGGTGACTTAATTTGACCTTGAGCTACTTCAAATGGATATGAAAATGATCTTTTTACTGGAATTTAGAAAAAAAAAAAAAAAAAAAAAAGCCTACATGAAACAACCCAAAAGTTTCCCGTTAGTTGGTCAAGAACATTTAGTGTGTAGATGCAAGAGATCTGCATATGGATTTAAATAAGCTTTCTGAAAATGGTATATATATATATTTTTTTTTATTTTTTATTTTTTTTTTCAAGAAAACAATTTTGATTAGTGCACTTACCTAAAGGTCAATGAGATTAAGTTTATTTTCCCAATTTTGTATATGAATGATATCATGTTGAAAAGTAGTGACCCCACATTATTGTATTAAACCAAGTCGTTTCTCACAAAGAAGTGATGAGTATTCTAACTTGTCCGATGTCAATGCGATGAAGGGTCCAATTCTACGAATATTGAAGATGCATGGTCGGGTCATATCTTTATGGTAGATGTACAATCCAAAATGTAATTATATAGAAGTTCAAAGGTTTGATTAAACTGATTTTAGAGATCAACAATGTGATTTTAATTAGTTAATTACAAAAATGAATGTTTCTATAATATTGATGATTGGTCACCTGCCTAAGATTCATTAGAACTATGAGCTTCATCATCAGTCTAATTGTGACATCATCATACAATTACTCATAATCCAACATTTCATATTATCAATCAGTATAACCAAACTATTCAAGCTAAAAGCTAACTCAGTATGATCATGAATGTGAATAAAATCCTTATCAGACTACCCATCTTATAATTTTTATAAAGATCACCGTTCATCTAATAATCTAGCTTAACAAGCTCTTCATCGATCTTTGTAAACTAAGCAATTGGAACATTGATCTTACACATAAGGCAAATGACAAACATTACAACTAGGGCCATGGATGTGTGGATAGTTAAGATACTTACCTTGGTGTGATTATCAGGATATGCACCATCAGTACTGGGACTACTGAGTTAGATGAATTGGATCGACCCACTGCTATCAAATGTTGAATATGCAATTGAGTTTGTATTAATCTCTCATGAAGTCAAATTCTGTGGGGCCCACCATTATTTGTATCAAATACACTCCATCAATCAGCTACCCCCCTCATGCTTGCTCATGAACCAACGATGGTAGCCGATACAAAACAAAAGTGGGCCAAAGTATGGAAAACTGTGTAAAAGCACACTTAAAGCTCCAAATTCAAGTAGTGCGGCCCACCCGAGTTTTGGATAAGCTAAATTTTTTGTTATCTATTCATTCATGTGGCTCACACTTAGGGCTTATTTGGGAGCTTGTATTTAAGTGAATTGGAATGCAAATCACAATTATCATGAAATCCACACGAATTGAAATCCTTAGTTGTATTTAACAGCTTGTAATTGAAATGCATGAGAATCTAAATAAGAATTGTCTTTGGATGCTTGTAATTAGAATGCATTGGATTTTGTTAGTATACTCATATGATGCTGAATTTAATTAACTAAACTAACTTCAATATCTCAAATTAGTGTACATATGTGATATTCGACAGATTGATTGTTACAAGCCCTTTGAAATATACTTTCGCAAAAATTGAGAAAATTCCTAGACTTGGGTGGGCCAGAAATGTAAGGATCACAAACGGCCAACTCACCAACCTTTTTTAGGTTGTCCATTTAGATGACCAATGTTTAGACTACACTTCGGATCATATAATAGTGTAATTTTAGTGATGCGGTCAATACATCATTAGCATGCCCAAGTGTATAAAAGATTAATAGCTTAGTAACACCTTTGTTACTTATCTGACTTTCTGCCTTTATAAAGGGAGTCAATTGAAAAAAAGGTATTTCACACCAATTACCTTGTATTTAAATAAAAACAAAGAAATTTCAAAACACACGAGAAAGAAACTTCCCATTTACCATCAATTCCATGGAGCCAAATGCATTAAAAAGGCGCATGTAAGCCCCAATTATCTCTGAGCACACCCAAATACAAGGTGCCAAACAACACCGTAGTGAACAGGTTCCATGAAAATTACATACTAAATTCGGCCCAACATAAATCATAAAGGTCCTGTAATGTCCATTAATATTCCAGCCCCATATTATCGTCCACAATAGTCTTTCATCAGCCTCTTACTTCAGCTCCAAGAAAAAATGAGAGGCCAAAACTGATGGACCAAGTGGATCGCATGCACACATATTGGTGGGTGACTTAGATATCAATGAGCAAACACAATGGTGAATTAACAATTTAGTCTAACAATATTACATTTTAAAACAAGATAATGCTAAACGGGAGCCATCGATCTATAGGTCGCCTTGATATATTTTTGACATCCAATCCATCTATCAGGTGCGTACCCTCATGTCAACTCTGCAGTTCAAATACTAGCCATACCCAAAGTTTATCTGGTCCGCTAGAAATAAATAAGTGATAACTAAAACCTTGGGAGTTGTGGATATATAGGCAATCTGCTTCATATCATGCAACAACATAGTTCCGCACATTAAGTTGGATGGTTTGGATTCACAAAATTAACAGTCATATCGGTGAAGAGAAGTGAATATGTATCATTTAAAATACACCATCATATACCAACTTAGGTGCCGTTTGGTAAACTGAAAATAAGGTTTGAAAATTAATTTAAGCACTGAAAACTTAAAGTGTTGAATTTTAGTACTTATAAGTACTGAAAAATTTGTTTGGTAATTTATCTGAAAAAAGTTCTGATATCTGAAATTAAGTACTTTTTTCACAAAAAATCATTTGGTAAATATAGATGATAAATGTTTGAAAATTGACAATTTACCATATTTGCCCCTATTATCCCAATAGCCAAGTTAGATAATCACAATCACCTATAGATGATGTTCAATTTCCACTTTTCCTTGTGTTGTGGTCCACTTAAGATTTGGATTGGCCTTTTCTACTTTTTTTTTTTTTTTTGCCTCCTACCCTAAAATAAGCTGCCACAATGGATGTACAACATGAATAAAATATATGCATCATGGTAGGGCCCACGGAACATTGTCATTACATGTCTGTGTGGCCTACTTTTTTTCCTTTCATCCATGTCTATGTGACCTACTCAACAGGTTAGATGGGAAATAAATATTAAAGTGGGCCCTATAAAGTTTTTAATGGTGGGCATATAATCGCCACTTTTCTTATGTTGTGGTCCACCTATGATTTAGATTGGTCACTTTTTCGGTCTCATGGCTTAAAATAAGCTGGACAAATGGATGGATATATAGTGTGAATAAACACATACATTATGGTGGGGTCCACAGAGCACCGCCATATTCAATCCATGTAACATATGCTTGTCATCGATCCCTTCAAGATGCCTATAAATATTATATGTGCCTTCTGGGCCATCCTAAAAAAATGAGATGACCCACCTTGATGTCAATGAGAAATCCACGTTGTCCCACCAAATTTTCAGCTTATTTAAGGGCATGATCCCAAAAACAAAGTAGATCCAAATCTTAAGTGGACCACACCACAAAAAACAGTGGTGATTGAATGCCCAACCATTAAAACTAGCTAGGGCCCACTCTACTGTTTGTTGTCAAATCCAACCTATTGATGAGGTCAAACAGACCTGGATTAAGGTATAATATAAAAATCAAATTGATCGAAAATTATAGCCCATAATAAGTTTTTAATGGTCAGTCACCACATTTTTCGATGGTGAGGTCTACTCGAGATTTGGATATGATTAATCAAGTCCTTAAAATGAAATGTAAAAGTGAATGGACACCACGAATATATAACAAAGTCATCAAGGTGGGCCCCATACGGTCAGGGTAACACCCACTAACCTGTTATCCAAGTAACATCTAATCCGCTCCCATCACCTGCATTCCTCGAACACAATTGGCTATTGTGTTGACATGGCAAAGTTCTATGGGTCCCACACCATGATGTATGTATTAGATTTGCACTGTCCATCCATTTATTCATATCATTTTAGGTCAAGAGCTAAAAAATAGGTAGATTTAAAGCTCGATAGTAGGCAAAATGGTTGAACCGTAGGCATTTCTTTCACCACTTTTCCCTCTCATATGGCCCACTTGAGTTTTGGATCCGCCTCATTTTTTGTCTTATGTCCTAAAATGAGCTGGAAAAATGGATGGACAGGGTGGATTTCTCACAAATATCATGATGGCGTCACCTAGCTTTCTCGTACAAGAACTTGCAGCGAGAGGCTTTAGCAGGAAATTTGCATCAACAGCTTGTCATAACGTGTTGATGTAAGAAAGTTATATAGGCTCAACCATAATGTATGTATTGTATCCACACCGTTCATCTATTTTTTCAGATCATTTCACGTTATGAGCTAAAAAATGATGCAGATCCAAAGCTCAATTGGACCACACCACATAAAACAGTGGGGATTGAATGCCTAACATTGAAAACTTCCTGGCAGGCCACAGAAGTTCTGGATCAAGATGATATTTTTGTTTTCCCTTCTTCAAGGTCTGTATGACCTTGTGAATAGATTTGATGGCAAATAAACATCATGGTGGGCCATAAGAAGGTTTTAATGGTGGGTATCATTATCCCCACAATTTTTTGTTAAGGGTTTACTAGAGCTTTGGGTCTGTCTCATTTTTTTAGGCTCATGGCTTTAAATGATTTAGCAAAATGGATGGACGATGTGGATATAACACATACATCATGATATGACTCAAAAACTCTCCCACATCAACATGTCTCAAACGGTACACAATTAGCCTCGTGAAAGCTAAGGTTATCTTGAAGATGGGTAAAATTATTATTTATGAAAAAGATTTAAATCAAAATCACTTACCGTATTCAGCGTTAAGTGTTAAGCCAAAAGAGGAAAGCTTAAAAAAAATTCAATTTTTTCAGTGAAAATCAGGATTAAGCACTTAACTTCACAAATTTACCAAACAATCTGAATCTTAGAAATAACTGAAAATAGTCCTATTTCAGATATAAGTGCTGGAATTAAGTTTTACCAAACAGGCCCTTAAAAAGATAAGGAGAACAACTGAAAAAATGAAAAAAGTTTTACACTTGACCTGATATATTAGTAACTCAAATTAGAGTAGCTAAATTGTGGAACCCCTGTTATTAATTTACAGCCCAAAAATCATCTTTCTGAACTATCCTAACTTCCATGGACACATGTTTGTTGAAATACAACCATTGTAACTAGGGATGGAGCCAGGAATGACGTATGAACAGTATCGATGGCATATAAACGTCACTGTGGACCCAGAGAGATTTCAACGGTAGGAATTCCCTTACCCACCTTTTCCCTTAGCGTGGCCCACTTGAGTCTTGGATCCGGCTCATTTTCAGCCGCATGTCCTAAAATGAGCTAAAAAAACATATGAATGGAGTGGATTTTTCAAAAAATACAACCATTTTAATTTTATCTCCCTCAGAGCTGTCCAATAAACGTCCACCAATCTAATAATCAAATTATCAAATACGCTTAACTTTTGTTCCATGGTACATCTAAGCTGAGAGCCCTAATTTGGACAGTTAAGTTTGACTTAGTTGTATTGTATGCCAGCTACGAAATTCATAGGAAATCCGTACAGCTCGCGTATCATTCACTGCTCTCTGCCAGAGCATCAAAGTTTTACTCTTGAGAAGATTAATGGTGCAGGGTGTGAAAGATGGCGTTTTAGAAATCCACATAAATTGATGTGTTCATGATCATATCAAATCCATCCAATTAATAGGCTCTCTCTCTCTTTTGCACACTTACCCGAATACACACCAGAATGGGGTATTAAAACTCTCCTAAGTCTACCAGTTAGCCATGAGTAAGGGCCCCTAGTAGGCCCTCTCCCATTTTCATTGGATACCAAAAATCATTCTCCTCCATAGCTTAAGTGAGCCACACTGTGAAAAATAATGCATAAAAAACATTGTAAATAACAACAAGTGGGCCACCAAATTTCAGTCAGACGCATCTTAGAGTTATTAAACAACGTTCATTTAAAAGAAAATCAGTTTAAAGGTTTAGATTCAAAAAGTTCTTCGACACGTGGACAATATAATGTGAGTAAGCCCGAATTTACGTGATTGGAAAGCTTCCCGTCTCATCTGAGTTGCATGAGTTGCATGAACGATTCCCCTCCGCTATTCTGCCAGAGTGCGTGAAATCATTCCCCATTGATGAATGCATGTAGTTGCCTTCCGTTGGAGCTGTTTGGGTCTCACCCGTGGTGTTTTTTTTATAGAATCCACACCGTGAATCTGATGTGCCCAGATTTTCTAGTTTGTGATACCAAAATTCAGCCTGATCTATATCTGAAGTGGGTCACACAAATGGAGGACATTGGGGAAGCAATGCATACCATACAAACTTCGAGATCAAATATGGTGACCAGTTGTTTTATATAATCAATCCAAACCATTAATCAGGACCAAACACCCTGATGAATGGACACACCCAAAAAGACCCTCCATAAATTCAGATGTTACGTTAATATATTGGTCTTAGGCGTAAGAGTACATTGCTCCCTATGACGTGTCACATATAAATTTTAGACCAGCATAATTCTTTTGGAGGGCCGTGAACATGAGCTTTCGAACTAGATGCATGGTGGAGATTCTACATGCACATTACGGGTGGGCCCACACCGAGTAATGCACGAGAACTTCAGGTGCGCTCGGACGCGTGTTAAAAAAACCCGTAGTACATCCCCTCATTCATCTCTCGCAATTCGAGAGGGGGAGAGAGGGAGACATTCATGGAGCCGTGAGCCACCCGCCTTTCACAGGGAGCGGTTAGCTGTTATCCGGGTAACACCTTAGTGGGTGTTACCCTAACCATATGAGGCCCACCTTTATGTATTTTATGTATATCCACTCGGTCCATCTGTTTTTAAATCTCATTATAGAACTCGACCCCAAACCTTAAGAAGATCCAACTCTCAGTTGGACCACAAAACTACAAACAGTGATGAATGACTATTAAAAAACTTTTGTGGGCCACAAAAGTTCTGGACCAAGCTGATATTTATATTTTCCCTTCATCCATGTCTTCTTGACATTATCAACAGCTTAGATGGAAAATAAAAACTAAGAAAATCTTATGATTAGCCCTTTGGAATTTTTAATGGTGAGGCACTCAAACACTACTGTTTCGTGTTGTGTGGCCCACGGTAAGGGTAACACCTAATCCGCTCTTAAAAACGTAGACAGCCCTTTCCATACCCTCAAACGCTTCGCCTCTCTCCTACTCTTAAAAACGTAGACAGCCCTTTCCATACCCTCAAACGCTTCGCCTCTCTCTCTCCAGAAAGAAAGCCTTGCCTTTTCTCTCAAACATACTAAAAAACAAAAACGACCTCTCTCTTATAAGGTACATTTTCCAGCTAATAAACTATCAGGAGACTGGAGCCTCCCCCCCCCCCCCCCCCGTCCCGAGCTCGAGACAGGCTAGGGCTCTGACGGCCACCGTGATGTATGGATTGTATACACACCATCTAGGCACATCTAAAGTTTAAGTGGGCCACACCACAGTAAGCAGCGGTGCTAATGATTTTTACCGTTGAAACCTTCCTAGGGCCCACCGTCATGTTTATTTGCCATCCAATCTGTTCATAAGATCATAGAGACCTGGATGAAAGTAAAACACAAATATCAACTTGATCCAAAACTTACTGTGGGACCGAAGAAGTTTTCAACGGTCAGCCTTTAATCTTCATTTCATTGTCCAATTGAGTTTGGATCTGCCCCATTTTTGGGCTCATAACCTGAAATGAGATGGAAAACGGAATGGACGGTGTGGATAAAATCCATGGCCCTCATAGCCCTAGCCTGTCTCGAGCTCGGGACAGCTCGAGACAGGCGGGGGAAGTACCTAATCCGCGCCCTCTTTGGTTACTCTGTTTCTCTCTCACGTCAGTTGCTCTGTTTTCTCTAACAAAATCCACAACACGCTTCCGATTTCAATGTCAGTTTTGGAAAATTTCAGCCTTTTTATCTTTTTGCGCGGGAAATTTTCTTGCATGAAAGATGGGGCTGCCATCTACTAAAACGTTAGCCATCTTCAAGTGGCAATGCATGCCATTCGAGTTGTGGGCCCCATCAGATGGTACTAGCATTTCCAGACCAGAACACCCGATTCTACAGCTTTGCGTTTGGACCGACGAATATTTGCTCCTCAAGGCAACCAAACGGACCGGACTGTTTGGAATTTTGATTCCTTGCTTAGTACCATCTCTCACAATCGTGGCCCCAATTTGGACGGTGTGGATTCATCCAAGCGGTTTTTGTAATATTTCAGCTTTTCCTCTTTTTTGGCGGGAAAATGGATTTTCTTATTACAGTTCCAATAGGACATAAATCAACGGAAGCAGGTAGCTTTTTTCCAAGATGTACGGACATTATAAAGTTAATACTATCTGTTTTCCACTTTTATTGCTAGCAAATCTTTTCCACAAAGCCGTACTTCCTTTTGGAGCTTTGATTGGGTTTTCTTTTGGAAAAGGAAGAAAATGGATGTCTTTTTCACCCATGGAAGTATAGGATTCCGAGGTTGGTTCCTTCATTGCTAAGAAATCCTGTTTCGTCTTTTTCCATTTCTTCTTGGGAGTTGTATATATTATCATCACCATTAGATTAGATTAGATGAAGAAGGTATTGAAATTTGCATAACTGGGTTGTTTCAGGTGTGAAGGAAGGATGATGAAATCAGACGGTAGAAAAGGCCCATTTTTCAGAGATCCCAATTTGATCGATTTGGTCCTCCAATGGAGAGGAAGTATATTGAAATCGAACGGTCGGAAAGTGGACAGAGATCCCAGTTTGATCGATTTGGTCCTCTCTTGGTCCATCGAAGATATCTTCGATGAGAAGCGCTACCTAGATAAGGTCTGTTTGCTCTCTCTCTCTCTCTCTCTCTAAATATTTACAGCTTCTTTCCTCTAACGCCCCTTTTGATTTGGTGGAAGTGATGTACGTTAGAGGTAGGCGGTGAGGGCATTTTCGTCCTTTTCCTCGGCTGCCCCTGTTTCTGTCTGCAAGCGGAAGAGTAAAAGTCCCATGTCCTCTGGCGGGGAGGCGAATTGCCTTGTGCCACAGGCCAACAGGAGCTTCCTGTAGGTGGAAGCTATGTGGGGCCCACCTAGATGTCTGTGAGAAATCATCCACGTCCATCAGTTTCGCCAGCTCATGTTAGGACATGATCCTAAAAAGGTGGCACATCCAGAAGTCAAGTGGGCCACACGACAGGAGATAGTGAAATGTAAATGCCCACCGTTGAAACCTTCCTGGGCCTACGTTGATGTTTATATTTCATCCAAACCGTTCATAAGTTCAGTCCCATTGGATGAACTGAAAAATCATATTAGCGTGATCCATAACTTCTGTGGCCTCAAGAAGTTTTCAACTGTGGGCGTTCAATCATCTCTGTTTTTGGATCGTGTAGCCCATTGGATCAATGTTCTAAGCACGATCTCGATAAACCGACGGACGAGGTGGATTTCTCATGAACATCGGGGTGGCCCCACGTAGCCGCCGACTACAGAACTTCCAGTTGGCGGGGCACAGGCAACTCGCGTTCGTTTGGGAGGCGTGCATTTGGAAATCGAACGCGTGGCTTAAAATAAGCCGTCCAAAATTGTGGGTCCCTTTGGACGGTTCACAAACTAGTGGAGAATTTGTGGTTGCGATCGTTAAAAGTCAATCTGATTGCTGGTTTGTGAGTCGTGACCATTCTTAAACGAGTGTAGTTATTCCCACGTGTACAGTTTATGAAGAAATCGGATTGCGTCCAGTACGACCAGGCCGTCCAATTTGGTTCAGCCCAAAATTGATGCATATCAAAGCTCAAGTATACCAAACCACAGGAAACAGTGGGAATAATGATTTCCACCGTTGAAACTTTCCTAGGGCCCACAGTAATGTTTACTTTCCACTTCTTAAGATCACAAAGAGATTTAAAAAACAAATATCAGCTTGATCCGAAGCTTATGTGGCCCCAAGAAATTTTCAACGGTAGATGTTCAATTCACACCGTTTCCAGTGGTGTGCCCCACTTGAGCTGCTTCATTTTTTGGCTGAAGCCCTAAAATTATCTGGTAAAATGGATGGACGGAGTGGATAAAATACATAAATCACGTTGGGCCCCACAGAGTTTGCTCAGCACGGAATCCGCATCCGTGTCTGAGCGAGTGCATGAGTGTTACGTGGCATTCCCTGTTAGCGTCACAACCAAGTCGCGGGAATGAACGCGACGGACGCGGATTGCCTGCGAAAGCCTTTCGCAAGGCATCTCCTGCACTCGGAATCTACGTGGGGCCCACCGTTATGCTTGTGAGAAATCTACGCCGTCCAACCGTTTTGTGAGATCATTTTAGTGTCGGGACAAGAAATGAAAGGGATCCAAGACTCAAGTGGGCCGAAAATGTGACGATTGAACTTCCACCGTTGAAATATTCGTGGGGCCACAGAAGTTTCGAATCAGGGTAATATTTCTGTTTTTAGTTCATCTCAGTAGGAATGACATTATGAACGGTATGGATGGCATATAAACATCACTGTGGACTCTTTAGAGGTTTCAACGGTAGGAATTTCTCTACCCACCTTTTGCTTTAGTGCGGCCCCCTTGAGTCTTTGATTCCGTTCATTTTTTGTCCCAACACCTAAAATGATCTCACAAAACGGTTGGACCACGTAGATTTTTCACAAACATCACGGTGGGCCCCGCCTAGATTCAGAGGGCAGGAGATGCCTACGAAAGGCTTTCGCAGGCAATCCGCGTCCGAACGCGACAATGCGTTTGACGTTTGGGCTTTTGGTCGTTGTCGTGTTTTATAATTCTCGGCGCGGAGAGTTTTTACAACGTGCTCCTGCTTCCGGTTTATTCAGTGGGGACAAATGTTTCCGTGAATCCAAACCGTTGATATGGTGTTACTCACGCAGTTTGGCTCATGAAGGAATCCTGATTAAAGATCCAATAATAGAATTATGTGGCCTTTGAACAGTTGCTGCATTTTCTTTCTTAACCGTATATCTACTGGCCACCAACTGAAAGGTTAGATTTTTTTTTTTTGTACATCCATAAGATATGCTTCGTAGGCCATTCGCAGTGGGGCTCACAGTATAAACAGCTTGGATCGGTAAACCATGGGCCCCATTTGTGAAAACTAAAACAGTAATTTACCACGAGGATTTTCGCGAGCATTGTATGATAAATACTTTTTTTTTAAAGACTTCGGTCAACACCTTGCCAAAGGCTCGGGCATCGTCTCATGCTTCACCTTTTTCTTTTTTTGTTTTTTCTTTTGTATTTTTTAAGATAACTTTTTCTCTCGTGTGATTTTGGCTAATTTTTGTCAAATATTTAAAGTCCGTCCGGATGGGTGAGCACACAAGATCCGATGGTCTACACGATCTGGGATGTTCACACGTTGTGAAAGATGTATAGTAAATGCCATAGGTCCACCAAACCACTATGGTGTAGGAAGGATCTTATCACCCCTTTGATTCTATGGTTAAGATGCCCTGGATTACGATTAATGGCTTAGATTTGTCAAGAGGTGGGCCCGATGGATAGAAAAGATACATTCCTCCCTACTTTCTTTAAATGGAAGTAAATGGGAAATGGATTTGGAGGTAAATGAATTGGGAGTAAATAGCTTTACACAATTGTGTTTGGATAGGAGTCAATGAAACACATTTGAAATCGAAATATTCTGTTTGGATGGGAGTGAATGGGAGGAATTGGAATGCATTTGAATTTTTCATTATATTCACAGGAATATATGTAATATTCCAAACCAGCTTTAATCTCCCAACTTAGTGTGCATATGCGATACTTAATAGAATGATTGTAATAAGCTCATTAAAATATACACTCTCACAAAAAAATGAGAAAATTTCGACTTCGGGTAGGCCACAAACATAATGATCACAAACAACCAATTTGCCAATGTTTTTTAGCCATCCATTTAGATGGCCATCCCTTTGGATGGTTTGGATCATTCTTTTAGTGTGATTTTCATGATGTAGCTAATATTTGGATTGTAGGGAGTATCATTAGTGTGACATATGTGTGGCGGACATGTGTATAGCGGCACCTATGTTTACACGCATGACTCTCCAAGGGAGATAAAAAAAGGCATTTCATCCCATTTACTTCCAAATCCTCTCGGGTGGAGATGATTTCATTTACGTGCACATTACTCTCATTTCATTTCATTTACATGTATTTACTTCCATCCACACACACCCCAAATGCCATTTACCTCTAATTACTTTTAGGGCGTGTTTGTTTATCCATTTACCTGAGTAAATGCTGGTAAATGGGCTATGATTACTTTTTCCATATGTTTGGAGATAGGTGTAAGTAACGCAATAAATGCACCTGGAAAAGCGGGATGGTAAAGGAGGAGTTGGGGATGTAAAATCTGTGGGTCCCACAATGATGTATATATTCAATCCATGCTGTCCATCTGTTTTATCGTATCCCTTTAGGGAACTAACCCAAAAATGACATAGATTGTAAGCTCAGGTGAAGCACACCATTAGAAACAAGGGAATACTGTCTTGCACCGTTAAAACTAGAATTTTATGTGGGGCCCACAATGATGAGTATCTGTCATCGAACCTGTTCAAAAGGTTATACTGACATGAATGAAGCAAAAAAACTAAATATCTGCTTGATCCAAAACTTTTATGGCCCACGGGAAGTTTTCAATGGTAGATTTTCAATTCCCATTTTAACTTCCGTGTGGTCCACATCTGTATTGAATCCGCCTATTATTTGAGCTTATGCCTTAAAATTAGGGGATAAAACAAATGAACGGAGTGGATGCGACACATACATCACTGTGGGCCTTATAAATTTTATGTTGTGTTCCTCGATTTTAGCAAAACTGTCTCGTCAAAAGTGCGGCTTACTTGCAATTCCACTAGTAAGTAATTATTACTGATTTCCAGGGATTTACCTGTGACCATAGTTAAACAAACACGCCCTTAATTTCACCCATTTACCTCCATTTACTCCCATTCAAAGGACCCTAAGGAATTTCCTTATTTCAGGGATTTTTCAGTAAGGAATTTGGAGAGTTTGGATGAGGTAGAGGTTATTGTTAGGTTTTTCCATAATAAAGAACGTTTTTTTTTTTTTTTTTTTTTTTTTTGGTTTTTTCAAATATATAGAAAAAAAATGAGGAGAAAGGGTTGTGGCTTTCGGTGATTGTTGGTGACCATTCATTTATGAATGGTGGTGTCTCTTGGTGAATGGAGTGTTGGGACCGCGGAAGCACCTCAGAGGAGAATCAAACAAAGTATTTCAATCGCACTAAGCAAATCCAACCACATAAGACAAATGAATTTTACGTGGAAAACCTTTGCGGGAAAAAACCACGGCACAAAGCGAATCACCATGAAAAACAGAGGTACAAGAGATGGAGAACACTTACAAAATCACCTCGGAGAGAAAATCCTAGCTTTTCTTCTCCCAAAACCCTCTAAGCACGTGTAGAAACAAGTGTTAAACCTTAAATCTTGATTACACCCGCTTATATAGCATTAAATCGGAAATAGAAACAAAACACGCAGAACCGCACTAAACAGCGCTCGGCCGTCGGTTGACCGAACTCCAATGAGCAAACCTGGAATTCGGGGGAGTTTCGATCGACTGAGCCAGGCTCGTCGGTTGATCGAAATCTTCCAAAAGTGTCCAGAGATCGTCTCATCCGGGGTAGTTTCGATTGACTGACCACAGCGATTGGTTGACCGATGATCCCCAGAACAATCTAGATTGAAGACTTCATTCAACATGGAGTATCCTTTGAATTCAAAATAGTGTTGAAAGGATGCGATTAATGGTTGAAGATGCCATCAATGAAGAGGCATTACCTTGAAAAGTCATGTAAACATGAAAAGGCATGTGCCTTTTTATGAAATGACCTCTTTAATGTCCCTTCAAAATCTACAAAAACCTATTTTTAGGTCATTCTAAATCATAATAACTCCAACAATCTCCTCTGCTTCTCCATTTTTTTTTTTTTTTTTTGTTTTTTTTTTTTCTCTAAATAGTTGCAGATTTTTCATGTGTAAACTGTTAAAAAGTTAGGGGATAAAATTAGGGGTGTGCATTGTAAAAAGTGTGTTCGAGGTGTGGGTTTTTCACTTTTGCAAGTCGAAGCCCAAATTTATCTGGTTTAGGAGAATAAGCTTATTATATCCTGGAGGCAAATTTATTGTAACCCTCTTACAAACTGGTTTAACCACCAATAGGGAGCGAATATCTCCTTAATGATAACGACATTGTAATGCGCGTTAAGCCTATCTTTAAGTGAATGTTTTTATTTCTTTCTGCCTCTACCCTTTTAATTTTAAGGTGATATTATGTCCTCTTCTATGGGCTATCTCGATTTTATTCGAGTAACACCGTTCGACTACTCAACTTTTTTTTTTTTTATGGCAATCGAGGGTGCATCTCTTCCTTCCATTGTTCAAGTTATTCACGTGCTTACTCAAGATCCTCTTGCACATCTTTTCAATAATGATACGGCAGAACAAATTCAAAAGCGACAAGGTTGGGAGCGTAACGACTATCCATGCAATGGTCACATCTTCAACTCTCTTTTCAACTAATTGTATGCCGTCTACCGCTAAAAGAAGACTACTAAGGAATTGTAGTAGGCACTGCTCGCCAAATACATATTAGACGATGAAAGCAACAAAAAATTCCTTGTAAGTTAGTTTTTAAAATTCAAAATGTTGGATGAGAGACTTGTCCTCGCTCAAATCCTTGAGTTGGAGCTCATCATTCAACAGATCGTTGCCGATGGTACTAATCTCGATGAATCCTTTCAAGTATCCATCATTATAGTTAAATTATCACTTAAATGGAAGGATACTAGGAAATCTTTGAAACAAAGAAAGTATAAAATATCTTTAGAGGATCTTCTAATGTTTCTTCGAATAGAAGAAGAATCTAGGTTCCGTGACAAAAAGGAAGAACAATGGGAGACCCTGGGTAATGTTAATCTAGTTGAAAATAATGTGAATCGGGAATCCGTGTGGGATGATCAAGAACTATATATGGGAAATGCCTCAACAGCCAAGGTTGTGGGAAAAGGGAAGGTACTACTCAACTAACTTCCAGAAAAGTCTTGACTTAGAATGATGTGCTGTATGTACCAAATATCAGGAGGAATCTTATCTCTACACTAGTTTACTAAGTAAGTTTGGCTTCAGATTCTTCTATGAATCCAATAAGCCGATTATGTCTAAAAATTGGGTGTGTGTAAGGGCTATGTATTCAATGAAATGTTCAAGTTAAACCTTATAAATAAAACTTCTTATTTTGTTTATATGCTTGATTCATGTGATGTTTGGCATGTTAGACTATGACATTAATTTCGCAATATAAATAACATGTCTAGTCTTAATCTAATTCCTAAGTTCACAACGCCTAATGACAAATACAGCATGTGTACAATCCAAAATAACTAGGAAATCATTCCTAAAGGTAGAAAGAGAATCACAACTCTTAGACCTAGTTCAGAGTGACATATGTGAGATGAACGGTATAAAAACAAGAGGGGGAAAGAAATATTTTATAGCCTTTATAAATGATATTTATCGATATACCCTAGTGTACCTATTAAAGAATAAAGATGAGGTGTTAGAAAAATTCAAGATATACAAGGTAGAAGTGGAGAATCAGTTAGAATCTTAGATAGGGGAGGAGAATATCTATCCTTAGAATTCTCAGAGTTTTGCAAAACTCATGGTGTAATTCATCAAATTACGGCTCTCTATTCACCCTAACAAAATAGGGTTGCAGAATGCAAAAATAAGTCTCTTATAGACATGATAAACTCTATGCTAAATAATGCAGATTTAAGTTTGAGGTTTTGAGGAAAAGCTCTATTGACTGCCTGTCATATCTTGAATATGATACTTCATTCTAAGACATGTAAGACTCCATGAACTATGGAAGAATATGACTCCAAACTTCTCATACTTCAAAGTATTAGGCTATATAGCCTTCGTTAGACTTACTTAGCCTAAAAGACCCAAGATAGGGTTGCGATCTCTTGAGTGTATTTTCATAAGATATGCACAAAATATTAAAGCTTATAAGTTTTTAGTCGTAGAATCTAATGATGCAATCCTGATAAAAATTATAATAGAATCTAGAGGTGTCGAGTTTTATGAAAACTCATTCCATTCCGTAATTAGAAAAGAGTCAAGATATTAAGATCATAGTATAAGTAGTAGCTCTCAGATACTTCAAGACATCATTAGTCCTAATAAAGAGGACATAGAACCTAGAAGGATTAAGAGGATCCGGTTTGGTACATCCTTCGGACCTGACTTCTACCTTCTGCTAATAAGAGATAGAGATAGCATAACAGGAGAAATCATGTTGGTTTGTAACATAGAAAATTGTTATGAGTGAACCAACTCTAATCCCGACACAACAACAAACCCAAATCAACCTTAGGTGTTAGAAATTCGGATTTAACACCACCTCCAATTCGCGCGCTTTGCGAAAGCACGCTAAACGAAGATAGAACATTAATAATAACTATAATAACTAAACAATCAAGCAAGCAACCACAAAGCACAAGATATTTAATGTGGAAAACCCCTGCGGGAAAAAGCCACGACATAAAGTGATAGAAATCTCCGCTATAATCAAAGCCTTAGAGTACACTACTCACCTTATTTAATTACTACTTCACCCGATCTCCCCTTGTGATGCGCACCTCTAGGAAACCCTAGATCCCTTGAGAAAGTCCCTTCTCAAGCCCCTTACAAGTGTAGAAACCCTCTCCCTTAGCAAAACCTTTTACCCTTGAGACAAAACACTCGTAAGTAAGAAAGCCATAATCTAAAATTAGGCTTAAATACTCTTATTTGCGCAAATTCGCACAAAAATGACAGTCGCACCATGGTCGACCATGAACTTACAGTGAGTCACAGTTGACCTTGGAATTTCCCAGTTGACTGCGAACATCACAGTGAGTTCCGGTTGACGCCGAACTTTGCACCTGCAAAATGCAAGGAATCTTGCATAGCAATCTCCAATTTGACTAGCATTCTACCAAGTCACCTTGAAGATCTCCCTTGCAACCTTCACCTGGAGCTAGGGTTATACATCAAGCCGAGTCGAGTTGAGGTGGACTAAGCTTGGCTTGACTCGTTTGTGCTCCTCGAGTTTAAGCTCGAGCTTGAGCTCACCCTCGAGCTTACCATTGGAGGTTGCCTTGTTTGCTAAAACTTCGAGGCGAGCTAGTGGATCGAGTCGAGGCAAGCTTACCTTGAGTTGAGTCGAGCTTGCTCCCACTTCAATTTAGTATTTTTTTTGCTACAAAATACAAATTAAAAGTCAACAACATTAAGTTCAAGAAGTCACACATGTATTAGGGGAGAATAGTATTTCTACAGGTGGGATCCCACCATTTAAATGAGCTAGCTCTGATAGGTTTTTTCTTTGGCCAGGTCACACACGCATTAAATGCAGACAACTAGTAACATTTTCTGAACCATAGATTAACACAGTACATGCATAGTTCACCACATGAATGGAATGAACTGCCCTGATTATTGTATGGACCATCTTCATGATGTGGCCCAATTGATTCATGGATCATATGCACCACCTCCGTTGTAAAATTGCAATCAATAGCTACATATGGTGTTTGGTCTTACCATAGCCCCTGTTTTGTAGATGTGTATGATGTGTGGTCTAACCGTAGCACCTGTTTTATGTAGCGTGTAAAACACACAACCACTGTGTGCTCACCATGTTTTGTACTTGAAATTACTCAATCCATCAGATATGCTCAACAAGGAATGTTCTTACCTGAACAAAATAGTAAAATTAAGAAACCCCCCAACGTGTGAGGGTTTTATATGTCTTAAGCTTGGACCCCAATGTGTGTGTGGGGGAGGGGGGAGAGAGAACTAAGAAATAAGAAGATTGGGTTTATTTATTTATTTTTATTTTTATAACAAATATCTATATGAAACAAGTCGAGTCGAGGTTGAGCCGAGTCGAGCTTGAATCGAGTTGAGTTGAGTTGAGTGACCCAGTGGTCGAACTTGACTTGATTTCTGACTCGAGCTCTAAAATGAAGATAGCTTGACTTGTTCTACTGAATCGAGGCGAGTTTTTTTTAGTCGAGTCGAGTCGAGTGACCTAGTTGTCGAACTTGACTCGAGCTCCAAAATGAAGCTTGGCTTGACTTGTCCTACTGAGTCGAGGCGAGTTTTTTCGAGTCGAGTCGAGTCGAGTGACCCAGTGGTCGAACTTGACTTGATTTCTGACTCGAGCTCCAAAATGAAGCTTGGCTTGACTTGTTCTACTGAGTCGAGGCGAGCCGAGGTGAGTTTTTTCAAGTCGAGTCGATCGAGTTTCTCGAGCTGACTCGGCTCATGACCAGCCCTACCTGGAGTGTAGACTGCTCCTTACATCCCTTCACCTGGAACGCAACTCCATCTGCACCCCTATGCAAGGATGCCCAATCTCATCAATGACTAGTGAGATTGATCAAGCCCAAGCAATGCTTGAACTTCTCTGTGGTCATTGGCTTTGTCAACATGTCCACAACGTTCTCGTCTGTATGAATCTTCTGAAATTGGATTTCTCCTGAAATAATGAGCTCCCGTATCTTGTGGAACCTCACGTCGATGTGCTTGGTTTACGCGTGATACACTTGATTCATTGTCAGATGGATAACACTCTAACTATCACATCACTGGGCTATGTTTGAAGGTGTTTCGCAGGAACTTCTTGCAATGGGAAGTTAGGTGGGGCCATGGGGCCCACCGTGATGTTTGTTGGAAATCCACCCCATTCATCCCTTTTTCCTGATCATGTTAGGACACGGGCCCAAAAATGAGGCATATCTAAAACGCAGATGGTAGGGAAATGCCTATCGTTGAAAAAAAGTGGGTAGGGAAATGCCTATCGTTGAAATGAAAAAAGTGGGTAGGGAAATGCCTATCGTTGAAACCTCCCCGTGCTCTGCCTTGATGTCCATATGCCATCCAAACCATTCATAAGGTTATCCTTATTGGGATGAACTGAAAACACAAAAATATTAGCCTGATTGGAAACTTGTGGCCCCATAAATGTTTCAACAATGGATGTTCAATCCTCACTATTTGCTATTGTTCGGCACACTTAACTTTTGGATCTGCCTAATTTTTGGGCACATTGCCTAACATGATATGTCAAAACGGATGGATGGGGTGGATGTCTCACAAACATTATGATGGGCGATGGTTTCCTATTGCAAGAAGTTTGTGCAGCAATCCACATGCGCAAATTTTTTAGGATTCCTTAAGCTACTGTGATAGTGGAACCTACTATTTGGGCGGGACCCTGATCTTAGGGCCCACCTCAATGTATGCATTGTATATCCACCCGTCCATCTGTTATGCTAGATTATTTTACGGCATGGTCTAAAAAATGAAGCAGATACAAATTTTAGGTGGACCACATGGTCCACACCACAAGAAACAATGATTATTGACCATTAAAATTTTTTTGAGGGCCAAAAAGGTTTTAGATCGAGTTGGTATTTGTTTTTTCCTTTCATCTAGGTTTGTGTGACCTTATCAACAGGTTGGATAGTCAATAAACATTGTGGTGGACCCTAGGAAGTTTTTAATGATGGGTATTCAATGACCACTATTTCTTGTTGTGTGGTCAACCTGAATTTGTTTCTACATTTTTTGGTCGTACCCTAAAATAAGCTGGCAAAACAGATGGACGATATGGATAAAACACATACATCATGGTGGGGCCCACAGAGCAAGCAATTCAGGTTCGGTGGGGGCACAATCATGCATGTCTCATGTGTCAAACTTTGATACTCTGGTAATGTGTAATGGATGATATGCAGGCACATAGAAATTTCTTAGAATTTGTAAACGTGGTATACAAGTTGCGAAATTGAATCGTCCAAATTAGGTACCCAGTGTAGATGTGATGGTTGGTTGGATGGATGTGATGGTTGGATGAATGATGGGATGGCATGGGATGGGATGGTTGGATGGATGGATTGGATGGTTGGATGGATTGGTATGAGCAAAGGATGACCTGCAAATAATACTGGCAACATGCTTTTAGCCCATATTAAATGGAAACATATATGTGTGCATTCCTTTTACAATTTTTTTAATTCCTAAGTATGCAAATATCTATATCTAGGCATCTTCTTAAATTTCATTGAAAAATTCCACCATTTCCCCATGTTTTCTTTGTTTCTGTTGCATTTTCAGTTATCAGCGATAACGATTTTGTATCCTTATCTCCGGCTAGCGATACCGACAACTCGAACACTGGTCTCACCATCGCCTTGTATCTTCTGATAAAAAAAGCCAAGGTCGACCGAGAAGGATGTGAATGACATTCATCGGAATATGTCATACCAAATATTGTCCTGATATGTGCTAATTTTAAAGGACACCAACACCTTCAAGACACATGGATAACAATGTTAATCGACGTAACTTTATATGATTTTGGATGCCTTTCAGTTGGCAACTTAAGTTTATCAGTTACCTCCTAAGAGATGATGTTTATCGCATTGCCACCATTGATGATCATGTTACATAACCTATTCTGGCATTTTACACGTGTACAGAAAACAACAGTCGATCATCAGTCTTCCTCTTCCTTCTCGGTGGTGGTAAGGCAATGGTGTATGATAACAGTGGGACCTTCAACCACAGCTTTGACTGCAGTCTCAGTAGGGGGGTCCTCTGGTTGTGATGCGGGTTCTAGGTAGGGCTGTTCCATCTCGATGTGCTTGTTGTAATACTCATGGCCGTTTGGGTAGTGGGGTCCTCATTACCGTTGTAATGAAGGTTCTTGGTTTGCGGACTCTCATTAGAAATGTGCCCTGTTTGTCCACAACGGTAACAATCAACACCCTGTTGTTTTTGCCTGAGGAGAGGATTAGGATTATGACCTTGCTCCCTGGTGTCATGTCTCTGTAGCACTTATTGCCTTTGGTATGAGTTTTGCGCCAGAGGCTGCTAAAAGGTTGTGGGGGCTTTATAAGCGGAATTTGCATCCGTGGGCATGACTGAAAAGGGTAGGGGGTGGTTGGTAGCCCTACGGTGGAGTTTAATTAAGATGTATATCCAAACCTTTTCTCATAGAAGGTTCCTCAACCGAAGAGCTAAAACATCGGAGGGTATGCTGCCGCAGGTCTTGTTTAACTCGTTGGGCCTTCTGATGAACATCATCGACTGACTCGAAATCATACATGACCATCTCATGCTGGATCTCTTGGCGTAACCTTGCCCGATAGTAGTTAGCTGTTGTGCAGTTCGTCTCTGTAAGCTTACAACAAACCGAAAGCTTGTTGAACTACTCAGTGATGATGGGCGACGACTGAATGGCTGTAGTGTGGGGCCCACTAGCCCCATTGGGTTTCCTTGTATATTTTTTCCTTGTACAGATGATTCTCTTGTTTATTAGGTTTCCTTGTATGGGTGATATGCTAGGTTGTACATCTCTATATATATCCCCATTGGGGTTAGTTCAATATACAGAAAACTCAAAGTAGTAATTCTCCACAATCCATTCTCTAAGTTGTCATGGTATCAGAGTGGAAGAAATCCTGGGATCTTCTTCTTCTTTATTTCCGGTGAGCATTCCTCCAGATTCGGCGGCAACTCCACAACCGGTAGCTCTACCATCCAGATCGGCGGTCCTACTCTCTGTTATGTATAGATCAACATCCAGATTGGCTCATTCCTCTTCTCTAGATCTGGTTCCTTCTTTGAAGCTTCTTCTTGGTATCATCTTCTCCATTTGCATTTGAGATCAGTGGTTCTGGCATTCCACTTAGAACTGGCATTATCTCCAGATCCGACGCCTTGCTCCAGATCCAACGCCCTGCTTAAGATCCGGCTCCATTTTCAGCCTCCTGCTTCAGATCCGACATCGCATCTAGACTACTCATGTTTTTTTGTAAGCGTTTCATCCCCCGCTTGATCATGCCTCCTGCTTAACCTCTCTACTCGACTCTGTTTTTTTTTTTTTTTTTTTTTTTTTCACTTGTTCGACTGTGGTTATGGACAAACACGTTCCGATCAGATGCTCCCAGGTGTGTTTTCGATGACTCAAACTATGATTTGCGGGCCATTCACTTTCATAGTTTTCTTAACGGTCGCGGTTTCTGAGAAATCATTGATGGCACCATTCCAAGACTCGCCTCTATAGACGCTGAAAAATTCACTGAGTGGGAGATGAAAAATGGACGGATCATTACTTGGATTCTTGACTCAGTTGATAAGTTAATCGTTGTTGGCCTCACACCCCTCATCGCACTGCTAAGGCAATATGGGATCACCTTAAGACGATTTATCAACATAGCAATGATGCACGGTTATACCGTTTGGAGCAAGATCTTGTTCTTCTTACTCAGGGTGATTGGAGCATTCAGGCATTCTATTCTAAGATTGTTACTATATGGACTAAAATGGCAATGATGGATCTCGAGTTTCCAAACGATCTTGAGATTTACCAGGTCCATGCAAAATTGCTCCAGGGTCCAATAGTTTCTTATGAAGCTGCTTTTGGAGTTTGAACACTGTAGGGTTGCACTTCTCAATCACAGCTCCCTACCATCCTTGAATATGGTCATCAATGACCTCTTAGTTGAGGATCAACGGCTTAAGGTCCTTTCTTCCCCTTCTTTAGGATCTTCTAATCTTGTCCTTGCTGCCTCGACTTCCATTGGTACTCGTGGCTCCACTCCTCTCATATGTCGTGGTTGCAACAAAGTGAGTCATCTCGTCACTTAATGCAAAGAATGGTGTGCGTGCTGTCACCGAACAGGTCATGGAATTCAGGATTGCCGTACAAGGCCATTCGCCTTTGGCCGTGGCCGTGGTGGACGAGGTCATGGTTTGGTTCATCATGGCCGTGTTCTCGTTGCCGCTTCTTCTGCTCCCACCTCTGAGGTTGGTACTACCGACGCCTCCTCTAGTGATTCTACCTCCACTCTGTCCACCACATTATCTCTTGAGATGCTTAATAAAATCATACAAGCTCTTTCTGCTACAGGCCTGTCAGGTACTTCCAAATCATCTCTGTAGTTCTTTGATTCCGGTGCTTCCAATCATATGACCAGCAATGCATCATATCTTCATGATGTCCAACCTTATACTAGTCACCAAGTCATTGCTACTGCGGACGGGACAAAATTACCCATCCAATCCGTTGGTTCCCCTTCACATTGCCAGTTTGTTCTTCAGGATGTGTTTCATGTGCCCAGGCTTTCCTCGAATTTGATTTCTTTTGGTCAACTTACTGACAAAAATTGCTTGGTCTTGTTTCTTCTTGACCATTGTTTTGTGCAGGATCTGGCAATGGGGAAGGTGGTTGTGAAGGGTGGGAGGAATGGTACGTCTTTTCGAACTAGACTTCGCTCCTTCCGTTACTCCTGCAAAATGTCTTCTCGCACCATCTGCTTCTGATATTTCCATTGCTCACAGAAAGTGGCAACAGTGGCACTCTCGTCTTGATCACTCACACTCAAATCGGATGTTTCAGTTGTTCTCATCTGGCTTATTAGATAAACTAAAAATTAATAAATCTCTCTTGGATATTTTATATCCTTCTTGCTGTTTATCTGAATGTAAATGTGCCCCTTTTTCTTTGAGTACAACTCACACTTCATCTATGTTTGAACTTGTGCATACTGATGTTTGGGGACCATACCCTGTCTTATCTATGTTTAGCTTACGTTACTATGTTATTTTCATTGATTATTTTACGCGATACACATGGATACATTTTCTGCACTCAAAATCGCAAGTATTTGACATTTTCAAGCAGTTTGTTACTATGGTAAACACTCTGTTTGGGGTAAAGATACGAACCCTACGCTCTGACTCAAGGGGAGAGTATCTCCCACTCGCTTTCCTTGCTCATCTTAAGGATCATCGGATCATTCATAAGACCACTTGTTCTGACACACCACAACTGAATGGGGGTGGCTGAACGTAAAAATCGTCATATTATGGAAACTGCCAACACACCAATGACTGCAATGACTGTTCCAAGATCTTTTTGGGCTGAGGCTATGTTACATGCGGTTTACCTGATTAATCATATGCCGACAAAAATCCTTGATCATGCATCTCCATACTTTGCTCTTCATTGTCGCCTTCCTGATTACTCGACTCTCCGTGTGTTCAGTTGTGTATGTTATCTTCACTTAGTGGCCCGTGAACGTGACAAACTCTCAGCTAAATATGTTAGTTGTATATACATGGGATTTGGTGAAACTCAGAAAGGGTTCAGACGTTATGATTCTGTATCTCGCAGAGTTAGGGTGTCTCATCATGTTGTGTTTCTTGAGCATGTTCCCTTTCATGCATCTGCGGATTCTCTTACTCCTTCATCATCCTCTCATGGGGTTACCTTGTTTCTTGACATTCCTTCTACACACGCCGACCTCTAATTGCTTCTCCTACTAGTCGCCCTGCACTACCTGCTGCCGATCCTCATACTACCCCGGTACATCGTTCCACCTACCCACATAAGCCACCTGATCGGTTAATTTATTCTATGCTTGCCCTGGATGCTACTCTAGATACTATTTCCATTCCTAGCTCCTATTCTCAGGCTGCCTCTCAGGATTGTTGGAAGAAGGCTGTGGCAGAAGAACTTCAGGCTTTAGATGATAACCGTACATGGGAAATTGTCCCTTGTCCTTCTGGCAACAATTGATAGGTAGCAAGTGGGTATATTCGGTAAAACTAAAGTCTGACAGATCATTGGATCACTATAAGGCTCGGCTTGTAGCTTAGGAATACAAGCAGGAACATGGCATAGACTATGAGGAGACATTCGCTCCTGTGGCCAAGATGAAAATAGTTCGCACTCTTCTTGCAGTATCCTTTACTCGTTCTTAGCCCATTGCTCAAATGGATGTAAAAAACGCCTTTCTTCATGGAGACCTCCAAGAAACAGTTTATTTGAAGCCCCCTCCTGGTTCGTCCATTCCTGTTGATATGGTTTGTCGCCTGAGGAAGGCTCTGTATGGCCTCAAGCGGGCACCAAGGCCATGGTTCCAACGCTTTCATGATGTTGTTACTAGTGCTAGGTTCACTCAGAGTGGACATGATCCTTCATTATTTGTGCGCATCACCACACGTGGCATCGTCATTGTACTTGTCTATGTGGATGATCTTCTCTTAACCGATAGCGATGTTTCGGGATTTCTGACTTGAAAGGAGTTTTGCAATCGTCTTTCAAGATGAAAGACCTGGGCCTTCTCACATACTTCCTTGGGCATGATGTTTCGCGGTCCGAACAAGGGATCCTCGTCAACCAGGGAAAATACACCAAGGATCTCCTCACCTTGTCATAGTTGACAGATCAAAAGACTGTTCCAACCCTCTTAGAGCTGAATGTTCAGTATGGTTGCGATGACGGTGATCTCCTTGTGCAACCCACTTTGTATCGTCGCTTGGTGGGGGGCCTTGTTTACTTGACAATGACTTGTCCCAACATTGCTTACGCTGTCCAGGTAGTCAGTCAATTTGTTTTAGCCCCTCAAAGGCTTCATATGACTGTTGTGACATGCATACTTCGTTACTTACGTGGGACTATGGACCAGGTTATGTTCTTCCCTTCTACAATGCCACTGGATCTTCGGGCTTATTCTAATGTTGATTGGGCAGGCTGCACCCTCACTCAATGGTCTACTACTAGATATTGTGTCTTTCTTGGTACTTCCCTCATTTCTCGGAAGTGCAAGAACAAACTACTATTTCAAAGTCTAGCACGAAAGCTGAACATCGGGCAATTTCGGCTGCCTGTAGTGAGATTGTATGGTTATATGGCCTTCTTTCAAATTTGGGTATTCATCTACTATTTCCTACTCCTCTGCATGTTGACAACATCAGTGCAGTTCAGATTGCTTCCAATCCTATCTTTCATGAGAGAACAAAGCACATTGAGGTCGATTGCCACTTCATTCGAGAAAAGTATCAATTTGGCCTTATTTTCCTTCCACACGTGGCGTTCCATGATCATATTGAATGGCTGTAGTGTGGGTCCCACTGGCCCTGCTGGGTTTCCTTGTATATCTTTTCCTTGTACAGATGATTATCTTGTTTATTAGGTTTCCTTATATAGGTGATATGCTAGGTTGTGCATTTTTATATATTCCCCCATTGGGGTTAGTTCAATATACAAAAAACTCAAAGAAGAATTCTCCACAATCCATTCTTTGAGTTGTCACTCAGTGTAGTCATCCATCGATAAAGTTTCCTATTTGAATGTAAGGAGCTCCTGAAGAAGAGATGCAAAATTTTTTATTAAAGAATCTGGAAACAGAATATCGAGATTGTTATTGATGTAGGACTTCACTCTAGCCATGGAAATATGCTTTGATACCAAATTGGTGTAGCCGGCTGATGGGAAAGATTCGCCCAAACGTAGGGACCTTCAACTAAGCACAAGAATCACGAGCAAAATGTTGGAAGGTTTTTCTCATTATGTAGGGGTTTATCTGTAAATATACAAAACATGGGTTTTATGTGTAATTTTTTGTTTATTAGGATTTTATTTGTAAATAGGGGAAACCCTACATACAAAAAGATAATTAGACAAAATAGACCTCTCACGTTTTGAGCTCCATGGTTTTCTATCTCTCTCTCTACAATCTCTCTACGTTCTCTAAAATCTACATGGTATCAGAGAGGAAGGTCTTATGTTCAAATCTCTGAAGTAGCAAATATGCCACCGGTATATATTCTCCCACTGGTGCCGTTTATGGTGTCAATTAAGTGTTCCTCCACCCTTTCTCAGTATGTTCCCGTGCGGAGTTCCACCCCGCATGTGCGGGGGAGTGTTGAAGTGTTAAGTCCCTTGATATACATTGATATGCCATCCTCTAATAAGCTCGAGCTTTTAGATCAAGTGGGCGTTTGACATGCCATCCAACAGTATGCTTTCCCACTGGTAAGGGGAGAAGGTCCCAGGTGCCATTCTTATCCAACACAACCATTTTGGCCTCCATTGTATGCTTATACTTAGGGACTACAATAGCCTCAAGAACAGACTTAGGAATAGAAGAAGAAGAAATAGTAGCCAGGAAAGCACGATACGATGGAGACACAGTGGCATAAGAAAGAAAATTAGAGATAGGATGCAAGGTTAGATGATGACTACGAGTGCGAGATGCCACAGGTGATGATGGAGAAATAGGATGGAGGGAGTTACTTGAGGTAGGAAAAGAAACTACTGGTGGTGTAGGTGGTGGTCTCGACTTCTGGCGGACATAGGTAAGTGTTTGCTTAGGTGCCACCACAGAAGTAACAGGTGGAACATCAACCAAAGGCATAGACAAAGAGACTTACATGTCAGCAACATCCGCGGAATTAGATGCAGAGAAGGGACATTCTTAAAAGAAGGAGACATCCATGGAAACATAAAATTTTTGAGAACATGGATCATAACACCTATAGCCTTTGTTCTGAAGAGGGTAACCAAGAAATTCACACTTGATTGATTGGTTATCAAACTTATCTCTCTTTAGGCCCAGTGAGTGAACAAAACAAACACAAGAAAAAACCTTAGGAGGAATAAGAAAGAGAGAACAATCAGGTTAATGAAACAGAGTTTTACCATTTAGAACTTGTGAAGGCATACGATTGATTAAGTAACATGATGTCAAAAGAGCAGTAGACCAGTATGACTTAGGAACCTTCATACCAATTGTTAGAACTAGAAAATGCTATAAGGACATTTTCTGTGTATTGTTGCTCTGGGGTTCTGAGTAATGAAAACACTCATAGACAATCACGAGCATTCACAAAAGTACACAAGAGGAGATATCGCAAGGCGAATTTTATTCAAGAAATTCTAAGATCTTATACATTCCAGGCCGTGATCTGGCACAAGCTCTTAATTATATTGAATAATCGATGACCCTTGATTAAAAGATAGAAGACTAGTCAGCAGGGATTATGGTCTTTTAGTTCGTAGTCGTAGGGACCTGTATGTTTTGTTAGGGACTGGGCTATCTTTGTATGAGTCAGATGTCTATGTCTCATGTTTTGGCCGGAGATCCGGGCTAAGACCGTTAAGGTTCTTAACTGAGAGGGTGCGACTTTGGGCTCACGCCTATCGTGTTTGGACAGATGACCTCGAGAAGTCCATCTACAGTTGTGTCTACCTGAGCAGCCCAACCGACGGATGTCGTTTGAATAGGTAAGGGCATCGACTGTTGTATTGTGGCAATTCATAGCAATTATTTTGTAAAGAAATGGAACTCTTTGATACGGTTTATTGTGGTAACCATAATCCTGTTTGTTTAGTTTTCAACCTTAATCGGGTCATATTTCATATTACATAATGATACATTTGTACAATTCTGGGCGCTGGCGGCCTCTTTCCGAGAAGTTACTTTGTTCATTGCGTTGGATCGGATTAAAAGACTTGTATTCTGCTCATTAGGTGTTTCAGAACGACCATTTGACTATTTCGTTTCGTCCGGAACGTTCGAAGTACCCAAAATAGGCTTAAATATGGCCTGAAAACATTTAAAATGAGGTCTGACGCGCCCTTAAATATATTCTGAGATTGGTTGATTTTTTGGATGTGTGGGACGATTTTACGGGTGCGTGGGACTCTGATGCACCCTAAAAATAGTTTGTCTGAGTTGCTGAATTTATGGGTGCGTGGGATTGATTTACGGATGCATGGGAGTCCAATGCACCTTTTTAAAATAGTTGTTTAAATCGCTGAATTTACGGGTGGGTGGGACTCCAATGCACCCTAAAAATAGTTTGTCTGAGTTGCTGAATTTACGGGTGGGTGGTACTGATTTACGGATGCGTGGGAGTCCAATGCACCCTTAAAATAGTTGTCTGACTTTACTGATTTTATGGGTGCGTTCCCACACTTGTGATTTTTAGGATCTGGACTTGCAGTGGTCTTGTCGGAATGATCTTCCGGTGGAAGACGTCGGTGATGGGAAAGGAATTCCGATGACCTGGAAAGTTTTCCGATGATCGAAAAAGGGGTTCCGGTGAGGGATTTCCGGCGAGAATCCCAAATACCCAAAGGATAATGACTCTTTCTCTCTCTTAGAACGTACTAATGAACAGTTGGACGAGGTATTTATACCCGAAAATACTGGAGGCCGACCAATGAGGCTCTGCCACGTATGACGCACCCAAAATGTCTCTGACGCACCCAAAAATGATATTCTGAAATTGGCTGATTTTTCGGATGCGTGGGATGAGTTTTCGGGTGCGTGGGACGTCAAGGCACCCTTAAATTATTTTCTGATATCTACTAAATTTATGGATGCGTGGGACTGAATTTACGGGTGTGTTGGAGTCCAATGCACCTTAAATTCATCTATGTTTTATGTCGATTTTTCGGATGCGTGGGACTCCCATGCACCCTTAAAATACTTTGTAATTTTTATTGAATTTAAGGGTGCAGTGGACCCTATTTTATGGGTGCGTTGACGGACTTTTTGTCTATTTTAATTGCGTTTTAGAAAATGATGGGTTTGTGAGGCCCGTTTGATGATGAAAGGTCATGCACTGCTCATGATAATTCATGATAAAGGATCTTGGCTTGATTTTGGGTGGTTCCGATCATGGTGATTTGCGGGGCCCGTCGGAGATTTTTACCAAAAATGGCTAAGTAGAAGGGACCTCAACCTTGTAAATCTCAATTTTATGTGTAAAATGAAGGATGTCTAGTGAGATTCTTTTGGAGGTGCGTGAACATTTTGTTCGTTTTTTAGGACGCCAACATTTTGGGACCCCAACACCAATCAAAAGTGAGCGAGTCACCTCAAGAAGATGACGATTCTTGCACTCAGGCACCTCATTTTGCTGGGGTGTGCAAGCACAAGTGAACTGATGAAGAATGCCATGTTCTTGAAGATAAGAGGTAAAAAATTTCGATACATACCCCCATTGTCAGAACGAATTGTTTGAATATTACAATCATACTGTGTTTTGATCATTTGATGGAATGATCGAAACAAGTGTGGAAGTTCATCACACCGCTTCATCAAGTATACCCATGTAACACGGGAAAAATCATCAATAAAGGTAATAAAATAAGAAAAACCATCAAGAGACATAACTGGACTAGGACTCCAAACATCAGAATGTATGAAAGGCAAACATTTTATTAGTATGTTGTGTAACAACAAGAAAAGTAATTCGAACATGTTTACTAAACTGACAGGCTTCACATCGAAGAGACACATCATCCAACTTATTAAATACAGGAACTAAAAAACATAAAGTTCGAAAAGACACATGACTAAGACGTGCATGCCATAATGCTGCAAACGCCTTTCGAGACTCTAAAGCATTAGAAACAGAAACAAACGAAGAAGATGGAGTAGAAACACTATTAGCAAAAAGCTCCCCTTGATATAAAAAGTAGAGACCACCACGCTCATAGCCCACACCAATAGTCCTTGTACTCAAGTCCTGAAAGAGACAATAGGATGGAAAGAAAATCATATAGCAGTTTTAAGGCTTTAGTGAAACTACTAACAGAGATCAAATGTGCACTAAATTTTAGGAACGTAGAGGACATTGGATAAGGTGGGAGAAGGAGAAAAAGTGATAAAACTAATATATTCCACTTGTGTGGAGGTTCCAGTAGCAAGTCAAACTAGACGATGGCAATCAGTGGAACTGAAAGGGATAAGACAACTATGCTCACCAGTCATATGATCTGAGGCTCTCGAATTAATAATCCAGGTCGAAGGAGATGAAGAGTCATGAAATGCAGTACCTGTGGTCGCAATGAAGGAGGAGGTAGAAGGCTGTAAGGCGGAAGAGGCAGAAGGTGTGGACTGGGCCTGAAGAGTCCGGAGTTGTTGAAGATCGAGAACATCAACCCGAGTCATGGTGACAGTATCTGTCTGATCTAAAGTAAGAGATGGATCAAGATAAAGGCCATCAAGAGTATTGGATGTGGCTCCAATCTCATCAGAAGTTACAATATGAGCATCAGGGTGACCATGTAATTTAAAACACATGTCCTGAGTGTGTCCAGATCGATTGCAATAAGTGTGCATAAATCTCCTGTGGCCACGACCACTTCCTCTGCTGAAGGCCCCTCGAGTGTCCAAGCCACCATTGTGACTCTCACATGGAATAGTAGTAGGATGTAAAAGCAGTCCTCTCCTGGGTGAGAACTAGTGCTATCATCACTCGTCTACGTGACTCTTCAGTATGAACGGTGGAATAGGTTGTCCGGAGTGAAGGAAATGGATGTGTAGCAACCAACTAAGTGCGCAATGCCTCATACTCACTACTTAGGCCTGCCAAGAACTTATAATTTTTGGCTTCATCTTCCTGTGTTCACGATTTCTACACTATGACCATTTGGTAGTCCACTCAGAGGCTGTAGGTGGCTTAACTCCTCCCAACGGCCTTTCAAGGCTCCAAAATACTCAGTGACAGACATATTTTCCTGAGTGAGAGAGTAAAGTTCCGTAGTCAACTGGAAGATGCGGTGCTTATTAGAAACAGTCCCATAAGTATCATTTAGAGACTTCCACAAATCAGATGTTGTCTCGTAAAAGAAGTAAGTAGAAGCAATACTAGGCTCCATAGAATTCAGAATTCAGCTCATTATAATAGCATTCGAAGAATCCCTAGTATCTATCTTTGCAGAATCAATAGATGGTGAAGTGGAACGTCTTTTGGAAGTGCCGGTGAGAAACCCAAGCTTTTCCTTCCCAATAACATACATTCGGACAGCCCGGGACCATAAAAGAAAGTTACTCCCATTGAACTTGGTGGACGTAATAGAGAGAGGTCCCTCAGAATGATGTCCAACAGCCTTGGGATCCATAGATAGATGAAATTACAGATAAAACAACACTAACAAGAGATACAAATCATAAGAGGGTCGCAGGATTATACGCCGAATAGACGGTGTATGTGTAGGGCTAAAAAAAGGGAAAAACAGTCCAGTCGGCCCCTATTCTTGACCAAATCATCATGTATAGGCGTTGGATATTCTCGAAACCACTTCCAATGTGTAGATCATTCAAAAATGGTCTAAGCAATATAGGTTTTGCACATTAAAAACCCTTGATTAAGAAGAAATATGAAGAATGGACGATAAGTGGGTCAATTTTCATAAAAACTTAGAAAATGCAGGAAAAATATCAAACGATCCCCAAAAAATTGAAGAAAAATCACCATTAAGCTCACTTGAACATGTGTTCATGATGCTTGACTTAGTTCACTTGAACATCTGTGAATGATGCTTGACTTAGATCACTTGAACACGTGTTTATGATGCTTAAATTAGCTCACTTGAATATGTGTGAATGATGCTTAAATTGGTTCACTTGAACATGTGTGAATGATGCTCGACTTAGTTCATTTGAACATGTGTGTATGATTCTTGACTTGATTCACTTGAACATGATGATTGACTCAGTTTACCAAAACATGTGTTTATGATGCTTAAATTAGTTCACTTGAACATATGTGAATGATGCTTGACTTAGTTCACTTGAACATGTGCGAATGATGCTTGACTTAGTTCTCTAGAACATGTGTATATGATGCTTAAATTAGTTCACTTGAACATGTGTGAATAATGTTTGACTTAGTTCACTTGAACACATGAAAGGTGCTTCACTTAGTTTAGTGGAACATGCGTGAATGATGCTTGAATTAATCCACTTGAACAAATGTGAATGATGCTTGACTTAGTACACTTGAACATGTGTGAATGATGCTTGACTTAGTCCACTTGAACATGTGTGAATGATGCTCAACTTAGTTCACTGAACATGTGTGAATGATGCTTGAACTTAGTTCACTTGACTTAGTCCACTTGGTTCACTTGTGCATGAGTGTATGGTGCCAATGTTGGTCCACTTGACCATTGTTTAGTAGTGCACAAACCAGCCCACTCAACCTTGTTTAGTGGTGACAAAAACAGTCCACTATTCAAATGTGATGTTTGCGCAAGATAGACCAATGTTCAAGTATATCAGTGTGACAAGTTAGATCCATGAGGTGCATATTTTGTGTGTGTACAAGTTAGACTCTTGCTCAAGTGTACACATGCAACAAACTAGACAATGGTGCGTGCAAATTAGACTTCTTATTGAATATGTAATCATTTGTAGACCAACCATTTGCTAAAGTAGCAAATCATGTTTAAACCTACCATTTGATAACTTGTTAACATGAAAGAAGTGCCTCTCGAATCATGCATAAGAACTCATGTGGAAATTGTGAACGCATGTGAATAGTTAGAACCTTGTGATGGTTTGGATTTGTGAGCTAATGTGACTGGTTAGAATCTTAGGATGATTTGGAATGGTGAACTCATGTACCCCATGCATGTGGATGGTTAGAATCACAAGAATGTTTTGGAAACACCGGAAAATTCGGGAGGGACAATTAAATCTCTTAGGTTGAAAATCCGTGAAACCAAATAGGGAACATCGAGGGGTCCCTTGGGTGAGTCCTTAAACCCCACTTGATACCAATTGGGACCTCCATTGTCGGGCCGGTTGGGTGAATACATGTTGCAAGAGGTTCCCATTGTCGAGGTCGGATGGAGATGAGGTGTAACGAGCCTATAGCATATCTTGCAATAAAAGGGGTTTCCTATCGTTGGGTCGGTTTGGGCAAGCACATTGGGTGTGCAATAGGTTCCCATTGTCAAGGTCGGATGGTGGTTGGGAAAGTTTTGGTCAACTGGTGTAAAATGGCCCCGGTTGTTCAATGAAGTTAACCGTACGGATATGTGTTGGCTATTGTATTCATAAGCATCACATTCATAATTATCTCACGTGTATAGTTTTATACAGGTTTTCCAAATTAACATGTTAATCGTAATTAATTGTAGTAAGATGTGTTTAATTTTCTCACATACATAGAGATGTACTCAATGGGCCCATTAATCTCATCCAAGTTGTTTCTAAATTTCCAGGAAAATTTGACCCGCAGCGATAACATGGCAAGGGCCTGAGGATATTTTCCTTCGTATATTTTGTAGCTTGACATGGACCTGAGGATATTTTGCTTAGTTTATTTTTGGAATTATTTATTGTAATATTTGTATTGAGAATGTGTATTGTTTTGCAAGCTCGAATGTTTATCAAATGAGGTTGATGCTGGTTACTGTTGGTTGAATGTTGTAATGATTGAATGAGTTGCGTGCTTGATAATCAATAAAAGAAAAATCTTTCTTCCAAGTTGCGCTTTCAGGCTTGGTGTTGGAGTCGTGTATGTATCCAAGCGCTGGATTCCGGGTATGATAGTTCTGTTTATTTTCTCATCTGTCTCTTCTTTCTTTGTAGGTGAAGAAGATACCGGAAACATTTCCGTCAGTTGAGGATTATGTTGTGTCATATATCTTCCCTCTAATAGAGGAAACACGTGCAGACTTGTACTCTACTTTAGAAGCTGTCTCAAATGCTCCTTTTGCGGAAATAACAGCTATAAAGGAATCAAAGCATGCATCAGATTTATCTTACTTTATTGAAGTTAGTGGTTGGAAACATGGATCAGGTCTTGGTAACAGTGAAATTTATAAACCACTCCCTGGAGATATTTTGATTCTTTCTAATAGGATTCCGGAGGTTGCAGTAGATCTTCAAAGACATGGAACAACTTATTTTCTGGCATCAGTTACTGATCCTGAAATTCTTTTTATTGATGAAAAAGAAAATTCAAAGTCAGTTACTTTGGTTACTGAAGTTGAATCGGACAAAGAATACCACAAAGGTTTTGGAATTAAAGTATCAAAGAGCATTGAAGTTGCAGATGGAATGGGGAATTCACTTTATGCAATTTTTCTTACAAATCTAACGACAAACAATCGGATATGGAAGGCTCTAACCTTGGGGATTGATGAGGACAACAAAAATCTAAATATGATCAGAGAGGTTTTGTACACCAAGCCCTTGGTATGTAGACCTGATTCTTCTGCATTTTCTGTAATTTAGAAGAATTACGTGATACATTTGCATAGTATGAAAAATTGGCAATTCATACGCATGGACACTAATTTAGGTCCCATTTTTCATGATTCATAACCGAAAATCTCAGTAAAACGTTGATCAGACTTATCCAATTGGTGACCTTCAAATGGATAATTTGGTTTAAGGTACGTATGCCATGTATATGGTGGCTCTAGGGTTGTCAAACGGCTATGCCTGGCTTGGTTTGGCTTTGATTTTGAACTGCACCTGTGTGGATGGGCATACTCTGCTGCCGATAGCATAATAAATAAATTAGTATGACTGTTGTTGCTATTCATATTTGCCTCTGCATATGTTTTTATTGGCAGTGATACTGTCTAACATCATTCTTGATTTTCACTCGAGGCATAATTTTCTCATAGATGTAAAGACTAATGGTTTTTATATTTGTCTTGTCAGGACGAGAGCGCATGCAATGCCTGCTCTTTTGGACAGATGGATGTTTGGGCTACCAAATTCTATGGCGATTTAATCTCTTTAAATTTGAATGCCTCACAAATGGATGCAATATTAAGTGCTTTATCGGCTAGACAGTGCAAGCATTCGCATTCATTCAAACTTATCTGGGGCCCACCGGGGACAGGAAAGACAAAAACCATTAGTGCATTGCTGTGGGTGCTCTTGGACATGAAGTGCAGGACCCTTACATGTGCACCAACAAATGTTGCAGTCACACAAGTTTGCTCACGTCTCTTGAGCTTAGTCAAAGAATATCGTGGACGGGATAATGAAAACGGATTCTCTTGTTTTTCCTTGGGTGATGTGGTGCTATTTGGAAATAAGGATCGAATGTCAATAGATGAGAATTCTCAACTTCAAGAGATATTTTTGGACTATCGTGCTGAACGGCTTGCTGAATGCTTTGCACCCACATCTGGATGGAAAAATATGCTAGTTTCATTGATATCTTTACTTGAAGATTGTGTCCCTCAGTATCACACTTATTTGGAAGATGAAACAGAAGAGGAGACTCTTAGTTTTAGGGAGTTTATAAAGAAGCGGTTGAAGGCCATTGCAGTACCCCTTTCTGACTGTATGAGGCTTCTGCGGGTCCATTTAGCCAGAACTTTCATTTCTGAAAATGAATCTGAAAACATCATTGCTCTTTTCAGTTTGCTTGAAACTTTTGGAAGTTTGTTGTGCACCAGAGGTGTTTCCGATAAAGAACTAGAGGAGATTTTTTTACCTGAAGATCCATTGAGTGAATATTTTCCATCTACAGATGTGCCGCTTAGTGCTCATTCCACGTTGGAGGGCTCTGCCAGAAAAGCTTTGGACAAAACGAGAAGAGAATGCCTTCATATTTTAAGAGTTCTTAAAGACACTCTTCAGTTACCCCTTACAATTGGTAAGGATTGGATAAATGGATTCTGCTTGAAGAATGCTACACTCATTTTCTGCACCGCTTCTACTGCTTTTTTGTTGCGCTATTATGAGATGTCACCTTTGGAAGTTGTGGTTATTGATGAAGCTGCACAGTTAAAAGAATGTGAGTCGGTTATTCCACTTCGAGCCAAGGGTATACAGCATGCTGTTCTCATTGGAGATGAGCGTCAGCTGCCTTCTATGGTGAAGAGCAAGGTTTGGGTCTGCTCCTCTATAAAATGCTACAATCATTTCATAGTTATTTCGCTTCATTTATCTTTAGGTCTTGATTATTTTGTTTTAGGTCTCTGAGGAAGCTGGGTTTGGAAGAAGTCTTTTTGAAAGGTTGGGTTTACTGGGGCATCAGAAACATCTCCTCAATATGCAGTATCGTATGCACCCTGCAATAAGTGCTTTCCCAAATGCCAAGTTTTATGATGGCCAGATTTTGGATGGTCCAAATGTTACAGATGCTATCTATGAACAGCATTATCTTCAGGGAAGTATGTATGGTGCTTATTCATTCATACACATTGCTGATGGAAGGGAGGAGAAGGATGATATTGGAAATAGTCGGAAAAATATGGTGGAGGTGGCTGTTGTCTTGAAAATAATCAGAAGCCTTTTTAAATGTATGAGTACTTTTTGTTGATTGCTTTGTTTCTGATATATATTATTTCTGGTTTTTAAGTATTCCTGAAATATTAATGTGACAATTTCTTTTGTAGATTTATTCTTGATGTTAAATTTGTCAAATTTAGCTTCTGGTTCATTGAAAATTTCTTTCCAAAACTATGTTGTGCTGGTAGTAATAGAATTGTAGATTTCAAGTTATCAATATGAAAGATAAATAGGAGTAGGATAAGATAAGATATATTAGAGGAGAAGGAGAAGGATAAGAAAGAGACAGAAAATAGGAGAAGCTTTCTCACATGGGATGAGGGTGCGGACCCAGGGTCTTATAGGAGAAATGGGTCCACACACTAGTTCCTAGTGAAGGATATGCACATGGGTCATAACCTCGTTTTGATACCATGATGAATTTTAGATTTAATCTTTCATTCAACAATGCAATGAGGCCCAATATGGAAGATTCCTATTTAAAGTTGATTAGAAAGAGATCATATTAGTTACAACTTGCAACTATATAATTCAGATCAATTTGATACAAAAATCAAATCTAATCTCCTTTTGGAATCAAATTTATTGGATTGTGTGTTGGGACCGCAGAAGCAATGCAGAGGTGAATCAAACAAAGTAATCCAATCACACAACCAAATCCAACCAAAGAAGACAAATGAGTTTACGTGGAAAAACCCTTTCAGGAAAAAAACCACGGCACAAAGTGAATCACTATGAAATCGGAAGTACTAGAGATAACACTTACAAAATCAACCCAGAGAGAAAACTCAAGCCTTTTCTTCTCCCCAAAACCCTCTCAAACTCTCTTAGCATGTTTAGAATGTCTTGGATAAACCCTAATCCTGATTACACCCACTTATATAGCAGTAAACCGAAATTAGAAAGAAAACAACGTATTAATGTAAAAATGCGGAAGCCAACGGTCGGTTGATTGACATCGCCCTGACCATCCCTCGGTTGCTTGACAACCACTTGTTCGGTCGCCTGAACATGCCAAAAAACATCCAGGGAGTTTTCAACATATTTCCGAATTCCATTGGTCGATCGAGACTCCACGTTCGGTCGACCGAACCAGTCCAAAATTGTCCAGAGACCAATTTGTCATATCCGGGGTATTTTCAATCAGCAAACCACAGCGGTCGATCGACCAATGACCCTTTGTTCTGCCCAGATTGAAGGCTCCATTCAACATTGCAGAAGGTCTATGGTGGGCCCACAATGGGATGATAGGCATTGTGAGGGATAGTGATTACTCCCTTCATTTGGTGCGATGGGTATTTTACAGATGAATGTGCAGGGCAGTTGTACTCATCTGAGATGATCGTTGATTTATGTGACAACAATAATCTGACCGTGAAAACGTGCCTAATCCTATGGATAATATGGAATAGAACCTAGCATAGTATTTCATTATAAGGGCTCTTTTTGTGGCATGGATTTGAATTTTTGTGGAATTGAGTGGATTTTAGTTTCTATGGAATTGAGTGGATTTGAAATCAGAGCTTTGAGGAAGGATTTCAAAAAGAACTCTTTTTGAGGATTTGGATCCCTCTCAAATTCCTAGCTACCAAATGCCTAAAAAACAACAAATTCGCCCAAATCCGTGTCATTCCGCTCTGCCAAATGAGCCCTTAGAGTTCTAATAATGGATAATTGATACTTCTCTATCTGACACTCTTCTAATATTTTACATTGTTCTTTGTTGTATTGGGGTTGGATCCTTGTTCCTTCCGGAGTGGGTAATTCCTAATCATCTGATCCTCCTTGTTATGAAATTGTAATGTTTCGTCTCTTCAACAAAATTATCATTACCATTTCAAGAAAAAAATATACTAGCTCCCGTTGCTGGCATGTCTATCTTGTTTCTTGTTTTTCATGTGATGAGTCGTCGAATGTTGAATGCATTTTGAAGGTCAAATCTTACAACAGTTGTTGGGCTCGTGTTGATTGGCCTTGCATAATTTAAAATTTCTAAGGAATGTACTTATTGCTTATGAATTAATTTATTGAATTTGATATCAGATGTTTCCACTGGTTTTGTTCATTTTAGTTTAATGTTCTCATGGTGAGATATATTCTCTCATGATTCGCAAGACTTACTGTACATATTTACTCAGCTCTAATAAATTTTCCTTTTGTAGCATGGGATGGTACGGGGCGAAGCCTCAGTATAGGAGTGGTGTCTCCATATAGCGCTCAAGTTAATGCAATTCAGGAGAAAATTGCAAACCAGTATGAAATGCACAATGGCTTTTCTCTAAAGGTTCGGTCTGTTGATGGGTTTCAAGGTGGCGAGATGGATATCGTTGTACTTTCAACTGTCAGGTCCAATAGCAAGGGATCAGTTGGGTTTCTTGCGAATTCTAACCGAACGAATGTGGCCTTGACAAGGGCTAGGTATTTTTTGAATGCAACCACACCGAAAATGTTATCTTAGTTACTAGTCCCATCAGGATGAGGCGTTTTTGGTCATTGTTATTTACCTTGTACTTCTTAGTTTAAATCTTATCTTAATTACTAGTCCCATCTAAATGTGCCTTTGGTCATTGTGAACTTTTTAGTTTTAGTCAAGATTTCTATTTAATTACTTGATAGCTTGCTTGTTTTCATCATAGGCATTGTCTTTGGATTTTGGGAAATGAAGCAACCTTGATTCGAAGTGGTTCTATTTGGGAAGAATTAGTACATGATGTGAAGCAGAGAGGGCACTTCTTCAATGCCGATGAGGACAAAGGATTGGCCAAAGCAATTTTACAAGTTAAGAATGAACTTAATCAGCTTGATGATTTGCTGAAGGCGGACTCTATACTTCTCAACACGGCTAGATGGAAGGTATGATACTCAATTGTCTTAGTGGTACTTCTTGTCTTCTTCCATGGATTTGTTGGGGTTGACCTCACAAATCTCAATGGAACTCTTGTAATTAGTTCAAGTCTTATTCTTTTCTGGTATGTTCATCTGTATTTAAGTTGGTCAAATTTCATTTGTTTTGTTGGAGAAAGAAGTGTATTATTTTTGGTGCTCCATCAGGACAGTTTTCAATAGTAAGAGTTCAATTCCGATTGGTTCATGTGGTGTGGTCCAGTTGAGCCTTCGATCTGCTTCCTTTTTTGTCTCAAACCCTAATATGATCTGTCAAAATAGATGGACGGCATGGATAAAAAATATATATCACTGTGGGCCCCACAAATCCCCTCACAGGACCCAAGAAGGTTTCAACGGTGGGATTTCTTTTTCCACTTTTCCACTAACGTGAGTTTTGTGTATGCCTCATTTTTTGTTTCCTGTCCTGAAATAAGCAGGAAAAACGGTTGAACGGTATGGATTAATTGAAAACATCACAGTCGGCCCCACATAATTTTTCAAGCGCAAGAAGTTCCTGCTGCTTTGGCAGGAAATTCGCGTCCGTTCGCAGGAAATCTCCAGACGCGGATTAGCAAGGGAAGTGACGTCACTAGGTTTTGTGGGCCCCACCATGATGTATGTATTGTATTCACATCGTCCATCCATTTGGATATATCATTTTAAGGCACTAGCCAGAGAATGAAGCATATCTAAAGCTCAAGTGGACCCCACCACAGAAAACAGTGTGGACAATGACGCCCACTGTTGAAACCTTTCTGGCCCCCCTTGGAAGAAAATCCTGGCTCCGCCCCCATACCACTTGGATCCTATTTCCCTTAGTAAAATAGGGTTAGGGAGTCCGCTAGTTGTATTTGCAGCTGAAACTTGATTCAAATCCTTATAAATACCACATAGACATGCATAAATTAAAGAAACAAAAGACTGTAGTTGAAAAACCAACAAGCTACTATGGAATGATCCCATGTTGTCAACCGTATGTGATCTCACCATATATTTGAGCTACTGTGGGGCCCACTGTTATATCTTTGTGGCATCTAATTTGTGCATCATGCGTGCCCTCTCATGCTGGGCAGGAGCCCAAGAAGCAGCCTGATTCAAAACTCTGGTGGGACATACCACAGGAAACAATGTAAAATGACACCTAAAACCTGATGCATGTGTTGCATCAGCTTGACCATATTGTACGTTACTGTACATTCAACTGTATTGGATCATTCTTGCAGCTAGTTGGATGATAAAGTTATTGTCCAAATACATAAAATTAGCAAAGAGTGCTGGGTCTGTAGTGTACAACATCTAAACCATTCAATAGGCTGGCTCACCATGAAGGTCACCTAGAGCAAAAATACGCCAATCCAATCATTAGGTGGGCTTTGAATGTATTTTCAGATCAGTGATTGTCTCTACAACGTGGTGAGTGAATCAGCAGCACCGATCCCCCCCCCCCCCCGCGGCATAAGGTATTATTCATGGTAGGGCCAACCTTCTAGACAGTTGGATGATGTAGACGCTTTTGAAATTCTCAAATTTTTATGCGGGTTGGGCAGTTAGTTATCATCCATCTAGTACTGTGTGAGACCTCATACTGCACACACAATCTCTCTCTCTCTCTCTCTCTCTCTCTCTCTCTCTCTCTCTCTCTCTCTCTCTCTCTCTCTGGTGTGCAAACTCGCGCGTGTGCATCTTCTGTATTGATTTCGTATAGAAAGATTTACGAATTTTATTCATAATGCGTAGGTTCTTTTCAGTGATGATTTCCGAAAGTCTTTTGCAAAGATAAAGCATCTTCAGATCAAACAGGCAGTGATTCAATTGTTACTGAGGCTTGCTGATGGTTGGCGTCCAAAAAGTAAAAGTCTTGATTTTCCAGACTCCTTTCAGCTTGCAAAACAGTGCCGGGTCAGAGAGTTGTATCTTGTATGGATGGTTGACATTGTAAAGGATGGAAAATATTTCCAGGTGTTGAAGGTCTGGGACATTGTACCAATGACAGAAATCCCAAAACTGGTGAAGCGTCTTGATAACGTTTTTGCAATGTACACCGATGCTTATATAGAGCACTGCAGATTGAAACGTGTCGAGGGGTATGTTCAAATAGTGGTTTGGTCATTTCTTATAATGGAAAGTTGCAAAGATATGAAAATGTTGCAGTCGTTTCTTCCATAGACCATTTACACCTCTAAATTGGCATGTTCATCTGTTTCACACAATCTTAGTCTTATCGTGATCTGATTAGCTTGCCTTTGATTGGTTTTTAATGTTTGTGTTTGTGTGTGTAAAGTTTGAATGAAGATTGAAACATTTTTTGGTTTTGAAAACGGCTATTAAGACTTTGATTGGTGTGAAATTGCAAATTTCTGAGAAAATTTTCAACATGACCTGTAATTTCTCTTCAGTTATCAAAACATCATGAAGTCATAATTCCTGCTTACAAACAGTGTTCCAAATATTGGTGATATTATTGATAATATCGGCGATATTCCCCAGATTAACGATACCGAAACTATTGGAAGTATAAAAATTTCTAGATATCGCTAATAATTTCAATAATATTGGCAATACTTGGCAATATTGTCAATATCAGTGATACTTTGAAAAGAATCCCTTATAAAAGTTCCCTTGTATTGGCGATACCATTGGTAATATCCTTGATACCAGTGATAACAACTCGATACTAGGAAAACATCTGCAAGATAATAACTCGATACTAGGAAAACATCTGCAAGTAGGTGAATATTCAATGACAATTGGAAAAAATTTCAAAAAAAAAAAAAAATTCATTTTTTTTTTAAATTTTGTTCCTTAGGTGATTTCAATTACTTTTTGTTTTTATTGAATAAAAGTTTGGATATGGGGAGAAATCTCGACTCGAAACAAAGACAGACCGGAACTCAAAGGTGATAAAAACTCCATAGAAACTTCTTTTTTTTTTTTTTCAAATATTAGCATGGATTGTAATGGAAATCCATGTCTATTCATGATTCTCATGCATTCACATGGATTTGTGGTGAAAAAATCAACACTTAAGTGAAAAAATAGGAAAATTTGGAAAAATCATAATTTTTTTTTCATTTTTGTATTGGAAAATGTGTTATTAACTGTTAAGTAATGTGGAAATTTAATATGTTAATGAGTGTTGGCCTATTGATTGGCTATAAATTTTGTATATTTATTTTATAATTGCTTGTTCAACAACACATGGTTAGGCCCCTACAAATAGGAAACTTATTATGCATAGCTGTGTTTTACAATATTTTAATTCCTTGATGGTTAGGCCCCTGAAGTTTCACTGAAAATTTTCACCCTTTTCCCAATGTTTCTCTCAGACGGCGATATTTTTTTCGAGTATCAGCAATATCGATACATGTTTCTTGTTTCCTCAATCATCAATACGTAACAATACAGATACTATGAACATTGCTTACAAAACATTACAAGGTGTACTTATTGATGCTATTTGGTTTATTTCCTGATTTTCTTGACTAGAATATTATCTTGTTGAAAGACCATTAATTTTCTTTGCTCACTTTTTTCTAAAGAAGTTGCAGCATTCATAACGATTTGTGAAGAACCAGAGATCTTTGTTTTGGTATTTTTTTTCCTACATCAGTTCTGAACCTCAAACTCTTAGAAGTTGTGATGGTGATTTGTTGGGGTAGAGTGGTTCTTTGGAACATGATGAGCATTTGGTTTTGGGGTTGGGAACGGGATGAGCAGTCGGTTTTGGAAGGCTTTCTGGTTAGGGGAGCATAGGCTCCAAAATTAGTTCCCCAATTTGGATGACATGGTGGTGGATTTGGATATCATTTTAAATAACTGCTTTGTACTTCAAGGGTCCCAAGGGGTGTGGCTTCCTCCGTTTTGCAGAAATCTGATAGATGTTGAAGCTGAAGAGTTGCTTTCATTGCTATATCTCTTAGCTGGGAGCTGGTCAGTGTTAGTGCACTGATTAGTGCATCATATTGTCAATTTCGTGATTGTTTAAGTCAGTCGAGTCTTGTGAGCCCTGACGAAGATTGAAGACTTAAGACTTGAAGACCGAACCAGCTTTCCGCACTCAAGTTCAAGCTAAAACAAGTTAAGAAGGTAAGTTGCATATAGACAGCCCATAGGATCCCAAAACACTCGGTTTTATGGCATTCTAAACATACTTAATCTTAGACATTTAATCCACAGGTTTCAGGTCAAGTTGATTAGGCTTAGACCCTCAATGTGTAGGTGCCCAATCTTGGAAAAACATATGTAAATTCACTTTGTTGGTGCACCAAAAAGGAAGGCCGTGACTCAACCTAAACTAGGCCATGTATAAGGCCTGCTGATTGGCCGGCCGGCCAATCGGTCACACTGGCCCCTTGACCAGCAGCTTTAAAAGAAGGGAAAAAAAATGAAAGCCAGCCGGTCTGATGACCAGTCAGACAGCAGGTCGGATGGTCTATCCGGTCGGAAATGGGAAAAAGTTTCCAGAGTCTCCATTGAATACACTAGTTGGACAAGCTTGCCGACCGGCCGGCCAACAGGTCGGACAGCAGGTCGGCTGCTCTATCTGACCAGCTGGCCAGCAGGTCGGACATGCTAAAATATGTCAAGCGAGTTTGTGGTTTCTGGACCACTTACTCGACCCATCTACGGGCCGGCCGGCTGACAGGTCGGACCTCAAATCTGGCCGGCCGTAGGGGGTCCCAGGCAGGTCCGAATATGACCGTTTTATATCTGTTTGTGCTCGTTTTTGGGCCTCTATAAAGGCATATCTTGAGGCCTTTAATGTAAGAACTTGCACACTTATTGAGGGGACTGGAAGGGGCAATTAAGAGCATTATCTAACCTTCCTTTCTCATCATTGCTTAGAGTTCATCATTCAAACCTAGTGATTCATGGCACTTCTATGAGCATTCAAAGCTCGGTTTGAAGAATGAACTCAAGTAAGGTATTCATGGCTGACCTAACCCATCTTGTTGAATCTCTTGGTCATCAATAGCCACTGAATACTCAGAGTTGATAGTTCTTATCATCACCATTGTATTGAATAGGCAAAGGGAACTCCAACAGCTCCTCCCACTTACCCTGCATTAGTCTAGGAACATCATATGCATTGGTAGCTGATCGTGGGAGCTTGAAAGAGGAGATGAAGCATTCGTGGAAGCTGAAGCTACTCAACGGCGTTGAATCGGGGCTCATCTCTTGTAAGTATTTAAGCTTATATAGTCCATTATTTGATTCCCCCTTCTTGTTGAGATTGGGGTCTAGAGATTGTGACCCAATCTCGGAGTTGTCCTTGTGTAGGATGAGGTAGTCCTTGTGTAGGACGTGGAAGTCCTTATGTAGGCCTCCGACAGGGGAGAATACGTGGGTGTCCTTAAGTAGGACTTATGAAAGTCCTTATGTAGGCATTAACCATGTGTAGGTTGTAAAGGTTAAGAGGTGAACCTCTTTGAAAACCTCCGATAGTGAATGTCGCTGTACTCAAAGGAGTTGAGTACTTGAACCGGGAGTGGAGTAGACTCATCGTCGAACCACTATACATCGTGTGGATTATGGTGAATGCATTTTGTCTATTATTATGTTTTGTTGATTAATCATATGAGTGCTTAACTGAATGCCCATCTCATGTTTGACAAAATGCCCATATGCCATCTTTGAAAGATTAGTACAAGCATGCATATCAACTGTTTGATCAAATGCTTCACTTAGTATGGTTGATCATTTAGAAAGACCTTATGTGATCAATTTACTTGCATTTACATATATTAAATTAGTAAATTAATTTGTGAATGCTCTTGAGTTTTTTATTGGCAAGGAATTTGTAAAAAGTCCTATTCACCCCCCTCTAGGACATAAGCATGCCTTCAAGCTTATCTCAATAGCAGTGCAAACCGCAATTTTAGTCAGTAGTCTTTTCGATGAAATCTTTCTTCTTCTTCCTCTCCAGTGCTTCGGCTAGTAATGGGAGAGTAAATTCTGCAGTTTTGAGGTCCTATGGGGCTCCTTCTAAGGTTGTAGCTTTCGCTTGGTTGCTCAGTTGGAAAAGGGTCCTTACAATTGACAATTTTCAAAAGAGGGGTTTAATTCTAGTCAATGCTTGACCTCTTTGCTTGGGCAATGAGGAACCGGTTCTTCATCTCTTCTTACAATGTCCCTTCTTTAGGGAAATGTGGGATAGATTCTTCGTGTCTTTTGTGTGGCTTGGGTTTTGCCTAATTCTCTTGTAGACTTCTTTAGTCAGTGGCATGGTGGAGGCGTTTGACCCTTGGGTTGTGTGGTTTGGAGGCTCTCTCCTTGCGGGCCTGTGGTTTATTTGGGGTGAAAGGAACAATTGATGCTTCAGAGATATTTACAGGAATGCTAAGGGAGTCTTCTGTAAAGCTAGATCCCTGGTCCAGATTGGTCTGTCCTGTAGTTTTCTATTTTGTTTTTGTCTTCTTGTATTCTTTTGTGGTCTTGCCACTTTTCTATTAGATTGTCATCCTTCAAAAAAAAAAAACTGTCTATTTTTTGTTTGGTTATTTCTATTCTTTCTTCCCATAAGTGATTCATCATTGCTTCTAGATCTTCTTAATGCCTTCTTTTTGTCTTTTGTTCTAGAAAACTTGAAGTGCCAATGAGCTGGGATATAGGATACGATATCATACGGTATCAGAAATTCTGCAAAACTGAAAATGTGGCAGAGGCTAGAAGTGCAGAAGTGGAAGAGTATATGGAGAACTCCAAAGTCAGCGAGAGTTTGTTATTGATGAAATTCTACTCATTATCGTCTGGAGTAGTGAAACACTTGCTCACTGATAATGAGGGGAAAGAAATTGATATTCCATTTGAAGTAACTGACCAGGAAAAGGAGATAATATGCTTTCCTAGTAGCACTTTTATTCTGGGAAGGTCAGGAACTGGGAAGACAACAGTACTGACAATGAAGCTGATTCAGAAGGAGCAACAATATTGTCTATCTTTGAAAGGATTATCTGATGTAAAGGTTGGCTTGTCTGAGGTTGCGTATGAGAAGAGTGAGCTAAGTGAGGATCCTGAGGTGGTAAAGGAAAATTTCTTACGCCAGATATTTATCACTGTCAGCCCAAAACTTTGTGCAGCTATAAGGAGCCACATATGTCGACTCCAAAGGTGTGCTGCTTGCATACCTTTTTATTTTTTCCTTGGAATTATCATTTTGTGGTTTTAATGTTTATTCATGCTGTCCTCTGTTGAAAATTAGTTTCATATTTAAATACCTTAATAGATACAAGGGAGGGGATTGAATATTTTATTCATCATGGGGTGAACATCAAATGACCATCTAACCAGAACAAACATCTCATCTATGCTAGCCTACCAAGAACTGCATGACCATGTTGGAAGTTAGGAACGTATGATCTCTTCTGCTCAGGACCATAGTTCGCAAACCAGGTCAGCTAAATTGGGTTCAACTGAGTCGACCAGGCCATGTCCCTAATTAGGTTCGGATGACCAAGCCCATCCAGGTTTTTCATGGACTTTGGACTTATCCACCTGGCCTGGTCACAACAGTCCATGCCTAGGAACAATTTTTTTTATTTTTTTTTTGTTATGGATTTTTAACTCTATGCTTTGCAATAAAAAAATTAGTAAAAATGTTGCCTTGACCCACCAGGTCGATCCATTGAGTCCCAGTTTGACCCCACCCATTTACTGACCAAGAACGACAACCTAGGCTTGTTTAGTTGTTTTGCAAACTATGCAGTTGGGCAGATTTTTAAAATAATATATTTGGTAATTAATAATATTACAAAATGGTTTTCAACTTTTTAATTAATCAATTAATCACTTCTTATTCCTTGTCAGATAAGTATTATAATTTTGCTCACCTTACCATCTTGTTAAAGATGGGCCTCCGCTATCAAGTTAGTGAATGTTGTTGGTTGTCAAGGAGTGTCACATGCATGTATATTATTTAGCCATATCATAGTAACTTCCCAACAAAGCATATCCCTTGAATCGCTAACAACATTATGATTGGACTCCAGGTTATTATCACAAACATTTATCTTCATAATGTAGGACAATGTGGCCTACATTATGTGCCAAGTAGTCTGGAATGGTTATGTGCCAAGTAGGTAAATTGGTCTCTAGCATGCATTTTCATTTAGAATAAATAACTCTTTTAAATGTAACCATATCATGACAATAGTCTTATTTCTTTGTCAAGCATGTGATGCTTGATGTGCTCGGTATTCATGTTAAGTAACACCTAAAATCATATTTCTTGGTGAATTCACGGGTCTCCACAATCTTGGAGTGCATCTTATATGGAATCTCAATGTTTGGTGTAATGCGCTGTGCCATGGTTGTGAGAGCAATTGACTTGCTGAAATGTTCTTGCTTTCAATCCCACAAATTTTCAAAGGAGATAATTTCTTCTTTTATCCGGGGGACTTTCAAACTGCTTAGTGTAATTCCCTGTTCATACAATTGTCTTGCTTAAGTTTCATATCGCCACTTCCTTTAAAATTGGTTTTAAGTTCAGTTTATTAAGACCCTAATTGGTTTTACTATCTGATGTTGTTCCTTTTCGGGAAGTGATACATATTTGATTTATTGCTTTCTGCATTTACCATTATTTATTGGAGTGACTTCTAAAATATTGTGATTTTGATTGGGTATTATCTGATTTTCCTTTGTAAAGCTAAGTAGATCTGATTTATTGTTTTTGCCCCCAGCTTTATTTCTGGTGGTGACTCTTCTGGTAGTGCTAGTTCTACTGATATGCATGATATCAGCGACAGCTTAACTGATTTCATGGATATTCCTGATAGTTTTATTGATATACCACAAAGGCATTATCCTCTTGTAATTACCTTCCAAAAGTTCTTGATGATGCTTGATGGGACCATGTCGAACTCGTACTTCGATAAATTTCACAGTGTAATGGAGCTTTCTATGGATACAAGAGGAGTTTCAAAGTCTCCTGCCCTCCAAGCATTTATCAGAAGCAAAGAGGTTACCTATGAGCACTTCATAGGGACTTACTGGCCTCATTTTAATGCACAGCTGACAAAGAAGCTCGACCCTTCAACAGTATTCACCCAAATCATTTCACATATAAAGGGTGGATTGGAGGCAGGTGACGCCTTGGATGGTAAACTTCGAAGGGAGGGTTACCTTATGCTTTCTGAGGGCCGGGTGTCCACTTTAAGCAGAGAAGAAAGAGAGAGGATTTACAACATTTTCCTTGATTACGAGAAGAAAAAAGCAGAGAATGGAGAATTCGATTTGTCTGATTTGGTGACTGACCTTCACCAGCAACTTCGTTGTGAAGGCTATGTTGGCAAGAAGGTAGATTTTGTTTATATCGATGAGGTCCAGGACCTAACGATGAGACAGATTGCACTTTTCAAATATGCATGCAAAAATGTTCAGGAAGGCTTTGTTTTTGCTGGCGACACGGCACAAACTATTGCCAGGGGAATTGATTTCAGGTTCCAGGATATAAGATCTCTCTTCTACAAAGAGTTCCTTTATGGACTGAGGAGTGGATCTTTGGAGAAAGGGAAGGAAAAGGATATTCGAATCTCAGAGATTTTCCATTTAAATCAGAACTTCCGAACTCATGCAGGTGTACTGAAATTGGCACAGAGTGTCATCGATTTGCTCTATCGCTTCTTTCCATTGTCAATTGATCTTTTAAGTCCTGAGACTAGTCTTATATATGGAGAAGCACCAGTGCTACTTGACTCGGGGAATGATGAGAATGCCATTATAACCATTTTTGGGAGTAGCGGAAGTGCTAAGGGTGTAGTTAATGCAGGGTTTGGAGCTGAACAAGTGATTTTAGTTCGTGATGATTTTGATAAGAAGCAAATATTTGACCATGTTGGAAAACAAGCTCTTGTTCTAACAATTGTTGAGTGCAAAGGGCTCGAATTTCAGGTGGTATATGGTTCTCTATTAACTTGACTGTTTATAGGAATTAATGATCCTCTACCTGAAGATATGCACGGTGTCTCCACCTGTTAGTTCCTACTTTTTACAATTGGGTCTCATGGTTCATTGATCGAGACTGGTGGTTTGATGGCCCCCGCCTTAAATGGACAATGCCCTAAATATCTACCATGTTGGATGTTCCCTCACAGGCAACCTTTGGCTCTCTCTATGAATGTGGCCGTTGCTCCATTTTGTTCATTTACTGTCATTTTGTAGTCAAGTGAACAATTGAATGGTTAAGTGGTTCCATAGGTGGGCTTGTCACCATCCATCGATTGTTCCACCCATCTGATCATTGGTCTTGATACCAAATTGTGATATTTTCTTATAGGAACTAGGTGCTGGATATTGCTATTCGTATACATGGCCATGGTATTAGAAAATGGTTAGGTTACGTAACAGTAATGGTGGTGCCTCTTACACGATATGGGCTGTAATGCCAGATTTGAAAAAAAAAAAGGCCCACAATGGGCCAACACGAGGCCATAACAGACCAATAGAGGTCCAAAACGGGCCGGTTATTGACTGTTGCAGGGCTGATACTTTTTTTTCCAAATAAAAAATAAAAAAATCGACCATTATAGGGCCGTAATGGCTGTTACAGCGGTGGCCCATATCGTAATATCCGTTACGTCACTGTTACTGTTATTGAATACCTTGTACATGCCTGAGGATTGTTTAATTCCTCTATTGCGTATGCATGCATTTGGTTGCATTTTGTTCTTAGATTCCTGTCTTGTTGCTTGTGCAGGACGTGCTGTTATACAACTTTTTTGGTGCTTCACCTTTGAAAAATCACTGGAGAGTCATCTATAATTTTATGGAAGAGCAAGATCTTCTCGACTCCAAATCGAGATCATTTCCATGTTTCGATAGTGCCAAGCACAGTATCCTTTGTTCAGAACTGAAGCAACTATATGTCGCCATCACTCGTACAAGGCAACGGCTGTGGATTTGTGAGAGTATTGATGAATTCTCTAAGCCCATGTTTGATTACTGGAAGAAGTTATGTCTTGTGCAAGTAAGACACCTAGATAGCTCGCTCGCACAAGCTATGCGAGCAGCAAGCACTCCCGACGATTGGAGGTTGCGTGGTATCCAGGTGTGTATTGTCATGATTTTGGTTTCAGTAGCTAGGGCTGTCAATTTACCTCTTTGGCCATATCTGATCCAGGTTCATTTATGGTTGTCATGAGATGGCCTCGTTCTGATTTTTAAGATTGAAAAGGATGTTAATGTCCCTTGATATACATTGTTACGCCATTCTCTAACAGCTCGAACTTTTAGAGCAAAGTGGTTGTTTAACATGGTATCAGAGCGGAAGGTCCTCTGTTTGAATCCCGAAAGTAGCAAATATGCCACCAGTAATATATTCTTCCACGTGGGGCCGTTTATGGTGTGAGTTGTGAGTGTCCCTCCACCCTTGCCCAGTATGTTCCCGTGTGGAGTTCCACTCCGCACGTGCGGGAGAGTGTTAAAGTCCCTTGATATACATTGTTACACCATCCTCTAAAAGCTCGAGCTTTTAGAGCAAAGTGGTTGTTTAACAAAGGAAATGGGCTTGTATTGTGCCTGGACATTGACAAACCTATTTGCAGCTTCTTGTTGCATCTATGATTTGCTTAATATTCCCAATTGCTTTGATATCTTATAAAACACATGCCTCTGTTTCAATTATTTTACAGCTTTTTAATGAGCATAACTTCGAGATGGCAACAATGTGTTTCGAACGGGCTGGAGATGAATTCAGGGAGAAGTGGGCAAAAGCAGCTGGCCATTATGCTCATGCTGAACGCATCCTTTCCACGAATTTCGAAGAGGCTCGGACTGTACTCACACAAGCTGCTGAGATTTACGAATCCATTGGCAAGGCAGAAACGGCTGCAAAATGTTTTATAACATTGAAGGAGTATGAAAGAGCAGGTCTGATTCATTTTTACATACCCTATTTGTTTGTAAAGATGCATTGATTTTCTATATTGGTAGTGGTTTGTATCATTTTGGATTAACTTATTTCCTGGTTTTTCTCTTTGTTATATCACGTGCAATTGGGTTCCATGCCCAGCCTATTTCTAATTGGGTCCGGATTTCATCTCCAGACCTGATTCATTAACGTTTGGGTCAGTACCAGGTTGAAATGAGATGGGTCGGCGAGGGTGTAGGTTGGCGCTAAGATGATCTAGTGCTGACTCATTTACCTTGTGCCCATGCTCTTTTTTTTTGTTTGGGGGGTGGGGGCGGTGGTTCTGGTTTGAGTCGGTTTTGCCTACCTCTGATCCCTGTTTGAGATGGACTTCCTATTTAGCATCCTGCCACATTATTTGTTAAGTTATTTGGTTTTAGCTGATTGCCTTAACTAATCGAAGCTTCTTAAAATGAAATTACTAGTTTTAGAATATATATGAAAATATAAGAGGTAATTAAAAACAATGAAGTCTATATAATGTTTGTTGGCATTCCAGCCTTCTCCTTTTAGGGCCTATCTGAAAGAGAATCCAGTACCTCTTGGTTGTGAATATCTGAATAGGACGAACCGGCCCCCGTGGATATCTTTGCTTCGGAACAAAATAATTAGAATTAAGTTTTAGAATCTATATGAAAATGTAAGAGGTAATTAAAGACAATGAAGTCTAAATTATATTGGAAATCCAAAGGGATGGGTCCGAGGTGGTTCCTGGCTGGTTCTATTTTTGGGTGTTCCAAACCCATCCTCAATATTGTGTAGCAACTAATGGTAGATGAAAAGAACAAGACATTATCCTTGCAAAGAAAAAAACTGCACATTTTGTTCAATTGCAACACACTCTTCAAGACTGGCACAACACAACCATTGTTTTAAGACCAGTCAACTCGGATCCAGTACAACACCTGATCCTGTTCGATACCCCCCCCCCCCCCCCCGGCAGATACATCTCTTAAGCGACTCAACCTGAGACCAAACAAGTGATCCAAGCTACCAAGTTTTAAAGCCTTGGTCACTGCACATGCTAAAATATGTAGTTTACTGAAAATAAATCCACATTCTATTTGTATGTATGGGTTTCGAGTCAGACATATATGATTGCCCATGCCACCTGTGGCTAGGCCGTATGAATGGATGGCCTTGGTGAAAGGGTACATCCCCTTACCTGTTTATATTATGTTTGTATTATTGTTTGTGTTATATTTTTCTTCTTTTACCCCTTGGCCCATATTAGATGGTTGTCTATATAGGGGTATTCTTATGCATTGTTCTCTTCCTTGGTTGATATTTATTGTTAGTTATTTTTTTTTTCCTTTTTTCTTTCGAGGTTTGTAATCATGCAAACGTCACTAATCTGGAGTTCTATTATGTGTGGTGATTTCTTTTGGTTTTCTCCGAAACCTATGAAAACCCCTAATTAAAGTAAATAGGATTGGAATGTGATTAAGGTAGTAAAGAAAAAAGGAATCCAAAAGTTTCTAAAATCAGCATTAAACTCTAACAATGGGGCTCCTATACAAAGATATATGGCTTCTAGATGGCATTTAGCTACTGTTGACTGCATCGCCCATATCTAGAGCTGTACACGAGCCGAGCTGAACCGAGCTTGATCCTAGTTTAGTTTGGCTTGTTTATGTGACACCCCCTGTTCGAGCTTTACACGAGCCGAGCTTTTGACAGGAGTCGAGCCGAACCGAGCCAAGTCCAAACAAGGGCTAGCTCGTTTTTTTTTTTTTTGTTAAATAAACAATATACATAATATGAACTTTTTTTTATACCGGAGGTTTGATCTTCCTTATTTTTTGTCTCATACAGTAAAATGAGCTGGAAAATTTAATGGATGGCTGGATAAAACACATACTGAGTAAAATGAGCTGGAAAATTTAATGGACGGCCCATAAAGCTTTGACTCCAGCTTCGTGGCTGGTGTTGAGGTCACCAGCCAATTCGAATCCCGCTTTAGCATACTGAGTAAACTTTGTGGGCCCACCGTCATGTATATGTATTATCTGTAAAGAAAGAGAAGACAGGAAAATAGAGAATCCTCATTTAGTTTGTATTGTATATGAGAGAACCCCAAAGGGTTGAATATATAGAGATGTACAGCATATACAAGGAAAATAATAAAAGACAGAATCAACTATATGAGGTATGTGGCCTGTCTAACATCCCCCCTCAAACTAATGCTGGTCATCGACAAGTAGGAGTTTGCCAACTAGAAATGAGTAACGTGCAAAAGTGAGGGACTTCGTGAGGATGTCTGCAATCTGATCATGGGATGGGACATGAGGAAGAGAAATTTGTCCAGACTAAAACTTCTCTCGAATGAAGTGACAGTCAACCTCAATATGCTTTGTCTGCTCATGAAAAACAGGGTTGCAATCTGAATAGCACTGAGATTATTGACATGGAGTGGAGTAAGATTCTGTAGATGAACGCCCAAGTTAGAAAGAAGTCCATGTAACCAGACAAGTTCACTACAAGCAGCTGACATTGCTCGATACTCTGCTTCTGTGCTTGATTTGGAAACAGTGGCCTGCTTCTTACACTTCCAAGAGATGAGAGAAGTGCCAAGAAAGACACAGTAGCCAGTGGTAGATCGTCGTGTGAGAGCACAACCGGCCCAGTCAGCATCCGAATAAGCACGAAGGTCCAGATTTGCCGTTAAGGAGAAGAACAGGGATTGATCAAGAGTTCCACGTATGTACCGTAAGATGCGCAATACCGCAGTCATATGCAAAGTCCAAGGAGCAGATACAAACTGGCTAACTACTTGGACATCGTAGGCAATATCAGGGCGAGTCATTGTTAAATAAACCAGACTCCCAACCAAGCGACGGTATAATGTGGGCTGTGCAAAGAGATCACCATCTTCACAACCATATTGAATGTTAAGTTCTAATGGGAGTCTGAACTGTCTTCTGATCCGTCAATGAGGCCAAGGCGAGGAGATCCTTAGTATATTTACGCTGGCTGACCAGGATCCCACGTTTAGAACTTGAAAATTCAAGCCCAAGAAAGTATGTCAAATGGCCGAGATCTTTCATCTTAAAGGATGATTTCAGAACTTCCTTTAATGCCGAGATGCCAGTAGCAACGCTGCTAGTTAGGAGTAAGTCGTCAACATATACGAGAACAACAACAATTCCGCAATCAGTGGTGCGCAAAAATAAGGATGGGTCATGACCACTTTGAGTAAAGCCAACACCCATAACAACATCGTGAAAGTGTTGAAACCATGCCCAAGGTGCCTGCTTGAGGCCTTACAGAGCTTTCTTCAGACAACATACCTTATTGGCAGGGATCAAGGAGCCAGGAGGTGGTTTCAAATATACTGTTCCTTTCTTGGAGGTCTCCATGAAGAAAAGCATTTTTCACATCCATCTGAGCTAGTGGCCAAGAACGAACGGATGATATTGCCAGAAGAGTGCGAACAGTTTTCATCTTGGTTACAGGAATGAATGTCTCATCGTAATCAATTCCGTGCTTCTGTTTGTATCCCTGAGCGACAAGCCGAGCCTTGTATCAATCCAATGATCCTTCAGACTTGAGTTTTATAGAATAAATCCATTTACTACCAATTAATTGTTGGTTAGTGGGTTGAGTGACAATGTCTCACGTATGGTTATCATCCAATGCTTCAAGTTCTTCTGCCATAGCCTTCTTCCAACAATCATGAGTGGTTGCCTGAGAGTATGAAGTAGGAATAGACACAGTATCCATAATAGCATTCATGGCAGACAGAGTATATCAAGCGATCAGGTTGTCGATGCACACGAGCGGAACGACATATCAAGGTGGGGTCTGGATCGACAACAAGTTCAGGAGGGAGAGCACTAGGTGGTGGATCTGTACGTGGTCGTCGTGAATAAACCTGCAACGGACGAGGGAGTGTACTCGAGGCAAAAGGAATGTTAGGAAAAACGGTAAGACCAGGAGAGTTTGGTGTGTGCGGAGGAGGAACAGATGAATGAAAGGCAATATGCTCAAGAAAAACAACATGTCGTGACACCCGAACACGACGAGAGACCGGATCATACCACCGTCACCCCTTCTGCTATGTCACCCAGACCCGCTGCTCTACCTCCAGCTCTGTTTGACCACCACCAGCTCTGTCTAACCACCCCCGCTGCTCTAGCCGACCACCCTGCAGCTCCCAGGCCCCATCCGACCACTCTCACTGCTCCAGCCGACCACCCCGCAGCCCCCAAGCCCATTTCGACCACTCCCGCTGCTCCGTCCGACCACCTCGAGCTGTTAGGGAACGAAAGAACAATGTATATTAGGGGGTTTTCTGACGCCTCCAACACGTGATACTCTGGGCTGATACAATACCGGATGCCCTATAATACCGAAATTTGCAAACCCCTGGACTTGAACACCAGACGCCCTGCTCTGATACCATGTAAAGAAAGAGAAGACAGGAAAATAGAGAATCCTCCTTTGGTTTGTATTGTATATGAGAGAACCCCAAAGGGTTGAATATATAGAGATGTACAGCCCTATACAAGGAAAATAATAAAAGACAGAATCGACTATACAAGGTATGTGGCCTGTCTGACATTATTCACGCCGTCCATCCGGTTTTACATATCATTCTAAGATATGTTCTGAAATTGAATCATATCCAAAGATCAAGGGGACCAAACCACAGGAAACAATGTGCATTCATGTATATGTATTATATATTATCCACGCCATCCATCCATTTTTACATATCATTTTAGGACATGATCTGAAATTGAATCATATCTAAAGCTCAAGTGGACTAAACCACAGGAAACAATGTGCATTCATGTATATGTATTATCCACGCCGTCCATCCATTTTTACATATCATTTTAGGACATGGTCCCAAAATTAAATCATATCCAAAGCTCAAGTGGATCATACCACAGGAAACAGTGTGCATACAATCCACAAGCCGAATCAAACCGAGCCGAGCTGGTACTACCCTGGTTTGAGCTTGGTTTGTTTTTTTAAATGAGCTTGACTCCAAGGCTTGGTTTGGTTTGAACTTCTATTCGAACCAATCCAAGCCGAGCTTTTTCAAACCAATCTCAATCACACACGCATGCACACATAGATCATCCGCCTGCAGTTTCAACTGATAGCAACAGGGGCCATCCAGATCATGTTGATTTCAATTCCACCAGCACCTATCATCAGATGACAGGAGGGATCCACTCTCGCATTGCTTTAGCATAAATGTCTGATGTGTGACCTGGGTGTGTCACTTTAAAGGTTTTAAGTCTAACCCATTTAATAACTGATGTGATGTTTTGGACCACATCCAACCTGATGGGTCGAAACTATGATCTGTACCTTTTTTCCTGTTTGGTTGACCTGTAACCCATTTGCATCTATAACACTGAATATTTAGCTCCTTCCAAACATCATATAATTGGTGATTTGCCTTCTTCTTCTTTTTCTTCTTCTATTGAAGTTTTCTTTGTAAATAATGGTGTTAATCTCATGCCACACATCTGAAACAGGAATTATTTATTGGGAGAAATGTGGTGTGTCAAAGCTTGAGGATGCAGGGGACTGTTTCGATATGGCCAAATGTTGGCCTCTTGCTGCTAAAGTATATGCTGAAGGAAAATGTTTCTCCAAGTGCTTGTCTGTTTGCACCAAAGGAGAACTTTTTGATTTGGGTTTGCAATTCATAGAACAGTGGAAGGAAGACTCGTCCTCAGACAATTTCAGGAGTCAAGAAGTAGATGGGGTTAGAACTTCATTCTTGGAGAGCTGTGCACTCCACTATCTTGAGCTTGGAGATTCCAAACGCATGATGAAGTTTGTTAAGGTTTTCCCTTCTATGGACTTGATCCGTACTTTCTTGAAGTCGAGGAATTTTATTGATGAGCTGGTTGTGGTTGAGATGGAATCAGGAAACTATATGGAGGCAGCTGACATTGCAAGAATGAAAGGCGATCTCCTCCTTGAGGCTGACATACTTGAGAAAGCTGGACATTTTGACAACGCGTCACGCTTGATTATCCATCATGTTGTTATGAACTCTCTTTGGGCAGGTGGAAGCAAGGGTTGGCCCTTGAAGTCGTTCCCACAGAAAGAGGAGCTCTTAATGAAGGCAAAATCGCTAGCAGAGCAAGCATCAAATGTCTTCTATGAGTCCATTTGTGCTGAGGTAGGTGTACTGTCAGACCAAGCCACCAGTTGGTTGAACTTGTTGGATTACTTAAATACTGCTCGGAGATTTCAAAATGTCCGACTGGAAATATTTGCTGCCCGTAAAATTCTCGACATCCATCTACAGTCTGAACCCTCAAAATTTCATTGGGAATCTGAAGCAGTTTTGGATTTGGGCAAGCTCGCAAATGAAATGGTGGCCCAGAATTCCTTCTCTGTAGAAACATTGATATATTTTTGGAATTTGTGGAAGGAAATGATTCTGAATGTTTTATCTTATGTTCAACTACCTGGAAAATCTGTTGCTAAAGACTTCCCAGCATATGAAGAATTCTGTTTGGAATATTTTGTAGTGCGGAAACAGGATAATCAAAATACCATCACTGTGCTCAATTCAGAGGCATGTTGGATTAAAATGAGTGATGCCAGTTCTCTGCAGTGGGATCGGAACCTGGTTTGGATGAATGCGCGTCAGTTCATGTCATGTTCACAGGACTTTTTTGCTTTGGAACTGCCCTCTGTTGGTATGAAAGTATTGGAGAGACTTGAGTTTCTGCATGGTTTTTCTACCAAGAAACCTTTGCCTTTATTTTGCCAAGGACAAGTCATGCTTCATATGTTTGGCATTGCAAAATTTCTATATGAGTCCAAATTGCTCGATTTGAAATACTCTGTTGGGAAGCTAAAAAGATTTCTTGCATTGTCTAAGAAATGCTTTTTTGATATAGTTTTTCCACTTGATTGTGCAAAATCAGTCACGGAGAGTATGGTTGCTTTGCGTGAGAGTGGGATTGCTAAAGATATGCTTGAAGAAGTCCTCGTAGAGAATCTCAATCTTGAGAATGGCAGGTTGACACATGGTCAGATTGGTCGGGCTGTGATGCTGATGTTTGTCTCTGGAGGTTAACCGAAGAATTGTATCAGAAGATTAAGATCTGTTTGGATCAGATGCCACCATGGAAAGCCTTCGTTGAACTGCTGAAGACTTACATGGATATGGGCTTTGGACGAATCCCTCTAGTCTGCAAATTTCAAGAAGCTTTGGCAAACACATTCATGGCATCTTGGAGAGAATATGATTACATATCCCCACATTGTTTTATGTATCTCTTCGAGTGTCTTATGTTTTTGGCATCGTCCTGTCTGGGATGCAGCAGCTTCTTCTATACTACCCAATCAACTTTCTTTGAAATGGCTACTTGCGAATTCTGGAAGGGTTCCTTGGGTCCCTGTTTGGCAGTTCAAGATATACAGTTTCAAAGTACGGCAGCCAAATTGCTGGAATTCTTGGCAAGCGCAGCTGAACAGCTTCTGAATGATAAACGGGGCACAAGGGAATGGGTCAAGACTGATGTCCGCCCCCTATTCGTACTATCATTTTCTGATGTCTAGATTATTTGTCATAATCAGTTTAGCTTATCTGAACTCCACATGGGATATTTCTTCAATTTCAAAGCTGCTTAGGTAATGAAATTCTTTCGGATTTGCCTAAGCAGTTCTCTGATAAGCTTCGAAGAGGTGGGCGAATAAGAGATAGAGGTCAGTTTTTAAGAATAGTTGCAGAAGCATTGGAAGCAACTGGCAATCGTTTAGTGGTTGTCAGCTCAGAAAACAATCACTCAAAATTCTTGAATCTGAATGCTTTGATTGTCACCCCAGAGGTGATTCAAAGCAGAGAGCATATTTTAAGTTTACTGTTTCCGAAGCACCCAAAAAGCATCCAGTTGAAAGATTGCAAGCATGTGGAGCAAGTTGAAAATTCGAGTAGAGCCGATCATTCTTCCGGCAGCAACACTCCCAGAGATGACACTGAACTCCCTTCAAATATTCCTGTGAAGGAAAGTCCAGTTTCGGAGATTATGAATGAAACAGATAACAGTGGTCTGCAAACAAAATATGGTGAGTTGTGGGATAGTCTTGATACGTTGTGGGAATCATTTGATATTATCCTACACATGAAAATTGGAGGAAAAAACGCAAGTAGCCTTGCGGTCGCTGCATTCGATCCCCCCAAAGAAAAGGTACTGGTGATAAATCTCTCTCTCTCTCTCTCTCTCTCTCTCTCTCTCTCTCTCTCTCTCTCTCTCTCTCTCTCTCTCTCTCTCTCTCTCTGCCCTATGGAAACTTAATCTTAAACTCTAATTAGAAATGATGCAAAGAATGGTGTTATTTGCGTTGTTTAGGTTGTGGTCGAGGAAATTATCCATGTTCTTGATGCTGCAACAACCCTCTTGAGTAAAAAAGAACGTCAACAGAATCTTGATGGCAAGTTGACCGAAGAAATGAAAGCCATGCTCGGTGAACTGAAACAGCTCTCTAATGCTTTGGATGCAAGGTCAGCAACCTTTTTTGAGTTGTTGTTTTTATTGTTTTAGGGCGTGGTTGTAAAATTGTCATGCAATTTCATTATTAATCAGTCTAGTTTGGTGCATAAGTTCATGATATTTCATGAAATTAAAATTTGGTGCAACCAAACACACCCGTCTCCATAGTTTAGAATATTAGGTGGTGGCAACTGAGTTAGAGCTTTCTTCCTTTTGTTGTAGCTTATGGCAACACCAAAAATGATTTGAATCCAAAGTATTTGATGAACAGTTTTCTGATTTGTCATGGAATTGATTATCTTTCCTTTTTTTCTCGTTTGGGTCCTGTTTGGAAGATTGGGAAATATTTGGGAGGAAATACTGTCTAAGTAAATGACATGCTCCCCTGTTGGAAGTTCGTTTTTGTTGGAAAACATTCTCTCCAAATGCTTTCTTGGAAAAATAACTTTCAAAGAATTTGTTCCTTTCTATACATTTATTTTCAAGCTCCCAAGCGGGTTGAATTGTTGCACTTTACTCTCTAAACCAATTTCTTGTTAGTTTTCCTTTCTTTATTAATTTCTCCACTAGTTTAGTAGGATTCTTGTTTATCTTACATGTTTGGCATTTTCCTGAGTGTTTTGTGTTTTCTTTTAACATAGAGCTGCATGTGCTGCATAAGTTGAAATCACCACATCAGATATCCCATAAGCCTATTGGTGTTAATTTTGTGAAAACAGCATCCACAATGTTGTAATAACAAAGTTTTGATGGGCCATTTCCTTTGCCGGGATCCTGTTGCGAAAGCCCGCAAAAAGGAAACACCTCCAACATCATTTTTGTGAGATGGATGGCCCTCGCCACCCATTGAAAATTCCAAGCAAAGATTTGTCGAGTGTTTGATCTAACAGGCATTGCTTAATTCAGATGGGTTTCTTGTCCACAAAAGGATCCACTTTAGTTTTTAACTGTTCACTTGCCATGATTTATTGGGTCTCTATTTGAGTCTCTTGTTTTGAATGGTGAGTTTCATCTACAGGAAGGACGAACTTAGGAACAAAATTCCGATGATGTTGACGCTTTCTCAAAGGTTACGGGAGAGAAGGCCGAGGCTGCAGCCCATCTTGGACTCACTATTTTTACCAGGTGACCAAAACACCGTGGAAGAGGGCCCTGCTACATCTGTTTTGAGTGACCAGAGTCAGGGCAACAAGGGAAAGGAAAATTCTGCAGAGGTTACGGCACCGGCAACATCTGGTCCAAGCAACCAAAGCAAGGGCAACAAGGCTAAGGAAAATAACAAGTCTAGGCAAAAGAGAAAAGGTAAGAACAAGAAAAGATAAGTCTTCTTCTTTTTATAGTACAAGGCTTTGTGTAAATGAAACAAGTAAATAAAAAAAAGGACCTCCATTTATACATGGAATTTCAAGGAAAGAGACTAATGAGTTATAGGTGTCCCTTTGTGTAGAAATTTCCCTAAAATCAGGTCTTATGCTATTCTCGATTTTGGTGGGTCCCACACCATTCATTTCAGATTCAATAGTGGACATCATAGTCCACCTGATTGTGCAATTGTGCAAGTGTATATGCCACTCGAACTAAACCATCCAAATTATGGACTCCACTTTAGATGGGTTATAAAAATGCTGTGATGGTGTCCGTTCTTGGACATTGGTGGCCTTCTAATGGATGGTATAGATGAAAGCAGTCAGGTGTTCCAAAATTCAACACTAATGTTGATTAAGCTGATTTTAAGCTCCTGAGCTCATATACAATGGGTTCTGCGATTGTGGCAGTTTAAATCAAATTGTTTGAATTTTCCATATAGTTTTGGAGCTCGCTCATTTTCATCCAAGCTGCTGTAAAGGTAAGCCCTGCATTGAAATCATTGGACAAAGGCTGGCTGATCCATTCCTCAAATGGGAACACTATAAAAAACAGTTTGACTGCAAATCAACTTGCTCAAAGAGTATGTCGTGGGCCGGCCTGATTCGGATGCCCAAAGATTTTCAAGATGGTGCTTGCCTTCTTAGCAGCATGGATTATCTACAATCCAAAGGAGGTTCATGGCCAAGGGTAAAGAGGAACAGTTATTCTGCAGTGTACATGTGTTCCAGGCGATATAACTAAAGAATTGCAGGACACTTTGGGGGTGTTTGGATCATAAGATACTTAAGTTACTTATGCCTTAAGTAGCTTAACTTGATTTCTACTTATTAAACTGAAGTGATTAAGTAACTTTAAATAAAAAAGCTGCTTATTATTGATCATAAACCAAACTTAGGCCTCATTTGTTAAATCTGAAATTTGAAACCCGAGTCTGAAATCTAAAGTTTGAAAACCTCTTTGGGGTCTGTTTAAAAGAAATGCTGAAGCCCGAAACTTATGTACATAATCTGAAACAACTTGTTTGTTAACAAAGGTTTGAAATGTTTGATATTAATTTGACATATTCCCCCGTCTCCTTTTTGGAGATGGTTTACATTATGAATTATTTTATTTAACTAATTGAAAGTAAAATTTATTTGTCATAAAAATAGAGCAATAAAAAAAAGAGCTTACATGGACCACACCACAAAAAGTAGTGAAACAATGGCACCCACCGTTGAAACCTTCACATAAACCTGGATGAAGGGAAAGCAAAAATATCAGCAGCATCCCATATTAGTATGGACTACAAGAAGTTTTCAATGGCGGGTATTCAATCCCCACTGCTTCTGTGTTGTGGCTCATTTCCTTTTTAGATCTGCCTTATTTTTTTGTTTCATTCCATAAATTGATCTTGCAAGATGGATGGATGGGATGTAACACATACATCATGGTAGGGCCCACAGTATTATGCCACGTCAACATACCTTCGTCTCTACCTAATGTTGGGAAAACCAGCAGCGGAAGCAGAACTCCGAATGCGTGAAGCAATGCGAAATCAAACAAGTAAACAAGATGCAATCAATCACACACAAGTATTCACCATAAGAGACTTTGAATTTACGTGGAAAAACCCCTCAACGGGTAAAAAACCACGGCACAAAACGATCCACTATGAATATCAGAAGATTACAGAGATTGACAGCCTACAAGAAATGAAAAACAGAGAAAACCCAAAGTTCTCTCTCACACACACCTCTCCCCTCTTCCTAACACAAATAGGAAACCTCGGACATCTTAGGATATCATCTAAGTCGATATTGCAACTCCTTAAATAGGCAAAAAACACCTGAAATAGAAACATCTTGTGCAATACTGCGAGCTGCACAAGAAACCCGCCCGCACAGCCGACCGGTCGCACCTTGCACAGAACAGTCCAGGGAGAAAAAATATCGCAAACCCGTCTCTGCCTCACTGTCGATCAGTCGCCCGACCGGTCGGAGCCCCCTCCAGACCGGTTAACCGATCGGTCTAGGGCAACACAGGCATGTCCAGGGGCCTGCTGTGCATCTGGGCTATTCGGCCAGACCGGTCGCCAGACCAGTTTGAGCACCCAAAACGTGCACAGTTTGAAGGCTCCTCCAACAATCTCCACCGAGGCTTCAAACAACGAATCAAACACCATCATATCAACGTCATCTCATCTTCAATTATAGCTCTATCGCTTCTCGTGCCACCATCGACCCTAACCTTGCAAATTCACGCCCTTTACAGCTCTTCTCATGTGGCCTTTGGGCACTTGCCACATACGAGCAACCGTGGATCTCGCTGTCTTTCCCGCAACTCCACCATGAATTGTGCTCCCGTTCAACATGTAAAGATGGTCACACCTTCGTGCCTTCATGCACATGAGTGTCCCCTTCATCACTTCACAACAACGATCGCGGCCGATAAACACGCACCCTTTCGCCTCGAGTGCACCAAGAGAAATCACATTCATCTCCATCTTGGGGACCATGCTTCACATCTTCCAGGACTCGTTCGACCCCATCAAACATTTAATGCGCACCGTACTAATACCCACAACCTTATGAGCGAATCCATCGCTCACAAACACCGATTCACCACCATACTCCCTGTATGTTGTGAATGAACTCTGGACAGGATATACGTGACATGAAGCCCCTGAATTTAGGATTCACTCAATACTGTAAGGTCTCTTGCCAGATACAGTCAGAACTTCACACAGATCGCCACCGTCCTCTATGGTATTGGCTCCCTCTCCAGAAGAATTTTCATACCTCTCTTGTTTCAACCTAGGATTCTGACAATCCCCTCTCATGTGGCCCTCCAGGCCACAATTCCAGCACTTCACCTTAGCCTTTCCTTTGCCCTTGGCCCTAGATCCCGATTTCGAATATCCTCCATGCTCAGAACTTCTTCCCTTCATAACCAGTGCCTTTGAGGAATAACGGGAAGCCATGTTAACGCTTTTCTTTCTCATCGCCTTCGACTGGAGGGCTGAGATAACGGTCTCGACACTTATAGTTTCCCTCCCCACGCACACAGAGTCCCTGAACGACTCACATGAATCTGGAAGAGAATTCAACAGGATGCATGCTTGATACTCATCGTTCATCGGTTCATCGATCTCCACCAACTTGCAAACCAGCCTATTGAACGTGCTCAAGTGGTCATCCACCTCAGTTCCCTCAGCCATCCTCAAGGTGAACAACTGCATCAATACATACATGCGATTCTTTAGAGATTTCTTAGCATAAATATTCTCTAGCTTCGCCATTGTTTCAGCCGCTGTCTTCTCCTTCATGACATGATAGAGAACATTATCCGTAAGATTTAACAGGATTAAGGTTCTAACCTTCTTGTCAAGCCTCGTCCACTCATCATCTTTCATAGCATCGGATCGCTTTCTAAGAGCTTTATCAAGCCCTTGATGAACCAGGAAGGATTCAACCTTCACCTTCTATAGCTCAAAGTTATTTTTCCCGGAGAACTTCTCTAATTCGAACCTTGCGCTCGATCCCATCTTCTCATCTCAGATTCCAATCTACTCCACCCCAACTTTAGCTCTGATAACACTTGTTGGGAAAACCAGCAGCGGAAGTGGAACGCCGAACGCGTGAAGCAATGCGAAATCAAATAAGTAAACAAGATGCAATCAATCACACACAAGCATTCACCACAAAAGACTCCGAATTTATGTAGAAAAACCCCTCAACGGGTAAAAAACCACGTCACAAAACGATCCACTATAAATATCAAAAGATTACAGAGATTGACAGCCCACAAGCAAGGAAAAACAGAGAAAACCCCAAGTTCTCTCTCACACACACCTCTCCCATCTTCCTAACACGAATAGAAAACCTTGGACACCTTAGGATACCATCTAAGTCGGGATTGTAACTCCTTAAATAAGCAAAACACCCGAAATATAAACATCTTGCGCAGTACTGCGAACTGCGCAAGAAACCTGCGCGCAGAGCCGACTGGTCGCCTGACCGGTCGCACCTTGCACAGAACAGTCCAGGGAGAAAAGATATCGCAGACCCGTGTCTGCCTCACTGCCAACAGGTCGCTCGACCAGTAGGAGCCCCCTCCAGACCGGTCGGCCAACCGGTCTAGGGCAACACGGGGATGTCCAGGGTCCTGCTGTGCATCTAGGCTATTCGGCGTTTGAGCACCCAAAACATGCACAGTTTGAAGGCTCCTCCAACACCTAATTCTTGAGTACTCTCTAACGTGCACGTATTGGGTACCACAATTAGGAGCTAGCTAGAGACGGACGGTCCAGACAAGGGCTTTGTGGGCTCACCATTATATATGTATTTTATCTGAGCCATCTATCCATTTTAAAAGATCATTTTAAGGCACGAGCCAAAAGATGAGGCAGATCAAAGCCTCGAGTGGACCACACCACAAGAAGCAGGGTGACAATGACCCACACCGTTGAAAAAAATAAATTTTGTTTAACATAAAGCTTTCTGGATTCCGCATTCTTTGAAAAATTATGTGGTAAGTGTTGTTTGTTAAAGCAAAATTTATTCTCTATTAAGCAGGCTTCCGTCACTGGGTTCAACTTTAACAAACAACATTTAGAGTTTTCTGGATTCTGCATTCTTTAATTATTTTTAGCGTTAATAAACTGGCCCTTGTTTCAAATTTCCAAACAGGCCTTTCATTACACCGAGTCGATTGGGTATGGTAGGTTCACGGTGTCATGATCACCATTGGTCTATGAGCCTAGCTTGATAAAGTCTTATCAATTTGGTTCTTAGCAAATGGTATCAGAGCTAAATATTAATGAGTTCGGATTGGGTACTACCCTTGCTTGTGGCAGGGTCAGGACAAGCTAGTACATAGTACGATAGTACTGGTGGAAAAGGTTGTCATAATATACCAGCTGCATCAATAAACAGAGGTTATAAGCCTCGCAACCTACTCTCCACCAATTCCAACGGTACACATATAATGCCAACTGTAAGACTATCCCGACCTCTACGCAGGCAGAGGTAGCACTTAGTTTGAGCGCAATATTAATCCCTTGCAAGCCCCAAGGGAGACAATTAAAGCAAAAGCTGCCACAAACCACCGAGAAGTGGCACGGATTGCCTTCTATCGCCTTTATCAGGCATCTCCTGCACTTAGAATCTAGGTGGGGCCCACTATGATGTGTGAGAAATCTACACTGTCCAATTGTTTTGTGAGATCATTTTAGTCGTTGCGACAAAAAATGAACGGGATTCAAAACTCAAGTGGGCCGACAACGCGACGATTGAACTTCCACAGTTGAAATATTCGTGGGGCCACAGAAGGTTCGAATCAGGGTAATATTTGAGTTTTCAGTTCATCTCATTAGGAATGACATCATGAACAGTATGGATGGCATATAAACATCACTGTGGCTCCCGTAGAGGTTTCAACGGTAGGAATTTCACTACCCACCTTTTGCTTTAGTGCAGCCCACTTGAGTCTTGAATCCCGTTCATTTTTGGTCGCAACGCCTAAAATGATCTAATAAAATGGTTGGACGGTGTAGATTTCTCACAAACATCAGGGTGGGCCCAACTAGATTTCGAGCGAGCGCAGGAGATGCCGGCGAAAGGCTTTGGCAATCCGCGAAAAGTTACAATTGTCCTGTCCAGCAGAATCTTTGCACAGATTCTATATGCAGTGGAACAAAACAAACAAACAATCAATCTGGATTACTTAACCATGCCCCTGCTTATGAGGACAAAATGTTTATTTTTAAGTGACCATCCATGCAATTTAAAATGTAATATAAGAAAGGATTTTTAATCGGGCCACGATGGATTGGTCCAAACACAGAATTTTAATTGCTCCAATCCATCACAATGGATGGGCTTGATATCCATGAATGCCACGGGTTAACAGGTAAGTCCTTGTCATATAACTTGGCCAATCATTAGTGGGTCCAACCGTAAAATAACCTGGCCACACTTAAAAGAAAATGGGAGCCGATTAGGTGAGACCCCGGATCCACCGAGGTAAGTGGGACCCCTCACTGCGAAACCCTCACTGTGGGGCTCACAGTGATGTATGTGCCATAAATCCACACCGTCCAACCATTTTTAAAGCTCATTTTAGGGCATGATCCAAAAAATGAAGCAATCCCAAATCTTTAGTGGACCACACCACAGGAAACAGTCGTGATTGAATCCCCACCATTAAAAATTTTCATGGAGTCAACCGGAATATTTATTTGCCATCCAACCTGTTGATAAGGTCACAAAGACCTATATGAAGAGACCACATAAATATCATCTTGATCCAAATCTTTTGTGGGCCACAAGAAGTTTTTAATGGTCAATTACTACAGTTTCCAGTACTATGGTCCATCAGAGATTTGAATCTGCTTCATTTTTTGGATCATGGTCACTAATGGCCTGTGTGTGTGTGTGTGTGTGTGTGTTTGGGGGGGGGGGGGGGGGGGGGGGGGGGGGGGGATGAGGTCGAGCTGTGTGGGCCCCACTGTGATGTGTGATGAGCATCCACTCCATCAGTCCCATGCACCATTCCATAGTGGGCAATGGGACTAAAACTTGGGACAATCCATGACTTCTGTGCGCCACACCATAGACAACAGTAAAGAGTGAATATCCACCCATTGAAACATTTATGACTATTTATAGCATGAAATGAGATGTGGTTAAGAAATCCAGCCCATACATGGTGTGTGTCCCACTTAAACAAGAGTTCACACCAAGTTTCAACCGTATCCAAAACTTAGGTGGGCCCCAACAAGTGCTTTTAGATGCTATAGACATGATTTTACATTGTTTCAGTTGGTATGGCCCACTTGAGTTCCGGATACAGCTGGTTTTTAGGATATACCATAACCAATAGGGGATCCATCAAATGCATGGTGTGGATGTCGCATATACATCAGAGTGGGGCCCACATAGCTTGACCTCATGGGAACTTCCCATAAGGTCGACCGCATATATATATATATATATATATATATATATATATATATATATATATATATATATATATATATATATATAATTTTCTATTGTAAATCTCTCTTTTGACCATTATTCCAAGCTAAACCTCCAATAGCTTTGTTTTCCAAAGTAAACTTCATTTGTACGGATGGAACATTTTCAGACTGAAATACCTTTATTATTAGGATTTATTCCTTCCTCTAAAAAAAACCTTATTTCTCTTCCTTTTTTCCTCTTCTATATACAAAACTCATTTTTTTCTCTCATCTTTAGCAAAAAAAAAAAAAAAAAAGCATCATCTCTTTAGTTTTGAGATCGGTTTTCACTCCACTCCTTCAACTCGTGTTTCATTGAAAACGAGGCCATGGTGTGGACCAGGTAAGAACGAAGAATGTGAAAATTTCTTTCTCAACAAATGCATTTTTTTTATAATAATCAAGTAGGATCTTTGTTTTTTCGTAATGTATTTTTGCAATAATCGAGATTTCGTTGAATTTCAACGAGCATGTTGATATTTCAAAGTGCACAATGTAAATGTTAGGACATTTGAAGATTCGTGATAGCTATGCTCTTTGAATTTTACATTGTGCTCTTTGAATTTTACAATGTGATCTTTGAATCTTACACTGTGTTATTTGAATTGATGTGCTCTTTGAATTTTACATTGTGCTCTTTGAATTTTATAGTGTGTTATTTGAATTTTAGACTGTGCTATTTAAATTGATGTGCTCTTTGAATTTTACACTGTGCTCTTTAAATTTTACACTTTACACTTTAAATTTTACACTTTGCACTTTGAATTGTTGTGCTCCTTGAATTTTATAATATGCACTTTGAATTGGTGTGCTTTTTGAATTTTACACGAGACACTTTGAATTGTTGTGCTTTTTCAATTGGTGTGCTCTTTGATTTTTACACTGTGCACTTTGAATTGATGTGCTCTTTGAATTTTACACGAGACACTTTGAATTGTTGTGCTCTTTGAATTATTATGCTCTTGCTCTTTGAATTTTACACTATGAACTTTGAATTATTGTGCTCTTTAAATTGTTGTGCTCTTGCTCTTTGAATTTTATACTGTGCACTTTGAATCGCTGTGCTTTTTGAATTTTATACTCTTTTAAATTTTATTTTAAAGGTGTGTTCTTTAAATTTTGCAATGTGCTCTTTGAGTTTTGAAAGATGAACGAGTAATCGTTGAAACTATAACAAAACTACTGTACTCTTTGAATTTTAAAAGAGTACTATTTGAAATTTGAAAGAGAACTAGTTTCATTGTGTTTCTTTACAGATAATAGCTGCTAGAATCATCGTATGCTCTTATGGTGGGGACTTAATATGTGAAAAAAAATTTATACATGTATAAGGGTGGAAAATCGAAAAGTATTACTTTGAGTGTCAGCACTACATATGATGATCTTCTATCTAAAATCTACAAGATCATTAAGAGTAAACCAAATGACCATGATATTAATATGAAAGTAATATACCCATGCTCAAACCATTCAATCCTTCATCTGAAATTGAAGACGATGAAGATGTGCAAGTGTTCTTGGCAGCACAATCGGAGCATCCGAATATATACATGCCTTTAATAATAGAGACAGTACGGCGCATTAATGAGACCATTCACGAAGACCCTGTTGGTTGTAGTGGTGTTGAACATAATGTCAACATTCAATATGATGCCCTTGCAATGACAAATCTGTGTGAAGAACATGGCGTTAATTGGGCAGCTGACATTAACCTGAAAAGTGAATATATGGTATCACCTTCGCCTATAAAAGTACATGTGACTTCATCATCACCTTTGCCTAGAAGCGAAAATGTGCCTTCATCATCACCTTCGCTTACAAAAGCATATATAGAGTCATCCTCACCTTCTCATACAAGAGTACATGTGACTTCATCTATACCATTACCTAGAAAAATACATGTGTCTACATGTCACGCCCCGAAATTCGAGACTCGAGTACAACAACCCAAAGCCCGAGTTCCGAGGTGTGAATTGAAAATTTGAGCATAGATTTCATGAGATTCCATTCCACACATCGCATAACTAAAATAAATCCCAAATATAAAGTTTCTTTTCCACTAATATTTTATTACATTGAATTTTACAAGATAAAATAGATCAACTACAGTTGGCGTTTGAGTAACACGTGACCATCTGAATACTCTGCTCTGTCTACGTCTTTTCCTTCCTGAAAACCTGCAAGAACTGTGGTGATTTTGGTGAGCTAAAAGCCCAGTGAGGTCATTTCCATCACAGGTAATATTCCAGTTAATAGAAGATAGGACGGAAATCATCAACGGATAGAATTGTATGAAATATACGAGAATAAGGTTGTGATTAATATACTGATGTTTTATTATGAATGGAATATGATGTCATGTATGTCATGATACGTGTGAGAGCAACAAACGTCTAGGAACTCGTTGCCACTGAACATTAGGAACCTGTCGCAAATCAACCATGCTCACCTAACCGGTACAACGAGGCGGCAAATCAACCATGCACGCCAGTGGGCAAATCAACCATGCATCACTGATCCAACCGAGCAAATCAACCATGCTCAATAAGTGAAACGACCAGAACTCGCTGCCACTGAACATTAGGAACCTGTCGCAAATCAACCATGCTCACCTAACCGGTACAGCGAGGCGGCAAATCAACCATGCACGCCAGGAGTCAAATCAACCATGCTCCTGTTCTGTCGCAGTGTATAAATGTATGCACATGTATGTATTTATGGAAGCAGTTATCAAGCATACAATGCGTATCAAAATTCAAGTCCAATCACGCCATGCATGTGTTTACTTTATTCAAGTAATTCTTTGACTCAATTTAGTTATTGTCAATCGAGGAATTTAAGAAGATCATCGCGTAAGGTTTAGTGTTACGAATAACTAAGGTTGTTCTAAGAGTTATGTATTGTACATTATCTAAACTTAAGTTGTTGTCGATTAAGAAGTTTAAAAATAATGTCACGTGGAATCTTGAGAATACTACGTGTATCTAGGGGTACATGTTGGCGACATCACCTGTATGAAATCCTACATTGAATTGTCGTGGAATTCTGACATGTGCATTAAAAAGGAAAACTTGATAAAATTAATTCAATAAGAAAAGGATAATTGGCAGGTGAAATTTAAGGATATAAATCGGAGGTGGATGGATCCCTTACCTAGGATCAAGTTTATGACTTTACGTTAAAGTTAAAAAGAGATCGATGGATGGATCGTTACCTACGAACCATGTTGAAGGATAACATGAAAATTGGACATCATACTTGGGAAGAAAATAAATTAAATAGAAGAAACATTAACTAGAAATTTCTATGATGAATCACTCACAGATTTGCTAATCTCTAGGCTTCAAATAGGACCTAACTTGAATCTGAATTGACTCAGCGAGTCGACTCGGTCTTTTTTCTTTCTCTCTTCTTCTTCTTTTCTTCTTCTTCCTTCTTTCTTCTCTTTCTTCTTCTTCTTTCTTCTTTCTTCTTCCTTCTTTCTCTTGGTCTGGGACGTTGCCCCAGCATCACCGGCAGCAACACAATCTCTCTATCTCTCTCTAACTGCTCTCTCTAACGGCTCTCTCAAAACTAGCTCTCTCTCAAAACTAGCTCTCTCTCTCTCTCTCTCTCTACCCGATCCCTCTCTTTCTCTCTCTATCTCTACGTTTTTCTGGAGAGAGAAGAGAAGCCTATGGTGGGTTTATAACCGGCTGGAAGTCGGTTGCACAGTACGGAAGGAATCTTTGATTGAATCCAAGTTGGAGAAGGAAACGTTTATTTTGGAAAGTTCTTACGCATTTGAGCCGTTAAAAATCTAGGTGGGGTCCACAAGAAGATCTAGGTAAATTTTGGATAGGCCATGCGAAGCGTATCGAAGGATCTTGGGCTTCTTGATTTTGAACGGTGGTTTGAGGCGGGCCACACGGTCGAAGTTAGGTCAAAATATTTGAACGGACTGGATTACGGGGAGGTCCCTGAAGAATGAGCGGCTTGGATGGTGAATATGGGGCCCAATCTGATGGATGTGTGGACCGTGAATGGTGGCAGCGGTAACGCTGCTGCTGCTGCTTCAACGTCCAGGGAGAAGAAGGTAATGAGTTTCCTTTCCTTTTTGTTTTTTTTTTTTTTAACGTGCGACGCACGTAATATAGTTCTTACGCTCTTCTTTTCACATGGGGTCTAATTGAGGTTGATCTAGACCGTTTGTTCCGTCTAATATGTGGACAATGCAAAATAAATCGCTGACAAGAAGAATGAGGCAGATCCGAGTTGAGGTGGGCCACTTATGGCCCGATTTCTGATTAGGGTATTTGTGGGATGATCAGACGGTTGAAATTTGACATGTATGGTTAGATTATGTCCTAGAACTGGTGTATGAAGTTTCGTATGAAAGTGATTACCAGAAATTATAAAACTTAAAAATGATGGTGTAACTTAAGTTTAACTAATGGCATTTTCGTAATTATCATAAATTTATGATTTTTGTGAAATCTATTACTTCTATGCTGTTCTAGGATTTATTCTAAGCAACTTTAATAAAGAGATCATATAGTAATTCCCTACGAATGATTTATTATTAATTTATCAATATTTTTAGTTATTTAATTTGTTAAATGATTAACTACATTATAATTTAAATTATTCTAAAATCTTAGGGTGTTACAAAGACACCCGAGCAGGTTCATAGGGCCAAGAAATCACTGATCTAAGCATATGCCTTATGACGGACACGATGTACAAGTCATATTTATGGACAGACATGTGTACCGGATGATGTACGGCGTGTTTACATTGATCGCGTAATTCGAAATCGGAGTGGACGGTTAGATCTTCCGATCTAGCAATGATAGATCATTCTAACGGTCGGTTTATTAATTTAGCTAAGTATACTAAGTTTTCAAAGACCTTAAAAAGTGTTAGAATGCGTATAAAAGTGTGACGTGTGTGTATACGTATGAACGACGCGGCCTAAAATTTAAATCCTAACGTGTGAGCTATAACTCTCGTGTACTTACTCATGTACTAAATTTTCGGGGTATTACATTCTACCATCCTTACATAGAATTTCGTCCTCGAAATTCGATCCACCTACTAAGCTAACTAATGAAGATATTTTCCTAAAGTGTCTTACATGTTTTATGAATCTAAGATTCGAGGGCGTACTAGTGTGTATGTTTGCTAACAAGGATATGGGTTCTTACAATCTACCTCCCTTATAGGAATCTCGTCCTCGAGATTCGAAATACTCCCGCGACCTAATTTCTATTTTACACTCTACTGTGTCTAACCATATGCTACCAATGAAAGGGGCAAGAAAAACAACAAAACATTCAAGCAATGAAAACATCACAAGCTAGGCAGTCAATAATAGTACAAGCAATGAAGCAAGCAAAACGAATAGTCCAAACAAAAGAAACATCACAGCCAACACCAACAGACACCCTAACCTCAACATTACAAACATGACCCTACAAGCAACGACGCTAGCAAAACAAAGGTTGTAGTACACCAACAACTTATGTAGGCAAGCAATTGACAACCTTATCACCAAAACAATCATTAATAAAAACAAAAACAGACATCAAGTACAATCGCAACAAAATCATACATAGTGCACCCATTCCTATGTGTCTACAAACTATCCTATTATCCGGTTTTCTACCACACCTTCCTATGTTCAACTATGGACCCTACATGAATTTCATTAGATTACACGGGCAAAATGAAATTTCAGTTCTCTAGACTCCGTACCTAGGCTCTAGCGTAAACTATACCTAAGATCATCCATGGAACCTAAAACCTAGGCTCCGACACCCTAAATGGTCTTTCATGTCTAACTTAAATATAACCCTCGTCAATTGAACAACCATCTGAGTTCATAAAAAGGTCATAGCTGAGACTTAACTAGTGACCATAACCCTAACTCCAAGTTCATTAGGTGCTAGCCCTAACCCTAGGCACTTTGGAATTCTTGAAATCTCTCTCTGATACCAAACTGTCACGCCCCGAAATTCGAGACTCGAGTACAACAACCCAAAGCCCGAGTTCCGAGGTGTGAATTGAAAATTTGAGCATAGATTTCATGAGATTCCATTCCACACATCGCATAACTAAAATAAATCCCAAATATAAAGTTTCTTTTCCACTAATATTTTATTACATTGAATTTTACAAGATAAAATAGATCAACTACAGTTGGCGTTTGAGTAACACGTGACCATCTGAATACTCTGCTCTGTCTACGTCTTTTCCTTCCTGAAAACCTGCAAGAACTGTGGTGATTTTGGTGAGCTAAAAGCCCAGTGAGGTCATTTCCATCACAGGTAATATTCCAGTTAATAGAAGATAGGACGGAAATCATCAACGGATAGAATTGTATGAAATATACGAGAATAAGGTTGTGATTAATATACTGATGTTTTATTATGAATGGAATATGATGTCATGTATGTCATGATACGTGTGAGAGCAACAAACGTCTAGGAACTCGTTGCCACTGAACATTAGGAACCTGTCGCAAATCAACCATGCTCACCTAACCGGTACAACGAGGCGGCAAATCAACCATGCACGCCAGTGGGCAAATCAACCATGCATCACTGATCCAACCGAGCAAATCAACCATGCTCAATAAGTGAAACGACCAGAACTCGCTGCCACTGAACATTAGGAACCTGTCGCAAATCAACCATGCTCACCTAACCGGTACAGCGAGGCGGCAAATCAACCATGCACGCCAGGAGTCAAATCAACCATGCTCCTGTTCTGTCGCAGTGTATAAATGTATGCACATGTATGTATTTATGGAAGCAGTTATCAAGCATACAATGCGTATCAAAATTCAAGTCCAATCACGCCATGCATGTGTTTACTTTATTCAAGTAATTCTTTGACTCAATTTAGTTATTGTCAATCGAGGAATTTAAGAAGATCATCGCGTAAGGTTTAGTGTTACGAATAACTAAGGTTGTTCTAAGAGTTATGTATTGTACATTATCTAAACTTAAGTTGTTGTCGATTAAGAAGTTTAAAAATAATGTCACGTGGAATCTTGAGAATACTACGTGTATCTAGGGGTACATGTTGGCGACATCACCTGTATGAAATCCTACATTGAATTGTCGTGGAATTCTGACATGTGCATTAAAAAGGAAAACTTGATAAAATTAATTCAATAAGAAAAGGATAATTGGCAGGTGAAATTTAAGGATATAAATCGGAGGTGGATGGATCCCTTACCTAGGATCAAGTTTATGACTTTACGTTAAAGTTAAAAAGAGATCGATGGATGGATCGTTACCTACGAACCATGTTGAAGGATAACATGAAAATTGGACATCATACTTGGGAAGAAAATAAATTAAATAGAAGAAACATTAACTAGAAATTTCTATGATGAATCACTCACAGATTTGCTAATCTCTAGGCTTCAAATAGGACCTAACTTGAATCTGAATTGACTCAGCGAGTCGACTCGGTCTTTTTTCTTTCTCTCTCTTTCTTCTTTTCTTCTTCTTCCTTCTTTCTTCTCTTTCTTCTTCTTCTTCTTCTTCTTTCTTCTTCCTTCTTTCTCTTGGTCTGGGACGTTGCCCCAGCATCACCGGCAGCAACACAATCTCTCTATCTCTCTCTAACTGCTCTCTCTAACGGCTCTCTCAAAACTAGCTCTCTCTCAAAACTAGCTCTCTCTCTCTCTCTCTCTACCCGATCCCTCTCTTTCTCTCTCTATCTCTACGTTTTTCTGGAGAGAGAAGAGAAGCCTATGGTGGGTTTATAACCGGCTGGAAGTCGGTTGCACAGTACGGAAGGAATCTTTGATTGAATCCAAGTTGGAGAAGGAAACGTTTATTTTGGAAAGTTCTTACGCATTTGAGCCGTTAAAAATCTAGGTGGGGTCCACAAGAAGATCTAGGTAAATTTTGGATAGGCCATGCGAAGCGTATCGAAGGATCTTGGGCTTCTTGATTTTGAACGGTGGTTTGAGGCGGGCCACACGGTCGAAGTTAGGTCAAAATATTTGAACGGACTGGATTACGGGGAGGTCCCTGAAGAATGAGCGGCTTGGATGGTGAATATGGGGCCCAATCTGATGGATGTGTGGACCGTGAATGGTGGCAGCGGTAACGCTGCTGCTGCTGCTTCAACGTCCAGGGAGAAGAAGGTAATGAGTTTCCTTTCCTTTTTGTTTTTTTTTTTTTTAACGTGCGACGCACGTAATATAGTTCTTACGCTCTTCTTTTCACATGGGGTCTAATTGAGGTTGATCTAGACCGTTTGTTCCGTCTAATATGTGGACAATGCAAAATAAATCGCTGACAAGAAGAATGAGGCAGATCCGAGTTGAGGTGGGCCACTTATGGCCCGATTTCTGATTAGGGTATTTGTGGGATGATCAGACGGTTGAAATTTGACATGTATGGTTAGATTATGTCCTAGAACTGGTGTATGAAGTTTCGTATGAAAGTGATTACCAGAAATTATAAAACTTAAAAATGATGGTGTAACTTAAGTTTAACTAATGGCATTTTCGTAATTATCATAAATTTATGATTTTTGTGAAATCTATTACTTCTATGCTGTTCTAGGATTTATTCTAAGCAACTTTAATAAAGAGATCATATAGTAATTCCCTACGAATGATTTATTATTAATTTATCAATATTTTTAGTTATTTAATTTGTTAAATGATTAACTACATTATAATTTAAATTATTCTAAAATCTTAGGGTGTTACAAAGACACCCGAGCAGGTTCATAGGGCCAAGAAATCACTGATCTAAGCATATGCCTTATGACGGACACGATGTACAAGTCATATTTATGGACAGACATGTGTACCGGATGATGTACGGCGTGTTTACATTGATCGCGTAATTCGAAATCGGAGTGGACGGTTAGATCTTCCGATCTAGCAATGATAGATCATTCTAACGGTCGGTTTATTAATTTAGCTAAGTATACTAAGTTTTCAAAGACCTTAAAAAGTGTTAGAATGCGTATAAAAGTGTGACGTGTGTGTATACGTATGAACGACGCGGCCTAAAATTTAAATCCTAACGTGTGAGCTATAACTCTCGTGTACTTACTCATGTACTAAATTTTCGGGGTATTACATTCTACCATCCTTACATAGAATTTCGTCCTCGAAATTCGATCCACCTACTAAGCTAACTAATGAAGATATTTTCCTAAAGTGTCTTACATGTTTTATGAATCTAAGATTCGAGGGCGTACTAGTGTGTATGTTTGCTAACAAGGATATGGGTTCTTACAATCTACCTCCCTTATAGGAATCTCGTCCTCGAGATTCGAAATACTCCCGCGACCTAATTTCTATTTTACACTCTACTGTGTCTAACCATATGCTACCAATGAAAGGGGCAAGAAAAACAACAAAACATTCAAGCAATGAAAACATCACAAGCTAGGCAGTCAATAATAGTACAAGCAATGAAGCAAGCAAAACGAATAGTCCAAACAAAAGAAACATCACAGCCAACACCAACAGACACCCTAACCTCAACATTACAAACATGACCCTACAAGCAACGACGCTAGCAAAACAAAGGTTGTAGTACACCAACAACTTATGTAGGCAAGCAATTGACAACCTTATCACCAAAACAATCATTAATAAAAACAAAAACAGACATCAAGTACAATCGCAACAAAATCATACATAGTGCACCCATTCCTATGTGTCTACAAACTATCCTATTATCCGGTTTTCTACCACACCTTCCTATGTTCAACTATGGACCCTACATGAATTTCATTAGATTACACGGGCAAAATGAAATTTCAGTTCTCTAGACTCCGTACCTAGGCTCTAGCGTAAACTATACCTAAGATCATCCATGGAACCTAAAACCTAGGCTCCGACACCCTAAATGGTCTTTCATGTCTAACTTAAATATAACCCTCGTCAATTGAACAACCATCTGAGTTCATAAAAAGGTCATAGCTGAGACTTAACTAGTGACCATAACCCTAACTCCAAGTTCATTAGGTGCTAGCCCTAACCCTAGGCACTTTGGAATTCTTGAAATCTCTCTCTGATACCAAACTGTCACGCCCCGAAATTCGAGACTCGAGTACAACAACCCAAAGCCCGAGTTCCGAGGTGTGAATTGAAAATTTGAGCATAGATTTCATGAGATTCCATTCCACACATCGCATAACTAAAATAAATCCCAAATATAAAGTTTCTTTTCCACTAATATTTTATTACATTGAATTTTACAAGATAAAATAGATCAACTACAGTTGGCGTTTGAGTAACACGTGACCATCTGAATACTCTGCTCTGTCTACGTCTTTTCCTTCCTGAAAACCTGCAAGAACTGTGGTGATTTTGGTGAGCTAAAAGCCCAGTGAGGTCATTTCCATCACAGGTAATATTCCAGTTAATAGAAGATAGGACGGAAATCATCAACGGATAGAATTGTATGAAATATACGAGAATAAGGTTGTGATTAATATACTGATGTTTTATTATGAATGGAATATGATGTCATGTATGTCATGATACGTGTGAGAGCAACAAACGTCTAGGAACTCGTTGCCACTGAACATTAGGAACCTGTCGCAAATCAACCATGCTCACCTAACCGGTACAACGAGGCGGCAAATCAACCATGCACGCCAGTGGGCAAATCAACCATGCATCACTGATCCAACCGAGCAAATCAACCATGCTCAATAAGTGAAACGACCAGAACTCGCTGCCACTGAACATTAGGAACCTGTCGCAAATCAACCATGCTCACCTAACCGGTACAGCGAGGCGGCAAATCAACCATGCACGCCAGGAGTCAAATCAACCATGCTCCTGTTCTGTCGCAGTGTATAAATGTATGCACATGTATGTATTTATGGAAGCAGTTATCAAGCATACAATGCGTATCAAAATTCAAGTCCAATCACGCCATGCATGTGTTTACTTTATTCAAGTAATTCTTTGACTCAATTTAGTTATTGTCAATCGAGGAATTTAAGAAGATCATCGCGTAAGGTTTAGTGTTACGAATAACTAAGGTTGTTCTAAGAGTTATGTATTGTACATTATCTAAACTTAAGTTGTTGTCGATTAAGAAGTTTAAAAATAATGTCACGTGGAATCTTGAGAATACTACGTGTATCTAGGGGTACATGTTGGCGACATCACCTGTATGAAATCCTACATTGAATTGTCGTGGAATTCTGACATGTGCATTAAAAAGGAAAACTTGATAAAATTAATTCAACAAGAAAAGGATAATTGGCAGGTGAAATTTAAGGATATAAATCGGAGGTGGATGGATCCCTTACCTAGGATCAAGTTTATGACTTTACGTTAAAGTTAAAAAGAGATCGATGGATGGATCGTTACCTACGAACCATGTTGAAGGATAACATGAAAATTGGACATCATACTTGGGAAGAAAATAAATTAAATAGAAGAAACATTAACTAGAAATTTCTATGATGAATCACTCACAGATTTGCTAATCTCTAGGCTTCAAATAGGACCTAACTTGAATCTGAATTGACTCAGCGAGTCGACTCGGTCTTTTTTCTTTCTCTCTCTTTCTTCTTTTCTTCTTCTTCCTTCTTTCTTCTCTTTCTTCTTCTTCTTTCTTCTTTCTTCTTCCTTCTTTCTCTTGGTCTGGGACGTTGCCCCAGCATCACCGGCAGCAACACAATCTCTCTATCTCTCTCTAACTGCTCTCTCTAACGGCTCTCTCAAAACTAGCTCTCTCTCAAAACTAGCTCTCTCTCTCTCTCTCTCTACCCGATCCCTCTCTTTCTCTCTCTATCTCTACGTTTTTCTGGAGAGAGAAGAGAAGCCTATGGTGGGTTTATAACCGGCTGGAAGTCGGTTGCACAGTACGGAAGGAATCTTTGATTGAATCCAAGTTGGAGAAGGAAACGTTTATTTTGGAAAGTTCTTACGCATTTGAGCCGTTAAAAATCTAGGTGGGGTCCACAAGAAGATCTAGGTAAATTTTGGATAGGCCATGCGAAGCGTATCGAAGGATCTTGGGCTTCTTGATTTTGAACGGTGGTTTGAGGCGGGCCACACGGTCGAAGTTAGGTCAAAATATTTGAACGGACTGGATTACGGGGAGGTCCCTGAAGAATGAGCGGCTTGGATGGTGAATATGGGGCCCAATCTGATGGATGTGTGGACCGTGAATGGTGGCAGCGGTAACGCTGCTGCTGCTGCTTCAACGTCCAGGGAGAAGAAGGTAATGAGTTTCCTTTCCTTTTTGTTTTTTTTTTTTTTAACGTGCGACGCACGTAATATAGTTCTTACGCTCTTCTTTTCACATGGGGTCTAATTGAGGTTGATCTAGACCGTTTGTTCCGTCTAATATGTGGACAATGCAAAATAAATCGCTGACAAGAAGAATGAGGCAGATCCGAGTTGAGGTGGGCCACTTATGGCCCGATTTCTGATTAGGGTATTTGTGGGATGATCAGACGGTTGAAATTTGACATGTATGGTTAGATTATGTCCTAGAACTGGTGTATGAAGTTTCGTATGAAAGTGATTACCAGAAATTATAAAACTTAAAAATGATGGTGTAACTTAAGTTTAACTAATGGCATTTTCGTAATTATCATAAATTTATGATTTTTGTGAAATCTATTACTTCTATGCTGTTCTAGGATTTATTCTAAGCAACTTTAATAAAGAGATCATATAGTAATTCCCTACGAATGATTTATTATTAATTTATCAATATTTTTAGTTATTTAATTTGTTAAATGATTAACTACATTATAATTTAAATTATTCTAAAATCTTAGGGTGTTACAAAGACACCCGAGCAGGTTCATAGGGCCAAGAAATCACTGATCTAAGCATATGCCTTATGACGGACACGATGTACAAGTCATATTTATGGACAGACATGTGTACCGGATGATGTACGGCGTGTTTACATTGATCGCGTAATTCGAAATCGGAGTGGACGGTTAGATCTTCCGATCTAGCAATGATAGATCATTCTAACGGTCGGTTTATTAATTTAGCTAAGTATACTAAGTTTTCAAAGACCTTAAAAAGTGTTAGAATGCGTATAAAAGTGTGACGTGTGTGTATACGTATGAACGACGCGGCCTAAAATTTAAATCCTAACGTGTGAGCTATAACTCTCGTGTACTTACTCATGTACTAAATTTTCGGGGTATTACACTACATCCTCATCTTCACCTACAAGAGGACATGTGTATTCATCATCACCATTACGTACAATAGGACATTTGCCTTCATCGCCCGAGCCGCTTCAAACATCAAACTTCATGGATGTTGAATTTAATGTGCCTTTCGAAGATGAAGCATTTGTCAATGCGGATCTGTCAAAATATAATGAATTGCTGAATGAGTCGAATGAGATAGCTGTTGAACAAACGTTTAAGGACAAGAGATGGTACTAGTATGTGTTGAGCCATTTGCAATGAAAAATCACTTTCAATATCGGGTCCTGTACTCATCAACGAAGAGATTTACTGTGGTGTGTTTCGAAGATAATTGTGAATGGAGGGTCCATGCATCTAGGGTAAATGATACCTGAATATTCAAGATAAGGACTTATATGTCAAAACACACATGTGGAATGTCATAGATGCAAAGTGATCATCGGCAAGCAAGTAGTAAGTTAGCCAGTGATTTGGTTATTAGTTGTATTGAACAACGCATGGGATTAAGCCTGAGACATTATATTGGCTCTGCATGAGAAATATCATATTCTTTTCAGCTACAAGAAGGCATGGCAGGCCAAGGAGATCGCAATCAAGCGCATAATGGGATCTTACGAAAACTCTTACAATGAACTCCCGACCTATTTGCATGAGCTGAAGAGGGCCAACTCAGGAACAGTGACTGTCATGCTTGTTAACTCATAGACAAGTAGGTTCAAGAGATGTTTTGTTGCTTTCGGACAGTGCATAAGAATTTTTCAAACTTATCTACGAAGGGTGTTAGCCATCGATGCAACTCATTTAAAATGTAAATACAATGGTGTTCTATTTGTTCCTACAACCCTAGATGGTAACAATCAAATTGCACCAATAATATTTGGTATCGGGGAATCAGATAACAGCAACAGTTGAAAATTGTTCATTGACAACTTCAATTTTACGTTAGGGTATCTTTTAGGACTTGTGATATTATCAAACCAACTTAAAGGTTTAATGAAAGAAGTCCCCAAAGTCTTCAAATACGCAACACATGGCTACTGTGCCTATCACATCTACAGAAACTTGATTGACACATTTAAAGACAAGTCGTTAGAAACATTATATTGGCAAGCTGTAAAGATGTGTAGAAAGGTTGGATTTGAAAAGATAATACACAATATTAAAAAGGCAAACCCCTCAATATTTGCATGGTTGACAGAAATAGGATACGAAAGATGGGCATCCTCACATTTTTCAAGAAAAAGATTCAACTTCGTAACTACGAACATATCGGAGTGTGTTAATGCTTTGTTCAAGGAAGCAAGAGTACCCTATGACTAGACTGATAAGACGGTCAGATTAAAGATCCAAGAAATGTTCTACAAGAGAAGTGAGCGTGTAATAACATTTAGTGGACCATTGATGAAATGTGCAGCGAAAGAAATAATGAAAATTCTACCGATGATGCACGATGTTTGCTGTCATGCAATTTCTCGCGACGAATATTATACTATAGGAGATTAGAACGACACACTTAAGCTTAGCAAACTTTCGTGTACATGTCGCGAGTTTGACGTCAAAGCGCTGCCTTATATGCATGTGTTAGAACTAGAAAAATGCTCGGGCGCAGTTTTCTGGTGTTTTGTTGTTCTGGGGTTCTGAATAATAGAAACATTCATAGACAATCATAAGCATTCACAAAAGTACACAAGAGAAGAGATATCGCAAGACGAATTTTATTCCAGAGATCCTGAGATCTTGTACATTCCAGGCTGTGATCTGGCACGAGCCCTTAATTACATCGAATGATCGATGACCCATGATTAAAAAAGGCAGAAGACTAGTCAGCGGGGACTATGGTCTCAGAGTTCATAGTCGTAGAAACCTGTGTTTTGTGTGGTCGAAGAAACCTGTATTTTGTATGGTCGTGGAGACCTGTATTTGTTGTGTTTTGTTATGAACTGATCGATCTTCGTACGAGTCAGATGCCTATGTCCCATGTTTTGACCGGAGATCCGGGCTGAGACTGTCAGGGTTTTTAACCGAGGGGTGCGACTTTGGGCTTGCGCCCATCATTTGTGACGGGTGACCGTGGGAAGACCGATCTGCAGTTGTATGTACTTGAGCAGCTCAACCAGCGGATGCCGTTTGAATGGGTAGGGCGTCGACTGTTCTTGAAGTGTCAGTCTTTAACAGATGGTGTGTAATAGTTCAGAACTCTCTCTATATGGTTTACCGTGTTAACCATAGTCCCATTTGCTTAGTCCGGACCTGAATCCGGGTCATATTATGATAGTACATATAATGATGATACAATGGTATGATTCTAGGCACTGGCGACCTCTTTTCGAGAAGTTACTTCGCTCATCTCGTCAGATTGGGTAGGACTCTGAAGGCTTGCATTCTGCTCATTGGGTGGCCCGGATGAGTCATTTGACTGCTCCGTTGCGTCCGGAACGCCCGAAATACTCAAAATACGCCCAAATGGGGCTCGAAAACATCATAAAATGAAGATTTAAAGGTGCTAAAATGAACGTTCAAAGTGCTGATTTTTGTGATCTGCTGGCCTGATTTTACTGATGCGCTGGGGCCAGCGCGTCCAAAAATGTTTGTTAAGAATGTTCTATTTTCCTGATTCGCTGGCCGATTTTTACGATGCGCTGGGGCCAATGCGTCCAAAAATGACTTTGTTTAAGATGTGTATTTTTCTGATGCGCTGGGCTATTTTTCTGATGCGCTGGGGCCAGTGCGTCGATAAAACAAGTTTGGTTTAACGTATTTCGCGATGCGCTACTACACTTATAATTTTAGGTTATTTCTCCACCAGACCTGCTGTGGTCAGAAGTGTGATTTTCGGTGATCGGAAAAGGGTTTCTGGCGGTCGGAAAAGGGATTCCGGCGATCTCAAAAATCCGAAACTCTCTCCTTCTCTGGATCCGTCCAAATGAGCCGGAAAAGGGGGTATTTATACCCGAAGTTAACCAATAGGAGCCCGCCACGTGTAGCGCGTCGAGAAAACATGCCGGCGCGTCGAGAAAATCACTCGGCCCGTCTAAAAATGCCTTAGTTTGAATGCTGATTTTTGGAGCGCACTGGCTGTCAGTGCGTCCTGAAATTCCTGAATTTTTGGATGCGCTGGACGAATTTCTTGATGCGCTGAGGGTCAGTGCGTCCTGAAGTTCACATTGTAAAAACTGTCTGAATTTCTTGATGCGCTGGGTGAATTTCTTGACGCGCTGAGGGTCAGTGCGTCCTGAAATTCACTTTGTAAAGTTGCTGAATTTCATGATGCGCTGACCATGAATTTCTTGATGCGCCGACGTACTTGTGTCTTTTTGCATAATTGGGTTTTGCGAAACAAAGGGCTTGCGGGGCCCGCTTTGCAATGGATGTCGATGCACTGGCTCTATTTCTTTATGATTGAAGTAACCCTCCCAAATTTGAAGGGTTTTGATCATGATGAATGGTGGGGTCCACCACTGGCTCAATTTTCCATTTTTGGTCGAGTCTGATGTGTGTTTGTGATTTTGCTGAGTTTTGCTGATGCACTGGCTCTAAACCCAATCAAGTGATGATTTGGACATTTATAATCATTGTTTTGAAGATCTTGACTTTTGGGACCCTAACAGATGCCCCTCCGATGCGATGGGATGGACATCGATCGTTCATTGCATCGCATCGAATTTTACGGGTCCCACTATAAATAGGAAGCCTCAGGCCATTTCTGTCATTTCACTTCCATTTGCGCACGAGAGAGTTCTCGTCAACGCGTTCATATTTTCGCCAGCGCGTCGAAAAACGCTCGCCAGCGCCTACATTAATTGTCCCGTGTGTCGATTAATTCCAGGTTGGTAATTTTTCGACGCGCTACCCTCAGCGCGTCCTTAAATCGCATCAGCGCGTCCGGTTTTTAACTTAGGAGGATTCCCCCAATTTATAGACGCGCTGGCTCCAGCGCGTGCTCTCGTGTTTTTCGCGACTTGGGTTTGCCACTGCGCGCGTACAATATATTGGACTTAGTAAATTATTTTATGTAAGAGGCGCTGGGGCAAGCACGCAAGTAAATTCCAGACTTGAAAAATTGTCCATTTTCAGGCGCGCTTGAGCCAGCGCGCACCCTTATTCCGAACGTTTGTGAATTATGGTACGCGCCATAGCCAGCGCGTACTCGCGTGCCTGGGGAAAACCCACTTGTTGTATTTTCATGACGCACCAAGGTCGGCGCGTGCAAAATTTCAAACTTGGTGAAATCGTCATATTTTCTGGACACGCTGGGGTCAACGCGCCATGTTTTTTGGACTTGTAAAATTGCATTAATTTTGCGACGCGCTGAGCCCTGCGCGTGTGATTTTGAACTTAGCAGAATTGCATGAATTTTACCTTTGCTGGACCCTACGCGTATGTTCTTCCGAACTTGTTAATTTGGCCTAATCGTTGGGCGTGCCAGGCTAACGCATACTGTTTCTGGACCTGGAAGCTTCGTTTAATTGTTGGACGTACCATGGCCGACGCGTGCCGATTTTTGGGGTTTGAGAAGTTGCCCAATTTAGTGTCCTGATTAAGTATGCTTAGCATGGCTCAACGAGCTCATATTCTGGTCTAACTGATCATTGCCCATGATATTTGGGTCATCATCTCGGTGTGGATGGGGTCCAACCTCCTCTCTAAGCTTCTATGAGTGGATGTTGCTGAATCCCGTACACCCAAAACCCTTGGCTCAAGTTGAACTGAGTATGATGCTTCTTTTTAACTTAAATTATTTAGAGTTTGCACATACCTGAATGCGTCCTTTCTGATACTTGTACTTGCCTGATGTTTCGAGTGTGCTTATGCAGATCTTCATGGCTGGTGGTTCTTCTCAGGCTGGTCCTTCAGGTTCCAAGGCGACTGCACGTAAACTCAAGCGCATCTCTCCCAAGGTCGTGCGACCATCTGACCAGAACCCACAACGGTTTCATTTGCTGGAGAAGTTCAATTTTTATGAGCGCATTTTGACTCTTTCGAAGAACGTTCAACGGAAGATACTCTGCGATAAAGCTTTACCGACCCCTCCTGATGAGGGCACTCAAGAAGAATGGGATGCGTGGTATGCTCCCCTGCAAGGCTTCCGAACTGACGAAGTGGTTGGGTCTGAGGAGGGTGAGGCTAGCCCGGTTGCACCCGTGCAGTCTGTCAAGCACGGTCGCCCGAAGACAGCTGGCAAGAGCACCAAACAAGTATATATGGAGAATCAAGCTAGATCAAAGTCGGACAGAATGAGAGTTGTCTGGTCGTCCGTGAAATTGGTGGTGTCGTCTCTCATCATTCGCAATCCGTACACGAAGCAATACATTCGGTTCCCAAAGAGTTTTCAGCGATATCGCTCTCTCCCTAGTATTGAACCTTCAGACGTATGCCGAGCCAATTCTTTCTACAATGTCGATTCGTGGACATCTATTCCGAAGACACTACTCAATTGTGCTGTATCCAAGAACGGCACATTGCAATCTATCCTTGGGGAGAAGGACATGATATTCCTGGAGCCCAACCACGATCCCCACCAACCATTTCCGACTCATTATTACGAGACATTGCGTCAGAGATTCCGCCCCTTGTCAGACGCAGAGATTTGGCCAACCGGTGGGTTCAGGACCCGAGGTCATCTGAGTCCTCATCCAGGCTATGAGGCTTGGGCCAATAGAATTATCGAGCAACATGAAGATACCCTGAAGCAGGTGGGTCTTCTAAGGGCTATCCAAGCGACCTCAAGTTATTTCTACAGGGAGCCATGTGTCTACAAAGGGTTTCTGAACCATTGGAGTTCTGTTACAAACTCCTTCCATCTGCCCTACGGAGAAATGAGCATATCGCTCTAGGACTTATATCGGATAGCCGGTCTTCTCATCCGTGGCCGAATCTATGATGAATGGACGCCCAGCGATGGTGAGCTGTCCAAGAAGAAGAAGGGCGTGGGTGAAGGCTTCTACTCCGAAGCCTGCTATGAACTGTTTGCGGAGCTGCCACAGTTCCTGGCCTCCAAGGATAAAGTACCGTTTGAAGATTGGTTGATTTACTTCAGCCATGGGCTAAAGTGAGTTTCTCGACGTGAGTTGTACTTCTGCATTCCATTCCATTTTTCTTCTTTTACTGATGGTTTTATTTCCCTTTCAGCTTGAACTACACCCCATATGACGAAGGCCGCAGAGACAAATCGGTCTTGGAAGCCAAGATGAAGACAAAGTTCCCACAGCCAAACAAATTATCTCCCACCTGTGAGCTAGCCGGGTTCTTGGCGTATTGGCTATACTGTGTGGCCTTACCGAGCTCTAAACAAGCGGACAGCGTAAGCGTTTCTTGCTTTGCTATGGCAGGGAGTTTGGCCAACGGGCATCGCTACGCACTGGCTTCGGCAGTCTTATGTTCTATCTACCGAGCCTTCGGTGGTGTTATCAGTAACAAAGGCTCCGCTTCTTTCAGAATAAACTCATCGTTCTGCGGATGGCACTACTTTTCAGGCTGGCTCGGGGTGTACTTCCCATGGGTCTATGGTATGGAACTCAAGGACTTCATTCGGAGAGGATCGGTTCGGCTACATTCCTTTAAGAAGCGGAAGATGAACAGTGGAAACTTGGCAACGATCGAGACAAAGATAGCTCGTCATGACGACGTTGATTTCTTCCTTTTCTCTGGGACCAACAGTGAGGATCCAGAATTGCTCGACGATGATGAGAGCCTTGGTTCCTATCAGCGCTCATTTTTGGTGTCCATCTGCCCGAGTTCATTGCCTTTAAGGAAGGGGGCTAAGTTCTGGAGAGAGCCATACTATCCGAACAGATTTGCTAGCCAATTTGGCTACGACCAAGGGGTACCAGAAACTCTTGAACCGGTGACGTGAGAGAAGCGAGCCTACGGCACGGGACCGATTCACTGGAAGTGGATATGTTGACAACTCTTGCTAACCCGGTCGGGCTGTTCCTTCATCGTCCCGGGTACAGAGTATACTCCCGGTGCTACATACGGGTGGATGAGGTGGTGGGCTCACCAATATTCCCTAATTCGAAACAATCGTCATGTAGCTGACCCAGTCTTCATTCCTCCTCCCATCATCGACCCTGCTCCTGCTGACGGCCTGGGCCATGTATCAGAGCCACCACATCAACTGGCCACTCCTGGCGTGAAGAAATTTCTAACCTCTCTGAATGTGGTAATAGATCATGAGAAGCCTGAGCACACCCTAGAAGGGTGGGTTGCTTATGGGCAGAGGATCACACTGCGAGAAGATCAGAGTCCTCCACTTGTGGGTCCCATGACAGAGGGGCAGAGAGAGGGTTATGATATCGGTGATGATGATGAGGATGGCGACGGTGGGGGTGGTGACGAGGGTGATGACATTGGGGGTGAAGGTGACGAAGATGCTGGTGATGGTAACGTCGGAGGCGGTGATGTCGAGGGTGGTGAAGGCAGTGGATACATCGAAGGGGGTGGAGAGGGTGACGTTGCAGCTGCTGTGACCCCATTGACTGGTGGTCGGGGAGGTTACGATCAGAGTCCAGCGAGTCGGACGAGTCTATCTAGACGTTCTGTTCCAGGAGATAGTGATTCTGAGCCGTCTCCTGAGCGGTCTGGACCTCGAGTGAAGACCTCTCATCGCGTCCCCGTTGCTGACGGAGGAAAGAAATTAAAAGATATGTGGAAGCTATACAAGGCCGAGAAGGCACGGAGTCTACTCTCCAAGGCTGCCGGCAGTGTCCCGATTGACAACGCGAGTGGACCAAGGGAGGAAGGGGAGATGAGCTCGCAGGCAGACCTTAGCGGAAACCTGTCCCGCGGGAGAGGGTGAAGATAACGAGCCGATATACGATAGATCTGTTCCCGAAGCAGACACAGAACCCGTCCCTATGGACCTTGACAGTGGGTTACAAGCTGAAGATCCTCCCCTCGCTAACCCTATCATTACTGCGGCTGCGACCGACCCTAGACCTGCTCCTGAGGCAAGACCTGCTGATGTCACGGAAGAGGCAGCACTCCCCTCCCAAGAAATCATGCCTTTAGATGCCACTAGTGCGCCGGAGCCTATCATAGAAGTATCTCCTGCTGTTGAATTAATCAAAACCACCACTGCCCCTGAGATCGTTGTACCTTCTCCTCCTGGATTGCCTGAGCCAATAGTGGAAAGTGTAACTGAATGTGTCCCGGCATCACCAACACCCGTCACTTCAACCCGTGCACCGGTCGATGAAGTTCCTACTGGTATACTACTTGTCTTATTACCTTGCTTGCTTCTTTTTCTTTCTTCGGTGTGCTAATGTTTATCATTTCTTCGGTTGGCAGCTGCTCTCACCAGCGACCCAGTTCTTGCAGTTTTACCCGATGTATTTGCTTCTTCTCTCCGAGGCTTGTCAAGGACCAAAGAAAATTTGCTGAAGAGCCTCCTGTCTGACATCGTTGATTCGTTAAAGAACGGAGATGAATGGTCCATTTGGACGAAGCACTGCAGGCACTAGAACTCAACGCTACATGGCTCGGAATTGACATTTCTTTGATAGTCGATCACGTAGCTCAGTTCAAGGAAGGGATGGCTCGAGTGAACGAGGCGAGGCACCTCAGGGTTGATCCTTCCGTTGAGGAAAAACGCGTTTACTTGCGGTCCCTCCTTCCGAAGCTTGAATTACACGAGGCGGATGCGGCTGCAGTAAGGAAAGATTGGTAGGCTGCCAATGTTGAGTGTCAACAAGCGACTGAACGTCTCGCAGAGATTGAGAATGAGATGGCCCGGTTACGAGCCGAACATTCTGTCATCCATCTTAAACTCTCAAAGTTCAGTGGTCAGAAGGCATGCCTGCAGTCCTCCGTCGACCATCACGAAGTGAGATGTACTGCTGTAAGGGCACAGGTTGCCGAGCTGAAGCAGTCTCTCCAGGACACCCCCGACCCTGCCCAAGTTTTGGCTGAGGCTGAGGCAAGACAGAAGGCGATCGAAGAATCTACAGTTAACCTATTAGAACAATGTTTGAGAACTTTAGACGGTTAAGCTGGAATGACTTTTACTTGTAATTTAGAACATGTTGTAATGGATGTTGTAACAATATGTATACTATTGTTGCTTTAAATTTATGTCGTGCTTTTAGCCTGCTTGTCGTTTCATTTGAGTTTGAATGCAAATAGATTGTGCTATTTGGAAAGGAACGTCCCCCTGTTAGGACTCAAACCTACACATGTGAGCGAAGATATAGCCGAGCCTTGGCTTAGGGCTTATCCCGATTTTCAATGGCCTCGACAAGGCATGGCGTCATGCTTGTACGTGTCTTGAGTCTCAATGATCTTTCCGATACCTGTGCAAGCACAAAATAGATGATTAGCATTTTGGTTTAGTCATTGTATGGTATCCTTTCTTTTGGTATCTACTTTATTACACTTTCCCTTTATTGAGGTATTTACAACTTGCGACGATAAGCCTATGTTAGGTGTAATATCTTTTCAAGATTCAGGCCATTCACTAGCGAACTGATGCCCTGCCCTTTGTAATCTATTACCCGATAGGATCCGTTGGAATATACTTCATCGATGATGCAGATGGGGTCCCATTTCGAGTCAAATTTACTTTTCAGTCCTTGGGTCGGTGTCGAACGTCTCATCATTAGTACGCGATCACCCTTCTTAAATGATCTGCCCCTGACACGTTTATCATACGCAGCTGGAATTTACTTTTGATACATTTCGAGCCTTTGTTGGGCGGCGAGCCTCTTTTCATCTAAATCATCGATTTCGGCCATTCTGATCTTGGCAGTTGTGCTCGGTTGTCAGGGAGTGTCGGAGAGCGACCCGTAGTGACTTAACATGTATTTCCATCGGGATCACAGCTTCCGTACCGTATACTAGCAGAGTAGGGTGTAGCTCGGGTGGCTGTACGGTGTGTAGTTCGGTATGCCCATAATGCCTCGGGCAATCGTCTGTCCCAGTCCTTTCCTATTTTCTACCACTGTCTTTTTCAGAATCTTCACGATAGTCTTATTAAGTGCCTCAGCCAGCCCATTCGCAGGAGGGTAATAAGGCGACGAATGGCAATGCTTGATCTTGAACTTCGCGCATAGCTTATCGATAGTGGTATTCTTGAAAGGTGTTCCATTGTCTAGTAGTAGTTCTCTCTAGGATACCATGTCGGTACAATATAGTGTGACGAATGAAACTTTCGACATGTCTGGCTTTCACATTTCTCAGGGCGACTGCCTCAGCCCATTTGGAGAAATAATCGGTTGCCGCAAGGATGTATTGATGCCCCTGGGAGGATGGCAGGACTGATAGGCCCGATCACGTCCATGCCCAAGCTGCGAAAGGCCAGGACATCGCTGACTGATGCAATTCTTCCGGTGGTGAATGTATGATATCTGCGTGGATTTGACACTGGTGACACTTCCTGTACGTATTCTATTGCGTCTTTCATCATTGCGGGCTAGTAGTAACCCATGTGTCGCACACGATGATGTAAATTCTTTCCTCCCTGGTGAGCGCCACATTCTCCTCCGTGAGCTTCTCTCAATGTATCACGTGCTTCGTCTCGGTTTAGACATTGCAGTAGTACTCCTTTGTATGACCGTTTGTAAAGTACATCATTCTGGAGTGTAAATGAATTGGCACGTCTTCTGACTTGTGTTCGCATTTTGGGATCCTCTGGCAAAAATTCGTACTTTAGATAATCGATGAATGATTTTCTCCAATCATCTTCCTCTGTAATCTCGAGGTAACAAATGGGATTGGTGTTATAGTCAAAATAGCGGAGATCATTTACTCGCGACTCGCATATTCTCACGATGTCCTGATCCTGCAAGCACATTTATTCGACTCTTGAGATCATATGCTCGCGTCTCGCATATTAGATAAATACGGAACACAGTTACCGAGACTTCGAGCTCTTATGGTCAATAGTCGAATATTATAAGGCGGGAAATATCCTTCTCGACTTGCGAGCAGTCCTTCTCGCAAGTCGTTAAAAGGCGTCACATCTCAATATGCGAGCACTTGGTCTCGCGAGCATCTCCTAACGTGCGAGCAGCTTTTACTGATGATCAGCGATGACATCCCTTAGCCTTTAGTACCAGCAGCCCGTATAGGCCTGATTTTGGGCTTATCTTCGTCTATGGCTCCGAGTCTCAAGGGATCGTTATCAAGGAACGTAATTGACCAGATGAGTAATTGGATTAGATTATTCCTTTATCTGAGGATAAGCAGGATAAGCATCTTATCCCATGAAATCAGTAGATGATCTCGGTATGTTACGTAACAGAATGGGACATTCAGATCTATATAAACAGATGGTTTCATCAATGAGAAGGTACAGAATACTCAATCTTTAACCCTCGTTGATTATTTGTTCTATTTTCAACCTCATCCTATCTAACTTAAACATCGGAGGGCCAACGGCCACCCTTAATTGCTTTCTGTCTCCTTTCAGGTCTAAGGAGGAAATTGCTTGGAGAAGGTGAACATTCGGAGGACCCTGTTACAAAATTCGACGTAAACAGTTTGGCGCCGTCTGTGGGAACGATTTGATCATCACAGTCAATCGTTCTTACCACTGATCAAAATCCTTCCACCATGCCTCCTAAAAAGACTGTTCATCCTTCACATCAAGGCAAACATTACCTCCGCCTGACGTTACGGAATCAGTGCCTGTTCCTCAAACCACTTCAATAAACATCCCTCAAGGAGCTCCAAACAGTGCCATCAGCGAGTCCGTTATTTGAGGTTTCCGGAAGGCAGGAAGACGTCATGCGTTTCCTCGGAAATACCCTTCTGACCCTCAACGCCGGAGTTCAAGCCCTGTCTAATTGGCTTGATCAGCATTTCCTAGAGCCGCAGATACAACCTTTCGAAGGGTTGCCACCACAACCCATACCAGTGGCTTCCAGACATTCTATTGACGAGCCACAGGTCCAACCAAATCAACCTCCGTCGAACCGAATGCCAGTCGGCAACCAACCCCCTATATTATCCCCACATTCCGTACATTCCAGTGCTTCCCGCCAACAACAATCTCATGGGTCCACCAGTTTAAGCATCTGGTTATACTCTACCATGAGAAGGAGATCTCAAGAAGATCCATGATCGTTTTGATGATATGGAGCAACGATATCAGGCGAATCGACCATCAGCCGCTTGTGGCGTCGATACATCGATCCGAGTCCCCTTTCACCAGCGAAGTCATGGAAGCACCTCTACCAAGAAAGTATCGTACACCCGTCATCACCCCATATACAGGTACCGGCGATCCTCTCGAACATCTGAAAACTTATAGGTCTCTTATGGAGCTGGAGGGACATGGGTCCGAAATCATGTGTAGGGCCTTTTCCCTAACCTTAAAAGAAGTAGCCCGTACTTGGTTCTAGGGGTTAAAACCTCGATCTATCGGATCCTTTTCACAGCTATCGGAGCTGTTCCTCTCCCAATTCATGGGAAGCATCCGTACCAAAAAACCGGCGTCTCACCTAATGGATTTGAAACAGCAGCATGGGGAAACAATAAAGGAGTTTATAGTGCGGTTCACAACCGAAGCAGTCCAAACTGAAGGTTATACTGAGGAGAAAGGCCTCACCGTCCTAATAGCTGGGATTACCAGCGAAAAATTCAGATTCAGCTTTGGATAAGAATCCTCCCAAAACTATGACAGAATTCCAAGCTAAAGCTCAGAAATATATCAATGCAGAAGAGGTGGCATTAGCACGTCATGGTATATAAGGCAAGAAACGCAAGCCGGAGGAAGTCTCTTCTTCGGATAAGAAGTATAGGCGCGATCGGCGAGATCGCTCTCCCAAGAAAGTTTACTCTAGTAAGTACCATAACTACACCCCCCTTAATCGGCCTCCAGAAAAGGTGCTAATGGAGATTAAGCATAAACCATATGTGAAATGGCCCTGCAAAAATAAAATCTGACCCTGAGAAAAGAGACAAGAGCAAGTTTTGTCATTTTCATAAAGATCATGGGCACACTACCCAAGACTGTATATCTTTGTGTGACCACATCGAGGTTCTTATTCGAAAAGGTCATCTTCAAGATTATGTTGTCCAGCAAGGTCGCTCGCCGAAAAGGGGGGAAGCCTCGCTACAACAGAAGAAATCACCTCATCGACATACTCCGCAAGAAGACGATGAGCCCACCGGGGAGATACGGACCATCGCCGGGGGACCGGCTTACGGGGGAGATTCTCGAGCTTCAAGAAAAGCATACGTTCGTAAGGCGTCCAAGAAGCCCCAGCATATCTATTGGCTAGAAAAGACGCCCAACGCATCAAAAACCAGTCATCCTCCAATTTCCTTCTCCCTCGAAGATGCTGAGGGAATTCACTTCCCTCACGAAGACTCCATCGTGGTCGCACTAAAGGTATCAAATTATTTGACTCATCGTATTATGGTGGATACAGGTAGCTCTACTGATATTCTATACCTGGAGGCTTTCAACAAAATGGCACTCGCCAGAAGCCTACTCAAGCCAGTCTCAACTCCCCTCATCGGCTTCGGGGGCGAAGTGGTGACACCTGAAGGAAGCATTGACCTTCCAGTCACCTTTGAAAGAGTCCAGCGAAGATGACTATCTTCATAAATTTCCTCGTGGTGGACCGAAGATCAGCATACAACGCCATTTTGGGGCAGCCATCTCTTAATAAGGTTGGGGCAGCCTTACATCCTTTGTATTTGTGCGTCAAATTTCCTACATCGAATGGCGTTGGGGTTGTACGAGGAAACCAGAAAGAGGCTCAGTCTTATTATGAGATAGCCCTACAAGATCGGAAGAAAGCACAAGCGACGCCAGTTATGATGGTAGCACAAGGTTCATCCAACTCCCCAGCGGATACCTCGCTGGACCCAAGAGAGGATGCTCTCCAATCAAGAACTCCTGGGGAAGAGACAGTGGCGATTCGCTTAAATGAAGATGACCCATCCAAAGTTGTTTGTGTGGGATCCTCTTTGAGGAATGTCATTCGAGCAGATTTGATCTGCCTCCTCACTGAATATCAAGATGTGTTTGCTTGGTCTCACCGAGACATGCCTGGCATTGACCCTAGTGTCATCGCACACCGTCTGAACATCGACCCGAAGTATAAACTCGTCCACCAGCGCCGACGTGCCTTCACTGCAGAAAGGCAAATGGCGATCAAGGCTGAAGTCGAGAAGCTGCTTACGGTCAATTTCATAAAAGAAGCTGACTACCCAGAATGGGTCACGAATGTAGTTCTCATTCGAAAATCCAATGGCAAATGGAGAATGTGCGTCGATTATTCAGATCTGAACAAAGCATGCCCCAAAGATAGCTTCCCGACCCCGCGAATCGACCAGTTGGTTGATTCAACAGCTGGGCATGCTCTGCTCAGTTTTATGGACGCTTATTCTGGTTATAACCAGATCATGATGCATCCGCTCGATAGCCAGCATACTGCCTTCATCACTGACCGAGGTCTATATTGCTACCAGGTAATGCTATTTGGTCTTAAAAATGCAGGGGCCAACTATCAACGTCTCATCAACAAGATATTCGTCACGCAAATTGGAAGGAATATGGAAGTATATGTGGATGACATGCTCGTGAAAAGTGTCGTAGAAGATGATTACCTTTCAGATCTTCGAGAAGCCTTCGACCTGATGAGGAAATATCAGATGAAGCTAAACCTAGAAAAATGTGCGTTCGGAGTGTCTGCTGAAAAATTTCTTGGATTTATGGTCGGCCAGCGAGGAATTGAGGCAAATCCTGAAAAAATAAAAGCGTTGATAGAGATGAAATCCCCGACCACTCTTAAGGACGTCCAACGTCTGGCTGGTCGCATTGCGTCGTTGAATAGGTTCATCTCGCGAGCATCTGACAAGTGCTTACCCTTCTTCAAGCTCCTCCGTGCCACAGTCAAGACTGATTGGGAGTGGACATCACAGTGCTGAAGAAGCTTTTCAACAACTGAAGCAATATATGAGCACACCCCTGTTTTATCTAAACCTGTGCTGCACGAACAACTCATCCTTTATTTATCTGTATCCTCCACGGCCATTAGCGCCACTTTAATAAGAGAAGATTTCGGGATACAAAGGCCCATTTATTATATCAGTCGAGCAATGGTAGACGCTGAAACTCGGTACTCTGATATGGAAAAGCTGGCTCTGGCTTTAGTCACGGCTAGCTCGAAAGCTGCGACCATACTTTCAAGCCCACGCTATTTTAGTACCAACAAATCATCCGCTATGGCAATCCTTCAAAAACCTGAGGTTTTCGGACGATTAACTAAATGGGCGGTCGAGATCAGTGAGCACGACATATCGTTCTGCCCTAGGACTGCGATCAAGGGCCAGGCCGTAGCTGACTTTATCGCCGAATTCACATATTCCTCTTCCGATGAAAATGCCGCGATCAGCGACCAGCCTTCCTGGTCACTCTTCGTGGACGGGTCCTCACGGGCCACTGGTAGTGGAGCGGGCCTTATTCTAGTCGCACCCGACGGGTCTTATTTTCAATACGCTTTACCTTTCGATTCTCGCATCTCAAATAATGAAGCAGAATATGAGGCCCTGATCGTTGGCCTCGAACTAGCAAACGTCCTTTCAATTCAAAAACTACTCATTCACAGTGATTCTCAGCTCATAGTCAATCAAGTACTTGGCGAATTCGAAGCAAAAGAAGAAAGGATGGCCTTATATAAATCTCGAGTGCTCATTCTGCTTGCAAAACTGAAGAATTACAAAATAATCCACATCCCTCGCGAGAAGAATAAACTCACTGATTCGTTGGCAAAACTCGCCTCTGCACCAGAATCTGAGTTATCATATTCAATTCCTATCGAGTATCGACCAAGCAACTCTCGAGCAGGTGATTGCGATACATCCGCCTCCATGTTGGATAGATCCCATCACTCTTTATCTTAAAGACGGAGTTCTTCCAGACGACAAAAAAATCGCACGACAAATCCGATATCGATCTGCCAGGTACACTTTACAGAATGGGATCCTATTACGTAAGAGTTTTTCTTTACCTTATTTAAGGTGTCTTCACCCAGAAGAAGCACATCGTGTTCTAGATGAAATACACCAGGGGGCATGTGGTACCCACCCAAGGGGGCGATCCCTAGCGTATAAAGCGATGAGGCAAGGATACTATTGGCCCACTATGAAGGCAGACGCAATTGAATTCTCTAAAAAATGTGAAAAGTGCCAGCGATACTCTGCTATACCTTATGTATCGTCCAAGCAAATGACTCCAGTTGATAGCCCTTGGCCTTTCACTCAATGGGGGGTCGATATCATTGGACCCTTGCCTACTGAAAAAGGACAAAATAGGTTCGCGATAGTGGGGGTCGATTATTTCACCAAATGGGCCGAGGCAGAACCATTAGCCAAAATCACTGAGAAACAAACTACTAAGTTCATATGGAGAAATATCATATGCCGTTATGGACTCCCCCACACTATAATTACCGACAACGGAACGCAATTCGACAATGCAGCTTTCGATGAATTTTATGAAAAGTGGAAGATACGCAACATCCGCACCTCTCCGTATCATCCTCAGGCAAATGGGTAAGTTGAGGCAGTGAATAAAATCATTAAACACCACTTAAAGACCATGCTTGGTGAATGTAAAGGTATATGGCTAGAACTTCTGCCAGAAGTATTATGGGCATATAGAACTACAACTCGTACATCAACAGGCGAAACTCCTTTCTCCCTAGCATTTGGTGTCGACACAGTAGTACCAGTTGAAATTCAAGTGCCCTCGTATCGAATCGAGCAGTGTGACCTCACACGTAATCAGGAAAGTCTGCGACTTCATCTCGATCTCTTGGAAGAACGGAGAAATACCTCCCAGATGCGAGCAGCCGCATATCAACAACGTATTGCTCACTATCGAAATGCTAAGGTTCGGCCTAGATCTTTCCAGCTCAGTGATTTAGTCCTCAGACAGAACCTCGGAGTTCCTGCTCGGTCGCTTGATCCAAATTGGGAAGGCCCGTATCGAGTCATCAAAGTTGTGCGACCCGGCACTTACTATCTTGAAGATATGCAGGGAAGACCCGTACGTCGCCCTTGGCACGTGGAACACTTGTTACAATATTTTCCTTGATTCGATGTACCTCTTAACGCTGTTCATATGACAAAGGATTGAAGAAATATTTTGGTCGCTATTCCATTTACTTAGACCAGGATAGCCCCGAAGAGAATATTCATTCTCTTGGCCAAACATCTACCCTTGGTAGAGTTCTATATTTTGGTCGCTATTCCATTTACTTAGACCAGGATAGCCCCGAAGAGAATATTCATTCTCTTGGCCAAACATCTACCCTTGATAGAGTTCTATATTTTGGTCGCTATTCCATTTACTTGGACCAGGATAGCCCCGAAGAGAATATTCTTCTCTTGGCCAAACTGTCTACCCTTGGTAGAATCAAAGTCTCAATCGATAAATCAATCTATCTCCACGAGGGTATGGCCACCATGACCCCCCGGATTGAATGTCTACCCTTGGTAGAATCAAAGTCTCAATCGATAGATCAGTATCTCCACGAGGGTATTGTCATCACGACCCCCCGGATTAAACATAGATCATTATTGCTGATTTAAATATGAAGACATCCAGAGCATAATGAAAGCAAAAACAAAGCAAAGGTAAGCAAAGAAAACATGAAGGGTGAGATGAAGGGTGCCCACATTAAAACCTTATGAGATATGCAAAGAAAACATGGGGACCTTCACTTTGTGGGGACCTTCATGTATTCTCCAACAAAGAAAACATCAACGAAGATCACATAAATTAAAATCCAACAATACAAAACATTAAAACCTTATGAGATCATATTTACTCTCATTGTTAGACATGGTCGAAGATCTATGTAAAGGGATTGGTACATGACATTTTATGGTTACGATAATCTACTTTAAGTAAGAGGGTTGGGCCTAAAATTCTTAGGGATGTATGAGAATATGCTAGGAAGTATTTCTAAGGGTGCCATCTCACAATAACTAAGCCTAAACAAGGGGTTTAGAGGTTTTCAAAGCTAAGGAACTAGGATAGTGTCGAATCTGGAACACAGGACTTATAAGCGCTCCTAGAATTTTATCTCTCAAACTGAACGTCCTTTTTGCCTAAAATTTGGAGGGTAATCTAAAGGTTAGGTGAAAAATCACCCTAATTTTTCTCAGAATGAAATTCTTATGGTAAGATATGATTCTGACCTCTAAAAGTCTGAAAAACGTAACAGTCCAGCAGTTTTCAACGCAAGATTTTCTCTACTAACAGAATTTTCACGATTTATCTAAATGTCAGATTATCTAAAATTTTATGAAAGTGTTGGGTAATGAGTTACAAATATGTATAAAAAATTTTAAAAATTTATCAATTCCAAAAATATAATTCTTAGTGGTAACATTGCCTAAGGGTTAGGAAATTTGTCCTAACAAAAATAATTCAAAATAAAATAGTTATCCTTAAAATTTGAGGAAGATAAATCCCATGACTCAGTGTAACGCTGATCTAAATATGAGAAAATGATGAGAGCTTCAAAACTTTTAGAAAAAGTGAGAATCCACTTCCCAAAAATCTTAAAATTTTATATTTTTACGTTCATCGGCTATCCTAATGATTTTAAAGGGCCTATGTTTGAGTCTCTAAATTCATAACATCTCATGCATCCAATGGGGGATGAACCTAGGTGTTTTTGTTTCTATTTCATGGGAACCTAAGCCCTAAGGGATATTTATTATGAAAATGGTCGGGCTTCTCACCCAGAGGTCCCGATTGTGCTCTGATACCAACTGTAACGACCCGAGATTTTCGACTCTCATGTATAACACGACAGCCGAATTCCCAAGTAAATCATGGACTAACTAATTTGTCAAATAATAAAATATAGCATTCAAGCACAATGGCGGAAACAATTATCATCTTATTCTATCAAAGTTACTACGTCATCATCAATGTTTAAATAAGGGAACCAACCAATATCCAAACTGATTAATTAAAATACAAAACCATGTCTTCTCTTGAAGACTTATTACAATTCCATAAATGTACCAACTACTCAAAAGAAATATTTAATAAATGATAACATCAATTAAGTTTCTCTAATATCGTCATCCGCCATGTGATCGTACGAACCATCGAACTCTTTTCTATAAAAATCGGGTTCAATACCTGGATCTTCACCTGCATCACCTAAATTGTATTTGAGATAGCGTTAAACGCTATCATAGTGGGGAATATTTCCTCCAAGACAATCAAGAATAATAATAACGGTACAGAGTAAACGCAAGCAGTAGATTATCATTTAATCAAATCAAAACAACCAACTAAAAATCTTTGTTAATGCGATGCATGGAATGCATGCTCTGGCTAAGGCACCCTGGCTAGAATCACAATACATGAAGTGGGAGACTCCCTGTTACGACTTCATGCTAGCCATTAGTCACCAGAGGTTCCTGGGACGCACAAGCCCATAGTTTTGCCCGACCACGTGAGAAACGGGACGCTCATAGCCCAAATCTACACGTGACAGTGTACGGGAGAAGTATGACGCTCTAGCCTATTCCCAATTCCGTACACCCACATGGAGCCAAGTGAATGCATGACTTTAGTTTCACCTTTATTTAAGTGTTTTCGCATACAACTGATTTAAATAAAACTCAATGGTCACTATGGGGAGTCGCAAGCAACCCAGCATAGGCCGACAGCACGAGATTAGTGTCCATAGCACCAACCCCGGCTCATGAGAATTTGTATACCATTAGTGTCCACTCATTGTCCCGTTTTATGATTTCATCATGTCCCAAAAAGTCAATGTTGTACATCATAACAAAATTCATTACAATACTCGTGTAATATAAATGGATCCAATCAAGCATCATGTACATGTAAGGATCCAATGACAAACAATCACTTCATTCTCTCAGTTAAGTCAAGATATATTCTTCCATCATGGACACCTCTCACGGATTCCATCTCTCTACATCAAATAATTTTACCAACTTAGGGACAAAGAGTATACAATAATGGGATATCCATATGATGATCTTATACACATATTTCATATCACAATATGAAAATCAATCTTACTTATAATACATGGACTAAAAAAAATAAGGGCATAGATTTCAAAAAAATAACACAAATACACATGCTTCTTAGTAAAAATCTAAACAAGGAATTACATCACCATATAATGATATTCATTACAAATCTCACATCAAACTTCATGTAATATGGATAAGCAATTCAAAACAAAATAACTTCACATGCCACAAAAGAAACTTATGATAATCATGGTATTATTAATGAAAGGCTTGAAGGAAAATCCTCACCTTAGGATGGCCTTAGAAGAAGAGGGTTGTAGAAGATCCTAGCCGCCAGAAAAAATATGAGAAAGAACTCTCTTCTCTCTCTCTCTCTCTCTCTCTCTCTCTCTCTCTTCTCTCTTTCTCTAGGGCATGGAGGTTAGGGTTAGGAGAAGGATTTGGAGGTGTGTAGTAGAAATATGGAGAGGGATGTGCACGCAAGGTCTTGTGTAACTTCTTAAGGTGGGTTTCTCAAATCTCAATATTCGTATGATCTATGATCAATTCCAATCCGTTCATCTTATCAAGCTCGAAGAGTAGAGTCAGAATACGTAAATTTCTTGATGATCCACATTCTAGATTGGCCGATCCTTGAAAATGGCCTAACGGGTGCTAAAAAGGGCTAGATCTCAATTAACGGTCTACGCTTGATGATCATGGCCCAAATTTTGAGAAAATATGTAGTTATGATAAGCAAACAATTGTACAAAGTTTAGTGTTTGATTGATGGTGAGAAATGCCTAGATCTGAAATTTCAACTTTTGGCGGAAAAGGAAGGGGCTGGCTTTGTGGTTCAACGGTGTAGGATTATAGATCGGGGTCCAAACTTTGTGTAAACTCGTAGTCATATGAGTATAATAAGTGGTCCAAATTTGAGAAGCGATTGATGGTGAGAAGTGGGTAAATTGAAAGATTCAGATTTAAAAAGAGTTGGTAACTCGTTAATTTCTAAAACGGGATAACTTCGCGCATAAGAAAGATGCTTATCGAGGTGGGACACTCAAATCACACTATTGGTCCATAATAAAGATGATCCAAGTCACTCATATGAAGAGAAGTATTCGACTACGACTAACCATCTACTTTCCTCACTCGATGGAGATGAAAATCAAGGGTTAAGGGACTGATTTGACAATCGGACCACTTCTACTATGATTTAAGGGATAAAATTTAATGTGTATGTTAGTATGTGCCTAAAAGCTTAAATCCAGGGTTTTGCATGAAAGTGATTGTCAGAAACTATAATACTTAAAAATGGCATCTTAACTTAAGTTTAACTAATGGCATTTTCATAATTATCTAAAAAGTGCATGATTTTTAAAATCTGATCTTTCTATGATGTTTATAGGATCATTCTAAGCAACTTTTGTAAAGGGTCCCCTATCGGATCTCCTACGGATGTCCCCCTATTCGCAAATCAACGGTAAATGTACGATAATTAAAAATAAATAAATTCAAAATGAATTCAAAAAAAATTTCAAATAAATCTCGAAAATCTGGGGCGTTTCATAGCAGCTTTTACTGATGATCAGCGATGACATCCCTTAGCCTTTAGTACCAGCAGCCCGTATAGGCCGATTTTGGGCTTATCTTCGTCTATGGCTCCGAGTCTCAAGGGATCGTTATCAAGGAACGTAATTGACCAGATGAGTAATTGGATTAGATTATTCCTTTATCTGAGGATAAGCAGGATAAGCATCTTATCCCATGAAATCAGTAGATGATCTCGGTATGTTACGTAACAGAATGGGACATTCAGATCTATATAAATAGATGGTTTCATCAATGAGAAGGTACAGAATACTCAATCTTTAACCCTCGTTGATTATTTGTTCTATTTTCAACCTCATCCTATCTAACTTAAACATCGGAGGGCCAACGGCTGGACGCCGGCCACCCTTAATTGCTTTCTGTCTCCTTTCAGGGCCAAGGAGGAAATTGCTTGGAGAAGGTGAACATTCGGAGGACCCTGTTACAAAATTCGACGTAAACAATTGGCACTCAATTCTCCATTGCGCAACGCAGCTGTCGGCAGAATTCTTCTTTCTTCAATTGTTACCTAAGGTGGGCTGCCCCCAGGGTTAGCCAAAGCAGCGACTAAGATAACAAGTGCATCCGCCTGTACATTCTCCCGTCTCGGTCTGTGTGAGATACTGCTGTTCCGAAACTGATCGAACATTGACTGTGCCTGATGGCAATAGGGCGATAACTCAGGCTTACGGACTTCGTTTTCTGTCGTCAGTTGTCCGATGACAAGCCTAGAGTCTCCATAGATACGTATTTCCTTGATCTGCATTTTCAGGGCCAATTGTAACCCGATGATAAGAGCCTGGTACTCTGCTTTGTTGTTGGTGCATGCCGGGACTATCGTGAATGAATAGGGTAACAAGTCCCCTTGCGGATTGATGAATATAACTCCTGCCCCTGACCCTATCGCTCTGGCCGCACCATCGAAATACATCTCCCAATGGCGTGCTTCATTAACTACCATAACCTGATCATCTGGGAGGTCATATTCTATTTCTTCACCACTCTGTACTGGATGTGCGGTAAGGAAGTCTGTAATTGCTTGTCCTTTGATGGCTCGAGCCGGCATGTATGTCAAGTCGAATTCTGACAAGAGAAGGGCCCACTTGGCCAATCGCCCAAACAACATGGGTCTGTTCATGAGAAACTTGATGGGGTCTGCATTGGATATTAATGTTATCTGGTGAGAGAGACAGTAATGTCTAAGCTTCTTGACGGCAAAGATCAGGGCCAGATAGATTTTTTCGATCGCTGAGTAGTTGAACTCAGCTCCCACCAGTGTGCGGCTTAGGTAATAGAGTGCTCTTACCTTTCCTTATTCGTTCTTCTGGGCTAAGAGGGCTCCTAGTGAATTTTCGCCTACGGCAATGTAGAGGATTAGTGGCTCTCCTTTGATCGGTGCTGTAAGGACTGGAGACTTTTCGAGCAGGTCTTTCAGAGAGTCGAGCGCTTTCTGACAAGCATCATCCCACTCAAACTGGACCCCTTTCTTGTTAAGGCGTGAAAATGGCTGACAACGGCCGAATAAGTTTGAGATGAATCTTCTTAGGTACGCGACCCTGCCTTGGAAACTTTTCAGCTCTTTGAGGTTCTTTGGTGGTGGCATCTCCTTGATTGCCTTAATCTTCGTCGGGTCAATTTCTATGCCTTGGTGTCTGATAACAAACCCCAAGAACTTGCCAGAAGAAACTCCGAACGAGCATTTCAATGGGTTCATACGGAGGCTTTTCTTTCTCAGTCTTTGAAACACTTGCCGTAGATGCTCTTTATGCTGCTCATGTCCGGCCGACCTCACTACCAGATCGTCTACATATCACTCGACGTGCTTATGCATCATGTCCTGGAAGATTATTTGCATTGCACGCTGATATGTCGCCCCTGCATTCTTCAACCCAAACGGCATCACGCAGTAACAGTATATGCCCGACGTTGTATGAAATGCTGTCGATTCTTCATCCTCTGGGGCCATACGAATCTGATTATACCCCGAGTAACTGTCCATAAAGGACATCACTGCGTATCCTGTCGTGCTGTCGATCAGTAGCTCCGGGATAGGCAGTGGAAAATCATCTTTAGGGCATGCCTCTTTGAGGTTCCGAAAGTTTACGCATACTCGGATTTGACTGCTCTTTTTCTTGACTGGCACAATATTTGAAATCCATCGTGGGTATTTGACTTCTCGGATGAACCCAGCTTGGATTAACTTCTCGACCTCTTCTTCAATCTTGGGAACTATATCGGGATGGAATCGTCGTTGAGGTTGCTTGACCGCTTTTTTCCCTTTCATGATGCACAGCTTGTGCATCGCAATTGTTGGACTGAGCCCCAGCATTTCTGAGTACGTCCAAGTGAACACATCCCTGTTCTCTTTCAACAGCTGGATGTATTTCTCCCTCTCTTCTTCTGGGACATTCTTGCTCAGGTATGTATTTTTAGGCTCTTCCGGGGTTCCCAGATTTATTTCTTCAAGCTCATCTATCATGGGCTGTCCCCCGTCTTTTATCTGTGAGGGTGTGGCACTGGGTAGAATGATGTTGACTACTTCTTGTGGCTGCACCTCTTCTGTGGGACTGATTGTCACCATGTTGACATGTCTAATCTTCATCTTTGCCCCTAACCCTTCTCTTCCTTGGTAAGCTTCGGTGTTTTCTTCGAACGGTGCTAACATTCTACCATTCGAGGCTGATTCTGAGTAACAGAAGCTTATATTCTTCATGATGTTACGGCTAGTTTCACTGTATCTTCCCTCTTCTATTGGTTGGGGTAGACGGGGTGATTTCTCGGCCTCATCCTCGGACTGCACAGGTTCATTGAGTATTGAATAAAATTTGATTTCTTTCTTCGCATTGGCACTTGGTGGTACCACAAACTGGCCAAGAGCTCTTGGGAAAGGTTTAACTCTTCCTATTTTCGGTACTGGCATGTTGAAGCTAGATTTGAGCACACTCATGTGCTGATTCGATATCATCTCTAGGACAGATTGCCCTGGTTGTCGTAAGTGTTTCGGGATTATATAGAATTTCTTGGTAGTCTCTTGAGGTTCTTCGGCTGACTGACTTGCGGTTTCTTTCTGAGTGATGAACTGAGGTTTGCTTCTCTGTTCGAACTTGTTGACTCTAGGTTTTGCCCCTTACCCTTTCTGCGTTACATCGGGCTTCTTCTTGACCTTTCTTTCGTCGACCAGGTCATAGTACCGGGCATCGGCCAAGAATGATTCTGCGATCGTATACGGCTTCAGGTCTACTACCACTCTGTACTGAACTCCCTCTCTGTTGTACTTGAAGCATTGATGATAGGTTGAGGGAATGACGAGGTTCTGATGGAGCCATAGCCTCCCTAACAGGAGATTATACATTGTTACTGCGTCGATTACTTGGCATGTTACTTTCGTCTTTAGTTCTTCCATTTCTAACATTACGGTGATCGACCCCAGAGTGCGCTGGCTATCTTGATTAAACCCTTGAATGACCATGGTGCTGGGACGCAGGGCTGACGGTCTGTAACCCAACCTTTGCAGTGTCTTCAATGACATGATGTTTACTGCGGATCCATCGTCAAGCATGCATCGCTTAACTTCTGTGTCTCTAATCGTCCTTGTAACCATCAACGGGCGATTGTGGTCTGTCGTTTCAATCATGCGGTCTTCTTCAGAGAATGTGATTAAGAGGGGTGATCTATCTGCATTGCTTATTGAATCGGTGCATTTCCTTCCAATAACTTATCTGGATCGCTCATTTCTGCTTCGATCTCTGTCATCATCACTTCTCTGACTTCGCTGTCTAACAATGCATTGATCAACATCTCCCTGTATACCTTTGAGAGACATAAGGCATCGTATATACTCAGGCGAGCCGGGACCTTTCACAAATGTGACACGACATCGTATGCTATCGGCGTTGTCCCTTGCCTTGGCTCCGGCCAACCGGACATGGCTTCAACAACTTTCTCTTTCAACTTCTGCCCCTGGGGCCTTGTTGATGGTATATCCGAGTTTCTATCTTCTTGCATCGGGTCGACTGGTTCTGGCCGAACGTGTTCCAGCATTTGCCTTCCGGATCGGAGGATGACGGCATTGACTTCTTCTTCACGTGCCCCTGATGTCTCTCCTGCTGATGGCTGTTCTGTGAATGATACCATTGCGCAATGTACCTGTGCCTCGATAAGTCGGCGCTTCTCCTTGCCACCCTTCTTTCTCGTCCCTTGCTTCTTGCAATTAAGGAGTCTTCGCCTATTCTCGAGCCTCCTCCTGCTGCTAACCAAAGTCCAGGGTTCTTCGGGTTCAGGGAACGGGATGTGCAATCGGATGCTTTCTTCTGAGGGGAAGGCTGAAACTACCCCAGATGTTTCCTTCGTTGTTGTTTCTGGTGACTTCATACTGATCACCCCTTGGTTGATCAACCCTTGTATTCTTCCCTTTAGACTAAAACAGTCTTCTGTCTTGTGGCTCAGACATCGATGGTATTTACAATACCGGGGATCATTCACCTTCCCAACTTCGTGTGGCCGAATCGGTTCTGGTAAGCAGATTACATTTTCTTCCACTAGTTGCTCCATGATGGGGATCAGATCGGCCATGTCAAACGTATACGGGCCATTGGCTCTTTCTCTTTCGGTTATGTTATTCCTCGAGAAACGTAAGGCCTCTTGCCTCTGTCTTGGGTAGGCGTTGCTTTCATGTCCGTCTTCAATTCTACGACAGGTCACTTTCGATCTCTTACGTCTTTGCCCTTGTTTACATTGTGCGTCTCTGTAATTCTTCCTCCTCTTCTCTGCCTTTCAGGCCTGAAGTTCACCCGTGTCGCGGCTTCTTCTACCAGGTGTGCTTTGGTGGCCAGTTCTTGGAAAGAGTGAAAACTATTCCCCGATAATCCGTATGATATCATTGGGTCCAAGGCTCGCATACACATCTTCATCTGTTCTTTCTCACTGGGCAACTCTTGGCATTGAGCGGCTATCGTCCCCCATCGGTCCATGAACTTTTCACGGGTTTGCCCTGTCTTTGTCTGATCAAGGCCAGGTCTGTCACTGATGTTTCTCTCTCTATAGAGAAGAATTTCGAGATAAAACTGTCTCGCATTTGCTCCCACGATCTCACTGATCTGGCTGGTAGCGACAGGTACCATTAAAAAGCTTTCCCTGTCAGCGTCGACCCAAATAGCCGCATACAGTACGGTGGGAAGGCCGACCAATTCCCTAATGCGGTAAGGAAATGTGTAATATGCTCCTCTGGTGATCCTCTACCGTCGAACTTCTCGAAGTCCGGACATCTGAAGTTGACTGGGAACGGTATTTCTTCTATCTCCAGTGGATACGGGACCTGATATTTATACTCGGTTCCCCTTTCCTTCTCTTTCTCTTGTCGCATGAGACTCGTGATCGTTTGCGACAATTCCTCTCTTGACATTTGCGCAGTCGGGACCGGTATTCGCTCCGCTGGGACTCTCCTAGCCTGGGTAAGCTGTTCGACGTCAGCTGGCCCTTTCGTTGCCCCTTGAGATTCTTCGGCTGATTGGCGTTTTGGTGGTACATGACTTCTGGCAGCGTTCTGAGCTATCAAAGTGGTCAACGCTTCTTGAATGACCCTCATTCGTTCATTCGTCTCTCGATTAGCCTGAACTAATTTGTCGATCTGTTCCTGGACTGTAGGCAATCCTTCCGCCTCATACGGTCCTTCTTCTACCTCTACTACTTGAACCATTGTGACTAGCATCGGTCGTACCTTCTGAACTTGCCCCTGTCTCGGGTCGAGAACTGTCACGGGCTTGGAGCTCTTCACAAGTGTGGTCCTGGTTGACTTACGTGTGATGCAGGTAGCCCTGGATAATGGTGGAAACTGTTCAATTATCATTACAGGCACTGGGGACTTGGTGGGTATGACCTAACTGCTGATAGGGATCCTCTGTCCTTGTTTTGGCTGCCATTGTCTTCTGATCATGGGGCGAGGTCTTGCAGCGTTCGCCTTCTTATGTGCAGCTAAGATGGCTACTTTCTTCTGCACTTTCTTCTGTCGGCGCGTTTCGACCAAGTGCCATCCTGAGTTGCCAATACTTATTGTGGTTGGGATGAAACGAGGGAAGCTGAAGCCTACGGTGGCAATGAAGGCGCACAAACTGTTCATTGAGCATGCCATTTCTTCTGTCTTTCCTAGTATCTTGCTAATTCTGCTGTGTCATAAAAATCATTAGAACGGTTCACAAGTGCGGTCGAGAGAATGAGCCGATCGATCGCAGTGCATAAACCAACAAAATAAGCAAGAAGGGGACAAATACGTGTAGTTGTGGAAGCTTGTGAGTTCGAAAACCTTTTAGATGTCTATTGTGTCACGCCCTGAAATTCGGAACCCGAGTACAATAACCCAAAGCCCGAGTTCTAGGGTGTGAATTTAAAATTCGAGCACAGATTCCCTGAGATTCCATTCCACACATCATATATCTAAAATAAATTCCCAAATATAAAATTTCTTTTCCACTAATGTCTTATTACATTAAATTTTTACAAAAACTAAAATAAATCTGGCACGATTGACGCTCGAGAAGGATGAGACCCCCTGAATACTCTCCTTTGCCTATGTCTTGTTCTTCCTGAAAACCTGCAAGAACTGTGGTGATTTTGGTGAGCTAAAAGCCCAGTGAGGTCATTTCCATCATAGGTAATATTCCAGTTAATAAGAGATAGGATGCGAATCATCAACGGATAGAATTGTATGAAATAAACGAGGATGAGATTATGATCATTTACTTTATGATTTATTATTAGTGGAACATGATTATCATGATGTCATGTATGTTATGATACGTGTGAGAGCAATAAACGTCTAGGAACTCTCTGCCACTGAACATTAGGAACCTGTCGCAAATCAACCATGCTCACCTAACCAGTACAGTGAGGCGGCAAATCAACCATGCACGCTAGTGGGCAAATCAACCATGCACCACTGATCCAACCGAGCAAATCAACCATGCTCAACAAGTGAAACGACCAGAACTCGCTGCCACTGAACATTAGGAACCTGTCGCAAATCAACCATGCTCACCTAACCGGTACAGCGAGGCGGCAAATCAACCATGCACGCCAGGAGTCAAATCAACCATGCTCCTGTTCTGTCGCAGTGTATAATGAATGCGTATGTCATGAGTTATGGAAGCACTTCTTCAAGCATACCATGCATATCAAATTCAAGTCCAATCACACAATGCATGTGTTCACTTTATTTAAGTAATTCTTTATCTTGATTTAGTTATTTTCAATCGAGGAATTTGAGAAGGCCGTCGTGTAAGGTTTAGTATGTTGACAGGCTAACATTGTTACAGGAATTATTTATTGTATACTATCAACCCTAAGTTGTTGTTTATCGGGAAGTTTGAGAATGATGATACGGGGGATCTTGAGAATACTACATGTATTTAGTGTTGCATGTTGGTTACGTCATATGTAACAAATCTTAAATCGAATCGTCATAGAATTCTGACATGTACATTAGAACGGAAAACTTGAGAAGATTAATTAAATAATAAAAGGATAACTGGCGATAACTTTTATGGATATAGAGATAGGAGATGGTTGGATCCCTTACCTAGGATTCCACGATAAGAAAGAATGTATAGAAATATACCTAAATTTCTAACTAGAGAAGGAGTCTTTATGAATTGAACGTAAACAAAGAAAAACGCTAAAGAACATTAACCGAGAAAGTTACATGAGATGAATCACTCACAGTATGATGAACTATAGGTTCTGCACAAGCCCAAACTAGATCCTAAGTTGGCTCAGCGAGTTGACTCGGTTTGAAAGTGTAGAGAAGAAGCTCCTTCTTCTTTCCTCTTTCTTTCTCCTTTTTCTTCCTCCTTTCTTCTTCTCTTTTTCTTCCACTCTTCTCCTTTGCTGATTGGGGTGCTGTCCCCACAGCTACAGCAGCCCCGCTCACATTGCCTCCCTCTCTCTCTCTCTCTCTCTCTCTCTCTCTCTCTCTTCTCACCGCTTCTCTCTCTCTCTCTCTCTCTCTCTCTCTCTCTCTCTCTCTCTCGTTTCTTCTCTTCTTCTTCTTTTTCCTTCTTCCTTTCTTTCTCTTTCTTCTTTTCTTCTTCTTCTTTCTTGCTGCTCCAGCAAGAGCAGCAATAGCAGCAACAGTAGCCCGTGCGCTACCTCTCACTCTCCTTCTCTCTCTCTCCAACGACCCACTCTCTCTCCAACTTCTCTCTTTCTTTCTCCAATAGTTCTCCCTCCCTTTCTCTCCCACTGTATCTTCTGTAAGGACGCAGTAGGAGGGCCGGCCCCCTTTATAGCCAGCATACACGCCCTACACGCCCGCCCGCACGCACGCTAGGTGGTTCCGAATCCGACTTGGATTCGGACTCCGAGACTTGCAACCCAAGCTAACTTGAAACGTTGGAGACCTAGGTGGGGTCCACACGGCTCTAACGGAGCAGCCCCCAGGCTACCATGCAAAGTAACGGTCAGGATCTATGCCTCTTTTGATTTGGACGGTGATTTGGAGTGGGTCCCACAAATGACATGCCGTCACAGGACTTGGACGGACTGAGTTTGGGTAGGGTCCGATTCTAACGAACGGACTGGATATGCAATATGGGCCCAAGTGATGGACGGTTGGAACCACCCAGACGGACAGCGTCGGACGCTGTAACAGCGTTCGCTGTTTCAGGGAGGTGAAGACGCGGGTGAGGGTGGGATTCTTTTACACCCTGTTACGTGCGGTGCACGTACACCCACCCTTGGTTCCACTTTCATGTGGGGCCCACCGTGATGGACGGTCGAGACCCACAGATGGACAGCGCTGCTCGCTGTCGCAGCAGACGCAGTAATGGCGTCCGAATAAGACGCTGCTCCAAAGACTTTTTTTTATTACGTGCGCTGAACGTGTCGTACATTAGCCTGACCAGTGGGGTCCACTCGCTGGCCCACCAACGAACGGTGTGGATGGAGCAGGCCGACAGCGCCGTTCGCTGCCGCTGTGGACGGAAAAACAAAGAAAGAAGGAGAAGACGCTCCGCGTCTTGCAACGCACGCGGTCAACGCGTGTTGACCGGGCGCAAAATGTGCACACAATGCACGTGGGTCCCACCATGATGTGTGTATGAAATCTATTCCGACCATCCGGTAGGTCACCTGATTTTAAGGTATGACACAAAAATGAAGTAAATCCGAGTTTAGATGGCCCACTTATGGTCTGATTTCTGATTAGGGCGTTTGTAGGATGATCGGAGGGTTGAAATTTGACATGTATGGTTGGATCGTGTCCTAGAACTAGTATATAAGGTTTTGCATGAAAATGATTTTCAGAAATCATAAAACTTGCAATTGGTCCCATAACTTAAGTTTAACTAATGGTATTTTCCCAATACTTATAGATTTATGAGTTTTGCGAAATCTGCCACTTCCATGCTATTCTAGGGTTCATGTTGATCAATTTTAATGAAGGAGCCATACTATAATTTCTTACAAGTTATTTAATATTAATTTATCTATATTAAATTTATTTAATTTCTTAAATAAATAACTAATTTATAATTGAGATTATTCTAAAATCCTAGGATGTTACAAACACACCGGAGCAGGTTCATAGGGCCAAGAATTCACTGGTCTAAGGATATACCTTGTGATGGACACAATGTACGGTTCTTATTTATGGACAGACATGTGTACAGGATAATGTACGGCGGTTTACATTGATCGCGTAATTCGAATTTGGAGTGGACGGTTAAATCTTCTAGTCTAGTAACGACAGATTATCCTAACGGTCGGTCTATCGACTTAACTAAGTACTCTAAGTTTTTCAGAGGCCTGACAAGTCGTCAGGACACGTATAAACTGTGTACATGTGTGTATGCGTGTGAATAATACAGCTTAGAATTTAATTTCTCACATGTGAACACGCACTCGTGTACTTACTCGTGTGCCTAAATTTTTGGGATATTACAAAACATGCCCCAACCCAAAAGTTTTACTGGCCAACTCATTAGGTGGGCCACGCCTGTATGTTTGGATATATATGGTACTATGAGGTCAAGCTGTGTGGGCCCCACCATGATGTGGATCGGACATTAACATGGTGCATTTGATGGGTCCCCTTTAGGTTATGGGATATGCCAAAAATCAGCCGTATAAGGAACTCAGGTGAACCATACCATCTAAAACCATGTGAAGACATGCCTAAAACATCTAAATGCAGTTAGTAGGGCCCACCTGAGTTTTGGATGCGGCTGAAACTTGGTATGACCCCTCATCCAAGTGGAATACACAAAATGGATGGTTTGGATTTGTGAACAACATCTCAGTGGGCCCAATAAACGATCATGAAGGTTTTAATGGGTGGGTAACCCCTCTCAACTGTTGTCTATAGTGTGGCCCACCTAAGTCATGGATTGACCTGACTTTTAAGCTCACGGCCCACCATGTAATAGTGCATCTGACTGATGGGGTAGATGTGTGATCCACATCATGGTGGGGCCCACACAGCTCAACCTAATGGGAAGTTCCCATGAGGTCGAGCTCATAATACACACACACAATATATATATATATATATATATATATATATATATATATATATATATATATATTAGAAATTTCTGACTGTAAACGTCTCTTTTGACCATTATTCCCAGCCAAACCTCCAACGATTTTGTTTTCCAAAGTAAACTTTCATTATTTTTTGAACCGAATTGCCCTTGTTCCTTTCGAAATTCACTACGATCTCGTTGAAATTCAACGAGACACATAATTTTCATCTCATCTTCATCTTCGTTCATATATCTTCAGTTTTCAATGGTTATTATGGCTCCTCCGTCCAAGAGGCTACGAAAAGGTATGATTTTTTTTCTCTTTTGATTTTTAGTTAAAATTTTCTGTTAGGATGTTTTAGGAATGTTTTCTTTTGAATATTAAGGTTGATTTTCGTTTTAAGATTGTACGTTAACCTTGGGAAACAAAGTGTTTGTAGAAATGTCAATGTAACCTTGAAATGTTGAAATGGAAATATTATGACTTGATTAACCATACAAGGTATTTGTAGAAATGCCAATGTTACCTTGAACTGTTGAAATGAGAATATTATGGCTTCATTAACCATATAAGGTATTTGTAGAAATGCCAATGTAACCTTGAAATGTTGAAATGGGAATATTATGGCTTGATTAACCATACAAGGTATTTGTAGAAATGCCAATGTAACCTTGAAATTTTGAGGATGCAGGTGTTCTTTGAATGACAATGCAACACGATCACATCATTGAGATTAAATGAGCACAGATAAAAGTGAACGAGATCTCGTAGAGAGCTCGTTGAAATTGAACGCGATCACGTTGAATTTGAACGCGATTGCGTTGAATCTCAACATGCACAGTGACATTTCAACGAGATCGCGTTCAATTTCAACGTGATCTCGTTGAAATGCAATGAGATTACTTTGAAATTGAAGGAGATCATCCGTTGAATTGAAATTCAACAAGATGTCATTGAAATTCAATGAGCACAGATATAATTCAACGAGATCGCTGGAAAATTTAACGAGCGCATTGAAAAATTCAACAATCACACTGATAGTTTTACGTTTCATATAGTTTCTTTGTAGGAATTAAAGAATATCCAAGAAATGTTTACCCAAACAATTTCGCGAAATGTTCACTCACTTGGTGGTTTGATAATGTCAAGGAGGGGTTAGAGAAGCATGAGAGTAGATTGAATCTGTTTCGACAATCTCAATTTTCATTTCTGTTAGACATCTCATCCTTCAGATACAATGGAGCCATAATTCACTCTCTTCTTTTAAGACACAGAAGTGAGATGTGTGAGCTGATATTTGAAATTAGGAGAAATTTTTTCAAGTTTATCGAGATGGACTTCGCCCTTATGACAGGGCTGAAGACTGGAGACATGTACACCCCTGAGAAATCGACGAGTAAGAAGTCGATAAAAGAAAACTATTTCAAGAAACACCCTATTGTAAAGAATAGTCTAGTACAGGCATTTAAAAAAGTTTTCAATTCAAATAAGCACGCAGATGTTATGAAGATCGCTTTATTAATGTGTGTGGAGTTTTTTGTGAGGGGGATAGACACGAAGAATTTTTATAACCCCATATTCGTTAACTTGGTTAACTCTTTGTAAGAGTTCAACAAGTATCCATGGGGCAATGTGGCATTCGAGTCAATGTCTCAAGGGGTACAAAACGCTAGTCAGGCAGCAAGGTCAGGAGGAAAAACATACAATGTCCAAGGCTGCATATTTCCATTACAAGTAAGCATTCTTTGTTTATTTCACATAACTAGTATATTTTTCAAACAAGAGTTTTTTAATCTGATGAAATTTGATGCCATTGTCACAGATATGGGCCGTTGAAAGGGTTCCAGCCTTAGCTTCTATTGCGATATCATTTGTTTCCAACTAACTTCCACGCTTCACGAAATATCGAGGGTGGAAGGGTTAGAGGTATCTGACAATAGATGATATTTTGAAATGTGAAGATGTAAGTAGCATTCCATTATAAATTCGTTGTTAGACCAGATATTATTGTAGATGTGTTAGAAACTATTTTTTTAATAACTTATATTTACAGACCACCGTGCTGCTTACCTTGGAACCAATAAATGAAGAACTCGAGACGGAGGCAGTTCGGGTAGTTTGAGAAAAGTTTCAAGTAAGATAGCCATTGGCCTTAATATAACTTACATTTACTTTATGATATGTATTTGATGATATCTGATAATGTTAATTTTACAGGGCATTGAAGCCGATTACATTGAAAGGATGACTAGAGAAGTCTGAAGGAAGAAGACACTAGATATCATCCAAGGTAAAGATGAAGAAGAAGAAGATGAAGAAGAAGAGAAAAAGGGGGATGACGAAGATGACAAAGAAGAGGAAGAGGGGGATGATGAAGAAATAGAGGAAGTGAGAGAGGGAGAAGGAGGAGAGAGTGAGGGAGAAGGAGAAGGAGAGGGAGTGAGAGGGGGAGAGGTTAATGAAGGTTTGAAAACATTAATTGAAAATCTAAAGAAAGAGAAAAAAAGATAAAAAAGAGAGAGAGAGGAACTGGAAAAAGAGAGAAAGAAGATGAAGAAGAAAAGAGAAGAGATGAAGAATGAGATGAAGAAGGAGAGAGAGGAGATGAAGAAGGAGTGGGAGACTGAGAGAGAAGAACTGAAAAATGAGATAGAAGAGATTAAAATGGAGAGAGAAGAGATTAAAAAGAAGAGAAGCGTTGATAAAGGAGAGATTAGAGTTGAAGAAAATTGTAGATATGAAGAGGAAGAAGTTTGAAGATGGATTGTATAAGGTTTAATATTTTTTTGTAGAATGTTAACTACTTTATTATTACTTTCATATTTTTCTTATTTGTTTCTACTTTATAGGAAAAAGAAAGATTAATTGTTTCTACTTCCGATGTGGAATTAGATAATAAAGAAATTGGTTCACATTCGAAGGCGAAAGAGAAAAATAAAGAAGAAGGTGAAAGTACTCTTATAAACGAAGGAAGGTCAAAAAGGTCATTGAAGCCATCATACATTAAACAATCTCCATATGTATCATTATCAGCTATTCCTACATCGACTGGATTCATTAATGAAGTTGATGAATTGAAAGTGTTAGATACTTCTACGATACCATTTAATGTGCCGGTGAACCTGTTTAGAGAATTATCAGAGGAGGAATCACAAGTGTGTAAGGATTGGTATAAAGAAAATAATAATACGAAATCAGGAGAATCATTTAACAGCATCTGGAAGACAAATGCCTGGGTCGATAGCCTTGTAAGTATTGTCAAATTATTTTCGTTAAGTTACTTATATTTACGACCTATATAAACTTTGAGTTGAATCTTATTATTATTATTTTTTTGCTTAGGCTATCGACACATACATTAAATTTTTGAAAAAAAAAAGGTTGGAGGATTGCAAGGCAACATATCCACAAGATTGTAAGTTTTGCCCACCTTTTTTCAGGTAATTGTTTACTTTATATTACAATTATTCCATTTTTCACATAGAAGACATATAATAATATGTAAATTCTGTTGTAATAGCAATGTCTCAATAAGTGTCTCCCCCTCTTGAGAAGCTATTGGGATTCAAATGATAGCGAAGTACGGCGCTTGATTTGTGAACAAAATCAGAAAGAATCTACATTTGCTATTGTAAAGGGAGAAGACGGATCAAAGGAATTTTGGCGCTATGAACATGTAAGGTTATGGTCTTAAATTAATCCACAGTGGTCCAATAGACAATGGTTGCGTCTTATATGTTATTTTCTTGTATTTATCATAGATAGGTGTATGTACCAATGAACTATGACGGTCGACATTGATTTCTTCTTGTCATCCACCTAGAAGCAAGAGATATTCTTCTTCTTGATAGTTTAGACACCAAAGGAAAAGGTAAATATAAGAAAGAGCCGACCATCATAACTAAAGCACCCCATATTCTATTTCATGCCACTGGAGATACATCTGCGCTTGAAAGAAATGAATGGAATGTCTGCATTGATGCATCTGTACCAAAGCAAACGAATGTTTCTAATTGTGGCATATTCGTTATGAAGTATATAAACATATTGAGCAGCTGTCAGCTTTTGAAGGATAAAGATTTACAACCATACTCTCGTACATTTAGGAATTCATTGGCTTACGATTATTTAAGCGTCGATGATTATTCGTAGACATGCGAGGAAGTGGAAAATTTTGTGAATTTAAAATATGTTCAATTGATATTGTGAAAGTTCTAATATGAATGGTGGATGTATGTTATGAATGTTAATTTGTGAATTTTGTAATATGAATGTTGGAAGTATATCGTGAGAATTAATTTGTGAATGTGAATGTTAGATATGGTGTAATGAGCAGGCACAGAGATCTCGTTGAAATTCAACGAGCACAGTGAACTTCACTGCGATCTCGTTGAAATTCAACGAGCATAGTCGAATTCACAGAGATCTCGTTGACATTCAACGAGCATAGTAAAATTCACTGCGATCTCGTTGAAATTCAACATCCATGAAGAATAAATTCACAGTGATCTCGTTGAAATTCAACGAGCACAGTGGAATTTACCGCGATCTCGTTGAAATTCAACGAGCGTAGTAGATTTCAACACGATCTCGTTGAAATTCAACGAGCACAGTGGAATTCACCGCGAATGTATTGAAATTCAACGAGTACAGTGGAATTCACCGTGATCTCGTTGAAATTCAACGAGCACAGTGGATTTCAACGCTATCTCGTTGAAATTCAATGAGCACAGTGGAATTTCAACGAGCTCTCTTTGAAATTCAACGAGTATAGTGGATTTCAACGCGAACTTGTCGAAATTCAACGAGTATAGTGGAATTTCAACAAGCACAGAGAGAATTCAATGAGGACAGTGGAAATTCAATATGATCGTATTCAATTTCAATGAGCATAGTGTACATTCAACGCAATCACGTTGAAATTCAACGAGGACATAGAGAAATATTTGTAAAATTCACCATCATTGAAAATACAACCATTAACCATCATTAATTACATAAATAGATAAATAAATCATTAACGTTTACAACCATCAACCATCAACCATCATTACTCATAAATGAAGATAAAGATACATTATTCCTCAGGTATTAAAAACTTGCATCTACGTCGATTATGACCTGTTTGTTTGCACCTACCACACTTTACTGTTTTTTGTTCCTCTCCACATGAAAGAATTCTCATCTTCTTCGGTCTTCCAACTGATCTCCTTACTTGCGGGGGTTTAATTTTTGCACAAAACTCCTTGAATTGGTCCGATAATTTCCATTCACTCTTGTCACGAACTAGGTAAAGTGGTTGGTTGTAGCAGATTCGGTAATTTTCAACCGTATAAAATGGAGAACAATAGTTATGATGATGAAGATTATACTTTATACATGCCGAAAGAACATGCTGTTAGGGTCCCAAAAGTTAAGATCTTCAAAACAATGATTGTAAATGTCCAAATCATCACTTGATTGGGTTTAGAGCCAGTGCATCAGCAAAACTCAACAAAATCACAAACACACATCAGACTCGACCAAAAATGAAAAATTGAGCCAGTGGTGGACCCCACCGTTCATCATGATCAAAACCCTTCAAATTTGGGAGGGTTACTTCAATCATAAAGAAATAGAGCCAGTGCATCGACATCCATTGCAAAGCGGGCCCCGCAAGCCCTTTGTTTCGCAAAACCCAATTTTGCAAAAAGACACAAGTACGTCGGCGCATCAAGAAATTCATGGTCAGCGCATCATGAAATTCAGCAACTTTACAAAGTGAATTTCAGGACGCACTGACCCTCAGCGCGTCAAGAAATTCACCCAGCGCATCAAGAAATTCAGACAGTTTTTACAATGTGAACTTCAGGACGCACTGACCCTCAGCGCATCAAGAAATTCGTCCAGCGCATCCAAAAATTCAGAAATTTCAGGATGCACTGACCACCAGTGCGTCCAATAAATCAGGCATTTTCAGGAATTTCAGAACGCATTGATAGCCAGTGCGCCCTAAAAATCAGCATTCGAACTAAGGCATTTTTAGACGCGCCGAATGATTTTCTCAACGCACCGGCATGTTTTCTCGACGCGCTACACCTGGCGGGCTCCTATTGGTTAACTTCGAGTATAAATACCCCCTTTTCCGGCTCATTTGGATGGATCCAGAGAATGAGAGGGTTTCAAATTTTTGAGATCGCCGGAATCCCTTTTTCGACCGCCGGAAACCCTTTTCCGATCACCGGAAATCCCACTTCCTACCACAGCAGGTCTGGTGGAGAAATAACCTAAAATTATATAAGTGTAGTAGCGCATCGCGAATTATGTTGAACCAAACTTGTTTTATCGATGCACTGGCCCCAACGCATCAGAAAAATAACCCAGCGCATCAGAAAAATACACATCTTAAACAAAGTCATTTTTGGACGCACTGGCCCCAGCGCATCGTAAAAATCGGCTAGCGGATCAGGAAAATAGAACATTCTTAACAAACATTTTTGGACGCGCTGGCCCCAGCGCATCAGTAAAATCAGGCCAGCGGATCACAAAAATCAGCACTTTGAACGTTTATTTCAGCACCTTTAAATCTTCATTTTATGATGTTTTCGAGCCCCGTTTGGGCGTATTTTGGGTATTTCGGGCGTTCCGGACGCAACGGAGCAGTCAAATGACTCATCCGGGCCACCTAATGAACAGAATACAAGCCTTCGGAGTCCGATCCAATCTGACGAAATGAACGAAGTAACTTCTCGAAAAGAGGCCGCCAGTGCCCAGAATCATACCATTGTATCATCATTATATGTACTATCATAATATGACTCGGATTCAGGTCCGGACTAAGCAAATGGGACTATGGTTAGCACGGTAAACCATATAGAGAGAGTTCTGAACTATTACACACCATCTGTTAAAGACTGACACTTCAAGAACAGTCGATGCCCTACCCATTCAAACGGCATCCGCTGGTTGAGCTACTCAAGTACATACAACTGCAGATCGGCCTTCCCGCGGTCACCCATCACAAATGACGGGTGCAGGCCCAGAGTCGCACCCCTCGGTTAAAAACCCTGACAGTCTCAGCCCGGATCTCTGGTCAAAACATGGGACAGACATCTGACTCGTACGAAGATCGATCAGTTCATAACAAAACACAACAAATACAGGTCTCCACGACCATACAAAATATAGGTTTCTTCGACCACACAAAACACAGGTCTCTACGACTATGAACTCTGAGACCATAGTCTCCGTTGACTAGTCTTCTGCCTTTTAATCAAGGGTTATCGATCATTCGATGTAATTAAGGGCTCGTGCCAGATCACGGCCTGGAATGTACAAGATCTCAAGATCTCTGGAATAAAATTCGCCTTGCGATATCTCTTCTCTTGTGTACTTTTGTGAATGCTTGTGATTGTCTATGAATGTTTCTATTATTCAGAACCCCAGAACAACAAAACACCAGAAAACTGCGCCCGAGCATTTTTCTACTTCTAACAAACTGGCGACTCTGCTGGGGATCGAACTATACCAGAATCTCTAGTTATATCTGAATATATAGATACTCTAAGATCAATTACTCACAAACACGAGTCTGCACATAGGAAGGCTACCGCGAGGCGTAATGTTTCGGTGCCCTTCGGTCGTCAAACTGGCAACTCTCAACGGGAACGTTCTTCCCTTCATCTTTAAGGCAATATGTAATATCCCAAAAATTTAGGCGCACGAGTAAGTACACGAGTGCGTGTTCACATGTGAGAAATTAAATTCTAAGCTGTATTATTCACACGCATATACACATGTACACAGTTTATACGTGTCCTGACGACTTGTCAGGCCTCTGAAAAACTTAGAGTACTTAGTTAAGTCGATAGACCGACCGTTAGGATAATCTGTCGTTACTAGACTAGAAGATTTAACCGTCCACTCCAAATTCGAATTACGCGATCAATGTAAACCGCCGTACATTATCCTGTACACATGTCTGTCCATAAATAAGAACCGTACATTGTGTCCATCACAAGGTATATCCTTAGACCAGTGAATTCTTGGCCCTATGAACCTGCTCGGGTGTGTTTGTAACATCCTAGGATTTTAGAATAATCTCAATTATAAATTAGTTATTTATTTAAGAAATTAAATAAATTTAATATAGATAAATTAATATTAAATAACTCGTAAGAAATTATAGTATGGCTCCTTCATTAAAATTGCTCAACATGAACCCTAGAATAGCATGGAAGTGGCAGATTTCGCAAAACTCATAAATCTATAAGTATTGGGAAAATACCATTAGTCAAACTTAAGTTATGGGACCAATTGCAAGTTTTATGATTTCTGGAAATCATTTTCACGCAAAACCTTATATACTAGTTCGAGGACACGATCCAACCATACATGTCAAATTTCAACCCTCCGATCATCCTACAAACGCCCTAATCAGAAATCGGACCATAAGTGGGCCATCTAAACTCGGATTTACTTCATTTTTTGTGTCATACCTTAAAATCAGGTGACCTACCGGATGGTCGGAATAGATTTCGTACACACATCATAGTGGGACCCACGTGCATTGTGTGCACGTTTTGCGCCCGATCAACATGCGTTAACCGCGTGCATTGCAAGACGCGAAGCGTCTTCTCCTTCTTTCCTTATTTTTCCGTCCGCAGCGGCAGCGAACGGCGCTGTCGGCCTGCTCCATCCACACCGTTCGTTGGTGGGCCAGCGGGTGGACCCCACTGGTCAGGCTAATGTACGACACGTGCAGCGCACGTAATAAAAAAAAAGTCTTTGGAGCAGCGTCTTCTTCGGACGCCATTACTGCGTCTGCTGCGACAGCGAGCAGCGCTGTCCATCTGTGGGTCTCGACTGTCCATCACGGTGGGCCCCACATGAAAGTGGAACCCAGGGTGGGTGTACGTGCACCGCACGTAACAGGGTGTAAAAGAATCCCACCCTCACCCGCGTCTTCACCTCCCTGAAACAGCGGACGCTGTTACAGCGTCCGACGCTGTCCGTCTGGGTGGTTCCAACCGTCCATCACTTGGGCCCATATTGCATATCCAGTCCGTTCGTTAGAATCGGACCCTACCCAAACTCAGTCCGTCCAAGTCCTGTGACGACACGTCATTTGTGGGACCCACTCCAAGTCACCGTGACCGTTACTTTGCATGGTAGACTGGGGGCTGCTCCGTTAGAGCCGTGTGGACCCCACCTAGGTCTCCAACGTTTCAAGTTAGCTTGGGTTGCAAGTCTCGGAGTCCGAATCCAAGTCGGATTCGGAACCACCTAGCGTGCGTGCGTGCGGGCGTGTAGGGCGTGTATGCTGGCTATAAAGGGGGCCGGCCCTCCTACTGCGTCCTTACAAAAGATACAGTGGGAGAGAAAGGGAGGGAGAACTGTTGGAGAAAGAAAGAGAGAAGTTGGAGAGAGTGGGTCGTTGGAGAGAGAGAGAAGGAGAGTGAGAGGTAGCGCACGGGCTACTGTTGCTGCTATTGCTGCTCTTGCTGGAGCAGCAAGAAAGAAGAAGAAGAAAAGAAGAAAGAGAAAGAAAGGAAGAAGGAAAAAGAAGAAGAAGAGAAGAAACGAGAGAGAGAGAGAGAGAGAGAGAGAGAGAGAGAGAGAGAGAGAGAGAAGCAGTGAGAAAGAGAGAGAGAGAGAGAGAGAGAGAGAGAGAGAGAGAGGGAGGCAATGTGAGCGGGGCTGCTGTAGCTGTGGGGACAGCACCCCAATCAGCAAAGGAGAAGAGTGGAAGAAAAAGAGAAGAAGAAAGGAGGAAGAAAAAGGAGAAAGAAAGAGGAAAGAAGAAGGAGCTTCTTCTCTACACTTTCAAACCGAGTCGACTCGCTGAGCCAACTCAGGATCTAGTTTGGGCTTGTGCAGAACCTATAGTTCATCATACTGTGAGTGATTCATCTCATGTAACTTTCTCGGTTAATGTTCTTTAGCGTTTTTCTTTGTTTACGTTCAATTCATAAAGACTCCTTCTCTAGTTAGAAATTTAGGTATATTTCTATACATTCTTTCTTATCGTGGAATCTTAGGTAAGGGATCCAACCATCTCCTATCTCTATATCCATAAAAGTTATCGCCAGTTATCCTTTTATTATTTAATTAATCTTCTCAAGTTTTCCGTTCTAATGTACATGTCAGAATTCTATGACGATTCGATTTAGGATTTGTTACATATGACGTAACCAACATGCAACACTAAATACATGTAGTATTCTCAAGATCCCCCGTATCATCATTCTCAAACTTCCCGATAAACAACAACTTAGGGTTGATAGTATATAATACATAACTCCTGTAACAATGTTAGCCTGTCAACATATTAAACCTTACACGACGGCCTTCTCAAATTCCTCGATTGAAAATAACTAAATCAAGATAAAGAATTACTTAAATAAAGTGAACACATGCATTGTGTGATTAGACTTGAATTTGATATGCATGGTATGCTTGAAGAAGTGCTTCCATAACTCATGACATACGCATTCATTATACACTGCGACAGAACAGGAGCATGGTTGATTTGACTCCTGGCGTGCATGGTTGATTTGCCGCCTCGTTGTACCGGTTAGGTGAGCATGGTTGATTTGCGACAGGTTCCTAATGTTCAGTGGCAGCGACTTCTGGTCGTTTCACTTGTTGAGCATGGTTGATTTGCTCGGTTGGATCAGTGGTGCATGGTTGATTTGCCCACTGGCGTGCATGGTTGATTTGCCACCTCGTTGTACCGGTTAGGTGAGCATGGTTGATTTGCGACAGGTTCCTAATGTTCAGTGGCAGCGAGTTCCTAGACGTTTATTGCTCTCACACGTATCATAACATACATGACATCATGATAATCATGTTCCACTGATAATAAATCATAAAGTATATAATCATAATCTCATCCTCGTTTATTTCATACAATTCTATCCGTTGATGATTCGCATCCTGTCTCTTATTAACTGGAATATTATCTGTGATGGAAATGACCTCACTGGGCTTTTAGCTCACCAAAATCACCACAGTTCTTGCAGGTTTTCAGGAAGAACAAGACATAGGCAAATGAGAGTATTCAGGGGGTCTCATCCTTCTCGAGCGTCAATCGTGCCAGATTTATTTTAGTTTTTGTAAAAATTTAATGTAATAAGACATTAGTGGAAAAGAAATTTTATATTTGGGAATTTATTTTAGATATATGATGTGTGCAATGGAATCTCATGGAATCTGTGCTCGAATTTTAAATTCACACCCTGGAACTCGGGCTTTGGGTTATTGTACTCGTGTTCCGAATTTCAGGGCGTGACATGTTTGCATAGAGCTCCACATGTTACGTTCCCCAGTTCTGCACATACTCCGTGTCTTCATGCGTATTGCCATTTCACCTCTTCAATTTCTTCTCCTGCAGGCGTGCTAATGGTTGAGATTTCCTTAGCTACCAAAGACCTAGTGAATGGAAGGTTAACATCAAAAGTTGAATTATCGCCACCATCCGCTTTGCGTAGGAGTATGAAGTCACCGTGGGAGCATTGGATTGCTCCTTTCTCTTCAGTGAAGTGCTGGTGCGGTACATTTGCCAACATGACATGTGAAAAGATATGACCGTAGATGCAGCTTACATGATTAGTGGAGTTGTTGAGGGCTAAGGTCTCCAGGTTAGGAGTGGAAGCAGACCCACCTGAGGTGCTGATAGATGCAATGGGTGTATGCTTTCTAGGAACCCAAGATTGTGGCCTAGAGAAGACTGAGACCGGTCTAATTGACTAGGGCTGTGGGGGCCACAGTCATTGTGGTGACTTAAGGAGGTTGATCGACAGTCGTACTTGTTCGCTCGCCTCAAGTGCAAGGCTGCGATGTAGTAATAATTCTTGGTAAGACCGAGGTCAATCCTCAGGGATTGTCGTAACAATTCTAAGTTTTAGAACTAGGATGGGCTAAATTCAAATTTGTATCGATGGGTGGAAATTAAGAACATAAAACTATCTATTTTATACTTAAGTCAGGGAAATAAACACTAGAGTACCAATGATCCACTAATAATCATTCACAATGCCAATTCAAACCATTCAAGCCAATAACACAATTGGAATCGGAGTTCTATCCCTATCCAATCGGAATATAGAGCAATCAAATCATCATAATGCATCTAACATAGATAGATCATCCACTGATATGGTCCTCTCATAATCAACTAAGGCATTGGGTGTATTCGATCACACAACCCAATCCTTCACAAAACAAGCAAGATCACATTCATGATTCTTCCTCAAGCCTTGTCACTAGACTTGATTTAGAAGCATGAATTGAACTTCTATTGAACCAAAATCAATACGTAAACACCTATCTCAGATCCAACCAAAAGATAAGAACCCCTTCTAGTTTAGTTCTAAATAAGCTCTTAGGAAACTTAGTTTGTAAGATCCCTTAGCATCCAACATATCATGATGAATCTAGGATCTTTACAACCCAAAATCCTATCAATCAACACCCCATTAAGAAATCTCAGTAATCAAAACATCCCATGTAAGAGAAATCACAAGAGATAGAAGATTAACTAAAAATACTAATTTTATTTCAAACTAGAACTAGAAGTGTTCTTCATAAAACCCAAAACTACTTGAACGAATTCGAATTGAACATTGCAAACAACTAAAAGCTTCACCTCTTAGCCCTAACTAAGAGTTTAGCCAACCATTAATAGGTCAAACTAAAACTCAAAGGAAAAACTACTAAAAACATAGAAAAATCGAGTTTGGAGGAGTTGCAGATGCTCTACAGCGATCTCCTTCACCTCCCATGACTTTTCAAACCTTCTATGATATCTTTAGATCCACCCCTAGGTGTCATTTTATAGTAGAGAGGCCCTACCGCCTCAAAATCATCCAGAATTGCGCAATACACCGACTTCAATGGCTCTTTCGGGACGGGACTGTCAGCAATAATTCCCCCAGCAAGAGAAAAGATAGAACTTGTTATTTAAATGAACCTTCTTCTCCTATTTCATTAAGTCCCACGTCGGAACACGTCAGCACTCACTCCAATTTTCATGATTCTGATCCTATCTTGATTACGTCTCACTCCCTTGTTTGACAAATGGTCCATTCGTATACAATAATAATATTGTAGCGGGTATAATTTAGTGGTAAAAGTGTGATTCGCTGTGGGTTTTTTTCTACCAATCGGGGTCCTCCCTTCACCACCCCCATGGGGATGGTCTACAGGGTTCATAACTACTCCTCTTACTACAGGACGCTTACCTAGCCAACACTTAGATCCGGCTCTACCCAAACTTTTCTGGTGCACCCCAACATTACCCACTTGTCCGACTGTTGCTGAGCAGTTTTTAAGTAGGTACGTAACTGAACGAGAAATTTCTTTACCTGCCCAATTTTTAACGGATTAAGATACCCATTCGCTCCGGTATAAATAGTAACTTACAAACTTGGGCTTAAAAAATCGGAGCTTGCTGAAGAAGTTGTTGAATTTCAGCAAATTACACTGGCTACCTGTTGGCCGACCGGTCTAAACCGGTCGAGATGGATGGCCGACCGGTCTAGCAGAAGTTCAGAGAGTCCAGAGGGGTGCCCGACCTGTTGGCTGACCGGTCTAGCTTGTTTGGCTGACAGGTCTAGACCAGTCTAGCTTCTATTTCTTTTGGTTCTTTCTCTCTCTTCTCTCCTTCTTTCTTCTTCCATCTTTAACCCACCTTGGATCATCATTAAGGACCATCTAAATTTGGTCTTTTGAACATCACGAGCTACTTTAAGACTCATTTAGTTTCCTTATCAATTTGGTGTAATCCCTCTCTCATTCCTACATCCACAAAACATGCATTAGATAAACCTTTTAACAAGCAAATCACGCATAAGATGCAATGTAATGGGCTAGGATATGTATAAATTGGAAGCTCAACACACCCCCCAAATAGCATTTTGCTAGTCCCGAGCAAAACAAGCGTGAAATAATCCCTTTCTCTGATAACTCAACTCTCTCTTAGAAACTATGCTTCTATTGACTTTAAGACATGTAAGTGCAAAATTTAAAAAAAAATAAATGATGAGAAATTGAAGCCCTAAACTTTCTAAACATAATAAGTGTTCACATAGAATCCCCACCAATTTATTGACAAATAGAAGAATGTGAACATGTTTGGTCTAATATGCATTGTGCATATTCATCTCATGACTTTTCATGATTACCTTCTTCATAAATCAACTAAACTAAAGATCTAAGAGTGTACAGATCAACCAATTGCCTATGACAGGAATTTTTCTTACCGTCCTTCCGATGGCTTTCACACTATGTTCTATTTCCGGCTTTGGTTACGGGTACACCATCTCCCGGTTGGTAATAGGTAGCCCTTTTTCAGAATTTTCCACCATATTCTCAATCATACTCATATATTTCCTTCCTTCATTCCTTTTTACACACATTAGATAGTATTTTTAGAAATTCATATCTTTCGTTATTTTCCCATAGACAAGGATGGACAAAGTACCTCGGCTTGGTTCCTAAACACTTCAAATCTTTAGTCTCACCAATCTGCAAGTCTAGTAATCCCTTTAAATCATGAGAATTGTGTAATGTAGACTAGACTCAAAAGTGTTCAAATGTCCTATCGATCATATAAATAGGGTAATTCACATGTAAAACTATCATGTTTAAGTTAATTTAGAGATTTCAAAATCATATCATTTTATCTTTCATCCTTTCATACTCATGACATCTCAAGTGTATAGAAACGAAGTTTTCCAGAAGAGTTTTGATATTTTAGAAAAATTGAAAATTTCCTACAAAAACCTTGCTCGAAATGTCAAAAATTGCTAGATTCGAGGAATCTCACCCCCCAACCAAATCTTGCATTGTCCGCAATGTAAAAAGATATGCAATGAGCATGAATTACGAGAGCAATGATAAAAAAAAGGAGAGTGAGAACAAGAGTACATGAGAGAGTCGATCATGGAAGTTTGCAACTCCAAACAACTAAACAATTAAAATAAATGAACTATTCTCTACCTCCGTCAGACTATAAGGTTAATCTTAATACATAAGGTCATCCAAAGGAATGGAATTTAGCAAAATTAGTAGGTGGAGCAAAATATTTCTTAGTAATATCATCCACCAACCTGCTTCATAGTGCACATGAATGATTACTGTCATTCTTATCCATTGAAAATCCTACTGAAAAAATTCAGCAGGTTTCTCAAAGTTATCACTCCATGTGTTAGGAAAGGAAGATTTATTAGGTTGGAATTCATCAAATATGAATTTTCTTTCCAACTTATCTAGGCAAAAATTATTCAGATAAGGATCATCCCAGAGATGGTGCTCTTCGGTTTGTACAAACCAAAGAGATGTGGAGACTTGAAATTCTTCTTCACAAGTCGTTATAGTCTCCACATTTTCAGATTCTATCGGTGCCTCCACTATTGATAAATCAGTTTCACACTCCATTGAAGGAGTCTTTGTGCACCGGTGAAGTTTCCCTTAAGGCATTGACAATGTCACGGATCATAGGATCATCCTAATCCCCAAAATATGTCAAACACACTTCAAGAGTGCAGGAAACTTCGACCTTCTCGGTCACTTGTGTAGGTTGGAATACGTCCTCAACCACTACACTTTAAAAAATTGGCCTCTCCATAGGCAAATCAAGCACCAATCCATTAGGTTCCTGCATAACAAAATTATTCGACTCAACGATTTATGTCTTGTAAACCAATTTGTCCAATTTTGGCTCTTCCAAGGCCTCATTAATATCCAAATTTATTTCTTCCTTGAAATGAGCCAAGCAAACTTCTAAAGTTTTAGAAAATTTAGTTGAGGGTGGCTCATCATCATCCACAATTATATCTATAAAATTAATCATGTGGATCTCATCTTCATCCTCATCCTCATCCTTATCCTCTTCTTGTTTGTGTAAGTGAAATACATTTAGCTTCATAGTTATATTTCCAAAGGATATTTCCATAACGCCATTCCTACAATTGATTATAGCATTGGCGGTTGCTAGAAATGGTCATCCTAGAATGACAAAACTTGAGTGTATGCATTTGTAACCGCTTGTGTATCCAAAACGATAAAGTCTACCGGGTAGTAGAACTTATCGATTTGGACTAACACATCCTTAATTACTCCTCTCGGTATTCTAACAGAGCGATCCGCAAGTTGTAAAGTTATCTTGGTGGGTTTTAATTCACCAAGTCCAAGTTGCTCATATACCAAGTAGGGAATCATGTTAACACTAGCCCCTAGATCGAGAAGTGCTCTATTGATCCGAAAGTTACCTATCATGCAAGAGATTATAGGGCTTCCGGGATCTTTGAATTTTGGGGGAGTGTTATGTTGTATGATGGCACTCACTTGTTCCATAAAAAATGCTCGCTTGTGCACGTTTTGCTTACGCTTTATGGCACATAGATCCTTTAGAAATTTGGCGTATGAAGGAATTTGCTTAATTGCATCTAACAAGGGAATGTTGATTTTGACTTGGTGGAAGACTTCTAGGATGTCCTAATTTTTAATTGGCCTTTTTTTTAGACAAGACGTTGGGGGAATGGGACCATAGGTTTATACACACGCTCTAGCTTTTCATCTTGTAGAGCATTGCTCAATTCACCATCACTCTTAAAATCAACCGAATCATTAGGCTTTGTGGCCTTCACTGGTTCAGATTTTTCAATTATTTTTCCACTTCTAAGAGTGGTGATGGCTTGAATATGTTCCACATGAGGATGGGTTAAAGAATCGGTGTTTGTTTCCAATTGTTCCTTAAGGCTAGGATGAGATTGGGTCAAAATAGTCCCTTTCTCTCTAACTCCTAGGTGTGTCTCACTTCTTTTAACCGAAATTTTAAGTTCATTCATGGCTTGCATGTTAGACTGATTTATCTGAGTTTGTCCAATCATGAATACGTTCAATGTATCCTCAAGAGTGCTCTTTTGAGAAGGTCCTTGAGACGCATTGTTTGTATTTACCATGGGTCCATTTCTCCCATTAAGATTTGGTTTACATCGCCACTCAGGATTAGTCAAATTAGAATTTGGTCCACTAAAGCGGCGTTGGTAAGCATTTGTAGCATTCGATTGAGTTTGCAAGATATCTTGAAATGCAGGGATTGTTGGGTAATCCTTTGTTAAGTGAACATCACTCTCACAAATACCACATACACTCTCAATGGCCTCACCGATGGTTATCATATTAACACTCCTCAATTCTATGGTATCAACCTTCTTTGTGAGACCCGCCACATTTGTGTTTAAATCGTCCTCCCCATCTAATACATGTACACCTTTCTCTCTTGAAGTTGACTTAGGATTACTAGTTGGATTAGAGATGTCCCAAGATTGGGCATTCTCAACTAGCATATCAAAGTAATCCCAAGCATCATCGGGTGATTTGTTCAAAAACTCACCATTACACATCATTTGAACAAATTGGTGCATGTTTGAACTTAATCCGTCATGGAAGAAGTCAATCAAGCGCCACTTTTCATAACCATGATATGGGCACTCTAATAAAAGGTGTTTGAACCTCTCTCAACATTGAAAAAATGTTTCATCTAATTTTTGGAAGAAATTCATGATGGTCCGCCTTATGGCATTGGTTTTATGAACCGAGAAGTACTTTTTAAGAAACTCCCGGCTCATCTCAGCCCATGTCCCGATGCTTCTAGGTTTAAGTGATTGAAACCATGCTTTGACTTTATCCTTTAGAGAGAAGGGGAACAATTTCAGTTTAATTATATTTTGGGAGACATCATTAAATTGAAAGGTGTTGGCTATCTTCTCAAATTCACTAAGGTGCACATATGGACTTTCAGAGTTGAGTCCATGGAATTTCGGGAGTAACTTGATAATTCCCAGTTTAAGGTCCATGTTTCCTGCATTAGTTGGAAAAACAATGCAGGAAGACGTAGTTGTTCTTTCCAGTTGTAGATAATTTCTCAATGTTTTAACCGAAGGAACATAGTGTTCCTCATTCTCATTACATTCCGTCCTAATTGGTGGTGCATCACGCTCAACATCTTCAACATTATGTAGTTCATTCTCAGCCATGATTTCAAACGATTCAATATTTTCTACACGTTTTCTAACTCATCTGTGATAGACTAGGCCTTTAACTAAATCTCCCTCACTTAGAAGTCGCGATGATGATCACGCCCCCAATGAGGCATAAAACACACAAAAACTAAACTAAACCTAAAAATAAGAAAAATAAAAAAATAAAAGTGTCTAAGTTAGAATGATATTACTGGATGGAAGATCTATGTTAGAGAAGAAAAATCCTACAAAACAAACAAAATCTGTTAGTAGAAAAATTCTGATAAAAACCTACTAAAACAGTAAATCCTAACCTAACCTATCTAACCTAACTATACCCTAATTACAAAAATTAGAACCGTTAACCTGATCCCCGGCAACGACGTCAAAAACTTGTTCGCTCGTCTCAAGTGCAAGGTTGCGATGTAGTAATAATTCTCGGTAAAACCGAGGTCGATCATCAGGGATTGTCGTAACAATTCTAAGTTTTAGAACTAGGATGGGCTAAATTCAAATTTGTATCGATGGGTGAAAATTAAGAGACATAAAACTATCTATTTTATACTTAAATCAGGGAAATAAACGCTAGAGCGCCAATAATCCACTAATAATCATTCACAATGCCAATTCAAACCATTCAAGTCAATAACACAATTGGAATCGGAGTTCTATCCCTATCCAATCGAAATATAGAGCAATCAAATCATCATAATGCATCTAACATAGATAGATCATCCACTGATATGGTCCTCTCATAATCAACTAAGGCATTGGGTGTATTCGATCACACAACCCAATCCTTCACAAAAAAGCAAGATCACATTCATAATTCTTCATCAAGCCTTGTCACTAGAATTGATTTAGAAGCATGAATTGAACTTTTATTGAACCAAAATCAATACAAAAATACCTATCTCAGATCCAATCAAAACATAAGAACCCCTTCTAGTTTAGTTCTAAATAAGCTCTTATGAAACTTAGTTTGTAAGATCCCTTAGCATCCAACATATCATGATGAATCTAGGATCTTTACAACTCAAAATCCTATCAATCAACACCTCATTAAGCAATCTCAGTAATCAAAACATCCCATGTAAGAGAAATCATAAGAGATAGAAGATTAACTAAAAATACTAATTTTATTTCAAACTAGAACTAGAAGTGTTCTTCATAAAACCGAAAACTACTTGAACTAATTCGAATTAAACATTGTAAACAACTAAAAGCTTCACCTCTTAGCCTTAGCTAAGAGGTTTAGCCAACCATTAATAAGTTAAACTAAAGCTCAAAGGAAAAACTACTAAAAATATAAAAAAAAAATTGAGTTTGGAGGAGTTGCAGACGCTCCACAGTGATCTCCTTCACCTCTTACGATTTCCTTAGCCTTTTACGATGTCTTTAGATCCACCCCTAGGTGTCCTTTTATAGTAGAAAGGCCCTACCGCCTCAGAATCTTTCAGAATTGTGCAATACTTACGCACTTGCGCCTAAAAAATCGGAGCTTGCTGAAGAAGTTGCTGAATTTCAGCAAATTACACTGGCTACCTGTTGGCCGACCGGTCTAGACCGGTCTAGCAGATGTCCAGAGAGTCCAGAGGGGTGCCCGACCTATTGACCGACCGGTCTAGCTTCTCTTTTCTTATATTTTCTTTCTTTCTTCCTTCCTCTCTCTTCTCTCCTTGCTTTCTTCTTTCTTTAGCCCACCTTGGGTCTTCATCAAAGGCTACTAAATGTGTCTTTTAAGCATCAATGGAGTGAAGTCTCTCTCTCAATCCTACATTCACACAACATGCATTAGAAAAGGTCTTTTAAGCATGCAAACCATGCATATAATGTGATGTAATAGGTCGGCAAATATATAAATTGGAGGTTCAACACACCCCCAACCCGCATTTTGCTAGTCCCGAGCAAAACAAGCGTGAAATAATCCCTTTATCTGATAACTCAACTCTCTCTTGGAAACTATGCTTCTTTTGACTTTAAGACATGTAAGTGCAAAATTAAAAAAAAAACTAAATGATGAGAAATTAAAGTCCTAAACTTTCTAAACATAATAAGTGTTCACATAGAATCCCCACCGATTTATTGACAAATAAAAGAATGCGAACATGTATGGTCTAATGTGCATTGTGCATATTCATCTCACGACTTTCCAGGATTACCTTCTTCATAAATTATCTAAACCAAAGATCTAAGAGTGTACAAATCAACCAATTGCCTATGACAGGAATTTGTCTTACTGTCCTTCCAACAGCTTTCACACTACGTCCTATTTCCGGCTTTGGTTACGGGTAGACCATCCACCGGTTGGTAATAGGTAGCGCTTTTCAGAATTTTCCACCATATTCTCAATTATACCCATATTTTCCTTCCTTCTTTCCTTTTCATAGATAGGATTTTTAGAAATCCATATCTTTCGTTATTTTCCCATGGACAAGGATGGACAAAGTACTCCGGCTTGGTTCCTAAACACTTCAAATCTTCAGTCTCACCAATCTACAAGTCTAGTAATCCATTTAAATCATGAGAATCGTGTAATGTGGACTAGACTCAAAAGTGTTCAAATGTTCTATCGATTATATACATAGGGGAATTCACAAGTAAAACTATCATGTTTAAATTAATTTAGAGATTTTAAAATCATATCATTTCATCTTTCATCCTTTCATACTCATGACATCTCAAGTGCATAAAAACGAAGTTTTCCAAAAGAGTTCTGATATTTTTAAAAAATTGAAAATTTCCTACAAAAACTTGCTCGAAATGTCATAAATTGCTAGATTCGAGGAATCTCACCCCCAACCAAATCTTGCATTGTCCTCAATGTAAAAAGATATGCAATGAGTATGAATTACGAGAGCAATGATAAAATAAAGGAGAGTGAGAACGAGAGTATCTGAGAGAGTTGATCATGGAAGTTTGTAACTCCAAACAACTAAACAATTAAAATAAATAAACTACTCTCTACCTCCGTCAGACTAGGAGGTTAATCTTGATACACAAGATCATCCAAAGGAATGAAATTTAGCAGAATTAGTAGGTGGAGTAAAAGATTTTTCAGTAATACCATCCACCATCCTGCTTCATAGTGCACATGAGTGATGTTTGTCATTCTAATCCATTGAAGATCCTGTTGAAAAAATTCAGCAAGTTTCTCAAAGTTATCACTACATGTGTTAGTAAAGGAAGATTTCTTCGGTTAGAATTCATCAAATATGAATCTCCTTTCCAACTTATCTGGAAAAAAATTAATAAGATAAGGATCATCCCAGAAATGGTGCTCTTCAGTTTCTATAAACCAAAGAGATGTGGAGACTTAGAATTCTTCTTCACAAGTCGTTATGGTCTCCACATTTTCAGATTCTACCGGTGCCTCCGCTATTGATAAATCGGTTTTACACACTATTGAATGAGTCTTTATGGGCACCGGTGAAGTTTCCCTTAAGGCATTGACAATGTCACGGATCATAGGATCATCCTAATCCTCAAAATATGTCAAACACACTTCAAGAGTGCAGGAAACTTCGACCTTCTCAGTCACTTGTGTAGGTTGGAATACGTCCTCAACCACTACACTTTCAAAAATTGGCCTCTCCATAGGCAAATCAAGCACCAATCCATTAGGTTCTTGCAAAAAAAAAATTATTCGACTCAGCAATTAGTGTCTTGTCAATCAATTTGTCTAATTTTGGCTCTTCCAATGCCTCATTAATATCCACAATTGTATCTATGAAATTAATCATGTGGATCTCATCTTCATCCTCATCCTCATCCTTATCCTCTTGTTGTTTGTGTAAGTGAAACACATTCAGCTTCATAGTCATATTTCCAAAGGATATTTTCATAGCCCAATTCCTACAATTGATTATAGCATTGGCGGTTGCTAGGAATGGTCGGCCTAGAATGACAGGAACTTGAGTGCATGCATTTGTAACTGCTTGTGTATCCATAATGATAAAGTCTACCGGGTAGTAAAACTTATCGATTTGGACTAACACATCCTCAATTACTCCTCTCGGTATTCTAATGGAGTGATCTGCAAGTTGTAAAGTTATCTTGGTGGGTTTTAATTCGCCAAGTCCAAGTTGCTCATATACCGAGTAGGGAATTAAGTTAACACTATCTCCTAGATCGAGAAGTGCTCTATTGATCCGGAAGTTACCTATCATGTAAGAGATTGTAGGGCTTCCAGGATCTTTGAATTTGGGGGGAGTGTTATGTTGTATGATGGCACTCACTTATTCCATAAAAAATGCTGTCTTGTGCACGTTTTGCTTACGCTTTACGGCACATAGATCCTTTAGAAATTTGGCGTATGAAGAAATTTGCTTAATTGCATCCAACAAGGGAATGTTGATTTTGACTTGTTGGAAGACTTCTAGGACGTCCTGATTTTCACTTAGCCTTTTTCTTGAAACAAGACGTTGGGGGAATGGGACCACAGGTTTATACACTCGCTCCGGCTCTTCATCTTGTAGAGCATTGTAAAATTCACCTTCACTCTTAAAATCAACAGGGTCATTAGGCTTTGTAACCTTCGCCGGTTCAGATTTTTCAATTATTTTTCCACTTCTAAGAGTGGTGGTGGCTTGAACATGTTCCACATAAGGATGGGTTGAAGAATTGGTGTTTGTTTCCAATTGTTCCTTAGGGTTAGGATGAGATTGGGTCAAAACAGTCCCTTTCTCCCTAACTCCTAGGTGTGTCTCAATTCTTTTAACCAAAATTTTAAGTTCATTCATGGCTTGCATGTTAGACTGATTTATCTAAGTTTGTCCAATCATGAACGCGTTCAACGTATCCTCAAGAGTGCTCTTTTGAGAAGGTCCTTGAGACGCATTGTTTGTATTTACCATGGGTCCATTTCTCCCATTAAGATTTGATTTACACCGCCACTCAGGATTAGTCAAGTTAGAATTTGGTCCACTAAAGGGGAGTTGGTAAGCATTTGTAGCATTCGATTGAGTTTGCAAGATATCTTGAAATGCAGGGATTGTTGGACAATCTTTTATCAAGCGAACATCATTCTCACAAATACCACATACAATCTAATCGGCATCACCGGTGGTTATCATGTTAACACTCTTCAATTCTATGGCCTCAACCTTCTTTGTAAGACCCACCACCCTTGAATTTAAATCATCCTCCTCATCCAATACATGTATTCCTTTGTCTCTTGGGGTTGACTTGGGATTACTAGTCGGATTAGAGATGTCCCAAGATTGGGCATTCTCAGCTAGCATATCAAAGTAATCCCATGCATCATCGGGTGCTTTGTTCAAAAACTCACCATTGCACATCATTTGCACAAATTGGCGCATGTTTGAACTCAATCTGGCATGGAAAAAGTCAATCAAGTGCCAACTTTCATAACCATGATGTGGGCACTCTAATAAAAGATCATTGAACCTCTCCTAACATTGAAAAAATGTTTTATCTCCTTTTTGGGAGAAGTTCATGATAGTCTGTCTTAGTGCATTGGTTTTATGAACCGGGAAGTACTTTTTAAGGAACTCCCGGGTCATTTCAGCCCATGTCCTAATGCTTCTAGGTTTAAGTGATTGAAACCATGCTTTGGCTTTGTCTTTTAGAGAGAAGGGGAATAATTTCAATTTGATTACATCTTGGAAGACATCATTAAATTGAAAGGTGTTGGCTATCTTCTCAAATTTACTAAGGTGTGCATATGGACTTTCAGAGTTGAGTCCATGGAATTTCGGGAGTAACTTGATAATTTTCGATTTAAGGTCCACGTTTCCTGCATTATTTGCATTATTTGGAAAAATAATGCAGGAAGACGTGGTTGTTCTCTCCGGTTGTAGATAATCTCTCAATATGTTAACCGGAGGAACATGGTGTTCTTCATTCTCATTGCGTTCCGTCCTAATTGGTGGTGCATCATGCTCAACATCTTCAACATTATGTGGTTCATTCTTAGCCATGATTTCAGACGATTCAGGATTTCCTAGACGTTTTCTAACTCATTTGTGATAGACTAGGCCTTCAACTAAATCTCCCTCACTTGAAAGTCGCGATGTATGATCACGCTCCCAATGAGGCATAAAACACACAAAAAAAACTAGCTAATATAAAATTTGAAAATAAAACAAAAACTAAAAATTAAATGAGTCTAAATTAGAACGGGGTTACCGGATGTAAGAACTATGTTAGAGAAGAAAAATCCTACAAAACAAACAAAATCTGTTAGTAGTAGAAAATTATGGCAAAAACCTATTAAAACAGTGAATCATAACCTAACCTATTTAACCTAATTATACCCCAATTATAAAATTCAAAAACGTTAACCTAATTCTCGGCAACGGCGCCAAAAACTTGTTCGCTCGCCTCAAGTGCAACACTGCGATGTAGTAATAATTCTCGGTAAGACCGAGGTCGATCCTCAGGGATTGTCGTAACAATTCTAAACTTTATAACTAAGATGGGCTAAATTCGAATTTGTATCGATAGATGGAATTAAGAACATAAAACTATCTAATTTAGAACTAAATCAAGGAATTAAACACTAGAGCGCCAAGGATCCACTAATAATCATTCATAATGTCAATTTAAACCATTAAAGCCAATAATACAATTGGAATTGGAGTTCTATCCCTATCCAATCGGAATATAGAGCAATCAAATCATCATAATGCATCTAACATAGATGAATCATCCACTGATATGCTTCTCTCATAAACAACTAAGATATTAGGTGTATTCGATCACACAACCCAATCCTTCACAAAACAAGCAAGATCCCATTCATGATTCTTCCTCAAGCCTTGTCACTAGACTTGATTTAGAAGCATGAATTGAACTTCTATTGAACCAAATCAATACATAAACACCTATCTCAGATCCAATCAAAAGATAAGTACCCCTTCTAGTTTAGTTCTAGATAAGCTCTTAGGAAACTTAGTTTGTAAAATCCCCTAGCATCTAACATATCATGATGAATCTAGGATCTCTACAACCCAAAATCTTATCAATCAACACCCCATTAAGCAATCTCAGTAATCAAAACATCCCATGTAAGAGAAATCACAAGAGATAGAAGATTAACTAAAAAAATTAATTTTATTTAAAACTAGAACTAGAAGTGTTCTTCATAAAACCAAAAACCACTTGAAGTAATTTGAATTAAACATTGTAAACAACTAAAAGCTTCACCTCTTAGGCCTAGCTAAGAGGTTTAGCCAACCATTAATAGGTTAAAATAAAGCTCAAAGAAAAAATTACTAAAAACATAAAAAAAAAATCAAGTTTGGAGAAGTTGCAGACGCTCCATAGCGATCTCCTTCACCTCCTACAACTTCCTTAGCCTTCTATGATATCTTTAGATCCACCCCTAGGTGTCCTTTTATAGTAAAGAGGCTCTACCGCCTCAGAATCTTCTAGAATTGTGCAATACTTACGCACTTGCGCCTTAAAAATCGGAGCTTGCTGAAGAAGTTGCTGAATTTCAGCAAATTACACTAGCTACTTGTTGGCTGACCGGTCTAAACCGGTCTAGATGGCTGGCCAACCGGTCTAGCAGAGGTCCAGAGAGTCCAGAGGGGTGTCCGACCTATTGGCCGACTGGTCTTGACCTATCTATCTTGTTTGGCCGACCGATCTAGCTTCTCTTTTCTTAGATTTTCTTTCTTTCGTCCTTCCTCTCTCTTCTCTCCTTGCTTTCTTCTTTCTTTGGCCCACCTTGGGTCTTCATCAAAGGCTCCTAAATATGTCTTTTAAGCATCAATGGAGTAAAGTCTCTCTCTCAATCATACATTCACACAACATGCATTAGAAGGGTCTTTTAAGCATGCAAACCATGCATATAATTAATGTGATGTAATAGGTTGGCAAATGTATAAATTGGAGGTTCAACAACTAGTTTGGCCATCCTTAATCGATCAAGGTCGGTCGACGGAGATCGATCTAGTCAATCGATCGACGGACATCGTTTTATTGTTGTTTTTGGATTTCTGATTTACAACAGCATTGCATCTCTTTTAAGTCTATCTTATCATGTTTAATTAAGGCTCTTAAGACTTGTGAAGATGAGTTAAGATTTACTATTAAGTATAAGTCATCTAGAGGTAAAGTTGTTTTGGAACAAGGGTCTAAAGCTAGGTTTACCAAGGCACCTCAAGATTTACCTATGTTTTCAGTCTTGATGCTTCGAGTCTTCAATCTTCAAGTCTTCTTATGGAAGCCCAACCGACTCAAGACACACTAGCTCATGTCATTGACAAAAATTGAGGCACTAACAGAGGACTCAAGAAACTTCAGTATATAGCCACATGAGTTATAAGGTGTACGTGAGAACAACACCATTGAATACGTGCTACAAATTGAGGTTTACCATCTCCTAATGTGTATAGGGCTGATGATAATATGTTGTGGTACTCTTTATGCACCAGGCATGTGTTGGAGTTTAATTTCTATTTCTAGGTTGTTAGTAGATTATTTTGATATTCACTATCCGAAATTAGAGTTTTACTATGACTCAATAACCTCATTTTTACATGAGAAAGTTTGGTTTCGGATTTGTTTACTTTTAACGTAAAATATGATAATGCACCTCTGACATTATCTATCATATTAAATGAATATATTATATCTAAATCTACAAAATGGCACGTGACTTATATCATATTAGAAATGACTATATGACAAGACCGACTCGTTTTGATCTGTTAAATTCTTTATCCAGAATTGATCTGCCATTTTGTGGACACATGTGTCTATTATGTTCTTTAGCTAAAATTAATCTGTCATTTTGTAGACACTATGTGTTTGTTAGGTTTTTTTTCCAAAATTAATCTGTCATTTTGTGAACACTATTTGTCCAAGAAGACTACTAAGAAATCATTTTTTAAAGTGGCTAGGTTCAAGTGTGTGCTAGCTAATGATAATCCATTTAAATATCTATGGACCTATGAATATACGTGCTAAAACTGGATGCCAATACTTCGTCACTTTCGTTGATGATTACTCATTTTATGGATATGTATATCTCATCTCACACAAATCTAACTTTTTAACTATTTTTTCAAACACAAAATTAAAGTAGAGAATCAGCTTAAGAAAAAAATTAAAATCCTTATATCTGATAGAGGCGATGAGTATACATCTGAAACGTTTAAATCATACCGTGAAAACATTGTTATCGTCCAGTAGTACATGATAACTTATACAACACAACAAAATAGAGTTGCAAAAAGAATGAACAAGACATTGTTAAACATGATTAGATTAATGATGGCACATACCAATCTCTCTACCGTATTTCAAGGAGACGCACTACTTATAACCATCTATATCTTTAATAAAGTCTTGTCCAAATCTGTTCCTAAGGCCCCATATGAGATGTAGACTGGGAAGAGTCTTTCTCTAGCCGACCTACACACTTGGGGATCTTTGGGATATGTTTTTTTGTCAAATATGCATAGATATAAACCTGATAGTAAAACCATTGAGTGCATATTCGTAAGGCATATCATGACCTCAAAGAGATATGTTCTTGTTTATGAGGACCGTCAAGAATGGACTGATATAGAATTTTAGGATGTAACCTTTATCGAAGACAGATATCCTAATCGAAAAAAGTAAAAAGTTATGATAAAACTTTTGAAATCTTCAATGTAACTTAGGAGAGTAGGAGTTCCAATTCTCATAATGGATATGCTTCTATAGTTCGTCAGGACAGTGAGAGTACATCTCAATATGTTCTTGAATTACATAGAAGTAAAAGATGATTCATTCCCTAAAGATACTTTGATATTAAGGGTAAGTCTTACTTTTATGTTGAAGTTAATGATGATAAACCTAATTTTTATTAGGATGTGTTATTACCTCCAAATTAGCTGATTAAGTAACTTTCATAGATGAGGAGATCAGTTCCATAAAAAAGAACAAAGTCTGAAAACTTGTAGATATATTTTCTAATTACAAAACAATGCCTAAGGAAGAAGACAATAAAAAGCCGAATATAAAAGACAAAAGGTTAAAGATAAGACAACAACATCTACTCAAGTACTCAAGATTAAAAGAAAGGTAAATGGTATAATGGACAAGTATAAAGCACGATTGGTTACCAAGGGTTTCACGCAGAAAAAAAGGCATTGATTACAGGAGATTTTTTTTCACTTGTTGCAAAATTCTCATTGATATATATGATCTACCCATTATCGCAAGTTTAGACTTAGAGTTATATTAGATGGATGTAAAGACCACATTCTTAAATGATAATTTTAATTGAGAGATATGAATGCAACAACCCGTAAGATATATAGACAAAATACACTCAAAGAAGTCTGCAAATTGTCAGAATCAATCTTAAAATTGCGTCGGATCGTCTAACATGACACTCTATGCTAATCACGGAAGCTTATAGCAGAGCTTAGAATTACGGCTAAGTTCTAGAGAGAGAAGGGGGGGTGGGGTGAAAAGGACCATTTAAAAATCTTTGCCTAATTTAAAATAATTTAACCATTAAACTAAATTAAGAAAATTAACACTTAAGCTTCCAAGCCCAACTGAATCCAATCACAAAGACTATAAAAGATCTAACTATTTAGCGACTAGTCGAATCACATAGATTACAAAAGATTCTACCAATTAAGGACTAGTTATGTGCACAAGATTGGACTACTAAGGATAAGACAATAAGCATATAGTTTAAAGACTATAGACTATAAAGGATTCAACATGATGAACTTGAGTCTATAGAGGATAGTGAAAATACATCTTGTGTGTGATTCTACCTATTAAGAGCATAGCGTTCAATTCAACCAAACATTCATATAATTCAACAATTAAGACAATATATAGATATAAAAATGCTCAAAAGACAATCTCAAATACAAGCATATACAGTGGTTCGACTACTTGTCTACTTCACTCCCGGTTGTCGTACTCATCCCTTGAGCACACCGGATTTCACTAAGGAGTTTAAATCAGGTTCCTCCCAACCTCAGAGTTTTAAATAGGTTCCTCCCAACGTTGGAGTTTTAAATAGGTTCCTCCCAACCTTTACACGGAGGTTTTGGCACAGGCTTGCCTCTCAACCTAAACAGTGATTTTATGGGTTCACCTCCCAAGCCAGGTGTTTGTGGGTTCCACCCAACGCAGGAGTTTAAACAAGGTTCCTCCCAACCTAAGAGTTTTAACAAGGCTCCTCCCAACCCTTCAGTTTCAATTCAGGAACCTACAATGGTTTCTCAGGCTAACCAATAACCTACAAGTACACACCCGTGTTGGTGGCTCCTCTTAAAGACTTACGTTGTTTTCAATAAGTTAACCATCAACTTTAAACTCATACCCAATCCTACCAAAATGAATGAGTGCTAACGGACTCTCAAACTTGACACTTACTTGTCAAATTGAGTCATTTGTTCAGCGCCGCTTGGGTTACTTGATCCTCGCTCTCCCGTGCTTCAATCATCTCCCCGGTATTCCCCAAATCTTCTTGCCGATGCTTTGTCAATGCCTCAGCTCCAACGATTAATCGCCTTGCATATGATCTTCGTGAGATGACCAAGGTAATGGGAGGTGGTGTGAATTCTGTACAACTGATAGGATTGGGTTGCCTAGAGGAATTCTACCTAATTTGCTCTCTATAGAGGTGTAACGTCCTGAAAATTCACCTACTTGAGGTGATATCACAAGGGCTATGCGTATAGTTACACTTTGATTCGAACCCGTCTGTTACCTGATTCCATTGTCCTACGGTGGGGCCCTGAATATTTCGATCATCTGTGGGATTCTTAATAAATCACCGAAAGACTTGAGATTTGATGTGGCCCTTCTTCTTTGTGGGCTTGACAACCCACGCGGACGTTATGCCGAACCAAGGGGCTGGGCCACTCGACTTAGGTTCCACATAGGGGGGCACATGAGATGTGTAAGTCACCTAGGATAGGTAACTTATGTATGTCCTTTTGAACATTGTCCACATAATTAAATCTGAATCGTTGAAATGTCGTGAGATTTAGGTCCCCTATTACAAATAAATTCATAAGATATTCCCTATTACTGCTCGTCCGATCGTGGCACGACGATCGTTAATCGCGTATCACACTGTGGCAGTTGATTGCCACATCTTATCTGTGAGATATGTCGGCCCATAGTAGATCTCAACTTGACTGATCATATGACCGGTTGAGTTTGGGTTGTGTAGGACCCAATGGGCCCTATTAAACAAATCAGTCCTCCAATGGACTAAAATTTCAATATTGCAAATCATAGGGCTATCCAGATCTTCCTGGACCTATAAATAGGAAGTGTTGAGGCATTTCTCTCCAACACAAATACCCCTTTTGCTGGAAGAAGAAATGGAGAGCTAGGATAACTTGAAACTTTGAGGAATTAAGTGTTTGGCTTGAAGGCTTGAGGCTTGTGACCCTACCTGTTGCTTCATCTTTATTGTAGTCCTGAGCCGCCGACGATCGTATTAACCTATTGTCAGAATCGTTAGTAAGTTAATTCTCATATTTACTTAGCCCGATAGTTACAATTAGTGCTACAAACCCTAACCTAATCAATTTTGTGATTACAAGATTGTAATCTGTCGTCCCTTAATTGATCTTGTGAAAATCATACCAAACCTTAAATCCTAAGGTGCGGGACTATGTTTATAGGTTTGCGCTTATCAAATGATGTTAGTTTAGAATTGATATGGTCGCTAGATTAGGCACAATCGTTGTTGTTTGTTTTGAGATGAGATTAAATGCAATTATACTGTTTATTGATTTCTATAGCCAACATGTTTCATGAAATGTTTGAATGAATTAAATTGCCTCATAACTGCGTTTTCATGATTTTTTATTGTGGAGCATGTTCACATATGAATAGGATTTAAAATAATTATGTATAATTGTCGATTAGGATTTTTCTTAAGTTTATTTATTGTGAAATTTCAATTAAGTATAAGATGAGATGTGATGTGAATTGATTGGCCATAACCTCTGAGACAGGTAACCTGATTTATCGGTCACCCGAGGCATACCTAGTTGGACAGGGAAAGATGGATGGTTGACGGTAGATCACTACGCGGGTCTTAACTGCCCACGTCAAACCAAATGGAAGTTTGTGTATCAATCAGTTCCGTCTCAACTATGGCAACTTGGATGACTGATGGTTGTTGTAACATAGTCCACCGAATTCGAGGTTCCCATGGGCTGCAAATGTGTTAAGTCCTTCGATAACCGAATGTGCAATATAACCCTGACAAGTCTCTTGGGCCGATTATGGTGGTATGGGACGCCGTGACTAAGTCGTCGACCTATGCTAGGGTGGTTCACATTCCCATAATGTCCTTGGAGCAATCTGGATGATACCCGCCATATCGGTATGATTGAGACGGTTGGGAGGATTCCATACTTATCAGTACGGAGGGAACCATATATGTTTGTAGAAGAAAAGGGGATTCACGGTTTGCGGGCGATGACCGACGTTGCACCGTCGGAACCATGTGACTTAGATTTGGACCTATGATTGGACCCAGTACTTTGAATTCCACAAAATGCTGTTTGAGAGGAAAATGATAATACAAAACCTAATCGTGCATGCATGTCATGGATCACTTAGGTAACTGTTCTACTGTTAAAGGTCAGGATACCGAAGGATGATCCACATTTATCTTCATATTGGAGGTTCTGGGGTGTCTGGTTGCTTGATGTGGCGCCATCCTATCTCGTGTTCCTCATTATTATCCGGAACATTCATGGTATGCGAACTCATGTCATTCATACATTAATCCACTAGATTAGGAACCTTGTTGTTTTGCTTGAGGTCAATGTCTGAGTTGCTTTATTTGATAATATGTTAAACTTTGAAATATAGTTCTCACTGAATTGATCACTCACACCCGCACCTGGGTCGGTGTTATAACACACCCTCAGATAAATTATGATGGATGCAAGTGAAATAGAAGAGGAGGTGTTACAGGGCGAGTTTGATGACTTCGTCGAGTCCTCCTACTTCCAGTTTGCCAATGATCAGATCTAATAGAGAGACCTGGCCCTGTTGGCCTCGTGGGGAACCGTGGGCTCTAGTCTGTAAAGGATAATGTTTTAAATACTTTTCCTTTGGGTTAGGTGAGGCCACCCGTAGTGCGTGTGCCTCACATTTTGGATGGTTTTGTTTTGTTAAACAAGGATAAGTTTTACTTTTAAATATTCCAATTCAATGCTTAATTTAGTTTTATGCTTGTAAGATGATACTAAATGATTAACTAAATGTAAATCATGCTTCCGCAAAGCAACGGTAATACCCGAAATCACAAGGCCTGACGTCACATTCGGGTCTTGAGATTTGGAGCGTTACAAGAGATTTAGACAAAGGATCTACATATGGTTAAGGTGTCTAAAACATCTAGAGATCAAGAGAGAGCAAGTTCATCTTCATGTGAGCTTCAAATGCTCCATTTTGTGGTGAATCATAAGGAAGATGACTTGGAGATGTTAAGATTAAAGCCTAATAGTATGGGCAATGTGGGTGGCTTATAATGCTCTCAAATCTCTCTACCAAGACCTTAAACCAAGCCCAGCTATTATATAAAGAAACCTCCAACGGATACAAAACGGCTGAAAACGACTAGTTGCAGATCGATTGACACTCAACCATGACTGGTTGGACAGGGTCCACAACCTGTCTAATTAGGCCTGGATAGATAGTCTGCTTGATGTCCTAACAAAGACCCTAAGCGACCGGTCATTGACCAGCCTTTGACTGATTGAATTTAGCCAGGGACTTGGGTCTCCTTGTTGTCTCGTTTCTGACCTCTAACGACCAGTCGGCTAGAGCCTACGACTGGTCAACAGACACATGAGTTCTGCTGTTTAGTTTATTTTTTTTCCAGCAGCTTATGAAACTTCTTGGGCCTATCTTTGGGTGATTTTTTTAGATGCTTTAAGCCATTCTAAGATGACTAAAAGTATACCTATTAGGTCATGTCATCTAGAAGTTTAGGTTTTGGGTTAGGTTCAAGGGTTTTGGCTCACCAAGGCATCTCATTTACCTATTTCTTCTTCCTTGATGCATCAAGTTTACTTGAGTCTTCGGTCTTCATCTTCTGTGGGCTCAACCAACACTTAGACTCACTGACCTATGTAATTAACAAATAAGGTGCACTAGAATGCCATAGAAAACTACACTAATAAATCTATGGATGAAGCAATCTTAAAGATAGTGGTGCATAAGGTTCCACTTAGTCATCACCACTTTTAGGTTCACAATGATTCAAGAATATCATTGTATGTATATGAAGCAGTTTGAAAGTTATTTTCTATTACTAACTCTATATGTAGATGATATCCTGCTAGTTGATAATGATTAAAGATTAGTTGCTCTTGAAGTTTGAGATGAAAGATCTTGATGAAGCCAACTTTATTTTTGGAGTAAAGATCATCAAAGACTGCCCTAGAAGATTCTTAGGTTTGTCAAGCCCTACATATAGAAGATCTTAGAATGATTTAGGATGAAAAATTTTAAAGCTTTTGAAACCCTTATGGAAGAAACTACTAAGCTAAACAGGAAATCGTGTCCCCAGACTGAAGCTGAGAAATTGATTATGTCCTCAAAACCTTATGCAAGCGCAGTAGGCAACTTAAAATATGTCATACTTTGCACTAGATCGGATATTAGTTATGTCGTTGGCATAGTCAATCGTTATTAAAGTAACTCGAGACAGTCCCATTGGCAAACTATCAAACGCATACTCCACTATATAAGATAAACCAAGGACCTGATGTTGTGTTATGAAAGCATGAATCTTAAGGTTAAAGAATATTCTGATGCCATATGGGGTAATGATGCCGATGAGAGAAAGTCTACTTTAAGATCTGTCTTCTTGCTCAAATGGGAGATATCTCTTGGTTGAATAAAAAAAAACAGACATCTGCAACTCTGTCATCTATGAAGGCTAAGTATATTGCATATGTTGTTTTGTAGTTGAAGAGTATATAGGTTTGCATATTCTTACAAGATATAAATGTTGTACCGGACATTCGTGTGCCTGTATCATTGAGGATAAATAACATCTATGACATTGACTTGGTGAAGGATCCCAAACACCACCAGAAATCTAAGTGCTTTAAGATCAAGTATCATTACATCCGTGATCAAGTGAGAGATAAAAAGGTCACCCTTAGTTACATTCCCACAAAGGAGATGTTAGTTGATACCATTATGAAGCCTATAGCCGACGATTTATTATAAGTTCATGTTAGGCAGATAGAACTGAGAAGAGCTTGAGTGATATGATTGTATCGTGTACCTTTTATCTTTCATTAATGAATAAATTCTTTTCATATAATATTGAACACTATTATTAACTAGGTGTGTAAATCCTCAACATTTGCCTTGATATGGTGTAGGATCTCTACCTTTGTCGGTAAGTCGATCACCCACTCGCATGGGTTAACCAACCTTAAATGTACAATAGAGATACAATCAGGATGATATTCATATGTTGAGTTGTGAAATGCCCTCTATGGTGAATAATAGAGAATGAGGATACGAGTGAGTTATATCCACCTTTAGTTCTAAAAGATAATTAAAGAAACGATTGTTCAAGTTGAATAACATAATTGCTACATTGCTCTTCTATATGATTAATTCTATGGCTTGAATAAAATTTAGGTCATAATGAGTCATACCTCATGTGAGACTCCCTGCATATTGTAGATCCGAAATATGTCTAGTATTGTATACTTTACGATGTGGATTGTAGCCACGTGTTAGGACCTTTTACTTATAGATTTTTTTATTCGATCTGATCATTGCGATATGCGAGTAGCCAGTTTCATACGTGAATCTTTGTGTCTTTAATTACCTTCCTCTTGTGTACATAAAGATGAGATTGAGTGTCATTACTTTAATGGACGATGATGGATGCCCTTGATTAGTTGGACTCGCTTATGCTGGGAAATTAACTTAATTGATTTCAAATTACACATTCGTGTAGGGAAGATCCTGTGACAACTAAACCAAGTTTATAAAATTGTTAATACATACTTGAAGACTTATTTGTCAACAATATCGAGTTTTTAACAGATTTTTTTGCAAAAAAAAAGAAATTATTTTCAAAATTATATACAATTATAATATTACTTTAAAATTATTAAAATTAATATTTGTGAAGAGTTGAGTTTTCATAATAACTTAATAAGTTAGATAAGTGCCTTTGTTGGTCGAGTACTCCAGATTGGGGGTTAACTTCATCCAGTATGGTCATGCGGACTAGGATAAGCATTGCAAAGCTTGAGTTATTAAGTGTTGATTAGGTGATCGTGATCATTTAGTACTCAAATACCTATTGAGAAAATAATAATGTTTTAATCAGTTCCACGCTTGTGATTTTTTTATTTTAATTGTTATGAGATGGGTTAAATGGACATTCTATGTTGTGCCTATCCTACAATGTGATTGAGTGAGAGATGTTGGATATAAGCCTATAAGGCCCACTTTTTGACAACTACTAGTGGGTGGGACCTACGTATTATCCTTTCTGATTTATCTCCTAAATTTGAACTTGAATTTTAAATATTTAAGGTTTAAATTCAATTTCAAACTCAAGAATAAGATATTATAAGATTGATTAAGACCGAATAACTTCTAACCTCATCCAAACTTCCTGACCATTCTCTATAAAAAAAAATGGAAGATGTTCTCTCGTTAATCTCATCCAAAAGTCATGAATTGAGAGAAAATAGAGAGACATGGTATATTCATGGATCCTATCCATCTAGCTCATCCCTTATAAGATCTAAAGTCATTGATCATAGCCCAAGGCCATCTTAACCATAGAATCGGAAGGGTGATTAGACTTTTTTTCTCCCGTATTGATTAAGTGAACCACTAGACGTTCATTGTCTATCTTTGGCTTTGCAAACGCTCCAAAATCGTGTAGACCATCGGATCCTGCAAGCCCACCCATCTAGGTCGTCTTTCACCATGTGCCACGATTCCCATTGGTTTTGGAGCCTAGCATGATGGTCTATCATTTTATTCTTAAAAAATGTTATCAGAGCTAATTATTAGTGTAGTGCAAGCCCCCGGAAGAGGTGATTAGCATCCAAAGTTGCACTGAGTGGAAGATTAACATCCAAAGTAGAATTTGAGGCAGAGGCCTACTGAATGAACTGCGAGATCTATTATGATCACCACCATCTTCTTTGTGTAAGAGGGATTGAAGTCACCATAGGGGCATTGGACTGATCATTTCTCCATAATGAAGTGTTGGGGTGGCACATGTGCCAACATGACGTGTGTGATATATTGGCCATTCATCGAGTGGGGATCATCTTGAACATACTTGGGCCCAACCAAGCTTGTTCATGCATTGGGGAGATCAACCTAATGAGAATTGAAGGTGGAATAGATACGACCGTAGATGCAACAAATTACATGATCAGTGGACTAGTTGAAGTAGTAAAACTTAGTAATTTCACCCAATTCGGGAGTAAATTGAAATTATTGAATCTCTCCCAGTTAACCTAGATATCCTATAAATTTACGTGCAATCTTCAAAATGATGTTGATAGGTAGCCACAATTGGATTGCCGTTGCCTCACATACTTGTAATTTTCTTCACATGTGCTAGGTGGGGTTGACGTCTAGCATCCATTAATAGGCTTTGATTTCCAGATGGTGCCAGTAGTAATCAGATTGTTGCTAGCACAAATTTTTGTACTCTAGCTTTGACTGCTGGGTTTAGGTGGCTCACTAGTGTCCTTATATTATTTTGGATGAGGCTATGAGATAGTTTGATGGGTTTGTACACCCAGATCCATAGCTCAAGTGGCAGACCCAATGAAGATAGCCTTGTCTCAACGCCGAGATCATGGCATCGATTCCTAGCTAACATTACGGTGTGTGACTAACAGGTGCTGGGTATGAAATTGTGCATTTTGGTTCAACACACTTGTAAAGGCGCCTACGCGTACGGAAGCTTAGAGGAGAGCAACTAGAATTATGGCTAAGTCCTAGAGGAAGGAGGGGGGTGATTAGGACCTTTTGAAATTCTTTTTGCCCACTTAACAGTTTTATAAAATTAAACTAAGCAAGAACCCTTCGGCTTCTAAGCCTAAGTGGGTCCAATCACAAGACTAGCATATGATTTAAGCAATAATCAACCTAGTCTAAGCACGCATAGATTATCAAATTATTAAACTAATCAAGCTCATAAATGCAACTTAAATAGACTATGAGATGATGGATTATATAAGCTCAAGTTTATTCAAGGATTGAACGTACATCTTGTGTGTGTGAATGTGCCTACCAAGTGCCTAGCATACATTATAATTAAGAATTCACAATTAAACAGTTAAACATAATGCATAATGAGAAATGTGCTCAAATACAATCACAAATACAACAATGTATAGTAGTTCAACTTTAAGTCTATCCACTCCCTGTTCAAGTACTCAACCCCTTTGAGCACACCGGCATTCACTAAGGAGTTTAAATCTGGTTCCTCCCAACCAAGGTGTTTTAACTCGGATCCACCCAACCAGAGAGTTTACAGGTTCCTCCCAACCTACACATTCACACCCGTGTTGGTGGCTCCCATTGGAGACTTATTTACGCTTACTCAAGCCAAGGTCTTACAACCGGACCTCAATTTAAACTCCATTTATGAGTCAAGGTCTTACAACCGAACCTCAATGGTTTTAAGCTCTACAACTAAGCCAAGGTCCTACAACCGAACCTAGTGTTTACTCCCGTCGGAGGCTCCCCACTTGGAGACTCAATTTGACCCTACAACTGAGTCTAAGTCCTACAACCGAACCTATCGAGTTTGAAGACAAACTCTACACTCAATTCCCCACGGGAAGAGAGTGGATGAATTCTAACAAATGACAACCTTACTTATCGAATTTGAGCCCCATTGTGCGCAGCTTTGGATTACTTCTTCTCGCTCTCCCGTAATCGAATCAGCTACCCTTGTGCTCCCCCGATCTTTGACGTTGTTGCGTCGCCAATGCTCCAGTTCCAAAATCGACTAACCTCGCATATGATGCTCCAACGGAGATGTCCATGGTGTTAGGAGGTGGTGAATCCTCTACAAATGGTAGGAAATGGATTTCCTAGAGGAATACACCTATTTAGATTCCTAGGTGTTGTTTAAACAAAGAATATACCTATGATTAAGGTGTCTAAACTCTTAGCAATCAAGAGGGAACAAGCCCATTCTCATTTGAGCATTGAATGCCCCAAGCTTGTGATGAATCACAAGGAGAATGACTTGCAATGGGTTAGAAATAAAGCCTCTAAAGGTCTTCAACAATGGTAGCTTCTATCTCCTCAAAATCTCCCTCTTAAGCCCAAAAATGAATCCTCCTACCTTTATAGATTTTCTTCCAATAGTAAAAAAGGGCAGATTCGTACATCTCTGATTGATCGGAACATTGTCCGATTGATCAGAGGTCACATCCGATTGATCAGAGACCTGTCTGATTGATCGAAAATCTATCCAGTGAATTTTTCAAATTCTCTGGAATAAATTTTGACTGATCGGAATCATAGTTCGATTGATCGAAAGGACTCCATCCGATTGATCGGAGGTCTATTTGATTGATCGAAAATCTGTCCACGGAGTTTTTCAAACTTTTTGGAACAAATTTCGATTGATCAGAACATCTGTCTGATTGATCAAAGTCTCATCGGAACCACTATTCGATTGATCAGAGATCAATCGAAAACTGCCGTTTGGGTTGATTTGTTTACAGCAGCTTTTCACCTCTTTTATTAACCTAATTTATCATATTTTTCTATATGATCTAAGGCTAATAAGGATGACTAAGGGTATTCCTAGTTGGTCCAAGTCATCTAAGAGGTTTTGGTCCAAAAGGTTAGGGTCACCAAGGCATCTCATTTACCTATTATTCTTCCTCGATGCTTCTTGTCCACTTGAATCTTCGGTCTTCAGCTTACCAAGGCTTAACTAACATTACAACACATGAACTCACGTGATTGACAAATAAGGTGCACTAGTATGCTACAGACAAGTGCACTAACAGGGTGTATTAATAAAAAAAAGGAAAAGAAAAAAATTGATGGGTTTGTGGTGGTGAGTTCTTAATAAGTTTTTTTTTTTTTTTAGCATCCATTTTGCTTCCTAAGGTATGTCACACAAACTTTAGATCAGGATAAATCTTGTGGAGGAAGGTAAACATGAGCTTTCGAACCAGATGGATGGTGAAGATTATATATGCACAATTTGGATGGGGCCACATAGTGGAACACATGGTAACTTCAGGTGAATTTAAACTCATGTTGAAAAATGAATAGATGGCATGGATGTAGAATACATTCATCAAAGTAGGAGTGAATGTAGAATACATGATTCATCAAAGTAGGACCCACAATAAAGACTACACCGTCTTGTGTAAAGCCAGATCGCACTAAATTGCTTTCCTTTTTTATACCCCTGCCCTTCTTCAGCTAGGACTGGGCATAGTGGCCACCGTGATGTACATGTTTTATCCACACCGTCTGCCACCATGATGTATGGGTTTTATCCACTCTTCTGTATCATTTTAAAATATAGGTAGCAAAACAAAGACACAAGTGGTCCACATAATGGGGATTAAACTTTTATAGTTGAAAACTTCTTAGGGCCATGAAAGTTTTGGATTAAGTTGATATTTGTTATTTCCCTTCATCCAGGTTTATGTGACTTTATGGACGCATTGTGCCTTCTTTGCATTGGTCAACTTAAGCGCTTTAAGAGCCCTTCTGTTCCCCCAAACACTTCACACCTCTCTTCAAAATGTACTCTCTCTTCAAAAAGCAATCCCTCAATTGCTTAACTTTGAAATCTACTCTTTGTTTTTCTCTTAAACAAAAAAAAGAGAAAAAAGAAAATCGACTTTTCTCTCACGTGGTATCTTTTTTAGTTAATAAACTATCAAGAAACTGGACCCTCGTTCGATAATTACTCTCTCTCTCACGTCAGTTGCTTTGTTTTCTTCGATAAAAACCTGAACGTGCTTATTGTTTCAATATCAATTTTGGAAAATTTCATCATTTTATCTTTTCGGGTGGAAAATTTTCTTACATAAAAAATGAGGCTGCCCACGGGGTGCCTTTACTACCATGTACTAAACATGACCACCTTCAACTGGCAATGCATGTATTCCAGACCATTCGAGTTGTGGACCACATGAGATGGTACTAGCATAGCCAGAACAAAATGTTCAGGCGGTGCCTCATATGAGGCTTTCACATCTCCTATTAAGTGACATCAACATCTCCCTATGTTAAGCCTAGTTCTTCTAGGTTTGCTACTTCCTTTTAGGTTTTGCTACTTTCTTTTATGTAGGTCTATTTAAGGAGGACCACAGGTTAAAGAGACATATTCTATTGTATCATATTTTAGGGTATGCCTTAGTGGAACTTCTTATATAGAGGAAGAGTGAGAAAAATGTAAGTCTTATACTTCTGATACCTTTTGTTTTAGTGAAGAAGAAAGCTCTATGTTATCGTCTCATAAAATAAGCATATTGTCCCTTCTCTCTCAACTCTTGGGCTTTTTATTTAGCTATTTTCTTTTGCGGTTTTGGCTTGAGCTACATCAATCATGTGCGTGTATTTTTCCATAATAATTGGTATTAGAGCCAAAAGTTGAGAAACTTTATTAGCATTAGATTGGTGTTGGCATTTTGTTGCAATTGTATTTTAGATGGCTAGGAATGAGTTCTACTAGATTCGAGGTGTCGAAACTCAAAGGATCCAATTATATATGCATTACGAAAATTGACAATGAATGTAGTGTTGGGGAAGGAAGGTTGTGTAATTACAATAGAATGAAAAGAAAAAAAAGTCAATGAAGATGAAAGAAGAAGTATTTGAAGAGAAAAATCAATTAACCATGGAAGGTCTTCTTCTTGCACTAAATGATTCAGTTTTATTCAATGTATTCGATTAAACCACAACACAATGTTTTTGAAAAAAATTACGAAACTTAGATAAAGGAAAATCAAAGTTAAATACGATCTTTCTTTGATGGTAACTATATAACTTAAAGATGAAGGATCCTTCTTTGCAAGAATGCTTGAATGGATTTAATACCAAACTTAGCAGATTGGTGATGGTCAATGTAAAGATTGATGAGAAGAAAATGTCACATTTCTATTTTGTTCAATACTAGATTCATGAGATAGTTTAATTATGAATTTCAACAATAATTACGGATTTCAATATAGAGTCGATGGTGTCCACATTATTTACCAAAGAATATCATATAAAAAAACACATGGGAAAAGTTTTAATGATGTTATGATGGTCAAAATAAAATTTATTAAGAAAGGTACCAGTGAAGAGATCAAACGAGATCTAAGTCAAAAGGGAGCTAGACAGAAAAGTACATTGATTCACCTATGTAAAAATTACAAACTTAAGAAAGTAAATAAGGAAAAGCCTAGTTGAGAAAGATAAGTCAATCAAGGACAAAAATATTGTCATTATTGGTTCTATGAGAAAATCTAAGGTATCAATGAACCTTAGATTCAAATACTTCATTCCATATGACTCCATACAAAAATTGTTTCTATATGTGTGTGTGTGATGACAACATAATTTACATGAAAAATGATAGCACACAGTAAAAAATTTGTAGAGATTGGAAATGTTAGCATTATTATATTTGACGATATTAGACATATAATTTTTAGTGTGCGGCAATATCGAACCTAGGAACAAGTCTTATGTCAGTTTTTATCAAGAGGAAGCAGGGTGACATGGATATGTCTTCTACTTACGATATTTTTTGTTTTAATAAAGAAAAAAGCACGGTATTACCACCCGATAAAGTAGGCATATATTCCTGAACCACATGAATCTTTATTCCTCTTCGCCTCAAGGCCACCAACCGAGCAGACTGTTTAGAACATGGACGCCCTGCTCAGTACCATCTCCAACAATGGTGGCCCTGATTTGGATGGTGTGGATTCATCCAAGCGGTTTTTAGAAAATTTCATCTTTTTTTTTTTTTATTTTGGTGGGAAAATGGATTTTCTTATTACAGTTCCAATTAATCTTAAAGCTAACACCATTGGTTTTCTACTGTTCCAATATGAAATAAATTACAGCGCCAATATGTTCGGACATTTTAAAGTAAACACCATCTGTATTCCACGTTATTTCTAGCAAATCTTTTCCACAAAGCCGTACTTCCTTTTGGAAAAAGAAGAAATTGGATGTCTTTTTTCACCCATCGAAGTAAAGGATTCCGAGGTTATTTCCTTCATTACTAAGAAAACCTTTTTTCGTTTTTTTCTCATTTCTTTTGGAGAGTTTTTATATATTATCATCATTGGATTAGATTAGATGAAGAAGTTATTGAAATTTGCATAACTGGGTTGTTTCAGGTGTGAAGGAAGAATGATGATATCAGACTGTAGAAAAGGCCCATTTTTCAGAGATCCCAATTTGATCGATTTGGTCCTCTCGTGGAAAGGATGGAAGAAATCCAACGGTCGGAAAGGCGACAGAGATCCCAATTTGATCGATCTGGTCCTCTCATGGTCCATCGAAGATATTCTCGATGAAGAGCGCTACATGGACGAGGGCTGTTTGCTCTCTCTCTCTCTCTCTCTCTCGGCGCCCCTAATGATTTGTTGGAAGTGACACACATTGGAGGTGGACTGCGAGGGCATTCTGGTCTTTTTCCTCGGCTGTCCCGGTTCCTGTGTGTAAGCGGGAGCCGAGTTGCCTGTGCCCCGCTCCGACGGCAAATTCCCGTAGGTGGAAGCTACGTGGGGTCTACCCAGATGTCCGTGAGAAATCCACACTGTCCATCAGTTTCGCCAGATCATTTTAGGAATGTGCATATCAAGAAGTCAAGTGGGCCACACGACAGGAGCCAGTGAGTGTGTAAATGTGTACCGTTGAAACCTTTCCGGGCCCACTGTGATGTTTATAGTCCATCCAAAACTTTCACAAGGTCATTCCCACTGGGATGAACTGAAAACACTAATATTAAACTGATCCAGAAATTCTGTGGCCCCAGGAAGTTTTCAACTGTGGCCGTTGAATCCTCACTGTTTTTCGTACCGCGTCGCCGCTTGAGTTTTGGATTTCTCATTTTTTAGGCTAATGTGATCCGGATAAACTGATGGACCGGGTGGATTTCTCGTGAACATCGAGTTGGGTCCCAGATAGCTTCCGCGTACGGAACTTCCTTTTGGCGGGAGCGGATTATGTGAGGCCCTGCCTCACTCAAGACAGTGAAGCCCTTTCTGTGGGGCCCACCTTGATATATGTATACTGTATCAACATCGTCCATCCTTTTATCCACATAATTTTAAGGCATGATCCGAAAAATAAAACAGAACTAAATTTCAAGTAGATCATACCATAGGAAACAGTGATGATTGACCATTAAAAGCTTCTTATGAGCCACATATATTTTTGATCAAGCTGATATTTGTTTTTTACCTTCATCCAATATTGTTTAAAATTATCAATAGGTTGGATGGAAAATAAACATTACAAAAACATTAGGATAGGACTTAGGAAGTTTTTAATGGTAAGTGGTTTAATCACCACTGTTTCCTTTAGTATGGTCCACCTGAGATTTGTATCTACTTCCATTTTTGCCTATGTCTTAAAATGATATGGAAAAACGGATGGACAGCGTGGATATAGGATAAATAACTCAAGGCGGGCCCTATAGTAAGGGCCGCACCGTCGTGGGTAAGGCAGGGGCCGCACCTAATCCGCTTCCCCTGTTGGTGGCGCACAGGCAACTCGCTTCCGCCTGAAGGCATGCATTTATAAATTGAACACGTGGCTTAAACTATGCCATCGAAAATTGTGGGTCCCATTAGACGGTTTATAAACTACTTGAGAATCGTTAGTTTGGATCGATAAATCAATCTGGTTGCTGGGTTGTGAGTTGTGACCGTTATTCTCCAACTACGGTAGATTCCGGATCCACCAAGGTGGGTGTATCCTTGACCGTGGAGCCCAATGTGATGTATATACTTTAAATCCACACCGTCCATCCGTTTTGACTATTCATTTTAGGGCATGCTTAAAAAAATGAAGCTCGAAATCTTAGGTCGACCACACCAGAGAAAACAGTGGTGATTGAATACCCACCATTAAAAACTTCTTAAGGGCCACCGGAATGTTTATTTTCCATCCAACCCGTTGATAAGGTCACAAAGGCCTAGATGAAGGGACCATGCAAATATCAACTTGATCCAAAACTTTTGTAGCTCACAAGAAGTTTTTATGGCCAATCACCACTCCTGTGGCAGGTGCACGTGAATTTATCATGCTCTAAAATGAGCTGTCAAAATAGATGCACAGTGTTAACGTTGATTCAACTAAGCACATGACCATACGTATGATTTAAGGTCTTTATTTAAATTTTGTGTGCCATTACGATAGTGCAGGTGTGTCAAGAGTCTACTTGACTCAATGTTTATTGATCGTTGGTGCCCCCGTGTTCAGTCAATTGGTTGTAATCAGCGATCGGACAATTTGCTAAAGGGCAGGGGATAGTCCTATAGATTCTTTGTACCTTATGACTTTAGGACTTTTCTTTCATCAGTTAATATAATGTACTTTTCAAAAGAGCGAAGATGAAAAAATAAATATAAGAAAGGCTGAACAATATCGATTTTATTAATAATTGAATATTTAGCCGATTACAATTGACAGAGTAACAAAAATAACCTAGAGAAATAAATAAATGAGAGATAAATACCTAACATGTCCATAAAAACAGATGATCAAGGCGAATGATCAACAGAATGTGACCAAAGATATGTGATCGCTTAAATAAGAACTTAGTTGATCGGGATCCAACAACTTAGGGTTGTGAACATTTAATTTAATCTTATGGTATTGTAGCGGTGGACGCTGGATAGTAGCAATCTATGTTAAAATTACGTTAGGCTATGCTGGATAAAAAAAACGATAAATAAAAATAAACTAAAAAGTAAATAAATGTGTTTGGCATAGGCTTTGAGCTCTTCTTCACGTGCTCCTTTTATAGGGTGTCAAGGTGGCAAAACCATTGTCGGATTTTTTTGCTGATCCTAGATCCTCCGCGTATTCAAAATGATTTCCTAATAAGAAAGACTCCTCGCAGATCTTCTTCTTGTAGCTAATCTTTTATAAGGGATATTTGTGGCCTACTAATTAGATTTAAGACCAATCAAGGGAACTTCTACTGCTGATCACACACCTCAAATCAATCATTGCCACCAGATGATGCAATGAAACCACCTCCAACAGGACCTTAAACTCTCTCTCCTTTTTTATCATGGTACTAAAGGGGTCAAATCGACCATTAATTCCCTCCCATTCTCTTAATTCCAATTAATGTACAAACCGAGATTCTATTTATTTGGTATCCGTGCTCTCTTGATTTGAGTCCAAACCACAATCGGATTAAGTTAAATAAGGATCCAATCTCTAGATATTTTGAACCTTCATGAACTTCATAGGCTTTCCAAACGTCTCTGGAAAGATCTCCCATTTTAGAAGAATTATGAAAGACAGCCTTATTGAGTGTGTGGTAACTAGATCCGTGATAGGATATGTTCTCTCTGTAGGTCTTTATAAATGTGCCAAGCATGTTGCCTCATTAATTGGCACGTTAATAATATCCAACATGTCATCTTTTGATTTACATCTTCAAAGGCATGCATACCGATTCGTGATGTTGCATTAATAACGAAATATGTAATGCCAAAGGAAATTTGTCAGAAAATATCTACAGGGGTGAGTAGGATTTACACCCATTTCTGCCTGTACAGAATTTGTGATGTTGATATATGGCGGCTTTCTATCATCCATATTAGGGCATCAAAAAATGGGTGTTAACACACTGTGGATTTAAGGCACATACATAATGGGGGCTTTAGTTTCGGTGAATCCAAATGTTAACCACAGTGGTTAGCCCAAAAAGAATTCCTATGAAAGATTCTAAGGATAGAATACGTCGCCTTTGAACAGTTGCTGCATTTTCATTCTTAACCTTACATCTATTGGCCACCTACTGAAGGGTTATATTTTCTTGTCCATCCATAAGATCTGCTTCATAGGCTATTCACAGTAAGGCTCACAGTATCAACAGCTTGGATCGCTAAACCGTGGGCCTCATTTTGTGAAAACTTAAACAGTGACAACGCGGAGTTGGGCAAGCATTGCATGATGGTTTCATTTATTTATTTAAGAATTCGGGACGTGCTATATACCGTTACTTTTTCAGGAAGGTTTTCAAAAGAATACTCTATCCGCTACCTTTGCATATTTGCCTGTTGGTGGGTGCGCCAGCAAATAGGTTGGCTGCTTGAGTTGACCCTAGCTTAATGGTTATGTAAAATCCACTCCAACCACCAAGTGCATCACCTCACATTACATTAAGGGCCCAAAACTTAGCTCCAACAGTGATTCAAGTGGACTACTTGATTGGAAACATTGTACAGGGCAATGATTATTCTTGAAACTTTTTCTCTTTGTATAGCCCACCTGAATCACAGGTAGGCAAGATATTTAGGCCCCAAGCCTAAATTTTGGCGTAGCATCTAATGATTTTAGTGGACTTTATATAATTATCATGATCGGCCTATAAAAATAAAGGGTGGATGTATCTCTCAGCTGTTTTTTGTTTGGTGTGGCCCACCTGAATCACAGGTCAGCCAATCCATCTAAATTGTGGAGTCCACTGTCTCTAATATACATTCTAAAAATCAGATCCGCTGACCAATCCCATTGGATGGACACTTGTTTTTCGAAGTAAGACCATTGAATTTTTTTTTTTTAATAATTTTTAGCCATCCAATAAATGTCTAGCAATCTAAAAGTTAGATAACCAGATAAGAGTGATTTTTGGTAAATGACATATCTGAACTGGTACCCATAATTTGGACAGTTTATTTTGAATTAATTGCATGGCACACATGCAATTTATCAATTATTTCTAATAGTACGTGTATAGTCCATCACACTATGCCAAAGTAGTGGGAATTAAAAACTAAGGATGTTTTTCATAAGCCACCTTTATTCTGGTCTATAGTTCAAAAAAACGGTTACTTTTAAACTATTTCTCCAGAACCACCTATTATTTTCATATATGGTCCTTTTATTGCCCATGCAACTTGACTTACCTTTGTTATGGTCTATGGGTCGAAAAAACAGTTAATTTTAAACTATTTCTCCAGGACCACCAATTATTTTCATATATGGACCTTTTATTACCCATGCAACTTGACTTACCTTTGTTATGGTCTATGGATTGTAAAAAATAATTACTTTTAAACTATTTATTCAGAACCACCTATTATTTTCATATATGGACCTTTCATTGCCCATACAACTTTTGACTAACGGAAAGTTAATGTTAAATGAGAAAATGATAAATTTGCCCTCTTCCGAAGTGAATAACCATGATTTTATCCTATTCTATGTATAAGACCCATTTGAATGTGTTTGCATGGGGTTTTAATCATGGGGCCCACAGTATTCTTTGCTAAAAATCAGAGTCGTCCATCATTTTCTCATATGATTTTAGGGGTTGACCCAAAAATGATCCAGATTGGAAGCTCAAGTGAGCCACAAGTTATTGCATATTGAACCTTACCCTTCAAACAGGCATGGGACCACAAAAAAATTCATATCAGGTGCAGTGGTTACGTTCAGCCCACTGGGAAGGACATTCTGAACGGTTGAAAATACCATTTCAACTGTTTGAATGGCCTAAAAATATCATAAATGAAGCATAGATAGTTTTAACGGTGGTAAGACATAGATCCACTAGGACCCACCTTTTGCATTGGTCAGCCAGGATTTTAGGGCCACTGGCAAAAATTGTAGGCGGTTTGGATTTGCAATAAGCATTATGAAACCCACCAAAGCTAAGGATCAGTTCATGAAGACGTTATGTCTCTTACTCGTGTGTTCGTGGCAGATGGTCTTCCTGATAGTGGGGCCCATCGTGTTGTTTGCAAAAAATCGGAGCCGTTGCCATATCCCCATATGATTTCATTGCTTAGGCCGAAAAATGATGCAGATCAGAAGCTCAAGTAAGCCACGAGGCATTTAACAGTGCATATTAAACCCAGGCCTTTCAAACCATCATGGGGCCACACGAATTTTAGATTAGTGGCAAAAATCGGTGGTTACGTTCAGCTTACTGGAAGGGATATTCTGAACGGTTGGAAATGCCATTTCAACGGTTTGAATGGCCTAAAAATATCAAAACTGGACCACTGATAGGTTCAACAATGGTACCCACCTTTGCATTGGATTAACTTAGATTTTGGGCCCACTCCTAAAATGAGATGGCGAAAATGGTTGACGGTTTGATTTTGCGATAAGCATCATGAAAGTGGGGCCCCATAATTAAGGGTTGCATACTATTAACTAAGTAGCTTTAGCTTACTGAGTAAACTGTCTTGCCTGCTAGCCGATGACTGCGTTTCAACGGTAGGCCTCAGGTTTGAGTGCTAAGGAGACACACTAACCCCACTTATGGATGGGTGCATGGTGTGACTAATGTGCCCCAGCTAATAAGGTCGGGTGCCTTTGCATGACTAACAAAAAAAAAAAATAACTTACTAAGTAAACTTGTGAAGCTCACTGTGGATGTATGTGCCTTATCCATGTCATCTATCGACTTTTCTAGCTCATTTTTAGAGCATATTCATTAGGTCATACAAACATGGATGAAGGGAGAACACAGAGGTCAGGCATTGAATTCCTTGTTTTTGCACCGAGTTACTGTTGGTTGTGGACCTTTGGGGGCCCACTTGTGGACAACCACTTATGGATTGGGACCCATAGGAAGTGGATTGGGAACCATAGGAAGTTACCGCATCCTTTTCCTTCCGAGAATTTGATTTTCAAATTCCAGAGGTGGTTAGATGAGAAAAGGATAAACCTTATCTCATCTTACCATCTTATCCCTTTTATCCCTCGTATGAGTGTTATAAAAGGGAGAGTTCTCTTCCGATACAAAACACGAAAAAAGAAAAGTGTAAGTAATATACGGAAAGAAAAGAGATGAATAGGCTTCGAGAGTTCATCTGGTCCATCCATCAGATCTGAGCCATAGATCTGATCCGGAGACCATCTTCTCTGATCCCTCTGATCAGACCCATTTGTTCCTGTAGCAAATAGGTGGACGACTGGATCGCACCGTACATCCTCGGCTTTGCGAAAGTTCTCATCGTATAGACCGTTGGATCCTGGAGGCCCACACTTCCGCAAATAACTTTCAGTAGTATCAGAGCCAGGTTCGGCCAAGGCCTTTGCAGCAGAAACCCACAAGCGGAAGGCTAAAAAGAAAAAGTTCAAAGCTCGCAAGAAGGTGAAGAAGAACAATCAGGAACAGAAGACCGCAACCTCTCCTTCAAATCTCAAGAAGGGGAAAGGAAAGAGGAAACCTAAAAAGATAAGCATAACCTGTTTCGTCTGCGGAAATTCCGGCCATTATGCCCGTCAATACGCCCATAAAAAGACGGTAATTCCTCTATCACTAGACACTTTGTTTGTAGGCGTTTGTTCTAAGATCCTTTCCGTTGATATCCTATCTAACAAGTGGATTTTGAATTTAGGCGCAACAAAGCACGTGACACGAGATCATCGAGGACTCGAGGAATTTCGGCCTGTAGCAGAGAGGAGCTACAGAGTGTACATGGGGAATAATGCTGCTGAAGACGTGCTAGCTAGGGATTGGTGTTTATCATCTCCGTACGCGCGTAGGGCACACAATAACCCTCCATGATACTCTTTATGCACCGGGCATGCGTCGGAATTTAATTTCTTTTTCTAGGTTGTTAATTAATGGTTTTGATATTCGTTTTTCCGGGACAAGAGTTTCTTTAAGACTCAATAACCTCATCTTTGCATGGGGAAACTTGATTTCAGATTTATTTATTCTAGATGTAGATAATGATAATGCACATCTTGCTTTGTCTGCTACATCAAATGAACATGTAGTATCTGAATCTTTAAAATGGCACGCGAGGTTAAGTCACATTGGAAAGGACCGATGACAAGACTATCAAAATCTGGTCTGTTAGGTTCATTATCCAAAGTTGATTTGCCATTTTGTGAACATTGTGTGTCCGGGAAGACTTCTAAGAAACCATTCCCTAAAGCGACTAGGTCAAAGGGTTTGCTAGAGATATATGTGGACCCTTAAATGTACGTGCTAGAATTAGATGCCAATACTTCGTCACATTTATTGACGATTACTCGCGCTATGGATATGTGTATCTCATCTCACATAAATCTGAAGCTTTTGATTGTTTTCTCAAATTCAAAGCTGAAGTTGAAAATCAGCTTGAGAAAAATATTAAAATTCTTAGATCTGATAGAGGTGGCGAGTATACATCTGAAACGTTTAAATCATACTGTGCAAACGTTGGCATCATCAGACAGTACACTATGGCATATACTCCACAGCAAAATGGAGTTGCAGAGAGAAGGAACATGACACTATTGGACATGGTCAGGTTGATGATGGTACATGCCAATCTCTCTACCACATTCTGGGGAGATGCGCTTCTTACAGCCGTCTACGCCCTAAATAGAGTCCCAACTAAATCTGTTCCTAAGACCCCATATGAGATGTGGACTAGGAGGATTCCTTCTCTAGCTGACCTACGTCCTTGGGGATCTTTGGCATATGTTTTATTGCCTGCTCAGCATAGAAGTAAACTTGATAGCAAAACTATTGAGTGCGTATTCATCAGGTACCCAATGCACTCAAAGGGATACGTTTTAATTTATGAGGATCGTGGATGATGGACTGAGATTGAATCTCGGGACGTCACCTTCGTCGAAGACAAATACCCCAGCCGAAAGAAACAAAAGGTTTCCACAGAACTTTTTGAAATTCCCGATGTATCTCAGGAGAGTGGGAGTTCTGCTTTTGAAAATGGAGATACTCCTATAGTTCATCAGGACAGTGGGAGTACATCTCAGCAGGCTCCTAAGTTACGTCGAAGTGAAAGAGGTTTGATTCCCAGAAGATATTTCGATATCGATGGTCAATCTTTCTCTTGTGTTGCAGTTGACGATGATGAACCTGATTCTTATCAGGATGCGTTATTATCTCCGAATTCGGCTAATTGGGTAACTGCCATGGACGAGGAGATTGCCTCCATGGAGAAGAACAAAGTCTGGAAACTTATAGATCTGCCTTCTAATTGCAATGCAATTGGTAACAAGTGGGTACTTAAGATCAAAAGAAAGGCAGATGGTACAGTGGACAAGTACAAAGCAAGCTTAGTTGCAAAAGGTTTTACACAAAAAGAAGGTGTTGATTATGAGAAAACTTTTTCACCTGTTGCAAAATTTTCCTCAATCCGCATGATTTTGTCCATTGTCGCAAGTTTAGACTTAGAGTTATATCAGATAGATGTAAAGACCGCATTCTTAAATGGTGATTTGGATGAAGATATATACATGCAACAACCTATGGGTTATGTGGACAAAAGGTATCCAAAGAAAGTCTGCAAGTTGTTACGATCTATTTATGGGTTGAAGCAATCTTCAAGGCAGTGGTACATGAAGTTCCACTTAGCCATTACCACTTTTGGGTTCACAATGAGTGAAGAAGATTATTGTGTATACGTGAAACGGTCTAGAAGATCTTTTCTGATACTATCTCTATATGTAGACGATATCCTATTAGCTGGTAATGACATGCAACTGTTGATGATGTCTAAAGATTGGCTTTTCTCGAACTTTGAGATGAAAGATCATGGTGAAGCCAACTTTATTCTAGGAGTTAAAATCATCAGGAACCATTCTAGGAGATTCTTAAGCTTGTCACAAGCCACTTACATAAAGAAGATCTTAGAGCGGTTTAGAATGGAAAATTCGAAAGCTGTTGAAACCCCTATGGATAAAGCTATCAAGTTAGACAGGAAATCGTGTCCCTAGACAGAAGCTGAGAAATCGGCAATGTCCTCAGTATCTTATGCAAGCGCAGTAGGCAGCTTAATGTATGCTATACTTTGCACCAGACCGGATATTAGCTATGCAGTTGGCATAGTCAGCCGTTACCAGAGTAACCCGGGACAGTCTCATTGGCAAGCCGTGAAACGCATATTCTGCTATCTCAGAGGAACCAAAGACCTGATGCTGTGTTATGAAGGTGGGAGTCTCTAGCTCAAAGGATATTCAGATGCCGCCTGAGGTAATGACCCCGACGAGAGAAAGTCTACTTCAGGATATGTCTTCTTGCTAGGAGGGGGAGCTATCTCTTGGTCAAGCAAGAAACAGACATCCACAACACTTTCATCTATAGAGGCCAAATACATTACATGTTATGCTGTAGTTCAAGAGTGTGTATGGGTTCGCAGATTCCTACAAGGACTGGGACACCGTGTTCGTGCCGTCGGCCTACGCTGTGGCATTAAGCCTTCCTGTAGTGACCATAAGTTATTGTGAGGACGCCGGTCTGTTTTGGGTAAATCTGAAATAGCCGAGGTACTTATTTGAATAGAATGTTCTTGTATTCTAAATGTATTGGAAGTTGGAGAAGGGATTCGTGGGCTACTGGCGATGATAGACAATCGCAACGTCGGGAGCCAGATGGTCCTGTTCAGGACCTACTGTATGACATTAGTAATTCAGCATCACCAATCTTGCTGAATGAAATTTATATTAATAAAGGCCGAACTAAACATGCATACATGTCATCGGCAATCTCAGTGACTGTCTGACTGTTCGAAAGGCCAGGGCATTGATGATATCCTTCATACTTGCATTATGTGTATATAAGTTATAGTTGAAAGGACTAATGTATCAATTTTGATTCTGTTGTGACTGCTCGAGACATGCATTGTGTGCGAATTCATAACATTCATGCATTAATACAACTAGTTTAGGACTCTTGTATATTTTGTTTGCTCATTACCTATGCCTGAATGCTTGATAGATTGTTGAACTTAGAATTATAGTAGCATTGAGTTGATTACTCACCCCCTCAATCCTGAGTGGTGTTTTAAAAAACCAACCAGACTCTAATATAGAAACAGGTACTCTGGATGATGACGTCTTTCAGGATGAGTTAGAAGACTTTGTAGAAGACGTCAGTTACTTTCAATTCTCGGATGGCCGAGAATAAGATGCAATGGCATCTTATAGTTGGTGTTTTGAGGCCGTTTGATGGCTAAATGTATAATGGCCCAATTCTTTTGGACTTGTATTTTGGGGCTTCCTGTTGCGTAGGCCCCCTTATTTTGGATGATAATATAAATTTGTAAATTATAGACAAGGTATGCACTTATCTTTTGTCCTTACTTTAATGTTTATTTAGTTTTAAACTTACGACATGATACTATCAATCATAAATGCATTAATCACGCTTCCGCATGAGCATAGTGACACCCAAAATCTCAAGGGTCGAGGTCATGCTCGACTTTTGAAATTTGGGGCGTTACAGAGTTAGTATCAGAGCGTGAGTTTAGAGCTAAACTGGACCTTGAGTTATGGAGTTGACCAACCCTTTACGCCGACGTAATTTGGACTCTGTGGTTTGAAACTGTGGAACCTTAGGTTTTACCATGCATTCATCAGATAAGTATTAGTTATATTAAGTATTTTTTTTTTAGGATTCCTAGGATTCTAGTTGAGCTGATATATGGTTCCAGATGAGGTGTTAAGGTTCTAGGATTAAGAATCCAAGCTTTGGGCTTGATGTGTTGAGAAATGGAGAGTAGAAATGTACTTTTAAACGATGAATTTTAGACAGATTGGTGGCCCATAACCATTTTATACAAGTGACTATTTTTTTTTTCTCTTCCATTGAGATGGAAGAACTTTTGGTGGGCCACTAGTGTTTGAGTTGGAATAAGAGAGAGAAAGCAGAATGAGTGAGAGAGAGAGAGAGATGTTAGGAATTGGAAAAGGGGGCCAGCAAGGACCGGCTGACCGGTCGGACAACCGGCTGACCGGTTGGTGCTAGCCATGGAGTGGCCCTTTTTGGTGTTTTGGAAAGGCAGACGGCCAGAGACGACCGACTGACCGGCTATGGACGACCAGCCGACCGGATGACGCTGTATAATGGTGGAGAGGGGAGTTTTATTTGGATTTTTGAGAGGAATGTCATCCAGGGAGGATCGGCTGACCGGCCAGGACGACCGGCCGACCGGTTGACGCTGGACAGTGGCAGAAAAAGGGAGCTGAGTTGGGATTTTTTTTTAGAAGGAAACCACCCAGGGAGTACCGGCCGACCGGCTGAGGGCATCCGGCCGACCGGCTACCGCTGGATAGCCATTAGAAAGGGATGGATTTTTGGGATTTCTTTCAGGAAGAGGGTGAGTTAGGGGGATCCGGCCGACTGGTTATAGCCGGGTTTGACCGGATTTCAGTGACCGGTTGATGCTGGCTTGCATCCGGCTGGCCGGATTCAATTTAAAGGTTGTGTGGCACAACCGGTTAGACAGTGGCAACCGGTTAACCGGCTGTGAAACTGGCTGACCGGATTGAGGTGTATAAAAGGGGGCAACTCGTTTAGAAAGCCCTAAACCCATTTCTGTTTTCATAAAACCTTGCTTCCCTGTTTTCCTTTCCTCTTCAACATAGTACCCTAGCTCTTAAACCCCTTGTCCTCCAAGCAATGGAGGAAGTTTGAAAGAGAAATGGTGGCTTGGCTAAGAAAGGTGTGATTCGGAAGACGATTGCAAGAACCCACCAAATTTCTGGTAATTTTGGTTTCTTTGTTTCAGATTTTCTTTCATTATTTCTCCTTCTCCTTTATTCACCAACCCTAGCTTCCAAATTTCTCTTAACCTTGTCCAGATTTTGTTTCCATAGCTTCAACCTCTAATTCAAGCTTCTTCCTCTCTTCAAGGGCATCTTCTTCAAGAACTTCCAGAATTTCTCAAATCCATTTGGGGTTGGATTTCCTTGTTCTTGTTTTTGTGTGGATTGTGAATCAGTGTAGGGTTGTAATCATGGCAAAGAAACGTGCCACTACGGGGGAGGCACCACAACGGGAGCGCCGTTCTAAACGTGCGGAGGATGTTGTTGTGTCTGCTCCTATTCTTGCATCTACTCGAGGCAAGAAGACCCCAAAGCGAGGCCGAGGGGGTCCGTCTACCTCTCGTGATTTACCAGCGATGTCGAGAGAGTTGGTACCCGAGCAAACCTCACCCGTGTGCATGGGAAGATTTGCGAACCGTCCTGTGTGTTTTGAGGGATTCGTGGATAAGAAGATGATTCCTGAGAATCCTATGCTTGCTGGTCTGTTGGAAGTTGGTTGGGATTCCGTCCTCACTCCATACAGTAGTGTGATACAGAAATGGTAAGAAATTTCTACTCGTCTATTCGAAATCCATGTCAACAGCCGTTGGGGTTTGATGTTATGATTGGTGATAGATTGTTGCATGTTGATGTGGATGTGGCAGAGAGTGTTTCAGGTGTGCCGAAAGGTAAGGTTGTGATTCTTGAAAATGATTCCAAGAGACGGAGGTTCAGAGATGAGAGGACTACCTTTGTCTGTGGTGAACTTAAGTTGTGGGAACAAAAGAATAGTTGTTCGAAGGCATCGAAAATGCTTATGGAATTCAGATTACTCCACCATATCTTTATTTCAAATCTGTACCCACGAGTTGGGAATCGCACAGAAGTGTCCCAATATATGCTTGAAGTCCTTTATCGTGTGGGAAAAGGGGAAAGTATATGTTTTCGTCAATGGTTATTCGTCACATCCTGACAGCTGCAGCTCCTTCTAATCACACCAAGTCACTAGCATTCGGCCGTTTGGTGTGTAAGATAGCCCGACATTTTGGTCTTCGTAGTGGGCTGCATGTACAATTCGAGCCACGGACTGTTATCGGTCCAATCAAGATTGGATCTGTAGACCCAAATGAACTTCCTTTAGAACAGGTTGGCAGAGAAGAAGAGCACTTTGAAACAGAAGTAGGGAATGGGGAAGAGATTGATGAAGAATTCTTAGCCCCCTTGAACATAACAGAACGTCTAGATAGCATGCAAGAGGGGCTGACTAGAGTTGAAGAGCGACAAAAACACTTGAAAAAGAAAGTGAATAAGATGTATCGAATGATGAAGAGTATTTTTAGTTGTCTGTAAAGAGAAGGTGCACCACCACTTTCGCCCGACTCTCAGGATAAGGTGCACCACCACTTTCGCTCGACTCTCAGGATCAGTAGATCCGGGATATAGGAGTAATGTGTTTGTTGGTTTGATAGTAGTTGTGGTATGAAATAGTCTGTTTAGGAGTTTAAGAATTAGTTTTAGTTTCTTTTGGTTGTAATGAAGGAAGTTTCTATGGAGCAATGTAGGTGGAATGTTGAATATGAATGAAATTGTTCCAACTTTTGGTTTGTAAATACATCTCTTAATTATTCTGGCACATAGATATTATTGGAAGGAAATTGTGTCATATGTGATGTAGAGTTGCCTTTAATTGCGTATTATATGTCCAAACTACAGGACATGCCGCCTAAAAGTAGCCACACCTTTGTTCGACACCCACATGGTGGCTTGATGGAGGTTCCTGGCCAAGTGGCCTCTAGTGGGGCAGAGAATCCAAATGTTGATGTGGGTCAAGGACTTCACAATGAGCAACCACCCACGGCACACGATCATGTGATCGAAACAGATATCCATTCAACTTCTGGGGCAGATCATGTAACTATTCCAGGACTGCCACCACTTGATCATCAAGGGTTAATACCACCACCCATAGCCCAACCAGCCCCAGGTATGGACATGATAGCACAAATGTTATTGCTCATGCAACAACAACAACAACAGACTACTTTGTTGCAACAACAACAACAACAACAGAATGCCCTACAGCATCAGCAGACCCTTACTGCTCTGGTTGGGGCAATTACTCATACTGGGAGTGCTTCGACCTCCTCCCCTCGACCAGTGTATCAGGCCACCCCAGCCCCTCGAGAGGGTCCATTTGAGCGGTTCCAGAAACTTCGACCGCCCACCTTTATGGGTTCTCATAACCCGGCCGAGGCAGAGTATTGGTTAACTCGAATGTTGAAGATGGTTCAGCAGATGGAGTGTTCTGAACCGGAACAGGTGAATCTGGTAACATTTATGTTAGAGAAAGAAGCTGATATTTGGTGGAAAGGCGTCTGTAAGTCAGTCCCAAATACCTATGTATGGACTTGGGAGGACTTTGAAACTAAGTTCCATGACAAATATTATCCTCTCACCTACCGCCACGAACGTGAGAAACAGTTTCTTAGTCTACAAAAGGGAAATATGTCTCTAGCAGAGTATGAGCGTCGATTCACAGAGCTCTCGAAATACGCACCAACAATAGTGAACGATGAAGCGACAAAGATGCGTCGTTTCGCGACGGGTTTGAGGCTTGGAATACATACCAAGATGTGTTATTATGATATTTATACTTATGCTGGAATGATAGAGAAAGCCTTCCAATCTGAAAAGGATGGTATTCGTCTCTCACAGGCGCGATTTCAGATGGGGCAAAAGGCTAAGCCCGATATGGTGCTACAACAACTGTTTAATAAAAGGTCTCGGATAGGACCATCACCCGTTCGTACCCCATTTTCTACCTCAACGGCTAAAGCGAATCGATATTGTACGTATTGCCACAAGTCTGGTCACATAGAACCGTTCTGCTTTACCCGTATGAGAGATAATGGTATCACCCCTCCACAGCAGATTAACCGTACACCGCAGCGAACAATTTCAGTTCCTCCGTTACAAACTGTTCGCCCTCCTTTACAACCAAATCATCAAAATCACCGTCTGGGTGCTCCTGCACCAAATAAGCCACAACAAGCCCGAGTTCATGCTATCACTGCTGTAGAACTCAATGAGGACGATGTTCTTCCTCAAACATTTCAAGGTACGGCCTATATATGCGGTATTCCTGTATACTTATTGGTAGACACTGGGTCTTTTATTTCTGTCATTTCTTCTGAACTTGTTAAAAGACTTAAACTGACCGTCGTGCCGATGCGTCTCGTAACCTTATTCACTGCCTCGGGAAGTAAAATTGATACGAAGTGGTTATGTCCACAGTGTCCCATTATCTTAGGAGATAAGGAAGTGATGGTCGATTTTGTAGTAGCAAGGATTCCTCACATAGATGTTCTTCTTGGAATGGATTAGTTAACTCCTGCAAAGGCGATAATCATTTGTGATGCTAAGACCGTCACCGTACATATTGCAGGGGAGTCGACTTTCACATTTCCAATGCAGATTAGTCGTCAGAGCCGTATCGACTTATATGCCATTAGGAATGAAGGAATGAAACAATCGGAACTTTTTAATACCATTTTGGTAAGAGATTTTGAGGATGTGTTTCAGCCCATACCTGGACTACCTCCTCAGAGAGAGACCGATTTTACTATCGATCTTATCCATGGTACAATGCCATGTTCGCAACCAGCATATCGCATGCCCCCATGTGACATGGAAGAATTGAGGAGTCAGATAGATGGACTTCTAAATTTAGAATTTATCCGCCCAAGTGTCTCACCTTGGGGTGCTCCAGTTTTATTCGTTAAGAAGAAAGATGGATCGTTGCGATTATGTATTGATTATCGAAAGTTGAATCAAGTCACAGTCAGAAATAAATATCCTCTTCCTAGAATAGATGACTTGTTCGATCAATTATGTGGTGCCAAGTGCTTCTCAAAGATCAATTTACGGTCTGGTTACCACCAATTGAGAGTAAGACCTGAAGACATTCCGAAAACAGCTTTTAAAACAAATTTTGGGCATTATGAGTTTTTAGTGATGTCCTTTGGACTCACTAATGCTCCTGCAGTATTTATGGATCTTATGAACAGAGTTTTCCGGCCCTATTTATATCGATTTGTTATCGTATTCATAGATGATATACTGGTTTACTCCAAAACTCGAGACGAGCATGAGGAACATCTGAGGGCTGTTATGGAAACGTTGAGACAGCATCAGTTATATGCTAAGTATGAGAAATGTGATTTTTGGAAATAAGAGGTAAATTTCCTTGGGCACGTCGTCTCAGGTGAGGGTATATCAGTAAACCTTTCTAAGGTTGCGACGGTTACAAATGTGGGAGCAACCCGCTTCTGTTACAGAAGTCCGTAGTTTTCTTGGACTAGCCGGTTATTACAGACGATTTATCAAAGATTTCTCCAGAATTGCGAAGCCTCTGTCTCAACTCACGCGAAAAGATGTGCCCTTCGCATGGAATGAAAGAGCTGAAACAGCTTTTGAGGAGTTAAAGGACAAATTAACTTCGGCTCCTGTGATGGTATTGCCTGAGCTAGGAGTCAAGTACACGATATATACTGATGCGTCACAAATTGGTTTGGGATGTGTGTTAATGTAGTTGGGTAAGGTGGTTACCTATGCCTCACGGCAATTGAAAAGGCACGAAGAGAACTACCCCGCTCACGATTTGGAGTTGGCGGCAGTGATCTTCACACTTAAGCTATGGCGACACTATTTGTATGGTGAAGAGTTCGAGTTATTTTGTGATCACAAAAGCCTGAAGTACATTTTCACACAACGGGACTTGAATATGAGACAGCGCAAGTGGATGGAGACACTTAAAGACTTCAATTTTGAAGTATCCTATCATCCTAGGAAGGCAAATTTGGTAGCAGACGCGTTGAGCCGTAAGAAGGCTCAGGCCTTTATCGCCCCACTCATATTAAGGGAGTGGGATATGCCCACGTTTGTGAATGAATTTAGTGGGATGCTCACCTTCACGAACTCAGATTTGAGAATGTCCCACGCGCGAGCAGAACATGATCTAGTTAGCCGAATAATCATGGCTCAAAAACATGACCCCAAGTTGATTGCGATAAGAGAGAAGATTGACCAAGGAGAAAGCAGCGAATGGTACGTTGATTCGAAAGATGGGTTGCGATTTAGGGGACGTTTGTGCCTCCCGGATTCTTATGAAATAAAACAAAAAGCCTTAGATGATGCTCACCGATCAAAACTATCGATACACCTAGGAAGTACGAAGGTGTATCAAGACATGAAATGCTCATTTTGGTGGGATAATATGAAAAGAGACATCACTGACTATGTTTCAAGATGCGTCACGTGTCAGCAAGTCAAATCAGAACATCGACGACCTCCAGGACTTCTACAGTCCATGCCAATTGCTGAATGGAAATGGGACTTCATATCTATGGATTTGATATCCGGTTTGCCAAAGACAAAGAGGGGTCACGACTCGATTTGGGTAATAGTTGACCGGTTAACGAAATCAGCCCACTTTCTACCCATTCGGATGACTACGTCGACAGAGAACCTAGCAAAGCTATACATTAAAGAGATTGTACGTCTCCATGGGTTGCCTTTAGAGATCGTGTCTGATAGGGACAGCCGATTCACATCAATATTTTGGACAAAGATTCAACGGGCAATGGGTGCAAAGTTAAAATATAGTACAGCTTTTCATCCTCAAACGGACGGGCAGACCGAATGGGTAAACCAAATTCTGGAAGACATGTTACGGGCATGTGCATTAGATTTTAAAGACAGCTGGGATGAATGCCTTCCATTTGCTGAATTCGCCTATAACAATAGTTTCCAAGCCAGCATAGGAATGGTGCCTTATGAGGCTCTTTATGGACGATCATGTCGATCTCCAAATTGTTAGGTGAAAGTTGGCGAAAGGAGCCTCATTGGGCCAGAATTAGTTCAGCAGACTTCCAAAAAGATTGACGTAATTAGACAACGTCTTTTAACAGCGCAGAGTCGTCAAAAGAGTTATGCGGATAAACGAAGATGAGATTTAATATTCGAGAAGGATGATCATGTATTTCTGAAAGTATCTCCGATGAAGGGATTACTACGTTTTGGAAGGAGAGGAAAGCTTGCGCCACAATTCATCGGCCCATTTCAAATATTGGATCGAGTTGGTGCAGTTACATATCGTCTCACTCTACCTACTCCTCTCGCTGGTGTGCACAATGTGTTCCATGTATCGATGTTGAAAAAGTATGTGCCTGACCCGACGCACATAATCAGATGGGAGGAGGTGGAGTTAAACGAAAGTGCTACTTATGTTTTGCGACCGACTCGGGTTCTAGATCGGAAAGAACAAGTGTTAAGGAACAAAATCATTCCTTTGGTAAAAGTGTTGTGGACTCACCATACAGAGGAATAAGCATCATGGGAAACGGAAGTTAAAGTACGCAAGAACTACCCACAGATATTAGAAGAATACAAAAAGGTAAAATTTCGTGGGCGAAATTTCTTTAAAGGGGGTAGATTGTAACGTCCCGTAAATTTTCGTACAGATAATAGCGTACGGATGACCATACATCTCAGTTGATTGGATTCCCTAATCTAGAAAAGGAAGATTAGTTTAGTACAAATTGGACTAGATTATTAACATTCTGTAAAATTTATGGCCCTTGCTCTAAATAGCCTTCTGGAGGGCTATAGATATAAAACATTTACTTCACTTAGGTCATAAAACTAGTAACTAATTCTTATAAGGCCATTTGGATTAATTTTCCTTCTTTTATATATAACTATTGCTGAGATTTTCTCCAAATCGAATTGGGAAATTTCAGGTTTGGGAGAGAAAGAGAGAGAAAGAGAGAAAGAGAGAAATCGAGGAAAAGAGAGAGAAACTGAGAGAAGAAGAAGAAAGGAGATTGAAGATGTCCTTCTTCCTTTCCTCTTGAAGTAAGATGTTGTTGTAGCTTGTCGATTCCGTCCCTAGAGCGATTCATGTTGCACTTGAAGGTAAGATTCGAATTACACCTTTAAACTCCAAGATATCTTAGGTTTGAGACTGAAAATCTCATCCTAACCTTGTTTCTTGTAGGAATAGCTGATTCTCCTTAACCCTAACCCTAGACCATTGGACGAACGTGGAACCCTAAACCTTAAGGTGCAGGCTATACTTCAAATCTTCTATTTATCATTCCTAAAGGATATTAGACAATGATTCTTGTAGTCATAGTGTAGGGCTTTGGATTTCTATATCTGATTGTTTATCTCAGTATCATTATACAACATGCATGTGTGTTTCATGGCTTTAGTGTTCGATGAAATGGGTAAATGACTCAACTGTTATAACTGATTTGTGGAATTCGTTGAGATGATGGAATTTGTATATGATATGCATAATTTTATGTTATCGCACATGTACTGTTTGTCATGGGTGAAGGGGCCAATCGATTAATGTGGGTATCCTAGTTGGATTGGATATTCAGGATTGGCTGGTTGACGGGGTGAACTTGATCGATCGACAGTAGTCTGGACTCCACGGGTCGTTTGTGCCCAATGCCGATTTGGTCAATGTTCTCCCTGTATCAAACAGACATATCCAAAGCCAAAAAATGTTATGTGGTAGATAGATTATATTAAATGACTCTTCCAGAATCTGAAATACTAATGTTATTAAATGAAGTGTCCAATGATAAACGTATGTGCGACACGATCTTATGAAATCTCTTTGGGCCTGGCATGGTGGTATGGGACACCGTGTTCGTGCCGTCGGCCTACGCTGTGGCATTGAGCCTCCCCGTAGTGACCATAAGCTATTGTGAGGACGTCGGTCTGTTTTGGGTAAATCTGAAATAGCTGAGGTACTTATTTGAATAGAATGTTCTTGTATTCTAAATGTATTGGAAGTTGGAGAAGGGATTCGTGGGCTACTGGCGATGATAGACAATCGCACCGTCGGGAGCCAGATGGTCCTGTTCAGGACCTACTGTATGACATTAGTAATTCAGCATCACCAATCTTGCTGAATGAAATTTATATTAATAAAGGCCGAACTAAACATGCATACATGTCATCGGCAATCTCAGTGACTGTCTGACTGTTCGAAAGGCCAGGGCATTGATGATAGCCTTCATACTTGCATTATGTATATATGAGTTATAGTTGGAAGGACTAATGTATCAATTTTGATTCTGTTGTGACTGCTCGAGATATGCATTGTGTGCGAATTCATAACATTCATGCATTAATACAACTAGTCTAGGACTCTTGTATGTTTTGTTTGCTCATTACCTATGCCTGAATGCTTGATAGATTGTTGAACTTAGAATTATAGTAGCATTGAGTTGATTACTCACCCCCTCAATCCTGGGTGGTGTTTTGAAAACACCAACCAGACTCTAATGTAGAAACAGGTACTCTGGATGATGACGTCTTTCAGGATGAGTTAGAAGACTTTGTAGAAGACGTCAGTTACTTTCAATTCTCGGATGGCTGAGAATAAGATGCAATGACATCTTATAGTTGGTGTTTTGAGGCCATTTGATGGCTAAATGTATAATGGCCCAATTCTTTTGGACTTGTATTTTGGGGCTTCCTGTTGCGTGGGCCCCCTTATTTTGGATGATAATATAAATTTGTAAATGATGGACAAGGAATGCACTTATCTTTTGTCCTTACTTTAATGTTTATTTAGTTTTAAACTTTCAACATGATACTATCAATCATAAATGCATTAATCACGCTTCCGCATGAGCATAGTGACACCCAAAATCTCAACGGTCGAGGTCATGCTCGACTTTTGAAATTTGGAGCGTTACATTGACAAAGTCGAATAACATAGTCGCACCATTGCTATTAATGCGAATGTTATGGCTTGAATCTTAGCCAAGTCATGAGATTATGAGATGAGTCATACCTCATGTGAGACGACTTGCGTATTGTAGACCCGAGAGATACCTAGTAATGTCTACTTTACGGTGCGGATTGTAGCCACGTGCCTGGACCTATTACCTACAGATTGCTTTGATTCTATCTAAATCATTGCAACGTGCGAGCAGCCAGTCCTGTAGGTGACTCTTTGTGTCCTCAGCTACCCTCCTCTTGTGTACAGGAGGATGAGATTGAGTGTCGCTACTTTAGTATATGATGACGAAAGGCCCTTCATTGGTCAGACTCGGTTATGCTAGGAAAGTGGCTTGATCAATTCCAAATTACACATCTGCGTAGGGAAGATCCCGTGACAGCTATACCAAGTTTCTAGAACTACAAATACGCACTTGAAGACTTATCCGCCGGCAGTATCGAGTTTTCTTAGACTTTTACAAACGATATTCTCTTTCAAAATATATATGTATATATATTACTTTAAAAAGAATTCAAATTCATGTTTGTAGAAAACCAAGTTTTTTTTTTTTCCAGAATAAACTCGATAAGTTGGATAAGTGCGTATGTTGGCCGAATATTCCAAATTAGGAGTTAACTCTATCCGGTGTGGTCATGCGAACAAAGACAGGCAATATAAAGCTTGGTTTATTGAGTGCTAGTTAGGTGGTCTCTTAGTATTCAAATACCTGTGAGAAGATAACAGTGTTCCAGCTAGTCCCACGCTTCTGATTCTTTTGATCGTGATTCTTTGGTTTTGATTGTTATGTGATGAGCTAGATGAACTCTCATGATGTGCCTACCCCACAATGTGATTGAGTGGGAGATGTTGGTTGTGGACCTTTAGGGGCCCACTTGTGGGCAACCACTTGTGGATTGGAACCCATAGGAAGTGGATTGGGAACCATGGGAAGTTACCGCATCCTTTTCCTTCCGAGAATTTGATTTTCAAATTCCAGAGGTGGTTAGATGAAATAAGGATAAACCTTATCTCATCTTACCATCTTATCCCTTTTATCCCTCGTATGAGTGTTATAAAAGGGAGAGTGCTCTTCCAATACAAAACACGAAAAAGGAAAAGTATAAGTGATATACGGAGAGAAAAGAGAGGAATAGGCTTCGAGAGTTCATCTGGTCCATCCATCAGATCTGAGCCATAGATCTGATCCGGGGACTATCTTCACAGAAGGATCAGAGGGGTGATCAGACTCATTTGTTCCTGTAGCAAATAGGCGGACGGCTGGATCGCACCTTACATCATCGGCTTTGCGAAAGTTCTCATCGTGTAGACCATCGGATCCTGGAGTCCCACACTTCCGCAAATAACTTTCAGTTACTCAGTACGCAATCCCCCTTCCTGGATGAAGACATCACGTCTCTGGCTTTATCTCAGCTGTGGAGGGCATTCCTGATAGTAGGGCCTATCATGTTCTTTACGAAAAAAAATCCAATTTGTTTATCATTTCTCGTATGATTTTAAGGCTTGGGCCCAAAAGAATGATCCAGATCCAAAGCTCAGGTGGGCCACATGACAGATAATAGAACCAGGCCCTTCAAACTGTCGTGGCACCACAAAAATTTTAGATGATGGAAAAAACCAGTGGTTATGTTGGGAAAGACATTTTGAATGGTTGAAAATGCCATTTGAAAGGTGTAAAAATATCAAAACTAGACCATTAATAGTTTCAATGTTGACAAGCCATAGATCGACGATACCTACCTTTGCATAGGATCATCCTGGTTTTTGGGCCCACGGCCTAAAATAAGATGGCAAAAATGGTGGATGGTTTAGATTTACAAGAAACATCACAAAAGGGAGGCCCACCAAAATTAAGGGTTTCATGAAGAGGTCCAAGTGTATTTGTCACAGCGGGCCTCACAATATTCTTAGCCAAAAAATCCGAGTTGTCGGAAATTTTCCTCGCTCGGGTCTAAAAATGATCCAGAGGGTAAGCTCAGGTGAGTCACACGGTAGGTAACATTGCATTTTCAACCCAGGCCCTTTAAGCCATCACGAGGCGATAGAAATTTTAGATGAGGGGAAAAGGGGAAATACCAGTGGTTACCTTCAGCCCATTGGGAATGACCTACTTAGTGGCTGTGAATGCCATTTCAATAGTTTAGAAGGTCTAAAAAACATTAAAAAAAACAATCAATGATACTTTCAACAGTGGTAAGCCACGACTCACTTTTTCCTATCGTGGGACCCACATGTACATCGGATCTGCCTGAATTTTGGGCCCACACTTTACAATGAGAAGAAGAAAATGGTGGACGGCTTGGATTCAGGACAAGTATCACAAAAGTGGGCCCCACGTAGTTTCGTGGGTTTCTTTAAAGTTTTGTCAAAGGAAGGCTTCTGTCTAGAAAAAATAGGACGGGTAATTTCATGAATGACAGAATACTTTGGCGGTTTGGGAGAAATCATTTAAAAGTAGTAATTTTTTGGTCCAAAAACCAAAACAGAGGCAGCTTATGGGAAAAATCCATAAAAAATAAAAAAACCATTATCCTTTGGCGGTGCTTTTGAGCTGCGAGCTTGCGTATACAAAAGCAAAGAGAAATCCTCTAGGATAAACATAACTCTCTCCAAAAGTTCTTTTGTAATCTCCTTGTTACTTTGTAATTCTATCTTTAAAATCTCTCGAATCTCCTTCTTTCTTTGTAATTTAAATCTCCTAATCTTTTTTTGTGATTTCTCTCAATAAATTCCTCCAAAGGGTAAATGATTTACAGTGTAAACCATTTACAGCTTGTTGTATTTGGCTGTAAGATATAAATGATTTACAAGTAAATTATTATATGTGTTTGAATTGTGTTTGACTAGCCTGTAAATTGTTTAAGTCTTATAAATGGAGTGTCAATCTTTAAAAATATAGTCATTTGGTTGTAAATGGAGAGCCTATAAATGAATTCCCACCTTCTTGAATGAGATGGGGTAAACGTTGTAAATGATTTGCAGGCCAAAAAAGGTCATCCAAATTACCCCTGATGCCTGTAAATGGTTTAAGTAATGATTTATCTGTAAATCATTTACAGACTGTAAATGATTTACAACCTTCTATTTGGCTTTAAGCTGTAAATGATTTACAGATAAATCATTTATAGTTTTTGGATATCCTGTAATTGGGTATTCACATCTGAGATAGTTCAGAGAAGTAATTCTTTAAAAAAATTCAAATGCCATATAAGACTGGATTTTAAAGTTAATCATTGGGTTAAGCCTGTCTCATTAAAGTTTAGGGTTGATCCTCGTAGAAAACTAAGGATTAGGTGAGTCATAGAAGTGGACCGTTGAATTCAAATGCTCTTTTAGAAGGCCAAATAACTGAATATAAAGAGTCCAAGATTTTGGTGCCATTGAGTGAGGGAGGGAGGGAGGGATATAGATTGTGAGATTGAGAGAGAGAAAGCTGTTGGAGTTCTCATAGACAAAAGAGAGGGAATGGCGTCTCTCCTTTATATCAATGCATTAAAAAAACTGCCATTGGAGTTTGACAGGTTGTAAATGATTTTCCTGTGAATGATATTCTGAGTTCGACTGTAAATCAAAAGGGCAAAAAGATGTAAATCATTTACAGATGTAAATGAAAAGGGAAAAAAGAAATTCTTCCATATGTGTCAGTTGTCAGTCAGGCAAAAGTGTGAAACTTCCTTTCTCTTTGGTTGATTTAGTAGCTACAGAAGTTTTATCTTAAATTCATTGTGATTGCAAGGACTGTTGCGCAGCAAGCCAACAACGCTGGTGAACCGAGATCGAATCTCCCATATCACCCATAAACAATAAAAAGGAAGAAATAACAAGTAGAAATGAAATTCAAGCAAACCAACAAACCACAAGACAAGTTTTACATGGAAAAACCCCAACAAGGTTAAAAAAAACCACGGATTCAATCTCCACTATGAATAAGAACAAAGTTTGCATTGCAACCTTACCTTCTACACTTCCCATGCACAGAGATGGCACCTTTTGTAAACCTCTCTCTCTCTCTCTCTCTCTCTCTCTCTCTCTCTCTCTCTCCTCTCCCTCTCCTTGGACGTATATAAACCCTAATACAATGCCCCAATCCTGATTTACAATCCTTTATATAGCCTAAAATGAAAATCAGAGACAATAGAAAACTGCGCATAAGTAGTTCGCGCACAGTTGGGCGCCCGGCAGATCTAAATCTATCCAGCGAGTTAAGAGAGAATCCGTCGAATTTCGGTCGCTTGACCCAGCATGGTCAGGCGCCCGATGACCTCACTGTCAGGCGCCTGATCGTCTCTGAAACTGTCAGCTTCCATGAAGAATCAGATGCACAAGGCCTCACACGAGACCAAGGTTGAAGGGTTTTTCCACAACCCCAAAGAAAAGAAACGTATTTATTATCTATTTACCAAATTACAAGAAAGCCCCTTTATACACATAACAACCCAACATGGGCCAGGGGCAAAACAGGGAAAAAACAGAAACATAAATGCATAAATATACATGACTTAACACCCCCCCTCAAACTAAGGCGAGTGATGCACCAGCATGAGTTTGGAAACGAGGAAGGAATGAGGGGTAGAAGGTAGCGTCTTGGTTAGAATGTCAGCAATCTGATCGTGTGACGCTACATGAGGAAGAGAGATGATGCCGGATTGATATTTTTCGCGAATGAAGTGGCAATCCACCTCTATGTGCTTCGTCCTCTCATGAAAGACTGGGTTGGAGGCAATCTGAATGGCACTGATGTTATCGACATTAAGAGGGGTTGGGTCAAAGGTTAACCCCAAGATCAGAAAGAAGTCCACGGAGCCAGACAACTTTACTACATGCAGCAGACGTCGCACGGTACTCAAACTCTGTGTTGGACTTAGAGACTGTTGGTTGTTTCTTGCACTTCCAAGATATGAGCGAGGAACCAAGAAACACACAATACCCTGGTGGTGGACCAGGCAGATAATTGTACACTCCGCCCAATCGGCATCGAAATAGGCCCGAAGCTCCAAAGGAGCACTCGAAGAGAAAAACAAAGTTCGGTCCGCAGTCGCACATAAATATCGGATGATCCTAAGAACAACAGTCATATGCAAGGTTCGAGACTCTGAGACGAATTGACTGACAACTTGAACAGCATAAGCAATATCGGGGCGAGTCTTCGTCAAATATACCAGACTTCCTACTAAACGACGATAAAGAGTTGGCTGCTACAGCAAGTCCCCATCATCATGGTCATATTGAACATTTAGTTTCATGGGAGTTTGACAAGATTTTTGATCCGTCAACGTAGCCATAACAATGAGATCCCAAGTATATTTACGTTGGCTTACAAGAATGCCACGTTCAGAATGCGAGACTTCAAGTTCCAAAAAGTAGGTGAGAGGGCCCAAATCCTTCATTTTGAAGGAAGAGGAGAGTACCTTCTGAAGCTCGATAATCCCAGCAAAATCACTACCAATCAATATGAGATCGTTCACATAGACGAGAACAATGACAAGGCCCCGGGAGGTAGTGCGGATAAATAAGGAGGGATCGTAGCCACTCTGAGAAAAACCATCATCGACAACTACATCATGAAACCGTTGAAACCAGGCACGTGGAGATTACTTGAGACCATATAGAGCCTTCTTCAAGCGGTAAACCATATCACCAATACCGGTATTAGATCCTGGAGGCAATTTCAGATACACCATCTCTTGAAGGTAGCCATAAAGAAAGGCATTCTTCACATCCATCTGAAAGATGGGCCAAGCACGAATAGAGGCAAGGGCAAGAAGAGTTCTAATAGTTTTCATTTTGGCGACAGTGCGAAGGTCTCATCATAATCAATACCATATGCTTCTTTGTACCCTTAGGGCGACTAGCCTAGCCTTGTATCTATCCAGAGAGCCATCAGATTTGAGCTTTAAGGAATACACCCATTTACTGCCAATGAGTTGTTGGTCTGGAGAACGAGGGATAAGTTCCCACGTACGGTTATCGTCTAAAGCACGAAGCTCCTCTACCATAGCATCTCTCCAACAACTTTGAGCTGCAGCCTGTGAGTAAGATGTGGGAATGGAAATAGAGTCCAAAGTGGAACTCATAGCTGGTATAGAATAAATGAGGTGATCAGGAGCTCTATGAAGGCGGGTAGAGTGACGTACCAAAGAAGTATCCGGATCGGCAGCAGGAGTGGCGGTGGGCATGGGTGGAGGAGGAGGAGGTCTTGGCCGACGAGTATAAACCCGCAATGGGCGAGGCAGCACAATGGATGCAGATGGCATGTCAGGAAAAAAAAAGTGAAACCAAGTGATGGAGACGTAGAGGCAGAAGTAACAGTCGGCATATGGAAAGGAACATGTTCAAGAAAGATAACATTACGAGAGACCCGTATCCGACGAGCAACGAGATCATAGCACCGAAACCCTTTCTATGTCTCCCCAAAGCCCAAATACATGCAGCTAACTGATCTGGGTGAAAGTTATGACGTTCACGGGAGGCAAGGTGAACATAACAAAGACATCCAAAGACCCTAAATTTTGAATAATCAGGAAGAGAACCATACAAAACAAAGTAGGGAGAAGAGTTATCCAGAAGTTTAGTGGGCATATGATTGATTAAGTAGATTGAGTGCAACATGGCTTCAACCCAATAGGAACGGGGAACCACCATATCAGTCATTAATGTGTTTGTATTCTCAACTATATGCCGATTTTTCCGTTCAGCCACCCCATTCTGTTGAGGAGTATCAGGACAAGACCTCTAATGAATAATCCCACGATCTTGAAGGTAAGCACTAAAATTCAGGGAGACATACTCCCCTCCTGAGTCGGAACATAGGGTCCGAATCTTGGCCCCGAATTGAGTGTCGACTATAAAAGCAAATTGTTTGAAGATACCAAAAACTTGAGATTTCGAGTGCATATGTTATAGACAAAATAGCGGAGATCAACTATTAGCGGCCAACATTTTCATGATGTCCTAATTCTACGAGCGCCTATGCGACTCTCGAGATCATCTGCTCGATAATCGCAGCATCGAGAAATACGGAGCGCCTATTTGGCTCTCGAGATCATCTGCTCGAGAGTCGCAGGATGGAGAAATACGGAGCGCCTATTTGGCTCTCGAGATCATCTGCTCGAGAGTCGTAGGATGGAGAAATACGGAGCGCCTATTTGGCTCTCGAGATCATATGCTCGAGAGTCGCAGGATGGATAAATACGGAGCGCTTATTTGACTCTCGAGATCATATGCTCGAGAGTCATAGGTTGGATAAATACGGAACCCGATTATCAAGGCTTCGAGCTCTTATGGCCGATAGTCGGGTATAACAAGGCAGGAGGTTTCCTTCTCGACCCGCGAGCATTCCTTCTCGCAAGTCGTTGAATGGAGTTATACCTCAATATGTGAGCACCTGGTCTCGTGAGCATCTTTCGTCGTGCGAGCAGCTTTTATTAATGACCAGTGATGACGTCTCTCATCCTTTAGTACCAGCAGCCCGTATATCCTGATTTCGGGCTTATTTCCGTTTACGGCTCCGAGTCTCAAGGAACGTGCTTGACCGGGTGACCAGTAGGATTAGATTATTTCAAGGATAAGCAGGTTAATCGTCTTATCCCATGAAATCAGTCGATGATCTCGGCATCTAACGTAACAGAATGGACGTTCAAGTCTATAAATGGAGGGTTTTTGTCATTAAAAGGTACAGAATACTCATTCTTTAACCCCCGTTGGTTAGTTCTCTTTTCTATCTTACTCTGACTTTAGCATCGGAGGGCCAACGGCTGGACGCCAGGCCGCCCTTAGTTGTTTTCTGATTCCTTTCAGGTCTACGAAGAAAATTCATTGAAAGAAGGTGAACACTTGGAGGACCTTGTTACAGAATTCGACGTAAACAGTTTGGCGCCGTCTGTGGGAACGATTTGATCATCATAGTCAATCGTTCTGTCAAGCCCCTTCCACTATGCCTCCTAAGAAGACAGTTCATCCTTCCAGATCAAGGCAAACATTACCTCCGCCTGACGTGACGGAATCAGTTCCTGTTCCTCAAAATGTTTCAATAAACATCCCTCAAGGAGCTCCAAACGCGCCATCGGCAAACCCATTACTTGAGGCTTCCGGAAGTCAAGAAGATGTTATGCGTTTCCTTGAAAACACACTCTTAAATCTCAGCGCTGGATTTCAAGTCCGGTCAAATCAACTCGATCAGCATTTCTTGGGGCCTCAGAGGCTGCCTTTTGGAGGGTTACCTGCACAACCCATACCGGCGGCTTCCAGACATTCTGTGGACGAACCACAGGTCCAACCAAATCATCCTCCATCCAACCGAATGCCGGTTGGCAACCAACCCCCTGTGCAACCTCCACATTCTATACATTCTAGCGCTTCTCACCAACAGCAACCTCAAGGGTCCACCGTCGAAACGTCAGGTTATACTTTACCATGGGAAGGAGATCTCCAAAGAATCCATGATCGTTTTGACGATATGGAGCAGCGCTATCAGGCAAATTGACCGTCTGCCGTTGTGGCAACGATACATCAATCCGAGTCCCCCTTCACCAGCGAAGTCATGGAGGCACCATTGCCTAGGAAGTATCGTACGCCTGTTATCACCCCATATACAGGTATTGGCGACCCTCTTGAACATCTGGAAACATATAGATCTCTTATGGAATTGGAAGGACATGGCTCGAAAATTATATGTAGGGCTTTTTCCCTAACATTGAAGGAAGCAGCTCAGTACGTGGTTCCGAGGGCTAAAGCCTCGATCTATCGGCTCCTTTTCACAGCTATCGGAATTGTTCCTCTCCCAATTTATGGGAAGCATCCGTATCAAAAAACCAGCATCTCACCTAATGGATTTGAGATAGCAGCATGGGGAAACAATAAAGGAGTTTACAGTGCGGTTTACAACCGAAGCAAGTCCAAACTGAAGGTTATACCGAAGAAAAAGGCCTCACTGCCCTAATAGTAGGGATCACCAGTGAAAAATTCAGATTCGCGTTGGATAAGAATCCTTCCAAAACTATGACTGAATTCCAAGCTAAAGCTCAGAAATATATCAATGCAGAAGAGGTGGCATTAACGCGTCATGGTATACAAGGCAAGAAACGCAAGCTGGAGGAGGTCTCTTCTTCGGACAAGAAGTATAGGCGCGATCGGCGAGATCGCTCTCCCAAGAAAGTTTATACTGGTAAGTATCGCAACAATACTCCCCTTAATCGCCCTCCAGAAAAGGTGCTAATGGAGATTAAGCATAAACCATATGTGAAATGGCCCGCAAAAAATAAAATCCAACCCGAAGAAGAGGGACAAGAGCAAGTTCTATTATTTTCATAAAGACCATGGGCACACTACCCAAGATTGTATAACTTTGCGTGACCACATTGAGGCTCTTATTCGGAAAGGCCATCTTCAAGATTATATTGTCCTGGCAAGGTCGCTCGCCAAAGAGGGGAGAAACCTCGCAACAACAGAAGAAATCACCTCATCGACATGATCCGCAAGAAGACGTTGAGCCCACTGGGGAGATACAGACCATCGTCGGGGGACCTGCTTGTGGGGGAGATTCTCGAGCCTCAAGGAAAGCATACTCTCGTAAGGCGTCCAAGAAACCCCAACATATCTATTGGCTGGAGAAAACACCCAACGCATCAAAAATCAGTCATCCACCAATTTCTTCTCCCTCGAAGATGCTGAGGGAATTCACTTCCTTCACGAAGACTCCATCGTGGTCGCACTAAAGGTATCTAACTATTTAACTCATCGAATTATGATGGATACAGGTAGCTCAGCCGATATTCTGTACCTGGAGGCTTTCAACAAAATGGCACTTGCCAGAAGCCTACTCAAGCCAGTCTTGACTCCCCTCGTCGGCTTCGGGGGCGAGGTGGTAACGCCTGAAGGAAGCATTGATCTTCCAGTCACTTTTGGGGAAAGTCTAGCGAAGACTACCATCTTCATAAACTTCCTCGTGGTAGATCGAAAGTCAGCATATAACGCCATTTTGGGGCGACCATCGCTTAATAAGGTTGGGGCAGCTTTACATCCCTTGTATTTGTGCGTCAAGTTCCCTACCCCAAATAGTGTTAGGGTTGTACGAGGAAATAAAAAAGAGGCCCGGTCCAGTTATGAGATAGCCCTACAAGACCGAAAGAAAGCGCAATCAGCACCCGTTATGATGATAGCACAAGATTCACCTAACTCCTCGACGGACAACTCGTTAGATCCAAGAGAGAAGGCCCTCCAATCGGGAACTCCTGGGGAAGATACAGTGGCGATTCACTTAACCCAAGACGACTCCTCCAAAGTTGTTTACATGGGATCCTCTTTGAAGAGTGCCTTCCAGAATGAGTTGATCCATCTCCTCACCGAATATCAAGACGTGTTCGCTTGGTCTCACAAAGATATGCCAGGAATCGATCCCAACGTCATCGCGCATCGTCTGAATATCGACCCGAAGCATAAGCCCGTACACCAGCGCCGACGTGCCTTCACTACAGAGAGGCAAATGGCAATCAAAGCTGAAGTCGAGAAGCTGCTCATGATCAATTTCATAAAAGAAGTTAACTACCCAGAATGGGTTGCGAACGTAGTTCTCAGTCCGGAAAGCTAATGGCAAATGGAGAATGTGCGTCGATTATTCAGATTTGAACAAAGCGTGCCCCAAAGATAGCTTCCCGATACCGCGGATCGACCAGTTGGTCGATTCAACAACCGGGCATGCCCTGCTTAGTTTTATGGACGCTTATTCTGGTTACAACCAGATCATGATGCATCCACCCGATAGCCAACATATTGCCTTCATCACGGATCGAGGACTATATTGTTACCAGGTAATGCCATTTGGTCTTAAAAATGCAGGGGCCACCTATCAGCGCCTCGTCAATAAAATATTCGCCGCCCAAATCGGTAGGAATATGGAGGTCTACGTTGATGACATGCTCGTGAAAAGCATCGTAGAAGACGATCATCTTTCTGATCTTCGAGAAGCTTTCGACCTGATGAGGAAATATCAGATGAAGCTGAATCCAGAAAAATGTACGTTCAGAGTATCTACTGGAAAATTTCTCGGATTCATGATCGGCCAGCGAGGAATTGAGGCAAATCCTGAAAAAATAAAGGCGTTAATAGAGATGAAATCCCCAACCACTCTTAAGGACGTCCAACGTCTGGCTGGTCGCATTGCATCGTTGAATAGGTTCATCTCGCAAGCATCTGACAAGTGCTTACCCTTCTTTAAACTCCTCCGTACCACAGTCAAATCTGATTGGGAGTGGACACCACAGTGCGAAGAAGCTTTTCAACAACTGAAACAATACATGAGCACACCCCCTATTTTATCTAAACCTGTAGCTCACAAGCAACTCATTCTTTATCTATCTGTGTCCTCTACGGCCGTTAGCGCCGCTTTAATAAGAGAAGATTCCGGGGTGCAAAGGCCCGTTTATTATATTAGTCGAGCAATGGTTGACGCAGAAACTCGGTATTCTGATATGGAAAAACTGGCCCTGGCTTTGGTCACGGCAGCTCGAAAACTGTGACCATACTTTCAAGCTCACGCTATTTTAGTACCAACAAATCATCCACTACGGCAGATCCTTCAAAAACCTAAGGCTCCGGACGTTTAACCAAATGGGCAGGTCGAGATCAGTGAGCACGACATATCGTTTTGCCCCAAGGACTACAATCAAGGGTCAGGCCGTAGCTGACTTTATCGCCGAGTTCACGTACTCCTCTTCTGGTGATAATGCCGCGATCAGCGACCAGCCTGTCTGGTCGCTCTTCGTGGACGGATCCTCACGAACTACTGGTAGTGGAGTGGGCCTAATTCTAGTCGCTCCAGATGGGTCGCATTTCCAATACGCTTTACGTTTCGATACTCGCGTCTCAAATAATGAAGCAGAATATGAGGCCCTGATAGTTGGCCTCGAACTAGCAATTGTCCTTTCGATTCAAAATTTGCTCATTCACAGCGACTCTCAGCTCATAGTCAACCAAGTTCTCTGTGAATTCGAGGCTAAAGAAGAAAGGATGGCCTTATACAAATCTCAAGTGCTTATCTTGCTCGCCAAGTTGAAAAATTATGAAATAATCCACATTCCTCGCGAGAAGAATCAACTCGCGGATTCCTTGGCAAAACTTGCCTCTGCACCAGAATCTGAACTATCATATTCAACTCTTATCGAGCATCTTCAGAAGTCACGTATTGACCAAGTAACTCTCGAGCAGGTGATTTCGGTACAACCGTCTCCATGTTGGATGGACCCTATACTCCTTTATCTCAGAGATGGATACCTTCCAGACGATAAGAAAGTCGCACGACAAATTCATCATCGAGCCGCTAGGTATACCTTACAAGATGAAATATTGTTGCGTAAGAGTTTCTCCTTGCCCTATTTAAGGTGTCTTCATCCAGAAGAAGCACATCGCGTCCTAGATGAAATCCACCAGGGGGCATGTGGTAACCACCCCAGGGGGCGATCCCTAGCATATAAGGCGATGAGACAAGGATATTATTGGCCCACTATGAAAGTAGATGCAATTGAATTCTCTAAAAAATGTGACAAGTGCCAGCGATACTCTCCTATACCTCATGTACCAGTCCGAGCAAATGACTCCAGTTGATAGCCCTTGGCCTTTCAATGGGGGGTCGATATTATCGGGCCCTTGCCTACTGAAAAAGGACAAAATAGGTTAGCAATAGTAAGGGTCGATTATTTCACCAAATGGGCCGAGGCAGAACCATTAGCCAAAATCATCGAGAAACAAACTACTAAGTTCATATGGAGAAATATCATATGTCGTTATGGACTCCCCCACACTATAATTACCGATAACGGAACGCAGTTCGACAATGCAGCTTTCGATGAATTTTATGAAAAGTGGAAGATACGCAACATCCGCACCTCTCCGTATCATCCTCAGGCAAATGGGCAAGTTGAGGCGGTGAATAAAATTATTAATCACCACCTAAAGACCAAGCTTGGCGAATGTAAGGGTATGTGGCCAGAACTTCTACCAGAAATATTATAGGCATATAGAACTACAACCCGTACATCAACAGGAGAAACTCCTTTCTCTTTAGCATTTGGTGCCGACGCGGTAATACCAGTTGAAATTCAAGTACCTTCGTATCGAATCGAACAGTATGACCTCGCGCGTAACCAGGAAAGCCTTCGACATCACCTTGATCTTTTGGAAGAACGGAGAAATGCCTCCCAAATGCGAGCAGCCGCATATCAACAACGTATTGCTCGCTACCGAAATGCTAAAGTTTGACCTAGGTCTTTCCAACTCGGTGACTTAGTCCTCAGACAAAATCTCGGGGTTCCTACCCGGTCGCTTGATCCAAATTGGGAAGGCCCGTATCGGGTGGTTAAAATTGTACGACCTGGTACTTATTATCTTGAAGATATGCAAGGAAGACCCGTACGTCAACCTTGGCACGTGGAACACTTGCTACAATATTTCCCTTAATTCGATGTATCTCTCAACAACATTCAAATAACAAAGACGGAAGAAATCTTTTGGTCACTACCCCATTTACTTGGATTCGAATAGCCCAGAAGAGAATACATACATTCTCTTGGCCAATTGCCTGCCTTTGGTAGGGTTAAAATCACCCTTGATGGTCGCGTTTCCATTGTATGGATCAAAAATAGCCTTGAAGAAGAACATGTGTGTTCTCTTGACCAATCTTCTACCCTTGGTAAAATTGAAGTTTCAATCGATAGATCAGTCTATTTCCACGGGGGTATAGTCATCACGACCCCCCGGATTGAGCATAACTCATTCCTCAATCGATAGATCAGTCTATCTCCACGAGGGTATGGTCACCACGACCCCCCTGGATTGAGCATAACTCATTCCTCAATCGATAGATTAGTCTATCTCCACGAGGGTATGGTCATCACTACCCCTCGGATTGAGCATAACTCATAACTACTTGTTAAACGAGAAGACATTCATCGCATGAAAGGTGTCAAACGAGAAGACATTCATTGCATGAAAGGTATTAAACGAGAAGGCATTCATTGCATAAAAAGAAGACGAGAGAAAGGAAATGAGAAACATCATCAAAAGTATCAGTTTCATTGATAATCATTTGTTTACAAAAATTCTCATAAGTACAAGAGAGAAAGGAAAAATCAATCTCTTGGAGGAGCCGCGCTCTCGACTTCAGGGCCCGTTTCTGGAACCCCTCCAGCCTGAGTGGCTTCGGTCACCTCATTCTCGGCCGCAGCTTGCTCCTCTGCAGCTACGATGGTCACGACTTGGCCAAATTCCCCCATATCAAAAGATGGAGACATTCGTTGCACTACTCGTAGCGTGAAGTCGCGACCAGCATCATATGACTCGTATCTCTCCTCGTCATATAGCTGCGAGGTTCGAAACTCGGAGATTGCTCGAGCCCCTTCCTCAGAGAGCATCTTGACCAAGGCGACTCTCTCCTTGTCCCAGTGGATCGAGTCATCCTTGAGCTGCGCGAGAGTGGAGCGCTCTTTCTCCAAACTTTCGCTAACTTCCTTGAGCTGCGACTTGGCCTCTGCGAGCCGCTCCTCCAGCGAGATCTTGTCTTGTCGGAAGATTTCTCTCTCTCTTTCTGCTTTTTCTTTCAACTCCGCCACTTTGGCGAAGTTGGAGTCCAGGGCCTGATACCTGTCGGTCAGGACCTGAACTTTTTCAATGAGGATCTTCTTCTCCTCGTCTCTCTTCGAGATCACCGCCTCACGGGACTTGAGAAGCTAATCCCTTCCTTGGACCGCCTTCTCCAGGGCGATCCTCTTCCCTTCCACCTCATCAATTACGCGACGGGCGGCGACGATATCACGCCTCGTCCGCAAGATGAGATCCAAGCCCTGCAAAATGGAAAAGGGAACGTGAGATAAAAATACTTGGAAAGCCCAAAAACACTAAGTAAAACAGATATCAACGAGATCTTACCTGGACCATCCTCACTCCCGCCTCGAGGAAGATGTTTTCAGGGCTTGGTTCCGGAAGGGTGCCAAAAGTTTGGGGGGAGATGTTGTCAAAAAGAAATTTACAAATAGGATGGAGGTGGCGCGGGACAGTGAAGGATCCACTACCCGACGGCTGGGCTACGACCAGTGCCGCTGTGCTCACGGCAGGAGCGGCAACTGACTCGCGAGCAGGAGCTGCCTCGCTAGTAGGAGCCACCTCGCGAGCATCTGGATGTCTGGTCGGCTCGCGAGTTTCTTCGGCTGGGGGGCAGCTGGATCCTGCTCCGTCAGTGATATTAATTACTGGTGGTCCGGATGCGACCACCAGCGATGGGATGACAGGCGCAGGAGCTGCTGGCGCCCCCACCGTGCTCGCGAGTCGGGTAGATGGTTGAGACGCTCCGGCAGATATTTTCTTCTGCCTCTTCGAGTTCGTGCCTTTGAGTCGGGGCAGCAGACCCCTCTTCTCCCCAGCTTTCGTCATCTCAACCTCCTCGTTGGGTATTAACCCTGCGGTCGCGAGTCGCGAGGAGGACAGGCAAGCTTCGATGTGCCTGTCGCGAGCAGGCAGCTTGTACACTTTCATGATCTTCTCGTGAATTCCTCCTTTTAGATTCGGCTTCGCCAAAGCCGGAATACCTGCAAGCACAAATCGGAGTTAGAAAACACTCGCAAGCCCTAAGTCTAGTCGTGGTTAAAATGAACAACGTGAAGCTGTGCCTACCTTCACAGAAAAAGCGGCTTACTCCTGGGCCCCTGGAGGAAGCAGACTCCCAGTTCCCGGAGGCATAGAACCAGCGTTTCCTCCAGCCAGGATAATTCAAGGAGGGCTTCCCCAACACGAAGTTATCGCGGTGCCAGTAGCACAAGTAATACCAGCCTTCGCTGGAGGGCGCCTTCTTCAAATGAAACATACGGAGAAACTCCTCAGCTGTGAGCTCCCCATTGCCGGCCTGAGCCCAGAGGGCAAAGGAGCTCAGAACCACCCTCCATCCGTTCACAATAAGTTGCTCGGGGGCAATCTTATAGCTTCGAAGAACATCCCGGACGAAGGGATGGAGAGGAAGGCGTAACCCCAGAATGAGCTGGTATTCATAGAAAGCCACACACCCTGGGGGGGGGGGGGGGGGGGGGGGGGGGGGGGGGGAATCTGGCGTCTCTCCATCTCCGGGTAACCGGAGAGCGATTGAGTCGGGGATTAAATATCTCTCCCGAAGCTCAAGCAGCCGATCCTCCGATAGAATGAAGGGATACCCGGCCGCCGTATACCTACCCGCCGGAACCCTCGCATTACTGGAGGCAGAGGATTCCGGGGTAGCATCCCCCAAGGGAACAGTGGTCTCCTCAGAATCTCCGGCCATGGAGTATTTAAGAAGAAAAAGAAAGGAAAGAGAGAATACCAAGTACGAGAAAGGGAGGAAGAAAGACACCAAGGACACCAGAAGGACACCAGGAGGAAGATGACTGAAGAATGAAGAAAATTCTTTTGCCTGAAATTTCTGTGGAAATCAGAAGATATGGCGGACTTCGTATATTTATAGGCAATCATTCCGCCGTATATGGTAACACGTGGTTGCCTCTCGTTCGGCACGGTAGTCGAGCAGGCACGCCCATTAAATTCCTGGACACGTGGTGAGCGTCTCTTCACTTCCTGACTGCGGAAAAGCTGTGAAAGGCTGGCACTCATTAATTCCAGCCCAATCATGTACGGCTTCTCAGTAAAGGCAGCAGGTAGCTGCGTGTGATAGCAAGTAAGTCCTTCCCTTAGAATTCTTGGCGGCAAGGACTTGGGGGGCATCTGTTATAGACAAAATAGCGGAGATCAAGTATTAGCGGCCAACATTTTCATGATGTCCTGATTCTGCGAGCGCCTATGCGACTCTCGAGATCATCTGCTCGATAGTCGCAGGATGGAGAAATACGGAGCGCCTATTTGGCTCTGGAGATCATCTGCTCGAGAGTCGCAGGATGGAGAAATACGGAGCGCCTATTTGGCTCTCGAGATCATCTGCTCGAGAGTCGCAGGATGGAGAAATACGGAGCGCCTATTTGGCTCTCGAGATCATATGCTCGAGAGTCGCAGGATAGATAAATACGGAGTGCCCATTTGACTCTCGAGATCATATGCTCGAGAGTCGTAGGTTGGATAAATACGGAACCCGATTATCAAGGCTTCGAGCTCTTATGGCCGATAGTCGGGTATAACAAGGCAGGAGGTTTCCTTCTCGACCCGCGAGCATTCCTTCTCGCAAGTCGTTGAATGGAGTTATACCTCAATATGTGAGCACCTGGTCTCGTGAGCATCTCTCGTCGTGCGAGCAGCTTTTATTAATGACCAGTGATGACGTCTCTCATCCTTTAGTACCAGCAGCCCGTATATCCTGATTCGGGCTTATTTCCGTTTATGGCTCCGAGTCTCAAGGAACGTGCTTAACCGGGTGACCAGTAGGATTAGATTATTTCAAGGATAAGCAGGTTAATCGTCTTATCCCATGAAATCAGTCGATGATCTCGGCATCTAACGTAACAGAATGGACGTTCAAGTCTATAAATGGAGGGGTTTTGTCATTAAAAGGTACAGAATACTCATTCTTTAACCCCAGTTGGTTAGTTCTCTTTTCTATCTCACTCTGACTTTAGCATCGGAGGGCCAACGGCTGGACGCCGGCCGCCCTTAGTTGTTTTCTGATTCCTTTCAGGTCTACGGAGAAAATTCCTTGGAAAGAAGGTGAACACTTGGAGGACCTTGTTACAGAATTCGACGTAAACAGCATAAAATAGATCCATGTGTAGTGAGTGAAATCATCAATGAAAATAATATAATAGCGTAACCCAGACATGGATAAAATAGGGGAAGGCCCCCAGACATCAGTATGGACAAGTTCAAATATAGAAGTAGAGCGAGTTGTGCTTAGAGAGAATGGAGCACATTTACTTTTAGATAAGTAACAAGGAGAACAAGTAAGATCCAAAACAGATTTGTTAGCTTTCAAGGTATCCAACATGCGAGAAGAAAACAAATGAAGCAACCGGTCAGAATGTGGATGACCAAGACGACAGTGCCATAACTTGCACTTTCGGTTCGCCATTGAAATGTCAATATCAGATGGTGCTAAAAAAATGGTGCTTGTGTCACCGAAGTATCAAAATCCAGCATGAAGAGACGTTCGCTCCTCCTACCCTTCCCAACTACCTTCCCCATTGCCAGATCATGTACAAAACAACAATCAGGGAGAAACATGACTAAGCAATTTTGATCAGTAAGTTGACCAACGGAGATCAAATTTGAGGAAAGCTTGGAAACATGAAATACATCACGAAGAACAAATTTGCGATGGGAAGAAGGAGAAGGGACCAAAGAGCCAACAAATTGGATGGGCAATTGAGTCCCATCAGCAGTTGAAATAGCTCGTGTGCCAGTATACGGTTGGATATCGCGAAGGGGTGAGTGATTACCGGTCATATGATTTGAAGTGCCGGAATCAAAGAACCATGGAGACAAGGGAGAAGTACCTGACAGACCCTAGCGGAAAGGGCCTGTACTATCTGTTGAAGCATCTCAGGAGTCAAAGATGAGAAAGAGGAGGAGCTGGCAGTAGTACTCGCAGGAGGCTCAAGAATCAAAGGAGGAGAAGCAGCAACAAGAGCACGACCGCGACCATATCCACGGTCACGACTACGGCCACGTCCCTGGGAAGAAACAAATGCCTTTGTCCTACAGTCAACAATACCATGTCCCATCCTACGACAATAGGCACACCACTCAGTGCATTGAGAGACAACATGGATGACACGGTTGCAGCCATTGCACATTACACGGAGCGCACCATGGGCACCAGAATGAGCCAAGTGTGTCCTACTGTTACCAGAGGGAGTAGAAGCGACCAACACCAAATCAAACGAACCAGGAAACCGAGGCATAGTAGAGAGAACTTGGAGTCTTTGTTCCTCAGCTAGCAAGTCATTGATGACCATATTTAGAGGGAAGGGGGCTGCGATTCAGAAGAGCAGCCCGACAATGCTCATATTCCGGTCTCAACTTCATGAAAAATTGTTGTGCACTCATGCGCTCTCTCATACCCTAGAAGACGAGAAAATCTGTCGGAAATTCAGGGTCCGTCATCGCCATTTCTGTCCATATGGCTAAAATGTCGGAATAAAAGGTCTGGATGCTCCTGTCACCCTGAGTGATATTGGATAAATCCTGCTCCAAACGGTAAAGACAAGCCTCATTGCTTTGTTGATAGATCACTTTGAGATGGTCCCACTTCGCTTTGGCTGTATGATGTGGGGTGAGCCCAATAGCAATCGATTTGTTAACAGAAGTCGAGAATCCAAGTGATGATTCGTCCATTTTTCATTTCCCATTCGGCTAGGCCCTCCAGATCAGTGGAGGGGGTCGTAACCGACCCATCAATCAGTCCCCATATACCATGACCTTTGAGAAAACTCTGAAAGTGGATGGACCACAGGCTATAGTTGCTTCCGTCAAAACTACAACGGGGAGTGTCACCCCTAGAATGTCTTTATCCATAATCGGGAAAAAAATAATTGACCACTGAGAGAACTGACCCCAAGTATGGAAGGCCAAGCAGAATATGAATATAGAGCACAACCACGCACAGAAACGAAGATGTGTGTGTGTCGAATCTCACCAGATCTGAAAAAAATGTTGCCAGAGAAGAACTGGAAACACTGTTGCGTCAGCCAAAACAAGCAAGGCTCACCGAATCTGAGACGAAGGCTACTGGTAAGCCGAAAACACTGCTGCTCGCTGGAGGTGTTGCCCACTATTACACGGGGTTAGCTTGCTGTCGAAAAAAAATAAAGATGCCTTCAATTTGTTGTGCCAGCCAAGGGGTCTTCGGTTGCCTGACGGGGAGTGCCGGTTGCCCGAAAAGACCGCAGATGACACAAAGAGTCTCTGGACAGAGTTGTTGGAGTTGCTGATGGAGCAGGAGGGGTTTTTCATGGAGGGCAGCCGAATTTCGTTGGAGAGCTACTTACAGAGGGGCTAACGCAAGGTGGTGCTGACGCAAGATGGAGATGGAGGTGCTGACGGAGGTGTGACGCACGGTGGTGTTGCTCATGGAGGTGGGGTTTTACCACACAATAACCAAGACGGCCGGAAACAGGGAGAGAGCCGGATCTGGAGAAGTACCTTAGGATTTGGTAGCCTGCTTTGATACCATGTCAGCTTCCATGAAGAATCAGATTCACAAGACCTCACACGAGACCAAGGTTGAAGGGTTTCTCCACAACCCCAAAGAAAGGAACCGTATTTATTATGTATTTACCAAATTACAAGAAAGCCCCTTTATACACGTAACAACCCAACATGGGCCAGGGGCAAAACAGGAAAAAATAGAAACATAGATGCATAAATATACATGACTTTACAGAAACAGTCTAGAGACAATCTACATATTCAAGGTGAATTCTGGTGGCCTGGTCAAGATCGACCGGGCGCCCGATCACCGCAGGCTAGCAAATTTTAACTGGTGTACTGGCTCCACACCTCAACAAAGACCTGCCCCGGTTAACTTTATTCACCATTTTAAGAATTATACTATCTTTGTTAATGACTTTTCTTGCTTTACATGGCTTTATCCTCTTATAGGGAAATCAGATTTATTTGGAATATTTTTAAATTTTTAGAAAATGGCTCAAAGGAGATTTGAAAGGAACACAAAAAAAAATTCAAAGTGATGGAGGAGATGACTTCAGTTATGAACCCTTCTTAAATCATCTCTCAAAGGAGGGGATTGTTCTTAAAAAATTCCACCTGGCTACACACTAACTAAATGGAGTGGCCAAAGGAAAATATTACCACATTTCGACCTTGGGCTACCTATGTTATTTCATGCAGGAAAGGTGTGTCGTAAAGCCATTAAGGGGACACAACGACTGTTACATAACGGTAATGGTTCCAACCGTTATGATTACGGGATCGTAATGGCTCTAACGGAAAAAATGACCCGTAACGGCTGTTAGGGCCAGTGTTTGTAATATCAGTATCATTACATGTATTGCTGGCTGGGGATACAAAAACATTTATTGATATTGCCGGTACTCGTTGATTGAGGGAAATATTGGAAAAACATATGGAAATGGTGGAATTTCTTAATGAAACTTCAAGATATGATAAAATACACCTATTTGCATATTTATAATTCAAATAATTGCAAAAAAGATGCATGCATAATAAATTTCTCTTTAATGGGGGTCTAAAAGCATATAACGCAGACTCAGGGAAACATTAGAGGAACTTGGGGAAATGGTGAATTTTTGCAATGATACTTTAGGAGATGGTAAAATACACATATTGCATATGTAAGAATCAAATAATAACGAAAAAGACTCATATTTTCATATTAAGGAACTAAATAATAAGTGTCCCTTTAATGGGGACTAAAAGTATATATCATTGACATCAGGAAAGTGTCGGGGAAATGGTGGATTCATTCATCCATCCCAACCATCCATCCATGCATGCACATACATATATATATAGACACACATGAATGATCCATCCATCCATGCACATACATACATACATACATATATAATATATATATAGAGAGAGAGAGAAACACACACACACACACACACACCCCTCCATCCAACCAACCATCCAGCCATCCATCCATGCATGCGTGCATACACACACAAAAATTCACGCGCGCGCACGCGCACACACACACACACACATCCATTGATCCATCCACCATCTAACCGTCCATCCATTCATGCATAGATACACCCATCCATCAATCCATCAGTGCATGTATACATACACCCATCCATCCATCAGTGCATGCATACATACACCCATCCATCCATCCATCCATCCATCAATGCATGCATACATATATACAAATAAATATGCATTTCATCATACAACCATGCACCCATAAAAAAAATTTGAAATGGGTTTTTTTAATAAAAATATTTTTGGCGACATCAATACATTGGTGATACATTAATGATATTATTGAAATATCACCAATACATTGGCGACAAGCGACACATAGGATTTACACAGTAAAAATATTAGCAATACAAACGACACTGGAATTTTCACAGTCGAAAATATTGGTGACATCAATACATTGGTGTTGCTTGGCGATATATCATTGATACTTGGAATTTCTGATACTCCTAGTGTTATTGATATCGCAGAGCTGGAGATACAAACAATATCAGGGATATTATTGATAATATCAATGATACTTCTAACAATGGTTAAGGTCAATTACAATCCATTACAAGCTTAATATAGGTTTTTTCAATTTTTTCAAAAAAAAGAAGAAGAAGAAGAAGAAGAAGACCATAACGGCTGTTACGACCCGTATCATAACAGTAATGGTGGTGACCGTTACGGCCACAGTACCATTACAGAATACCATGCATTTAGGGAAACTCTTTTGACCCAATGATGGGGGTTGATGTTTCTTTTCTTAAGATTAAACAACAATCTCCAATGAATAAGGAAGGTATATCTTCAATTCCTTCTTGTACTATGGGATGGTTAAGCATAGGAAGAAGGGTCTTTATTATTATTGTGATAAAAGATTCTTTGGGTCACTGTAGGGCATAGATCCAAAACCAAGGGATGGGATCGACCTTGTTAGTGTTATGTGCCTTGAAAAGTCATTGTTGATCTTGATTGTTGATCATGATGATCATAGGTCCTGTTTGGACACGTTCTTAATGCCATAATTAATATGTGGGTTTACCTTAACCATTTGAATATTATTAATGTTACAATTAATAGATGGGTTTACCGCTTAACCGTTTATGTATTCAGGGGTTAAAGGAGAGGGTTTCCTCCATTGTTCTTGGGAACTTGAGTTGGGCACAATGACCGTTAGTCAGGGGAGAGTTATGTTCAGTTGATGTAAGTACCTTGTTAGTCCATGACTACTTGGCTGGTTTTGGACCAAACTTGTTGTTATTCTTATGTGGTCATCTTATGTGAGGGTATCAATGACAAGTTGTGATAGAAAGTCTCCACCATTGGGCTCAACACTAAGTCGGTGCCTTTGCCCTACCTTATGTTGGAGTGTGAGTATTCATGTGTATATGGGATCTTGTTATTAGACTTGTTGGACACTTGCATTTTGAGAATTACTTCAAGTCTTTATATTGGTAGACCCTTCGTGAATGTGCCAGATTAACTTGTATATATGCCAACTTTGACTAATATTTAAACCTTTCATTCTTGTTCCAGATTAACTTGTATATATACCAACTTTGACTAATCCTTAGACGTGAGGAAATTGGGGAGTTTAAGTTTCTAGTGTAATGTGCTTTGGCCTTTACGAGGTCAATTCAATGGCTCATATGTGTGTGTGGTTAGATGCATGTGTTAGGATACAATGAGATCTATATGATCTAACAAGGGATTCACTGGTTGCCTAGGAACACATTTGTAGCTTAGATCTTGGGGATCGTACCATCGACCAAGTTTTTTTAGCCAGGCCCGACACTTAAATGGTTTTAAATGTTTTGCCTTGGTAGGCTTCACGAGATCCCTATCTTTGAGTCTTAATGAACGAGTCCTTATTGTTGCTATATCAAGACTCTCTCTTTTTCTATCTATAAATGGGGGCGTGGTCTCTTAGGGTTTATGATAGCAGAAAATCATCTCTCAAAATCTTTTCTATCTTCTTCTCTTTGAGCATGTGATGGTGTGACAATGTTATTATGTAGGGTTTTAGGTGGGTGTGCATGTTGTCAAAACCCTATGTTGAGAAATTGTATCCTGGGGATAACACATCAAGATCCTATTGTACCGGTGTATTCTACCTAGGGGTGCGAACTATCTCAAAGAGAGTAATTGAGTTCATGTCTCATCGGGATCCAACAGTCACTGTAAATCTGACGACCAAAGATGAACACGAGGATGAGGAAGATGGTTAGAGATGGAAGGGAAGGGAGACACGGGAAGATGAATAGTTAGGATCAATGCTGAAACATGGCTCTGAGACCATGTTAGGTTTTAAGGACTACATTTTGTGTTGTGTATCTATTCTATTGAGAATAAAGAGATTATAAAATAGGTGTGAGATCTATAGAAATTAATCGAGTGGGTGCGTGGATAGATGAAAAAAATCACCTCTTTCTTCTAAAAAAATAGCCCTTGAATCCACAAGGAGGGAGAAATCTTTATAAAACGAGAAATAAAAGTGATATTACTGATGAAATCAAATAATGTCTATTTACAAAGTCTCCTAACATGACTTATATAAGCCTGAAGTCCTAAATTCATAATATTTCCAAAATAGTAAATATACTAAAAATAGTAAATAACTTCTAAACTAACTCAAACTCTTTTAGATGACTTAAATAAGGACTTTAAGCTATTCTGTGACTCTCCAAATCCTAAAATTCCCTAAAACAGTAAAAATCACAACTCACTAAAAATAGTAAAATTGACTTAAAACTCAAAATTATCCCTTAAAATGACCTATTTTTGGAAAACTGTTCAAGGGCCAATGGTCTTTATACTGCTCTTCGATAGCTTTCAAATGACATATTATATGTGCAAAATGAATAACAGGTTATGAAGTTATGGTTGTCGGAAGCTATAATGCGAACTAGACCCTTGGATTTAACTTTATAGCATGATTTCTTTCAATCTTAGCCATCCATGAGTTTTTCCTTGACTTGTCCACCATCAGAGATCTGCAGGAGAACTTAACGGGTATGCATCTATCTTGCCATATACCAATCTATGGTACGTACCGCTGTACATAGTTATCCAATACTCTAACGGCATTGGAGACAAGCAGGATCTCACCTCAAATTGTTTTTATGCACCCGACAAACCAGGTCTCTCATCTATCTATTTGTCTTCTAGGACCTGGTAACCAATATAGGGCGCTAGCCAACATAAGAAAGCTTCCTAATCAGTACCTCAGATATCAGAGTTTGATGTTGAGATGATGTGTTGGTTGCAATCAGGGCAACTGACAGACTGGGTCTCTCATCTATCTAGTTTCTTTCATAATGTTTGCATATTCTGGACTGGTAGATACATAATTAGTTTGCTTCACTCGAATTGTGGTATTTAAGTTGTTTTAATTAAGTGATTGAATTTCTATGCTTCTCTTTGGGCAAATGGCATTCTCTCCCTCAAAAATTGTTACTTCCTCCTCTGCAAGGTTAATTTGGTCATAACTTGTTTCTATAGAGCTCTCTTCAATTCTGCAATGGCCGAATTGTCCTTGTGGGGGTGGAAATAACTACTAATTTCTCATGTCTTCTGTTCAAAAAAATATATCTATGTTGAGTTCTGTATATTTTCTCATCTCTCTTCTTTCTTTCTTTGTAGGTGAAGAATATACCGGAAACATTTCTGTCAGTTGAGGATTTTGAGTCATATATCTTCCCACTGGTAGAGGAAACACGCGCAGACTTGTCGTCTAGTTTAGAGGCTGTCTCTGGTGCTCCTTTTGCAGAAATAACAGCTATAGAGGAATCAAAGCATGCATTAGATTTGTCATACTTCATTGAAGTTAGCGGTTGGAAACGTGGATCAGGTCATGGCAGCAATGGAATTTACAAACCAATGCCTGGAGATATTTTGATTCTTTCGAATGTGATTCCCAATGCTGCAGCAGATCTTCAAAGATATGGCATGACTTATTTTCTGGCATCAGTTACTGATCCTGAAATCCTTTTTATCGATGAAAATAAAAATTCAAAGTCAGTTGCTTTGGTTACTGAAGTTGAATTGGGTGAAGAATACCACAAGGGTTTTCAAATTAAAGTATCAAAGAGAATCGAAGTTGCAGATGGAATGGAGAATTCACTTTATGCAATTTTTCTTTCAAATTTAACGACAAACAATCGGATATGGAAGGCTCTAAGCTTGGGGGCTGATGTGGACAATGAAAATCTGAATATGATCAGAGAGGTTTTGTACACCAAGCCCTTGGTATGTAGACGTGATTCTTCTGCATTTTCTGTCATTTAGAAAAATTACGTGAAACATTTGCATTGTATGAAAAATTGGCAATCCAAATGCACAGGCTCTACTGTAATGGCATACATCTATCTTATCTGAACAGTCCAAATTTTAGGTCCCATTTTTCATGGTTCATAACTGAAAATATCAGTAAAATGATGATCAGACTTATACCAATTGGTGAGCTTCAAATGGATGGATAAAATACTGGTCCTAGGTTGAGATCTTCCATCAATCTGATTTTGGGCAATACCCTACCTACAGAGGGGCCCAAGACTCAGATGATTTGGATTGAGGTACTTATGCCATGTATATGGTGGCTATAGGGTTGTCAAGCGGCCAGGCCTGGGTTTGTTTGGCTTTGATTTTGAACTGCGCTGTGTGGATTATCATACTCTGCTAGCATTAATGCATAATGAATTAGTATTATTGTTGTTTCTATTCATACTTGCTTCTGCATTTGTTTACATTCACTCTTCTGTGTATTTTTTATTGGCAACGATACTGTGTAACATTATTCTTGATTTTCCAAGGCGTAACTTTCTCACAGATATAAAGAGCAATGGTCTTATATTTGTCATGTCAGGACGAGAGCTCATGCAATGCCTGTTCTTTTGGACAAATAGATGATTGGGCTACTAAATTCTATGGCGATTTAAGCTCTTTAAATATGAATGCCTCGCAATTGGATGCAATCTTAAGTGCTTTATCGGCCATACAATGCAAGCATTCATGTTCAATCAAACTTATCTGGGGCCCACCTGGGACAGGAAAGACTAAAACCATTAGTGCATTACTGTGGGTGCTCTTGGCAATGAACTGCAGAACCCTCACATGCGCACCAACAAATGTTGCGGTCACACAAGTTTGCTCACGTCTGTTGAGCTTAGTCAAAGAATATCGTAAATGGGATGATGAAAACAGATTAACTTATTTTTCCCTGGGTGATGTCGTGCTATTCGGAAACAAGGATAGAATGTCAACAGATGAGGATTCTCAACTTCAAGAGATATTTTTGGACTATCGTGCTGATCGGCTTGCTGAATGCTTTGCACCTGCATCTGGATGGAAAAATATGCTAGTTTCATTGATATCTTTACTTGAAGATTGTGTCCCTCAGTATCACACTTATTTGGAAGACACAAAGGAAGAGGAGTCTGTTAGTTTTAGGGAGTTTCTAAAGAAGCGGTTGGAGGCCATTGCAATACCCCTTTGTGACTGTATGAGGCTTCTGTCAGTCCATTTAACTAGAACTTTCATTTCTGAAAATGCATCTGCAAACATCATTGCTCTTTCCAATTTGCTTCAAACTTTTGGAAGTTTGTTGTGCGCCAGAGGTGTTTCTGATAAAGAACTAGAGGAGCTCTTTTTGCCCGAAGATCCAGAGAGTGAATATTTTCCATCTACAGATGTGCCGCTTAGTGCCCATTCCATGTTTGAGGGCTCTGCCAGAAAAGCTTTGGACAAAACAAGAAGAGAATGCCTTCATATTTTAAGAGTTCTTAAAGACACTCTTCAGTTACCCCTTACAACTAGTAAGGATTGGATCAAAGAAATCTGCTCGGAGAATGCTACGCTCATTTTCTGCACTGCTTCTACTGCTTCTTTGTTGCGCTATTATGAGATGGAACCATTGCAAGTTGTGGTTATTGATGAAGCTGCACAGTTAAAAGAATGTGAGTCGGTTATTCCACTTCGAACCAACGGTATACAGCATGCTGTTCTCATTGGAGATGAGCATCAGTTGCCTTCTATGGTGAAGAGCAAGGTCTGGGTCTGCTCCTCTTTAATATGCTACAATCATTTCATTGTTGTTTTGCTTCATTTATCTTTTGGGCTTGATTATTTTGTTTTAGGTCTCTGAGGAAGCTGGGTTTGGAAGAAGTCTTTTCGAAAGGTTGGGTTTGCTGGGGCATCAGAAACATCTCCTCAATATGCAGTATCGCATGCACCCTGCAATAAGTGCTTTCCCAAATGCCAAGTTTTATAATGGTCAGATTTTGGATGCTCTAAATGTCAAAGATGCTATCTATGAACAGCAATATCTTCAGGGAAGTATGTATGGTGTTTATTCATTCATAAACATTGCTGACGGAAGGGAGGAGAAGGTTGATATTGGAAATAGTCTGAAAAATATGGCGGAGGTGGCGGTGATCTTGAAAATAATCGGAAGCCTTTTTACATGTATGAGTACTTTCTGTTGATTGTTTGTTTCTGGCTTTTGAGAATTCATGAAATATTAATGTGACATATTCTTGTTGTGGATTTCTTCTTGATATTAACGTGGTCAATTTTAGTTTCTGCTACATTGAAAATTTCTTTCCAAAACTATGCTGTACTGGTAGTTACAGAAGAAATGTAGATTCCAAGTTATCAATAGGAGAAGGAAAATAAGAGGATAAGATGAGATCTTTTAGAGGAGAAGGAAAAGATAAGAAAGAGAGAGAAAATAGGAGAATCTTTCTCAAATAGGATGAGGGTGTAGACCCATGGTCTTAGAGGAGAAATGGGTCCACACGCTACTACCTAGCAATGGATATGCACATGGATTCGTTTTGATACCAAGAAGAATTGTCAATTTTAAGTTATCTTTCATTCAACAATGTAATGAGGCCCAAAATGGAAGGTTTCTATTTAAAGTCGATTAGAAAGAGATCATATTAGCTACAACTATACAATTCAAATCAATTTGTTACATCAATCAAATCTATCTCCTTTTGAAATCAAATCCATAGGATTTTGGAGATCCATTGTGGGCCCACCATAGGATGACAGGCCATATGAGGAAGATATCTTATTGGTAATTTGCAGGTCCGTCTAGGTAAACATGCTTCTCAACCTTTTTGTGTTTCATTGTTTCCTTTCGAAACTGACACCTTGCAAATTGGAAAGGGTTGTGATTACTCGATTAGGTATGATGGGTATTTTACACAGCTGCACTCATCTGAGTTAATCATTGATTTCTGTGACAGCAATAATCTTACCATGAAAACGTGCTTAATCCTATGGATAATATGGAGTAGAATCAAGCATAGTATTTCATTATAAGGGATTGTTGGGCAGCGTGGATTTGATTTGAACTCCCGTGGAATCGAATGGATTTTAGTCCATTTGGAATTGAGTGGATTTGAAATCAGAGCTTTGATGTGGGAGTTCAAAAAGAACTCTTTTGGGAGTACTTGGATTCCTCTCAAATCCAAAGCCCTCCAATCCCTAGAAACCAAACTCCCCTACAAATTGCCAAATGAGTCCTAAGAGTACTAATACTTTTTTATCTAACATCCTTCTAACATTGTAGTTGTTCTTTCTTCAGTCTTGAGTTCAGATCCTGGTTTCTTCTAGGATGGATGATTCCTCATCCTCTGATCCTCCTTGCTATGAAATTGTAATTTTCATCTCTTTAACACAATTATCATTACCATTTCAAAGAAAAAAAATATACTTGGTCTCATTGCTGGCGTGTCTATCTTGTTTCTAGCTTTTCATGTGATAAGTCTTCAAGTGGTGAATGCATTTTGAAAGTCAAATCTTAAAACAGTCGTTGGCTTGAGTTAATTGGGCTTGCTTAATTTAAATTTGAAAGGAATGTACTTATCACTTATGAATTAGTGAATTTGATGTCAATGGTTCCGCTGGTTTTGTTCATTTTTCTTTAATGTTCTCGTAGTGGGATATATGCTTTTGTGATTTGAAAGACTTACTGTACATATTTACTCAGCACTCTAATAAATTTTCCTTTTGTAGCATGGGATGGTACGGGGCGAAGCCTCAGTATAGGAGTGGTGTCCCCATATAGTGCTCAAGTTAATGCAATTCAGGAGAAAATTGCAAACCAGCATGAAATGCACAATGGCTTTTCTCTAAAGGTTAGGTCCGTTGATGGGTTTCAAGGTGGCGAGATGGATATCATTATACTTTCAACTGTCAAGTCCAATGGAGATGGATCAATTGGGTTTCTTGACAAGCTTAACCGAACTAATGTGGCGTTGACAAGGGCTAGGTATTTTTTGCATACAACCCTCTACTGGAAATCTTATCTTAGTTACTAGTCCCATCAGGAGGTGTTTTTGGTCATTGTGTTTTACCTTTGATTTATTGAACTTCTTAGTTTAATTCAAGATTTCTATTTAGTTACTTGATAGCTTGCTTGTTTTCATCATAGGCATTGCCTTTGGATTTTGGGAAATGCATCAACCTTGAGTCAAAGGGATTCTGTTTGGGAAGAATTAGTATATGATGTGAAGGAAAGAGGTTGCTTCTTTAATGCCAATGAGGATAAAGGATTGGCTAAAGCAATTTTACAGGTTAAGATTGAACTTAATCAGCTCGACGATTTGCTCAAACCAGACTCTATACTTGTCAACACGTCTAGATGGAAGGTATAATACTCAATTGTCTTAGTGGTACTTTCTTTCTTCCATGGATTTTTTGGGGTTGACCTCACAAATCTCAATGGAACTCTTGAAATTAGTTCAAGTCTTATTCTTTTCTGGTTTTTTCATGTATATTTAGGTTGGTCAAATTTCATTTGCTTTTGTTGGAGAAGAAGTGTATTATTTTTTGTGTTCCCTCAGGACACCATACCACTTGGATCCTATTACCCTTAATAAAATAGGGTGAGGGAGTCCGCTAATTGTATTTGCAGCAGAAACTTGATTCAATCTGTATAATACCACACAGACATGCAGATATTAAAGGAAAAAAAAGGACTAATGGAAAAATCAACACGCTACTAGAGAATGATACCATGGAGTCAACTGTATGTTAACTTACCATACATTTGAGCTTCTGTGGGGCCCACTGTAATATCTTTGTGGCATCTAAATCATGCATCAGGTGCTCCCTCTCATGCTGGGCAGGAGCGCAAAAAGCAGCCCAAATCAAAACTCTGGTGGAGCACACCACAGGAAACAATGTAAAATGACACCTAAAACCTGATGGATGTGGTGCATCAGCTCAACAATATGGTATGTTACTGTACATTAAACTGTTTTGGATCATAATTGCAGCTAGATGGAAGATAAAGTTATTGTCCAACCAGCATAAAATTAGGAAAGTGTGCTGTACTGTTACTGACCGGTTGCGCTCAAAGCTCGAGCCTCCAACACCTCCCCTCACGTGCCTGGACTGATACAATACTGGATGCCCTATAATACCGAATTTTGCATACCCCGGGACTTGAACACCAGACGTCCTGCTCTGATACCATGTTACTGACCGGTTGCACTAAAAGCTCGAGCTGTTAGGGAACGACAGAACAATGTATATCAGGGGGTTTGCTGACGCCTCCAACATGTACAACATCTAAACCATTCAATAGGTTGGCTCCACCATGAAGGTAACCTAGATAAAAAATGGGCCAATCCACTCATTAGGTGGGCTGTGATTGTTTTTTTATCAGATCAGTGGTTATGTCTACCATGTGGCCCACATGGTAAGTGAATTGGCCCCCCTTTTTTTGTTGCATACGGTATTATTAATGGTAGGGCTAACCTTCTGGATTGTTGGCTGACGTATACGCTTGTCAAATTCTCATTTTTGTGTTTGCCTCTTCTGCATTAATTTGGTATAGAAAGTTTTACAAATTTTATTCATGATGTGTAGGTTGTTTTCAGTGATGATTTCTGAAAGTCTTTCGCAAAGTTGAAGTATCAGATAAAAAAGGCCGTGATTCAAGTCTTACTGAGGCTTGCTGATGGTTGGCGTCCAAAAAGTAAAAGTATTGATTTAAAAGACTCCTCTCAGCTTGCAAAGCAGTGTCTGGTCGGAGAGCTGTATCTTGTATGGATGGTTGACATTGATGATGGAAGATATTTCCAGGTGTTGAAGGTCTGGGACATTGTACCATTGACAGAAATCCCAAAACTGGTCAAGCGTCTTGATAGAATTTTTGCAATGTACACCGACATTTACATAGAGCACTGCAGAATGAAATGCACTGAGAGGTATGTTTGAATAGTGTGGTTTGGTCATTTCTTATAATGGAAAGCTGGAAAGATGTGAGAAAGTTGCAGTCATTCCTTCTGTGGACCATTTACAATCCCAAATTGGCATGTTCATTTGTTTTTATGAGCTGGCATAAAAATCAGGCTAGTCAACTCATCGGGAGATCGACTGATTTATGTGCAGTTCAGGAAAATCCCAACCATGCACATTCATTGCACACCTGTGAAACCACACCAGCCGATCAGCCTGATGTTTTAATGAGGTCATATATACAGTGTGGCCCACCAAATACATAGCTCTAGAAACATATGATGAGTGCATCACAATGTTTTTTTTTTTTCTCTCTTTTTCGGGAATCATCTGCTTTTTCAACTGTTCATTCTGGGAGAAGCTTTAGCTCTATAAATACGTATTGCATGCACACTTACTCATTTTTATGTGTCTTGTTGTTCCACAAATTGTTAAAAATGAAAAATGATGCCCTTGGTTTGAGAGAAAAGGTCCCCAAGATGAATTGTTACTGACCGGTTGCGCTAAAAGCTCAAGCTGTTAGGGAATGACAGAACAATGTATATCAGGGGGTTTGCTGATGCCTCCAACACCTCCCCTCACGTGTGGACGGTACACTGGCCCCGCACATGATACTCTGGGCTGATACAATACCGGATGCCCTATAATACCGAATTTTGCAAACCCCGGACGTCCTGCTTTGATACCATGTTACTGACCAGTTGCGCTAAAAGCTCGAGCTGTAAGGGAACGACAGAACAATGTATATCAGGGGGTTTGCTGACGCCTCCAACAGGAATATTATCCCGATGAAAGGCTGTTAATTTTCATTGCTCACTTTTTCTAAGTTGCAGCATTCATAACAATGCCCTATAATACCACCATAAAATTTTTTATGGTGGTTTGTTGGGGTACACTAGGGCTCATTTTTTGTTTGGTTATTTCTGTTACTTCTTCTCATAAGTGAATTCATTATTGCTTCTACTTAGAATCTTCTTAATGCCTCCTCTTTGTCTTTTGTCCTAGAAATCGTGAAGTGCCAATGATTTGGAATAAAGGAAAAGATATCGTTCAGTATAAGAAACTCTGCAAAGCTGAAAATGTGGCGAAGGATATGGCACCGGAGACATCTGGTCCAAGCAGCAAAAGCAAGGGCAACAAGGCTAAGGAAAATAACAAGTTTAGGCAAAAGAGAAAAGGTAAGAACAATAAAAGATAAGTCTGTCTTCTTTTTATTGTACAAGGCTTTGTGTAAATGAAACATGTAAAAAAAAAAAATTTGAAATGGACCTTCATTTATATATGGAATTTCAAGGAAAGAGATCGTGATGAGTTATAGGTGTCCCTTTGTATAGAGATTCCTGAAAATCAGGTCTTATGTTAATCTTGATTTTGGTGGGTCCCATAGCATCCATGTCAGATTCAATAGTGGACGTTATATTACAACTGATTGTGCAGTTGTTAAGTCTATATGCCACTCAAATTAAACCATCCAAATTGTGGACTCCACTTTAGATGGGTCAGAAAAATGCTGTGACACTGTCCATTTTCGGCCATTGGTGGGCTTCTAATGGATGGTAAAGATAAAAGCAGTCAGACAGTCTGAAATTCAACACTAATGTTGATTGAGCTGATTTAAGGCTGATAAGCTTATGTACAGTGGGAACTGCAATTGTGATGGTTTAAATTGAATTGTTTGAATTTTCCATAATGGTTTTCGAGCTCACTCACTTTCATCCAAGCTGCTTTAAAGGTAGGCCCTACATTGAAAACAGTCGACTGCAATTCGGCTTGCTCAATGAATATGTCATTGGCTGGCCTGATTCATATGCCCAAAGATTTTCAACTTGTTGCTTGCCTTCTTAGCAGCATGGATAACCTACAATCCAAAGGAGGTCCATCGCCAAGATGGCAGAGGAATAGTTATTCTGCAGTGTACATGTTGTGTTAGAAGCGATTTCAATAAAGAAATGCAGGACACTTCATTACATTGAGTTGATTGGGTGTGGTAGGTTCAAGGTGCCATGATCCCCATTGGTTTAGGAGCCTAGCTTGATGAAGTCTGTCAGTTTGGTTCTTAGCAAATGGTATCAGAGCTGAGTATTAATCCTGTGCAATCCCCAAAGGGCAACCTAGACTAGAGTGAAAGCCATCACAAGGTGGAAAAGATACCTTGACATAAGCCAGGTGTTGTGGGCCCCCTCAGACATTGGCTGAGGGGCATTGTAACAAGTTATGATCCTTAGTGGTTTAAAAGCTTCGAGAGCCTAACTTTATGGATTCCATCAATCATGCTGCTTTATACCATAGATGGACCATGCCTGAGAAAACCCCAGAATAAATCTGCCATCACTCTTCCTAGTTTTTTTATGGTTGATTGTGGATCATTTAAGTTTCTCTTTTGTCTAGTTGTAGACCATAAATGGAATGATTCCGATTGTCCTATCCAACAGAATTTTTGCACATATTTCATATGCAGTGGGACAAAAGAAACAAATAGTCTGGATTACTTAACCATGCCCCGACTTATCAGAATAAAATGTTGATTTTTAAGTGAGGATCCAAACATGCAATTTAAATTAGAATTAAGAAAGGAAATTTAATTGGGCCACAATCGATCGATCCAAACATCAAATTTAATTGCTCCAATCCATTACAATGGACAAGCTCAACATACATGAATGTGACATGTTAGATGAATGAGTTCCTGCCATATAACTGGGCCATTCATTAGGTGGGTCCAACTGTCAAATAACCTGGCCCGTAAATCTGGCTGATACGCCAATTATATTGGCCACACTCATTTAAGAGAAAATGGAAGATGTTGAAATTTTGAGCCCTCAACAAATCCGGATCAACCCTAGGTATTAGAAATTTGGATCTAATATCACCGTTAATTTGTGCACTTTGTGGAAGCACATTCAACAAAGATAAAATAATAGAATAAACAATAACCAAACAAAGTAATCACACAAATACAAAGTATTTAACGAAAAAAAAAAACCCTTATGGAAAAAAAATCATGGCACAAAGAGACAGAAATCCACTATAATCAAAGCCTTAGAGATTACACCACTCACCTTCTTTGATTACAAATGAAACCTAGATCTCTCATTGCGATGCGCACCTATAAAAAACCCTAGCCCCTTGAGAAAATCCATTCCCGAGCCCTTACGAGTATCTAGAATCCTCTCACCTTGTAAGACCCTTGCCCTTAAAGAGAAAACACTCTGAATTACACAAACTCTAATTACAATTGAACTTAAATACCCCTTACGCAAATCATGTAAATTGTTGGTCGCAAGGTCGACCGAGAGCCAAGATATCAATAGAGACTCTCAGTCAATTGAAATAGTCATCGGTCGACCAAGAACATCACAACGTGCTTTGGTTGACCGAACTACACTTGCAACAGATTAAAGGTAGAATCCAAGACATCCTGCACAACAAACAGTGTCACCAATGTCCTATATATCCAACATTCAGGCATGGCCCATCCAATGAGTTAACCAGCATAACTTTCAGGATGGGGTAGGTTCACATAGCGTTCCAAATGGTACATTGCCTTACCTGGCCTCACACCTGCTTTATGTCGGCGGGCGTGATGGGATTTCACCTCCTGAACCTCCTCCTGCAGGCCATGACTGCAATTTCCTTCGCCACTGAAGGCCCACTAAGTGGAAGATTAGTGTTATAGGCAAAATTACTTGTGAAGGGGTTGCATCGCCTGAATGCGAGCAGCTCGGCTCGTGCTCGAGAGAAGGGGTCGCATCGCCTGAATGCGAGCAGCTCGGCTCGTGCTCGAGAGAAGGGGTCGCATCGCCTAAATGCGAGCAGCTCGGCTAGTGCTCGAGAGAAGGGGTCGCATCGCTTGAATGCGAGCAGCTCGCCTCGTGCTCGACGAAAGGAGTCGCGCATTCTGTATGAGAGCCTTCCTGATATGAGTAGCTCCCGACATCTGAATAGTCGTGAATCTTTGCCTTTGGATTGGACGGTCTTCGTATGATAGTTCCAGCAGCCCGTATAGGCCGATTTTGGGCTTATCTTCTTCAATGGTTCCGGATCTCAAGGGATTGCTATCAAGGAACGTAACTATCGAATGAGTCATTGAATTAAATCACTCCTCTATCTAAGGATAAGGATCTTATTCCACGAAATCGGCGGGATCTCGATATCTTGCGTAACAAAATAGATCACCTCAGATCTATATAAAGAGATGATTCCATTAAGATACAGGTACACAATATTCAATCTCCAGCCTGGTTTCGCCTGGTTATTATTCTTCTTGCTTTGCCTGACTTAAGCATCGGAGGGCTAGCGGCTGGACACCAGCCACCCTTAGTTGCTTTCTGTCTTCTTACAGGTTCGGCGGAGGAAGGCTCTGTGGGAAAGAAGGTGAACGACCGAAGAATCCTGTTACAAAATCTGACGTTAACAATTAGCATCCAAAGTTGAATTTGAGGTAGAGGCCCACTAACTGAATTACGAGATCTATTATATGATTGCCACCATCTACTTTGTGTAGGGGGGACTAAAGTCACTGTGGTAGCATTCGACTGTTCCTTTCTCTACAATGAAGTGCTGGGGGAGGAACATGTGGGCAATATGTTGGCCATTCATTGAGTGGGGATCATCTTAAACATTCCCGAGTGCCTTTAATCATAGAATAGATAAGGTAATTTTCAGTTCGACCGAAAATTTCAAATTTAGTGTTGTTGCTCGCTGTGATGTTTTGCATGTTTTCAATTCGACCGAGGGATGTCGGTTTTGTTTGGTCCAACCGAAGGTCCAATCGGTTCGACCGGATGGAAACACATGAGTTTTAGAGAATGCAGGTTTTAGTTCCTAATCTTGTACGGGAGTATATGAGTATCTCTTTAATTACGATTAGGGTTAAAACTGTATTGTAGAAAGGAGGTTACATGATATCTAGGGTATTGAAGGGAAAACTAGGGTTTCTATCATAAGTTGTTCCATCTCTTATAATCTTCTTTGATTATAGTGGATTGAACATCACTTTGTGCTGTAATTTTTTTTCCGCAAGAGTTTTCCACATAGAAATCTCGTGTTCCTTGTGTTTGCTTAAATTTTATCTATTACCTATTTGATCTGATTTGAGGTTGACTTGCTTGAATTTTGAGCTTGGGAATGGTGGGACCCTCATGATGAAGGGACTGGATGTTTGCACCCTAGTGTCCTACACCATTATTGGAATGTCGGCCGTGAATAGCCTCTTCAATCTATCCTAACATAGATTGCTCATCCAGGGTTGCTGACACTGCATGGATACCGACTGTTTTAGTCATTTGAATCGTTAGGGGGCGTTTGGCGTCTCTACTCTAATTCAATAAAAGCTTTTTGAATAAGAGCTACTTTAATAATCTCTTTTTTGTTCTAGCTCTTGTTTTAAATAAGTCTATTTGGTAAAATCTCAAAGAAAAAGTTCTTATTTAAAATAAACATGTTTGGTAAAACTTTCAAATAAGAGCTTTTTTAAGGGTAGTTGGTGTCATTTTTAAAGATTACAACAACTTAGATTTAAGAGCAGTCCAAATGGTTGTTTGGGTGGACCTGTCCATCATGTGGGGTCAGCATCAATGCTAATTGTCCTTTATGTGAGGCCCCTCAATGGCCACTACCCATCACCATTATGTGGACTCCACATTTGATGTGTCCATAGTGTGGGCCCTACCTTGGAAGTGTATTGTTCATCTTGTGGGGCCCAATTTTGATATATCATTCATCGTTTGAGGTGCACCTTCTATATGGATCATCTATCATACAGCCCACCTTAGATATAGGTCATCCATCATGAGAGACCTTAGATGTGGACAGTCCATTAAGTGGGGCCCACTTGATGTCAACCGTCCATGATGAGGGGCCACACTTTTATGTGGGTCATCCATCATGTGAAGCCCACTCTGACCATTATGTGGGCCCACCTTGATGTGGACCATTCTTTGTGTGGGGCCACACCTTCATTATGGGCCGTTCATCATGTGAGCCCATCTTTAATATCAACTTACCATCATGTGGGCCCACCTTTAATGACCATCATCCATCATGTGAATCCTACCTTTGACGTAGATTGCCATTTAAATGGGACCTACTTGATGTGCATGTTCCGTCATGTTAGGCCACACTTTGATGTGGGTCATCTATCATGTGGGGCCTACATTTGATGTGAACCTTTCATTACGTAGGCCCACCTTGATGTGGGGCCCCACTTCAATATGAGTCATTCACTATGAGGGGCCCATCTTTGATGTCCACCGTCCATCATGTGGGTCCTACCTTTGTTGTGGACCACTATCATGTGGGGCCCACATCAAGTAGGTAGTCCATCATGTGGGACCCATTTGATGTCCACCATCCATTGTGTAGGTCCCACCTTGGCTGTGGATTGTCCATCATGTGGGGTCCAACCTTCAATATGGGTCATTCATCATGTAGGTTCACCTTTAATGTCAACCTTCCATCATGTGGTCCCATATTCAATATCCACCATCCATCACTTGGATCCTACCTTTGATGTGGACCATCCCATCATGTGGTCCCACCTTTGTTGTGGACCATCTATCATGTGGGACCCACTTGATGTGGATAGTCCATCATGTGGGACCCACCTTTAATGTCCACCATTCATCATGTAGGTCTCACCTTTGCTATGGACCAACCATCATGTGGGGCTCAACTTTCAATATGGGTCATTCATCATGTGGTCCCACATTCAATGTCCACCATCCATCATGTGGGTCCCACCTTTGCTATGAACTGTCCATCATATGGGGCCCATTTGATGTGGATAGTCCATCCATCATGCGGGGCCACATTTTAATGTGGGTCATCCATCATGTGGGACCCACCTTTGGTGTTCACCGTTAATCATGTGCGGCCAACCTTAAATATGGGTTGTTCATCATGTGGGCCTACCTTTAAAGTCAACCTTCCGTCATGTGATCCCACCTTCAATGTCCCCCATCTATCATATAAGTCCCACTTTTGATGTGGGCGTTCATCATGTGGGGCCCACCTTTGATTTGACCATGCATTATGTCGGTCTACCTCGATGTGGAAACCTACTTTTAATATGGGTTGTTTATCATGTGGGCCCACTTTAAAGATATTCTAAAGAAGAGAGGAGGGCAAGATGAGAATTATTTAAAAAGTTTAAGGACAAACTTGTCAAAAAAACTAATTTAAATATTGATCTGCTTAAGCCAAATAAGTTCCTAAAGAAAAAGTAACTTCCCTGTCACTTATCATATAAGAGCTTTTTAGCTAATTTCTAAAAGATAAGCTCTAAAATGAAAGCTTTACCCAACCAGTGTATTTTCATAATAAGAGTTTAATTTTTTAGAAAAAGCAAATAAGCTATTATGAGTAGATTAGCCAAACACCCCCTTAGTGAGTAGTGGCCCCGGAATTATTTAATACCTTAAAACCTCAGGTTTATTCACTATGTTGTGCCCTAAAGGCTGTATACACAAGTGGGGCCCACGGTTCAGTGATCCTAAACGATGATATGATGGGACTCGTGACAGATGGACTGTGCACAAATCTATCTCATGGATTAGATGACCCTTAGATATAGATGAATTTGTCAATGTTTTGGTTGAAAGGGAACCATTGATGTATTTTTCTTTTCTTACCCATTTGATTCTGGTACGTCATTTCCTACCGAGAAGTGTTACCATTGTACCTTAAGTTATAACACAGAAGGATGTATTTCCCACCAATGTGTCACTTGTTTCTGAGATCTGAGTCCTGGAAAAAGTTCGCCACATCATAAAGATCGTCCGCAGAGAAAAATCGGAAAAGTCCATTTTTCAGGTGGGCCACACCGCTGAAATCAACGGAGAGACCACGGTCCGATTCTGTGTGTGCGCTTGACTCAACTGGTGATTGGAGGGTTTCGATTTTCACGCTAGGTGAATATAGTCCACCCTTTTCACGGGAAGCGGAATGCGTACTCCGTAGGGCCCGCCATGATTTATCTATTTTATTACCTGTGTCCATCCATCTTTCGAGATGATTTTATGTCTTGATAGCTGATCAAAAGCATATCCAAAGCTCAAGTGGACCACACCAAAGGAAACAGTGTGAATTGGACGTATAACGTTGAAAAATTCTTGGGGGTGGCGTAAGTGTTGGATCAAGCTGTTTTATTTTTTTTCTTCATCCATGTCTTGTGTGATCTCAGGAACAAGGTTGGATGACAAATAAAAATCACTGTTATCCCTAGGAAGGTTTCAAGGGTGGAAATCATTATTCTCACTGTTTCCTGTGGTATGATTCACTTGAGCTTTGGATATGCTTCAATTTTGGGATCAACACCTAAATTGAGCTGGAAAAACAGATGGACGGTGTGGATAAACCACATAAATTCACAGTGGGCCCAACAGAGTTTACTCAGTACCATAAAAGCGTACTGACCTGACTCAGTACGCAATCCGATTTCCTTTTCACGGCTGTGATGTGTCACATGAACTGAAAGGGCGCGAATTAGGTGTTACCCCGGGAACAGCTTAGTGGGTGTTACCCCTACCGTATGGCCCACATGAATGATATTTTGTATATCCACTCCGTCCATCCGTTTATAGAGCCTATTTTATGATAAGGTTCCAAAAAGTACGCAGATCCAAATCTCAAGTGGACCATACCACTGGAAACAGTGTGATTGAGTGCCCAACCATTAAAAATTCCAAAGAGCCCATGGTAAGGTTTTGGTAATGTTTATTTGCAATCCAAGATCTTGATAATGTCAATAAGGTCTTGATGAAGGGAAAATATAAATATCAGATTGATCCAAAACTTTTGTGGCCCACAAAACTTTTTAATGGTTATTAATCACTGTTTTTAGTGGTATGGTCCACCTGAGATTTATATCTTCTTAAGGTTTTGGATCATATCCTAAAATGATATGAGAAAATAGATAGACGGCATAGATATATAAAAAATACATCAAAATGGGCCCCACACGGTAGGGGTAACACCCACTAAGGTGTTACCAGGGTAACATCCAATTCGCTCCCCAGCTGAAAATACAAATGTTGGGGCGCGGATTGCAGGCATCTCCTGCGCAAGGAATCTATGTGGGGCCCACCGTTAGTTTTGTGAGAAATCTACGCTGTCCAAACGTTTTTTGAGATCATTTTAGGCGTTGCGACCAAAACTGAACGGGATCCAAAACTCAAGTGGGCCGCACTAAAGCAAAAAATGTGTAGGGAAATTCTTACCATTGAAACCTATATGGGGTCCACAATGATGTTTATATGCCATCCATACCGTTCATAATGTCATTCCTACTGAGATGAACTGAAAACACAAATATTATCCTGATTCGAAACTTCTGTGGCCCCACGAATATTTCAACTGTGGAAGTTCAATCGTCATTTTTTCGGCCCACTTAAGTCTTGGATCCAGTTCAATTTTGGTCGCAACGCCTAAAATGATCTCAAAAAATGTTTGGACGGAGTAGATTTCTCACAAACCTCATGGTGGGCCCCACCCAGATTCCTTGTGCAGGAGATGCCTGCGAAAGGCTTTCGCAGGCAATCCGCGCCCCAAATGTTGTATGTGAACCTTCCTCTTTCTAAAACCTCGTTGCTAGTAGCTCCTTTGTTCTCGCCTCTTCTTCCTGAAGTTTAAGCAGCGGCAGAAGGAGATGAACAAGGACAAGATCTTCAAGCTCGCGAAGGGATTCAGAGGGAGGGCGAAGAACTGCATAAGGATAGCAAGGGAGAGGGTGGAGAAGGCGCTCCAGTACTCTTACAGGGACCGTCGTAACAAGAAAAGAGACATGCGTTCTCTCTGGATCGAACGTATCAACGCTGGCACTCGTTTACACGGTGTATGCATCGTTCCTTTTCTCAATTTCTCCTCATTTTTCTCTTCTTCCATCCTTTCTGTTTCTTAGTCTCTCTTTTCGTCCTTCTCTCTCTTCATCTGCATCTTGAATCTTGATTAATATGTCTCTCGACTGCACAGATCATTTATCAGAATTCCGATGCCAGATTCTATAAACTGCCTTTCGATTCGATTAAGGGGCCGTTTGGCAGCTTGGATTTTGGATCTAACATTGCACCAAAATCTTGTGTTTGGCCCCACTGGAATTTGGGGCAGGTAACGTCTTTAGTTCCTCTGTAAAAGCTGGGTTGCAAAATGATAAAAACTAGAAATAGGAAAAATATAATTTGAAATATTGAATAATTGCTTGTATTTCATTGAGTGTGGGGTCCTGAATTTATAAATTAGGACTGCCCCAATATGGAATAATACAATAAATACGAAATCTGATTATACAAAAGAATGAAATATTTTCCTAGTATGCACATGGGAAATGAAGTCCTTCCTAATACTCCCCCTCAAGTTGGTGCGTGAAAGTCCTTAACGCCTAACTTGCCAAGTAAAAAATCAAATTGTTACCAACCAAGAGGTTTTGTGAAGATGCCGCAAGTTGTTGATCAGTGGGCACGAATGAAGTACAAAGAATGCCGGGCGATATTTTTTCAAGAACAAGATGACAGTCAATCTCAATATGTTTGGTCCTTCATGAAAAATGATATTGTTTGTTATGTGAAGGGCTGCTTAATTGTTATGATAAAGGCGCAGAATTTTGAGCCAAGCGAGTTCATAGGTAGCATTGGCCATTGTGTGGTACTCAGCCTCAACAGATGACCGTGAAACAGTGGTCTTTTTTTTTTTTTTTTTTTTTTTGGTTTTTAGAGAAAGGACTTTGTCTAAGCATTGTAAAGTATCCTATGGTAGAACGCTGTGTCTTGGGACAACTCACAGTCAAAGTCACACTTAGTAGATAGTTAAATAGAGCTATCAGAGGATAAAAAATGCCTTTGCCAATAGAAGACTTGAGATATCTTAACATGTGAATACAATATCATAATAAGGTTGATGAGGCTAATGCATGAATTGATTGCGAATGTTGATCGAATAAATAATATCTGGTATTGTGATTGTTAAGTAAATAAGATGCCCAACAAGCCGTCAATACATAGAGGGGTCCTAAAGAAGATCACTTTGGTCATCAATCAAACGCAAATTTTGTTCCATAGGAAAAGAAACATGTCGAGCTCTAAGATGACCACTATCCTTAAAAATGTCAAGGGTGTGTTTGCGTGGACTAAAGAAATCTCCATTGGAGGATGGGTCACTTCAATGGCTAAAAAATATTTCAAGGGACGAAGATCTTTAATGTGGAACTTGTTATGTAGAAGTTCCTTTAGGGCATTGATGAAAAATTGATTATTGTTGGTGATAATTATATCATCCATGTAAACAAGTACCGCGGTGAAGATTGTGCCATTGAAATGAATGAAAAGAGAATAATCTGTTGAGGATTGATGATAGCTTGCTTCTTTTAGAGCATAGGAAAACTTGTCAAATCAATTTCTTGATGGCTGTTTGAGACCATAGAGTGATTTGTTTAGACGACAAACACGTTGCTCCCCTGTTTGGCAAAACTGAATGGAATGGTCATATAAACTTCTTTGTGCAGGTCCCCATGTAGGAAAGCATTGTTGACATCTAGTTGATGTGTTGTCCAACAATAAATAGCAGCCACAACCAATAGATAGTGAACAGTGACGAGTTTTGCAACGAGAACAAATGTCTCAGGATAGTCTAACCCTTCAATCTAAGTATACCCCTTCACCACTAAACATGTTTTGAATCGTTTAATTGTACCATCAACACGATGTTTGACTTTGTACACCCATTTGAAGCCAATGAGTTTTTTTTCTTGGTAGTAAATGCCGTAAGGTTGATTTTTCTCTAATGCCTCAATTTTTTTATGCCATTGCGTCATGCCAATGCGGAATTTTAATAGCTCGAGAAAAGGATGTTGGCTCATCATGTGAAGAAATAGAAGAAAGTAAGGCAACATGATTAGCAAAAAAACGATTATATGAAATAAAGCTAGATAAGGGATAATGAGTACTTGAAGAGGGCTGCGAAGAGGGTGAAGTAGGAGAGGAGGTTGGTGGTAAGGTGGGACAAACATAGTCTTTGAAGCAGGTAGGTCGAGCGATTAGACGATGAGAATGATGAAGGCCAGATGAAGGTGGAACAATGGAGGATAGAGGGCCAGGATCAGTAGTGGCGATTGGCGAGGGTTGGAGGTGATGGGGGATGATCAGGGGTTGCCTTAAGGATCGACTTGAGAATGTCAGGAGGGGATGTGTCAGAGATGGCAGCTAGGGTTTTGAATAGAAATGCATTCTCGACAAAAGTGATATCTTGAGAGGTGAATGCATTTTCTTTTAAGATCATAAACTCGATGACCTCGTTGCCCAAAATGATAACTAACAAAGACGCATTTAGAAGCATGTGTTCTAAATTTGTGTCAATGAGAAGAAAAAGTATGGGCATAATAAAAACATCCAAAGACCCGAAGATAATCATAAGATGGTTTACTTTTAAAAAGCATTTCGTATGGAGTTTTACTATTCAGATTGGGAGCGGGTACACGACTGATGAGATAAGTAGCAATTAAAACTCATTCCCCCCAAAATGATAAAGGTAAGTGTGCTGGAAAGTGCAAAGCTTGGGCAACTTCAAGGAGATGTTGATGCGCGCGTGCAACAACTTTATTTTGTTGTGGGGTTTCAACACAAGTTCGCTGATGAAGGCCATTTTTTTTTCTTACATTGAATTGGAAAGAAACTTGGTACTATTGTTATTGCGAATTTGGCGAACTGAACATTGGAACTGAGTCTTAACCATGGCACAAATTTTTTTGAGAAGCGAACATGTTTCAAATTTAAAACGCATGTGATAAACCTAAGTGGAATGAGAATAATTATCAACAATAGTGAGAAAATAGTGAGCACCAATATGGGATGGTGTGGGATAGCCACTCCAAATGTCAAAGTGAATCAAATGAAAAGGAAGTGCACTTTTTTTTTTTTTATAGAGGAAACAACAATTTATGAAGAAACCCGCAAGCAGGAAAAGAATACAAAGACAAAAAGGACCAAAAGCACAACACTAGCTACCACAAGACATCCAATCCACCAATAGGTTTACATTCCCAATCAAAATGACTTGTAGATTGCTTCTTCCTTGCACTCAAAGGAAGTGCACTTTGAGTGCAACTTAATGGAAAAGATGATAAGATTGCTTAGCCCTTTGACACACATCGCAAGGAAAAGACGGAAAAGTAGCACCTGAAATAGACTGTCACTAAGATAAGAGAGATGCAAATGGATGACCAAGATGCATGTGCTAAGTGTTCGGACTTGTAGATTGAGTAGTGAGCATGGCTGATTGGGTGGGGACTGGGAGTGGATACTAGTAATGGTATAATCCACCTTGTAATTCGCTTACTCCAAGCAGCTTCCTCGAGGACAAGTCCTGAAAAATGTAGAAGGTGGGAAAAAAATATGACAGTACAAATTGAACTCTTGGTGAGCCAAAGAACAAAGAAGATGTTAAATGAAAATTTAAAAACACAAAGAACATGTAAAATTAAATCTGGAGATTGAGAAGCCGAGCGGACATGAGTGACGGGGGTGACATCCCCAGTTGGTAATGTGGCGGGTTTAGCATAAGAAGTTGCTGTGGAGTTTGTAAAGAGTGAGAGATGTGGTGACATGTGAGCAGAGGCCCCACTATCTATGATCCAAGTGGTGGGATGAGAAGAATTTGTTGAAAAAGCCAACATGCTAAATGAAGTGGCCATGAAGTAGATGGCTTGAATGGATGGAAATAAGTGCAGGAAGTGAGAGTCAACGGTAACAGTCCACAACGCCTAGTTGGGCTCTTTAGTTGGATATGGACCCACAATGAATTGAATCTGTGCAAATGCCGAGCGCTTGCAGCAAGGTTCCAGCAAGGAGCCTAGGTCTAGATGCAAGTAGGTTTGGGCCCTTAGTAGCCTAGGCCTCTCAGCGATCAGATGTGAGTTGTGACCCACAATGTCCAACCATGTACATGAAACGATCAAGGTGGGCCCCACTAATACAAATCTCCAACAACAAGCAATCAATGGATTGATCTAGCAGATGCTAGGCATATGTAGATGACGAATGTGCCACCACAGTAGATCATTAAAGATGGGCCAAATGAGAATTCCACGATTAGATGGACTTAATGCAAATCTCATCCCAGAGCTCTGATTCCATGATAAAAATTGTAAATATGAAAAATACAATTTGAAATATTGAATAATTGCTTGTATTTCATTGAATTTGGGGTCCTGAATTTATACATGAGGAATGGCCCCAATATGAAATTAAACAATAAATATGAAATTTGATTATACCCTAATGAATTATAGACAAGAGAGGAAAATATACAAAAGAATGAAGTAATTTCCTAATATGCACATTGGAAATGAAGTCCTTCCCATACCTGAAATCTAGGGATTTTGAATCCGCTCGAAGGGTAATCTTTCAAATGGCTCTCTTTCTATCTGTATTATCCAGGTTGCCAAAACACAACTGGCAGAATGAAAATGTCAGGGATTTCGTATACTTGATTTGGATTCTTATTTCTTAAAATCCAAATTCAAGCTGCCAAACGACCCTTAAAGATGTGGTCGCATATTTGGGTGACAGACTGCTTACTTTTCAAAAACCAGAAACACACGGGAAAGAAATGCATAACTGGTTAAGATGACGTCATTTAGGTACAGAGGGACCATACGACCCTTGTCCTGTGTATATGCATTGTACACTTGAGTTTTCAATTTGAGGCAAGTGGAGCCCATGGTTCGGTGATTGGGACCGTTGGTGTGTTGGTCCCCTCCCCACCATGGGTGGACCATGCCCTTGCTGAATTCCTCCTTTATCATCTGTTTTCAGCCCTCTAATTGAAGGGTTAGGATTATCCTATAGAGGAGAGGCTCACTTGTACATAACCAAAAATCTTTGGGTGTTTTGTGCGTTTGTGTTTGAATGTGGATGGTTGGGGTTGTGTGCATCATTGCAGGTTTGTCATTATACATACATTTAGATAAATCTTTGTGTCTCTTACAGATAACTTGCATCTTTCTCTTTTGCATATGCTCTAGGAAAACCATGAGTTTTGCTAAGTGCACATGTGTAGTCCCATGCCTGTCAACATGCAAGCTACATGCCACAGTGGCATGTGGGGACAATATTGCAACTTTCCATTAGGTGGTCCAAATGGTTCAAGTCTTCTGGCCTGGCCTAAGAATGAGACCATTGCAGTCCTCAACTGGACTACCGTTATAAAACAAATGGATGGCTAGAACAGGCAATTGCTTTAGGGGTGTGATTGTTTTGTACATTTTATTCCACCTGAGGATTGGAACAGCGTGATTCTTGAGGCAGAGGATGTAATCAATGTGGCCCACCTGATTCGAAGATTGGATTTTGCACACATGCGTTTGTTTGTTGATGGGTAGGGCAGTTGTAGCATTTCATTAAATTCTACACGTGATTGGGCTCAACAAACAGATGAGCTGCTCATGATTGGCAACCTAAGGAAGAGAGGGCTCAGTATCACAAACTGATGCATTTTATATCTGTGGGATGAGGAAACAGTGTAGCACTTGTTCATTCATTTCTCTTTCACACAATTTCTCAAGTTGTTTGATGAGCAAATAGGTGATGCCATTTTCTATAGGGAGCTTATGAGTGCTTGGAATGATGGTAGAAAGGATTGTAAGAAAAGGAGAATTCTCAAGTGCTTCTCTTTGCTGGCGGTGATTTGGGCAGTTCGGCTTGAGCAAAACAATTGGATCTTTTCGGATAAGTTGAACATTTCCAATGTCATCTTCCTTCGTGCTAAGCGGCTAGATATAGATTGGGCCTATGTGTCTAAGGCTTCTCTTGATTAAGGCTTTGAATAGGATATCATGGGAGCTTCTTCCTCCATGTATTTTGGATGATGTTTCATCATCCTTCTTGCTTTTAATAAAATGCTTCTAAATGCTGTTAATCTTCAAAACAAAAAAGAAAAGAAAATAAAAAAAGAAAAAAAAAAGAAGAAAAGAAAAGAAAAAAGAAAAAAAGAAAAAAAAAAGAAAGTGTGGGCTTAGCAAACCTTGTGAAGCCAGTGTTCACATTGTCGGTATTGCTACAAGATTTGCTGGTTGGAGATAAAGATATAATTTGTCGCCGATAATATCGCCGATAACCGGAAATGCAGGGAAAAAGGGGAAAACATGAGGAAAACGGTGGAATTTTTCAGTGAAACTTCAGGAAATGCCTAAATACACATTTGCATATTCAGGAATAAAAAAATTGCAAATAGAATTCATTAAATAATAAGTTTCCATTCAATGGGGCCCAAAAAGCATGCGTTGCCTAAGAAATCACTCCAATAGCAACCAAAATGAGTTTATATAATACAAATGCAGCCACCATACAATAATTAAGACATAAAATTAAATGAAAGCTCATTTTAGGGCATGATCCAAAAAACAAAGCAGATCCAAATCTTAGATGGATCATAGAACAGGAAACAACGGTAATTGACCATTAAAAACTTATTGCAGGCCACAAACGCTTTGGATCAGGATGATGTTTGTGTGGTCTCTTCATCTAGGCCTTTGTGACCTTATAAACAGTTGGATGGCAAATAAACATTCGGATGGACCATGAGAGGAAAGAGTGGGGATTCAATGAGATTTAGAGCACCCTCAATTTTGGTCCACTTGAGATTTGGATCCACCTCATTTTTGACATCGTGTCTTAAAATAAGCTTGCAAATAATGGTGGGCATTCAATAACCATTGTTTTCTTGTGGTGTGGTCCACCTGAGACTTGGATCCGTCTCATTTTTTCCCTCATGCCCTAAAATTATCCAGGAAAATATATGGATAGCATGTATAAGAACACATACAACATGGTGGGCCGCAGGGCACCGTCCAATAGCCACCTTCCAACTTATTGATAAGGTCGCAAAGACCTGCATGAAGAGACCACACAAATATAATCTTGGTCCAAAAATTTTGTGGCCCACAAGAAGTTTTTAATGGTCGTTTACTACTGTTCCCTGTACAATGATCCACCTGAGATTTGGATTTGCTTCATTTTTTGGATCATGGCCTAAAATGAGTTTTCAATATAGATGGACCGCGTAGATGTAAGGCACATATATCATAGAGGGACCCCCAGTTAGGGATCCCACCCACCTCGGTGGATCCCCGGATCCACCGAAATTGATGCCTGTGCGCGACTTGGGCACGTAACCTAATGATGTGGGTGGGACGTAGGGCCCACCTCGATGTATGCATAGTATATCTACGCCATCCATCTGTTTTGCCACCTTATTTTAGGGGATGGTCCCAAAGATGAAGCAAATACAAATTTCAGGTAGACATGGTCCACTCCATGTGAAACAATAGTGGTTATTGACCATTAAAAACCTTTTATGGGCCATACAATTTTTGGATCGAGCTCATATTTGTTTGTTTCCTTTCATCCAAGTTCGTATGAACTTATCAATAGGTTGGATGGTCAATAAACATTACGGTGGACCCTAGGAAGTTTTTAATAGTGGGTATTCATTGACCATTGTTTCGTGTGGTGTGGTCCAATCGAAATTTGTATTTGCTTCATTTTTGGGACCATGCCCTTAAATAAGCTATAAAAACAGATGGACGGTGTGGAGATGCAGTGTATACATCGAGGTGGGCCCTACAAACTCCCACCCAGTTGGTTGGTTCCGTGGTGTAAAGGAGAGCAGATTAGGTGCAGCCCTTGCTTGACTCAAGATGGTGCGGCACTTACGGTGGGCCCACCTTGTTGTATTTATTGTGTATCCATACCGTACATCCGTTTTTAAAAATCATTTTATGGCGTGATCCCAAAACTGAAGCAGATTCAAATCTCAAGTGGACCATATCATAGGAAACAATGGTGATCGATCATTAAAACCTTATTATGGTCACAAAAATTTTAGATCAACAATATTTATTATTTTCCCTTCATCCAGATTTATGTTACCTTATCAATAGGTTGGATGATAAATAAACATTACATAAACATTAGGGTGGGCCCTAGGAATTTTAATGGTGGAGGTTCAACCACCACTCTTTCTTTGCGTATGGTCTACGTCCACCTGGGATTTAGATCTGCTTCATTTTTGGGATCATGCCTTGGAATGATCTGGAAAAACGTATGGACAGCATGGATTTACAATACATACATCAAAGTGGCCCCACCGTAAGGGCCGCATCATTTTTTGTGGAGCTAGAGTCATACTGAACCACTCCCTTAAGTTTTAAGACTAAGAGAGCTTTCGTAAAAACGAAAGCCTCTCATCTTCTCCGAAAAACCTACAGTGGCAATGAGACTCCTGTCCGTCCAAAATTCCAGAAATCTCTCCGGAAATTCATCTTCTTTCTCAAATTCCCAACCCAAATCCCTATAATCCTTGTCGAAATCCAATTTCCTTTTAAATCTATTATCTTCGAGGAGAAAAAGGGTTTTTTGTACCTCCGAAAATCAGCGCCGTCAACCGTGGCCCACCAAATCCACTTGAAATCTACTCCCTCAGGAAAATTTTGTAGAAAAAGGTAAGAGAATTTTTTTTTTTCTATATTTATTTCGATTTGTAGGTAGAGTTGTCGCCAGTTTTCGCCAAAATCGCTGATATTTCGAAAATATTGCCGATATTTCGTCGACTTTAGGAAGTGAGACGAAAAATTGGGGTTTCGGTGTTGCTAGTCTAGCTACACCGATATTATCGATGATATTATCGACATTTCATTGACAATGCAAACACTGCGTGAAGCCATATAGATGGATTTCTTTACTTTTAATGAAGCCATGTATGCTATGTGCACATAACATAAACAAAGTTTTCCCCCATTAAAAATAGTGATGCAACTAATGTAAATAACAGTATTCCTACTAATGTAAATAACATTGCTCCCGTTAACAATAATGATGAAACTAGTTTGATCTGTCAGTTAGAGTCATTAGTGCTAGGGTACATGATCCTATTGATGAGCTAAAGGTAATAGTTGAGTGCCTTAATGATCATGAGTACTCTAAAGTTGTGTAGTTATCACCCAACATTTTTTGAAATTGTGGCGTGTACATCTGCATATTGTGTATCTGCATGTTCGATTTCCTGTGGACATGGCTCCAATAAGAAAATAATTTTTGTGTTTAATTATTTTGTCAGAGAGAAAAAAGCCTGAGAGAAACAACTCTAACTAGAGCTGGATGTCTAGCCCATTCATATTTGTATTAAGTGATGTCCTCAATTACATAAAATACCATTGGAACCAATGGCAAAATAGGAAAAATAAAAGAAAGAAAAATAATAAGAGAAATAAGAGGAGAATAAGAGAGCCTATGGTCTAGAGATAGAACACCCACGGTTCAGACTCCCCCTTAAGCTAAGGCATAGATATTAATCATGTCCAATTTGCCAAGAATATGTTGTCTAACTTCAATGGTAAAAGCCTTGGTGAATATAATCCGCAAGTTGAACAGTAAACAGAATAAAGGGAGGAGAAATAATGCCAGCAACAACCTTCTTATGAATAAAGTGACAATCAGTTTCAATGCGTTTTATCCACTCATGAAAAACATGATTAAAAGCTATATGTATTATGGCTGGATTGTCACAAGACTTGGGAATAAAAGTCTTCATTGGAAATTCCAATTCAATAACAAAACTTTTTAACTACAAAATTTCACATATGTTATTCGCCATAGCACATTACTCAGCCCCAAACACTGGATTGTGGAACAACTGTCTGCGTTTTAGTCTTCCAGGTAACAAAATTGTCTAAAAAAAGTACAGTATCCTGTCATATAGCGTCGATCATCTAGCGAACACGTCCAATCTACATCAGAATAGCCTTCAATATCAAGATTATTTTGACAACTAAATAAGATGTAATGTCCTAGAGCGGACTTAATGTAACGTAAGATGTAACGAACTGCTTCAAGGTGACTCGATCAAGGAGTATGCACGAACTAGCTAACCAAACTCACTGCATGAGATATATCTAGGTGAATAATAGTCAAATATATCAATAGACCAACCAAACTGTTGGTACATATAAGGATCATCACAAAGTTCCCCATTATCAGCTTGAAGCTTCTTATTAACCTCTAATGGTGAATCGATAGGTTTAGCACCAAGATTATTAGTTGAAGTCAATAAATCAAGGGTATATTTTTGTTAAGACAAAACGATGCTCTTCTTAGAATGAGAGACTTCGAGAGTATATTTTCGTTGAGACAAAACGATGATCTGGAAAAGAGTTCTATTTTATTGCATGGCTAGTCTATGTGGATGGGTGATGTTGAAGTGGTTCTATTTTACTGAAGAGAGTTCTATTCAATAGTTGAAGTGGTTCATCCACCGATGCAGATGTATTAGTGGATTATTGCCGTGTGTTCCGGTGCCTGGATTTGAACTGTTGCTTGTAATAAGTTTGTCCTGGAATTGATTTTGCTTATGGAAGACTGCATCAAAGAGATGCAGTTTGTCGAAGTCAGGGATTATATGGTAGACAAAGATGTTTTGCTAGAGATCAAATTTTTGGGTCATGTTTTTCCTTGCTGATGTAGGTCATCCATCTGCAGTTCTTTTGGACCATTTCAAAGTGGCCCTGGTGGACACGAGGGGGCTATGAAACATTACAATTGGGAAGTCTTTTTTGTTGTTATTCTTTGCAATGAGGTATTGAAGTTGATGACGGATCTTTCAATTTGTGGGTATTGTGCTCAGTTGGATCTTTGCTCAAATGACTCATCACAAATACTCTTAATTTGAGTTCGCGAAGACGGAGGACCTAGTTAGCTAGAATATTTGAATTGCGATTTCCCCAACGATATCTCTCATGTCATCTAATCGTCCTGCCATGGTTACTTCTCATGCTGTATTAATGTCTGAACAGGGATATCCTACTATGTGGTTGTCTGAGGCCCAGTAAACAATCATCGGCTACTGTTGTTTGGATGGGGTTCTATATTTGGAATCGAAAAATGGATGTCTCCATAGGACACATTTTGAACTCAAAACTCCCAGGTTCAAATGGTGAATTAAACTATTATGGAATTTGTCAAATTTCTCCAACTATGCTTATAAAGATTTGATGAGAGAGCTTATGAGGGATGGCTTGGTCTAAGCGAACAAAAGGTGACTTGTTTATACAAGTTTGAGAATGGGCATCCAAGTCAACAAATGGATGACATTGTACAAATCAGGTGAGGGGGGCAGGTTTTGATGATTGGGCCTCCATCCAATGAGTAGCAAGTGGTTGGAGCCTAGGTCCAATGTTTCAAAAGTGGACCAGCCAACACACTGCAAAAGTCAATTGTTTAGACGGGACCTATTAAAAGAAAAGGAAAGGGATGACCAGAAATTAATTCAAATTAATTAGAAAAAAGTAAGAATTCTATAAATTATTGATGAAGAAAATTAGTTGGGATGAGAAATGGCGGAAAAAGGATTCAGGTAGCTGACCCAATTAGTTGGTATAAGGCTTAGATGATGATTGTGATGGTAATGAGAATTGAAATTTTTTAGTTGGAAATCTTTACTTAATCATTGCCAATTGAAGTATCTGAAAAACTAGACTTGTAGTAGTGAGGTTTGCTAAACACAGTGCAATATAGCTCATGTACATGCCACACATGTGCCAGCATGGTACATAGGTGTGAGTCCAATCCATCCATCAGTTTGGTCTGCCCTTGCAAATGTTTTCCCCAAAATGTCTGGTCCACTCAGCATGTGGGCCCCAATATTGGACATAGGTGGCTGTTTAGCAGACTTCAGCCGAGTTTTTCAGGTTTGTGGATTTCTTTTGCCAAATGTGGCCCACCTGACTAGTGGATTAACCTGATTCTTGGCCTAGGGCATCAGTATTGTGATGCTGTTCTGATTGGTGTATTAGATCTAGGACCTATCCTGCCATGCTGCCACGTGTGGTTTGTCCATGAGCTTTATTACATGTGTGTGGGCCTAGCAAAGAACCACAAAAGAGAATGTAATAATAGAAACATAAATATTCATATAAAAAAAAAGAAACATAATTGGTAGGTACATGATTCTTTTCCCGCTTTAATGCTGTTGTGTGGGAGCAACCTAGCTTGTCATTTACAGTTGATCGAAGCTGAGCTTTGATGCTAGTATTGAAGGTAAATCAAGGCCCAAAGGGAGCCAAAGGAGATCCACGTGGCATGATATAGAATCCTAGGAATTGGATCCATTTCAGTCCCATATTTTGATTAGAGCTGTACACGAGCCGAGTCGAGCAGAGCTTGGCCCTGTTCGAGCTAGGCTCGTTCACTGACCACCCTGGCTCGTGTTCAGCTCAGCTCGACCTTCGAGCTGGACTTACATGTTCGAGCTGGGTCGACTGAGCTTTCGAGCCGAGTTCGAGCCCAATTTGAGCTGAGTTCAAGCCTAGAAAAGACAAGATTTTAATTAAGCCTGGCCTTAAACTTTTTAAAATTGGGCCCAAAGGCAGCCCAAAGCCCATTGACACCCCCACTTACTTTTATAGAGAGTTTCACCTCTCATTTCTTTGCTCACTTCCGATGTGGTACTAAAAAATATACTTTTCCAATTGAGTTAGCTGAGTTGAGCCGAATTGAGCTTCTATCGAGCCGAACTTCGAACTGAGCCGAATCGAGCTTGGGTTAGCTCGAGCTTGGCTTGAAAATATTTCGAGCTTGGAAAAACGCTCGGCTTGGTTCGAACCCAGCCTTTGATTCGAGCTGAATCGAGCTGGTTCGAGCCAAGTCGAGCGAGCTAACCGAGCTAGCTTGGCTCATGTACAGCTCTAATTTTGATTGAGCTTCGGTTGTTGATTTACAATAACAATTTATTTTTGTTTCTTGCCCTTGCCAGGTGAATTATGGTAACTTCATGCACGGGCTGATGAAAGAGAACATCCAGCTCAACAGGAAGGTGCTGTCGGAGCTGTCTATGCATGAGCCGTACAGCTTCAAGGCACTTGTTGATGTTTCCCGCAATGCCTTCCCTGGAAATAAGGTCCCCAAGAAGGAAGGCATCTCGATATTGGTATGAGTCTCTTGATCATCTCGCCCCCCACCATATTCTTTGATGTTGAATCACTGTTCGTACAGCCCTCTCAAATTGAAAGTTTTGGAGCTCCCATCTATAGATTATGCTACAGATCTTTATGAACACTGAACACCTGGTGTTCCGATAACCTGCCCAAGTAGTTATTTCTCAGTTTTAATATGAGTAGAAGAAAGTTAAGAGATGGATGCATGTTTGGAGGTTTGCAGATTGCAAGCGATGTGCATATTTGTGTGAAGAGAGAAGCTCGGGTGCTCTTGGAGCACTGTAAGTTATAGTTCTCTTAGATGCATCAATTCAGTTAGCTCAATCTGTTTTTCTGAACTGTTTGTCAAGTACAAAACACATTTCTCAGGCTACCATACAAAAATTGCACTCACCAGATGATCCAATCCATCCTTGATTTGGTCTTATTTTCTCTGGCCATCATTTTCCAAGCCTTGGATGGAAGGCTGTGATTGCCTAACGAAAATGATTCTTTAGAATCATAATCAATCCATGATGGTCTCTAACAAATATATGGATTGAATTGTTAATTTGACGTATTTTTGTGTACATGACCTTGCAACAGTGTGAGGCTTGCATGGTTGCCCATGAAATGTGAGTTGGACCCAATGAACATTTTAGATCAATGGATTAGACGGTCAAGTGTCCCAGTGCAACTAGGAGCACTAAAACTGACAGTGCACTGAGAGCACTAAGAGCTTATCTGGCCTGAAACGGATATAGTTCTGTAACACCAACCGTTTGGGATGGTGTAGAAAACTGGAATAGGACAGGGGGCATTATTCACTTTTCTGCCTTTAGAAAGCCCCATGGATTCTAATTTGAGGAAAACCGTCACACCCGGCTTAAAATGAGGAGGTCAGATGTGTCTGGCCAATAGAGAAATTTTTTTCGTTGATGCTGGTTACTGGGGCCCACCCACATTTCATCAGATGGTTCAGATTAAAGTTTATCTGTGGCCTATGATATGGACGGTGATGATTAGCACACATGTACCACAAGTGCAGTGGTGGATGGTCTACAACCCTGCATTTACTTGCAAGGGCATCCTTTCTGTCAATTTGTTAACAGATGGTGAGGTCTGAATAATATTCAGAAAGCCAAGGGGAATTTTTCTCCAATGGTGGAGTTTTACATTCCTGGGCATCATCAGTTTGTACGAGTGGGGCCCATAATTCTAATGATCTAAGCTATTGGCTGGATGCAACTCATTGTTGATGGGCCATGCCCCAAGTCTCTCAGATTGAAAGGGATTTGATCCACCAATCGTGGGCCTTGTTTCCGAAATCCACCCGTCCGTTTTGCCAACTCATGTTAGAACATGGGCACAAAAAGTAAAACATGAGGCAGATCCAAAACTCAAAGTGGACTGCCTGACAGGAATAAGTGGGTATGGAAATACCTACCGTTGAAACTTTGCTGGGGTCTACCGTGATGTTTATATGCCATCCAAACCCTTCGTGAGGTCATTTCTACTGGGATGAACTAAAAACACAAAAAATATTAACCTGATCCAAAACTTCTGTGGCCTTGCGAATGTTTCAATGGTGGAGCTTCAATCCTCACTGTTTCCTGTCATGTGTCCCACTTGAGTTTTGGTTCTCCCTCATTTTTGGGTTCATGTCCCAACATGATCTCGCAAAACGGATGGACAGTGGATTTCGCACAAACATCACAGTGGACCCTACCTGATAATCTGTCCGTGCAACCACATGGGCGACATCAAAGATGTGCCAAGCCATATCTTCGAGTGCATCAACTAGAGTTGGCCCGGTTTGATTTTCAGAGCAGGCAAAGCAAATTTCTTTTCCTCTTCGAGTATAGGTGGGTCCCACCTTAACATGACTATGCATTTAAATCACCCCCCATGGAGAGATGTGACTGGGAGACACGTGCAAGATCCAGGCTGTTAATCAGGCAGGGTCTGCGTATGGGCTCTGGATCTCAGTGTGGACTATGATTGGATCATCCTAAGAGCCAAGATTTCTATTGATATGGATGAAGCATGTGTACTCATCAGGTGGGCTGCAAATGTTATTTGAATTTGGACCATCAGCCTCTTTTATCTTAAGCACCAATGTGGCCCACTTAATGAGCGGGATCGCCTGATTACCAGGCCATAACATCTAGACTTGTTAAGCCCACCCTGTCAATTAGTAGAATGGAAGGGGTACATGGGCCATACTGGTGGGACCAATGGCAGGTTGATTTGGTCTTTTAAATTACCATCCAAACCATTTGTATGATGGACCTCTCTCCACAGATGGGATGGGAAAAGGAAGCTCTCGAATTTGAATATCTCGTTCTTTCTTTGAATATGGGACCGTCGCCTTAACCGTACTTAAGTGGGCCGAAGCTCCAAGATTTCTAATCTTGGAGATTGTTGTTGGGTAAGTTTGGATTGCTAGTTTTGTTCCTTAGTTTCTGGCAGGGATACGCCCAAATGCCACCCCACTTGCAGAAAATCTACTAATAAGGAACCGTGACATGCTCTCTGCAGCAGGTGGCCCCCAACCACACACGTCTCATGACCCATCAAAATGATCTAATGTGTGTTGCACTTGTGTGAGGAATGCTGACAATACTCGATTTGTGGCAAACTGGCAATTCATAGATGGGAGTCCATTCTTAAAATGTCTTACCCCAGTACTTCTCAAGCAAGCTCACTCATCAGATGGGCCCGGTCTCACACATGTATGATGTTGACAGTGTACCTTATAGTTAGAATGATTCATATCACGTGCTCCCTCGCCAAGACACTGAAAAAGGTCTGCCAAAGCGTTTGGAGGAGATAAAACGGAATAACTAGAAGAAAAATAAAATAAAATGTGTGTTTAATGTGAAAATTATAGCCAAACACTTTAAATTTAGTATATTATAGTCATCAACATATATATCATTTGATTTTACTTTGAAAGTACTATAACACTTTCTTTCATACACTTGGTCTAAAATTTAAAAAATAAAAAATAAAAAATAAAAATGCATCTTAGGAGTTTTGTTTACGGAAAAAGCAAGCAACCGCTACATGTGGCATTTCTTGACTTTACACTTAGATTAAAATAAACAAGGGCATTTTGGTCATTATAATCCCCTAAAAACCACTTCTTACTTCTAAGATGTGAAAAACACAAGCTCTATGGGGTTGTCCATGTTGTATACATAAAATTTATTCCACCTATCACGAGAACTATTATTTAGGAGAACTATTATTTAGGTCACAAATACAAAATATAAGGGTGATTAAAGGTCACATTTCCCACACCAATGGAACCATGTAAAATTTCTCCCAAAGCCACCAAGTTTACACCGTATGGCCAAGCTATATATATATATATATATATATATATATATATATATATATATATATATATATATATATATATATATTGTTAGTCACCCCACCCTGTCACCCACACGGTTAGTCACATGATGCACCCACCCACCGCCCACCGGTGGGATCAGTGTGTCTCCTTGGCATTTCATCCCTGAGACCTGCTGTTGAAACGCCTAGGTGTCTTTCAGTTGGGCAAGCAAGCGAGAGACACACATAACTTTTGTATCACGCTATTTATGTATGTTTTCCTTTTCGAGGTGGTGACTTACACGTGATTAATTGGTACAATGAAAGCAGTGTGTGGCATAGCGTTCACCTCTCTAAGCGAGAGGCATAAGCTACACACTACTTCTACATATTTAACTAAAGTTGTACTTTGTTGCACCAAAATATCACGGAATTTCATTATCGTGTTGAATTATTGATTAATAATGAAATTTCATAATATTTGATGCAACCAAACACAACCTAAAATTAATAGAAAAATTAAGGTAAATATTTAAGTGTAAAGATAAAGAAATGGAAAATAAATTGATTTAACATTGTCACTTTATTATTTTACTATAATAATTGAAAAGCTTAACTAATTTTTATTACTAGAAAATGTCAGAAATCATTGAAAATATTAATCAAGTTTAACATCTTATTCAAATTAACTTTTAATGTAAGCTAAGTAGTGTGTAATGTAGGTTATGCAGCATGTAGCATATGCCAATTAGCATGCAGGTTACATGCTAATTTCACAAGCTAAGGAAGGAGTGTGTAATGTAGGTCACATGCAGCTCAAGCTATTTTCATGAGCTACATTGTGTTAAAGCTAATCTACATGCTATCTAGCATAATTTATGCAAAGCACCGGATGAAAAATGTACACAATGGTGTCTCCACACATAAACTTATGACTGACATCACATCCCATTCTTCCATGTGGTGTGGCCCCTTTGAGTTGTGGATCTAACTACTTTTTTTGCCCTTGGACCTAACATCCATGATAGAACTTGATAGACGGAGTGGGTTTTAATATGCAACATTATGGGTCCGTGCAATATAGGGTTAAAAGAGTTTCAACGCAAGGCCATGGGTTGAGTACCTTAAGATTGGATTAAATGTCCAGAACACTAGATTGATGGATCCCAATTAAATCAGTTTTTGCTTAAGCGATCACATCTCTCTGGTCACATCCTATCAATCATTTACCTTGATCATCTGTTCTTATAGTCAGGTCAGATATTTATCTCTCGTTTATTTATTTATTTGGTTTATTTCAATACTCTATCAATTATAATATGCCATATGTTAAAATGTCAATAAAATGGACATTGTTTAGCTTTATTTTTATTTACTTGTTCATCTTTATTTTTTTTTTAGAAAATTAAATCATAATTAATGGTGAAAAGAAAGTCCTAAAAGGCAAAAAAAAAAAAAAAAAAGAAAAGAAAAAAAGAGTAGACTAACCCCTATCTTTTGCAAATCGCCATATCGCCGACCACAACTGGTGGCTGACTCGGGTCCTACGCATTCGTGTGTGTATGGGGTTCACCGTGTTCAATCAAATATTGAGTTGAGTAGACTCTAGCATGCCCACACATACCGTATTCACAAACGAAATCTAAATAAAGGTCATTGCTTGCATGTGTAGTCCCATGTTTGATTGAATTACCTAAATAGGGCCCACCTTGATGTCTGTATTTTATATCCACCAGGTCCTTCTGTTTTGCCAAATCATTGTAGGGCATCATCCCAAAAATGAAGTAGATCCAATTCTCAAAATGACCATACAATTGGAAATAGTGGTAATTGACACAAAAGTTTTGGATCAGCCTGATATTTATTTATTTATTATTATTATTTTTTTCATGTTTATGTAACATTATCAACAAGTTAGATGGCAAAAAACCATCAGGGGAACATTACAATGGACCCTAGGAAGTTTTTAATGGCAGGGCAATCATCACCACTGTTTCCAATGGTATTATGGTCCACCTGAGAATTGGATCTGCTTTATTTCTGGGCTCATGTTCTAAAATGACCTGGCAGAACGGACGCCCGGGATATAGAATACATACATCAAGGTGGGCTCCACGGTCAGAGACCCCCCCCCCCCCCCCCCCCCCCCCCAAATTTGGCTGGTCGATTCGTCACCATGTTTAACAATTAGTACGGTTGGTAACATTTACAACACACAGAGACTCCTAGTACGGCTGGTAACATTTACAACACACAGAGACTCCTGAACAAATTTAAAGGGAAGGATGGCGATGTCTGCTTGTCAGCCATTTAATGGCCATGCAAGTGGCCCCACTCTACCTGGCGATTTAACACCCAATAGGCTAATTTCAGGACTTCCACCTTTTCATCTGTCTTTATGGCCAGGGCAACGCACATGGAGAGGATGCGACTTTCGGGAGCCGGTGCCACAGAAATATGTGGAGCTCACCTTGATGTGTGTCCATGGCCTGGGGGATCCTAGGATCCATTGAGGTAGGTGGATCCATGAATTTGGGGCCAACCGTGATGAGCCTAAAAATGCTGCATATCGAAATCTCAGGTGGACTACACCACAGCAAGCAAGCAGTGGTGATTGAACGTCCACCATTAAAAACTTCTTGGGGCCACTAGTGCTGAGGCAGATGCATAAAACTTCATGATTTTGCATCCCAAATACTGCGAATTATGAGATATAGAAATGTAAAAAATACAATCAACAATTAATCATCTCGATACAAAGAGTTTTTATGTGGAAAGCCCTCAAACAGATATAAAACCACGGGAATAAGCAAATCCATTATGTAAGAACGAATTACATAGCGATCACGAGGAACACACTTTCAGATCTAGTTTTCTTCACCCCCAATGGCAGATTACAATAAAAAAGAATGAAACTAGAGAGGTCTCACCGATCTGAGGATGTAGAAGAGACTTTGAACGCACCGACGGTTGTAGATGAATCGTCACAAGCCCGGAAGCTTCTCTCTTCGATTTTCCTCTTTCTTTCTCTTAAACTCTTCTTCTTCTTCTTCTTCTTCCTCTCTCTCTCTCTCTCTCTCCCTCTCTCCCTCTCTCTCCCTCTCCTTGGAAGTTTGGAGTCTCTATTTCGATATCCTAATCTCAATTTGCATGTGCTTAAATAGTACTTTGAGAGAATTAGAGCTAAATTAGGAAACTGCGTAATGCAGTCCGCGTGGCCTATTTCGATATCCTAATCTCGATTTGCATGTGCTTAAATAACACTTTGAGAGAATTAGAAGCCAAATTAAAAAAATTGCATAATGCAGTTCGCGCGGGACGTCGGTCACCTGACTTGACACTGTCGAGTGCCTGACAATGGCCAAAACTGTCCAAAGAGCAAATTGAGAAAACTATCAAGTTTCAGCCGCTCGAACTTCGACTATCGATCGCCTGAACACCAAACTAACGGTCGCCTGGGATTGTTCAAAATAGTCCAGCAACCAACTACTTTATCTGATGTAGTGTATTAGGGCTATAAATGGTCAGATTGAAGGCGGGTTTAGCCAAAACCAGACCCGCCCATTTACTAAATGGGTTTGAGTCCAAATTTTTTAGCTAGACCCTTTTACTAAATGGGCGGGGGTCTCAATCAAGTCTTAGTCAACCCCATTAGACCCATTTATAAATGGGTCTGGGTTCGATAGATGCAGATCCACCAGACCCATTTACAAATGGATCGGGTCTAATGGGTTTGACTTTGGATTTGGTATGCGAGTATTTTTACTAGGTTTAAAATCAGGTCTAGACAATTTTGATCTCGGATTGGTCCCCTGCAACATAAACCAAACCCGCCCGTTTACTAAAATCATTTGGCAATTGGGTTTGTTCTTGGACCCAGACCCATACCATTTAACAAATGGGTCGGGTCTAAATGGGTTAGGTTTGGGTACCACATTGGGCCACTTACCCATTTACAACTCTACTGATAATCTCCGAGATGCATTCTCTCCTCTGCGAGGAACACCCTCATCAATGAATGTTTATTTGCCATCCAACATGTTGGTAAGGTCACAAAGACCAACATGAGAGACCGAGATGAAAGGACTACAAATCTCAGCTTGATCCAAAACTTTTATGGCCCCAACAAGTTTTGAATGGTCAATCACCACAGTTTCACGTGGTGTGGTCCACTTGAGATCCAGATCTACTGCATTCTTGGGCCCATATCCTAAAATGATATGGAAGAACAGATGGACCACGTGGATATAAGACATGTACATCACGGTAGGCCCCACAGTCAGGGGAACTCCAAAACGGTAAAGCCATCTGTCTGAATACACGTGGCAGGGTGATGTACAAATCGGTTCCCCCTCACGTCCGGGTCCTGAAAATTACACCCTTTCGAAAATCTGTCTAAATGATCTTGGCCGTTAAAATGACAGTGAAAAACAAAAACAGCTAACGGTTAAATTAGCCGTGGGATAAAGTGTACAAAAGGTCACAGATACGATTGTCTGGTGGGTTTTATTTTTAAGATTTACGATTCCTACGGCTCTACCAAGTCAACACATGATGTCCGTTCATCATTGGCATATGTGGGTGCAAAAATAAGGCCCAGCTATTATTGTTGCAGAAAGACAGTTAGACGGCATTATTGCAAAGCAATATCGTGAATAGAAGGCCGTTTCACCATATTTGAGACCTGGAAAATGGGATTATTTTATTAGGATGAGTTGCCTCTGAAGACTGTATTTTCGTAAGAGAAATGCTTCAGTGCACGTAAGAGTACCATAAGTTATAGTGCTCCCAGTTGCATGGTTTTACTTTGACAATCCAAAATCCATTGATCAATACTGTTCATTATGGTTCAGTGCACGTTTTATGGGCTAACATGCAAACGTCAGACTGATCTGATAAATATTGACCATTTTATTAATGGCTTCAAATATGGACGGTCAAGTCCATTAACACAAAAATAGGCTCAGTCAACAATTTAATACATATTTTTGGTACGTCACATCATGGGCGGCTTATAATTCTAAAGGCTTACGTTTTTTCCAGAACCCTTTTGTGCTCGGGACTCTATGGCTCAGTGGTAGACTCACAAGAGTTTCAACATAAGGTCATGAGTTTGAGCACCTACTGTGGTGAGTGGTCATGGGTCTGAGCACCCATTGTGGTGTGAGTGCACGGGCATGTGTCAGCGCGTGTGATGAAAAAAGGAAAAAGAAAACAAAGAACCCATTGGACCATGAAATAAAAGATGGCTAAAAGAAAAAAAAGGCTAAGCACATACGCATGGATCATGTAAGGCTGTCAATAGGCCTGAAAAGCAAAATTTTGAACAGAAACAGCCTGTGAGCCCTCCCCTGAACATGCCCCAGCCTGGTCCGTTGACAACCCTACCTATGAGAGTATTAAGTTATAGTGCTCTTAGTCTCATTGGTTTGCTTGGACATTTCAATAAATCAATCAGAACTGTCCATCAAGTCTAGAACACTTTATGGGCTACTACAAGAATAATAATGATTTATTTTTTGCTCTACCATATGAGCTACATCCCCGGCTGATTGGATGATTTAATCCAAATTTGGCAGCTATGATTGTCTAGTAAAAGTGATTCTTAGAATCAAAAGAAACCCATGAGGGTTCCTAACTAATTAATAGATGGATCAACTAGTTGATTGAGCCTATTTTTGTGTAATAATCTTGACCGTCCATAAAAAGCTCATTAATCAAAATGATTAGAATTAGTCACATTGTGTGATGTTTGCATGGTAGCCCATAAAAAGTGCGTTGGACTTGATGATTAATAGTCTAGGTCAATGCATGAATGTAAGTGTCCTGACGCAACCAAGAGCACTATAACGTATAGCGCTTTAGGATTGGAAGTAAATAAAATATCTAATAAAAAATGTGCCTGCTACGCTGCAAGTGTGGGCCGATACAACCATATCCTTCTTGGATGATAACAGTGCATAAAGGCTGATAGGTGTTGGGAACCTCGCGGAAGCAGAGAGGAGAATCACACAAGCAAACATAAATGCACAAGTAAATCCACACGTAGAGAATCCAATTTTACATAGAAAAATCCTTGTGGAAAAAAAAGCATGGCACAAAAAGATATTACTATAATCACAGAAGTTACAAGAGAAAAACTACCCCCACGCAAAGCCCCAAGCTAAAACCCAAGAGCTATCTCTCTCAAAACTCTCACCAAATCCTTTAATTTGTCTTAGAAAACCCTAATCGCTATTACACCCGGCTTATATAGCCAAATAACTAAAATTAGAAACAAATAGTGCATCTGCATGTATAACATTGCTCAACATGTCGGTCGGTAGACACTAACAGAAAATGGTCTAGAGAATTCTGCTGAGAAACGAGTCTTGTCAACTAGTCGAGCCCCAAAATCGGTCGGTCATCGGTCCCCTGTCGGCTAGCCGACGTCCAACTATTGGCCAGTCGATTCTACCAGAAACTGTCCAGTGACCAACTATGCTATCTGGTTAATTCGGTCAGCCGATGGACAACCCTTATTTCAGCACAGATTGAAGGCTTCACCAACAATCTCCACCGAGGCTTCAATCGTCAACTCCACTCTTCCTTTGCTTCATTCATCATCTCTACTTTATCATAGCTTCACTGCTTCTCGTGCATACTACGTCTCTATTCTATCTTTGTCAATTGTAGAGAAGTTGCGTAGAACTTAAACTTCTCTGTAAAAACCACCTTGGTGAGCTTATCCATTGGATTCATGTTGTATGAATCTCCAGAGTCACATCTCCTTTCTCAAGCACATGTCAGATAAAATGGTGACGTACATCAATATATTTAGTACGAGAGTGATAAACTGAGTTTTTAGCCAAATTTATAGCGCTTGCGCTATCGCAATTAACCGACATGACCTCTTGCTGAAGCCCCAACTGATTTATCATGCCCCTCAACCAAATAGCCTCCTTGAACGCTTCTTTCACCACCATGTACTCCACTTCAGTAGTGAAAAGAGTCATCACTAATTGAAGCTTGGACATCTAACTAATCGTTCCACCCGCCAACACAAACAAGTAATCGGAAGTCGATATCCTACAATCCATACTACTTACATAATCTGAATCAACGTACCCAACCAACTTGTCCTTAGACCTTTCGAATGTTAGGATGTAGTCCTGCGTAACACGGATGTACCGAAGTAACCATTTCATAGCTTCCCAATGTTGCTTGTCAGGGTTAGACATGAATCTGCTAACAACACCCATAACTTGTGAAATATCTGGTCTCGTACAGACCATAACATATATCAAGTTGCCAATTGCGCTTGAATAATGCACATGAGACATATCCTGCTTGTCTTCATCTGATTTAATACATTGCTATAAAGAAAGCTTGTAGTGAGCTGCGCGGGGAACACTGACCAGTTTGGACTTGTCCATCCCAAACTTCACCAATGCCTTTCTAAGGTATTTATCTTGATATAACCACAACCTGCTCCTCTTCTTGTCTCTATGTATATATCAATGCCGAGAATTCTCTTTACAGCCCTAAGATCTTTCATCTTGAATGTCCTTTAAAGCTCAGACTTTAATACATCAATGTCAGATATGCTATGATTAGCAATAAGCATGTCATCAACGTTAAGCACTAGTATAATAAACTTTCCATTATTCAGTGTCTTGAAATAGACACAGTGATCGTACTCATTCTTAGTAAAGCCCTGACTTATCATGAAGCAATTGAATTTCTTGTACCACTTCATAGGCGACTGTTTAAGGCTGTATAACGACCTCCTTAACCTATAAACTTTGTTCTTTGCCCCTTATACCGTATAACCTTTTGGCTGCAGCATGTATATCTACTCATCCAATTCCCCATGTAGGAAAGCAATTTTTACATCTATCTATTCCAACTCGAGGTCGTGTTGGGCAACCAGAGTCAACACGAACCTAATAGATACTTGCTTCACAGCTGGCACAAAGATTTCACTGAAGTCCACACCTTCTCGCTGGGTATATCCCTTCGCTACCAATCTAGCCTTGTACCTGTTATGTTTCTTCTAAAAAATTCATTTACACTCAGTCACTTTTCAGCCCATAGGAAGCTTCACTAGCTCCTATGTCTCATTCTTGTATAGAGAGTCCATTTCGTCTTACATTGTCGTTTTTCGCTTTTCAGTATCTACATTATTAAGTGTCTCTTGAAAAGTAAACAAATCTCCCTCATCAGTAATAAGGGCGAATGCAATATTCGAGTAATTCTTATACATCACCGGTAATTTGCGATCTCTAGGCGGATTTCTTCGCACAGGTGGATACTCCACCTGATCCTATACCTCTACCTACATCTCAGTATCAACCCGTGTTTCATCTCTGTCTATCCGTATGTCAACAAACTCTGATTTTTTTATTCCTTTAACACATCCTTTTGAATAAGGACCACTCATCAAACCTGACATCACCACTCAAAGTGATTTTTTGTGTGACAGGGTTGTATATTCTATAACCCTTCACACCATCACCATAGCCTACAAAGATATATTTTATAGCCTTTTGGTTTAGCTTATCTCTCTCAACTGATGGTACATGAAAATAAGTTTTACAACCAAACACTCACAGACTTGAGTAGTCAATCGAATGACCACTCTACACCTCTTCTCAAACTTACAATCAATAGTCGTCGAAGGTAACCGATTTATCAAGTAATGAGCCCTGTTAACGACCCCAGTCCATAGCTCTTTGGCCAACCTGACATTACTCACCATGCATCAGGCTCTCTCCAAGAGAGTATAATTCATCCGTTCTGTCACACTATTCTACTCTGGTGTATGATGCATTGTATTGTGCCTCACGATCCCTTCATCGTTACAATACCGATTCAATTTTCTTGAAGTGAATTCTCTACCGTTGTCGGTTCTCAATACTTTCAACTTCTGCCCTGATTGATTTTCCACCACTGACTTCCAATGCTTGAAAGTGGTGAAATTAAACATCGAATTTATTCTTCAAAAAATAAACCCAAACCTTTATACTATAGTTATTGATAAACGACACAAATCATGATGACCCCCAACAGAAACAACGGGAGACGACCCCCACACATATGAATGGATATACTTTAACACCCCTTTACAAATATGTTTTCTCGTTTTAAATGATAACCTAAACTGTTTACCATATATACAATGCTCACATATATTTGTTAGTACACCTTTTGTTGTCAATTGGCGTGTTGGTTGGTCGCGTCTTGTCATATGAGCCCCGGTCGAAGAATTGAAGAATCAAGTCTTGAAGATTACGCTTCGTCCATCGCTCAAGCTCATGCTGAAACAAGATCCCAGGTAAGTTGCATATAGATTGACCATAGGAAACCCAAAACATCAAAGAAATGGCGTAAAGACTCACATATCTTATTCCCATTACCTCTCGACCCTTGCACAAGTTGATCAGACTTGTGAACCATGGCTGGTGCGAAGCATATTGGAGATATGTCCATATATTGGACCCTATGCACCTCATCACTTGAAGTGATCCGTTTCTGTGTTGAGAATCTTGGTCCTGCTAGCTCGCTATGTCAAGTTCATCTAGAAAGCGGCCAGGCTTCTCAACTCATCAGCTAACTTGCTGTGAAGAAAGCGGATGGACAGCCGACCGGTCTTGACCGGTGGGCCAGGCACTTCAAAAATATTAAGAACCTTTGCTGGAAGGCTTACAAATGGTCTGCCGACCGGTCTTGACCGGTTGGCCAGCATATCATGCACTCCAGCCGCTTGGCTGCATGCCTCAATCAGGTAGCCGACCGGTCAAGACCGGTCGGCCTTCACATTCTGAAGGTTCCAGCAAGCCTAGCCGACCGGTCAAGACCGGTCGGCCTGCATTTTGGATTTCATCCAGCAAAGGGCTCCGACCGGTCAAGACCGGTCGCCCTATATTATGGAGTTCATCCAGCAAAGGGGTCCGACCGGTCAAGACCGGTCGGCCAGTTTTCTATTCTTCTACAGCAAGGGAGTCCGACCGGTCATGACCGGTCGGCCAGTCCCATATGAGGCCTTTGTTTTTGAATGCTGACCGGTTCGTCCGGCCGGTCGAGTCCTATCTCTGACAGGTCGGACGTGACCGTTTTAGATCCGTTGGGGCTATCATTTGGGGCTCTATAAAGCCAAGACTTGAGGTCTTTTATGGCATGCATTCAACACCCATTCAGAGCTGAGAGAGAGAGCATTTACTCCCATCCTTCCTCCCTCTTAACTCCCTTGAGTTCATCATTCAAACTTGGCCATTAATGGCTTGTCATTGAGTATTCTAAGCTCGGTTTGAAGTATGAACTCAAGACCTTCATTCATGGCTGACCTACCTTCTGAATATCTTTATTAGGTCACTTAAAGCCATTGAATGCTTGAAGATTGGTAGTTCCCTCATTACCATTGCATTGAATAGGCATGAGGAACTAGACCAACTCTCTCCCAACTACCTGGCATCAACATATCCTCATCATTTGCATTGGTAGCTGATCTTGGGAGCTCAAAGAGAAGCTGAAGCACGTGGAGCTGAAGCTACTCATCAAAGGCATCGAATCGGGGCTCAATCGTCTAGGTATGTCTAGTATTTGAGAGTCCATCTTTTAAATCTCTATTCCCTGGATTGGAAAACTCCGGCGGGAGGGTACGTGACCGTCCTTGGATTAGGATTGGTGAGAGTTTGAGATCCAAACTCGTCAAGTCCCTAGATTGGGCCATCGGCGGATGGTATACGCGGTCCTAGATTAAAGGATGTCAAGGTTGATGGTTAACTTGATTTAAAACCAAGACTATAGTGAAATCCGGTGGTCTCATAGGTTGAGATCGTGAACCGGGAGTGGAGTAGGAAAACCGAACCACTATAAATTGCTGTGCATTGTGAGATTGAATGATTGCTATGTGTTGAATGGTTTAGTCAATCATGAATGCTAACTGTTTGATGAAATGCCTATGATAGTCCTTGCTTACAAACTGCTCATATAATTGTCTTGAATGCTATTGTGATTATCTTATTTGATAAGATTGACTTGGTTTGTTTTTAATTGCAATTAGAATTTAAAAAGTCCTATTCACCCCCCCCTCTAGGACATTAGGCATATCTCCAAGTATCTCTATAGGCGGTAAAACCGCAATTTCAATATTGAAGTCTATACATTTAAAAATTGGAATTAATAAAAATAAAAAAGTACCTTCATGCCCCGCTCGCTCATGTGGCCTAAGTGTGCATGCCACATACGAGCAGACATGGAATCCACTACAATTGCTGCAGCTCCACCGGATGAAGTATTTTCAATCAGCCTATAAATGTTTCCATGACTCTGTCCCTTCATAATGACTAGAGATCACTTTGAAACCTTACAAAATTGATCAAAATCGATGAACTTGCACACTATCGCCTCGAGTGCACTAAGAGAAATCAAATCTTTCTTCAACCTGGGAACGTGCCTCACTTCCATCAAGGTCCGTTCAATCACATCGAATATCTTGATGCGCACTGATCCAATCCCCACAACTTTACAGGCATAGTCATCACCTAGAAAAATTGAACCACCCTCATATTCTCTGTATGAGACAAAGGCGCTCTGATTAGGTGGATAGTCGGGCGACTGACTAAAATGGATTTTGGACAGTGAATTCCTTGGATGTTTTTTAGTGGTTTCGGGTGACTGAAGGGGGTTTCGGGCACCCAACCGGATGATTGACCGTAAGTCAGTTTATGCTAGGTTTGTGCAAGTTTATTACTAATTCTATTTATTTCCTATTTAAATGGGTGTAATGTGGGATTAGGATAATTGCCAAAGGCGCCGGGTATCCTAGAGGGATTGAGGGAGTTCTAGGGTGAGAGAAATAGCTTATGATTAGCTTGGATTACTCTCATGGGGCTTAGATCCGGTGTAAGTTTTCTTCATTCTCTTGTAACTTCTTATTCATAGTGGATTTGACGCTTTGTACCGTGATTTTTTCCAACAAAAGTTGCTTCACGTAAAATTTGGATTGCCTTCGTGGGTGTGTTGGATATTGCTTGATTGTTGCTGTTGTGGTTTATCTCGTTTGATTCTTGCTTCCACCGGGTTTCCCAACCTGACTATATCCATGAGCATGGGCTGGGGTAGGATTCCTTTGAGCCCGTATTTTGTGTTTGTTGGCTTGAGTTGGGTGGAAGAGTTCGTGGCCCAAAGATTGCACGAACCAAAACACTGAGAGGGTGGGACCGATCATGAACGTGCAAAAATACAAAAATAAGCCTGCTAGACGCATCAGACAGGCCACCTTTGTATTCTGAATCCATACCAGTGGTCCATTTTTCCCAACTTCCACTTCGTTTTGAGCATGTGCACCCCACCTAATGACCAAACCAACCTCATTCCAGACCGATGAACTTAGTGGGACCCACCTGATGAGCGACTTGAACCTCGCTAACGTGTGCCACATGGCACTTCAGAGAGATAAGAGTGACAGAAGAATGTACTGGATCACATAACCATTTTCCAACATTCTTTTGGGGGTTGGGAGAGTTACATTTTTTTTTCTTTTGGGTTAGTACACAGATCCCACTGTTAGTATACACACCCACACAGTCAGTCACACTTCAATGTTAGCCACCCCACGTTGGTAATTGATACCAGAACCTCAGTGTTGAAACAAGGTTATCTTCACTCAGTCTACTACTGTCCCAAAGGTGTAGGTGTGGTTGAGAGAGTTACTTGATACTTTGGAAGCTTATGAAGCTTGATATGTAAGCACTCAAACCTGGCACCCAGTAACTGATATAATACCAACTTGTGAAATCCACCGTCTCTAAACCAGTTTCAAAATTAAATTGGTTGCATAATCCGAGCCTTTGGATCTATGGATGGTTGATCCACTGGTCAAGGTGGCCACAGGTTGCAAAACAAATATACATGTCTGAGAAACATGGCTGAAGTTTTCTACCCCTATCCAGCTGTTTCTAATATTCGGCCCATATGCTGATTGGACTAGATTTTATTTTTATTAAAATATGTGGAAGGTCAGACCAACCTGGCGGGTGGATTACATGTCGCACCTGTCCTGCTGCACATTTATGGCTTTTACACAGGTTTTCTTGCAAAGGCATGTGTGCTGAGCAAAGCTCCCAACAGAGGATCAAACACAGCGACCATATTAGGGCTCTTTTAGGAGCTTGTATTTGGAATGCATTGAATTTCAAATCACATCTACACTATCATTAAGGTGACTATGAATCTTCAGTTGTGTTTGGCCACTTGTAATTAAAATGCATTCAAAACCTTCCATGTGAGGCTTATATTTGGAATCAATTGGAATTCTTTAGAACATTCATGTGTCCTAAATTTGATTAACCATATCAGCTTTAGTATTGTAGATTAGGGCACGTACAAATGTGATATTTGACGGAATGATTGTAATAAGGCCATTAAAATATATACTTTGGCAAAAAATGAGGAAATACCTAGTCTTGGGTGTGCACAGATGTGAGAATCATAAACAAGAACTCACCGTGTCTCGCCTGCTAGCCCAGCTGGAAGACGCCTAGGTGAGAACTCACCGACCATTTTTAACTGTCCCTTTAGATGTTCAAACAGTTTGAACAGCTTTAATTATTCTATTAACGAGATTTTAGTATTGCAGCCAATAATTTAATTGTCAAGAGTATCATTAGTTTGCCTCGTGTAGCTAATTAGTAGCCTAATGTCACTTTTATTAGACGTTTGACTCTATTAAACTTGAAATTTCAAATGGCACCAAAATATATGGCATTAAATGAGTGATTTCACTTCTAATCCATGAAAGATGGCCTCCAAATCCATTTACCCCTAAATATATGGCATTAAATGAGTGATTTCACTTCAAATACACTTTAGTACATTCAAATACAAGATGTCAAACAATCCCTTGTGAGATAAATATCAGTACTAAAATATTTATTCTAAATTCACACACACACACACACACACACACACACACACACACATATATATGGGAAAAGGTACTCTGCGCTCTACCTTATAGGAAGTGCCAATGAGGTCGAGCTGTATGGGCCCCACTGTGATGTGTGATAGGCATCCACACCATGCATTTGGTGGATCCCCTATTGGTTATGGGATATCCCAAAAATCAGGTTGTATCTAAAACTCTAGTGGGCCACACCAACTGAAAAAGTGTAAAATCATGCCTACAACATCTAAAGGCACTTTGTTGGGGCCCATCTAGAGTTTTGAATATGGTTGAAACTTGGTGTTACGTCTTGTTTAAGTGGGCCACGCATAATGGATGGGCTGGATTTCTCAACCACATCTTAGTCGATTCTAAAAATAATCATAAAGGTTGCAATGGGTGGATATCCACTCTTAACTGTTGTCTATGTTGTGGCCCACCCAAGTCATGGATTGGCCTGAGTTTTTGGCCCATGGCCCACCACGGAATGTTGCATCTGACTGATGGTGTAGATGCTCATCATACATCATAGTGGGGTCCACACAACTCGACCTCATGGGAATATATATATATATATATATATATATATATATATATATATATATATATATATATATATATAGAGAGAGAGAGAGAGAGAGAGAGAGAGAGAGAGAGAGAGAGAGAGAGAGGAATGCTCACCTACGAACCATCTCTCACGAGAACTTGTAAGAGATTTTTTAGGGCTCATCACACGTGCTGTGTCCCTAAAATCTGAGCCGTCCATGTGATGTAGCACTCCTAAAAACCCCTGAGGCCCAAATTTCAACTTGATCCAAATTCTAGTGGGCCATAGAAGAGAAAAAGAGGCAAATCAAGGGAGGAAATTGTTTTCATTTGCCATGGCCCACCAGATTTGTGAACCAGGTTGAAAGTTGGGCCTCACGGGTTTTTCGGGGTGCTACATCATATGGACGGCTCAGATTTTAGGGACACATCATGTGTAATGAGCCCTAAAAAATTTCTCACGAGTTCTCGTGAGAGATGGTTAATAGGTCAGAATTCCTCATATATATATATATATATGAGTCACAACGGCACAACATATATAAGATAGATTCACAATGGCACAACATATTTCGAATGAGGTGCATCGTAAACCAAAGGTCTGCGATATAATCATAAATGGCCAGAGTAGTAAGAATATCTTGTCAAAGATTATGGTAGAAAAATTACAACTGAAGATAGAAAAACACACCTCTCCATGCACAATTGGTGGATTAAGGAGGTCATCGAAACAAAGGTAATTGAATGATGTCGGATTCCTTTCTCTCTTTGTAAACATTATAAGGACGAAGTAATGTATGACATAGTTAATATGGAAGCTTGTCACATGTTACTTAGTCGACTATGGTAGTACGATGTTGATGCTACGCATAGAGGCCAGGATAATATTTTTATTTTTGTTAAAGATGGTAGAAAGATTGTTCTTGCTCCTTTGAGATTGGAGAACCAACAAAAGACTTCTAAAGTGGAGGAGTGGTCTTTCATAACCGTAGGGGATTTTGTTAAAAAATCTAAGAAGACGGGGAAATCAATGCATTAGTTGTAAATGAAAAAGAAGTAAAACCCCATGGACATCCCAAACAAGTTGAAACTAGTATTGTAGGAGTCTGATGGAATTATTAGCGATGAACTTCCCGACAAATTGCCTCTTATGTGGGATCTTGGTCTTTTAAGGTGAAATTTGCCTTCAACAATATGCAACGTATTGATCCATATAGCAAGCCTTCATTTGAGGTTGTGTATGGTCATGTTTCCAAACATACACTCGACATGGTCCCTTTACCTAAGTTACTAGTTATGAATTTTACGATAGAAAATATGGCAGACTAAATCATAACAATGCATGTCAATATCCGAAAAAAGTTACGGGATTATAATGTCAAATACAAGGAAGAAATTGATAAACATTTGTACCCTAAGGTGTTTGAAGTTGGTGATAACATGTTAGTTCACCTGTGCAATGAGAGATTTCTAACTGGGATGTTTAACAAATTGAGGAATAAGAAGATCGTCCCTATTTTGATCATCAGGAAAATCAATGATAACGCCTATATTCTTAATCTTCTCGAAAGCATGGAGATCTCGTAGACTTTCAATCTGGCAAACTTGTATAAGTATCATGACCCGAGTCTGTTGGATAACTTAAAGAAGAGTTCTTTCCAAGTGGAGGGGTCTAATGTAAGATGTGTCACAAATGCATTTTTTACACGGTTGGACCAAAAGAAGCCCAAATGAAATCGAAAGTAGTTCGTCAGATCTGGGCCCAATCGTATGTAAGGCATGATGTATGTAACTGGGCCCCAGAAGCATCCGGTTTAAAGAAATTCATTCCGGATAGAGAGAAATTACCATTTGAAGTGTGAATTCTTAATTGACCGTAACTTTTAATCCGAGTATTACAGGACATACGACTTATCAATCTTTACCGTAACAAGCCATTCAGGGTCAACTAACCCACATCGTGAGTCGCATCTATTCGTTTAGTGAGAAAAAGCACGCTTCTAGTTTAAAATCAGAATTTAAGGAAAATTTTACTAGTTTTAATAATTCAGATTTTTGTAATATTTTTTTTAACGTTTTAAATTTCCATCTTTTTTAGATATTGATTGTAATTATGTCGGGAGTCTTCCATTATGATTAATTTAAGACTTTCTATTTTTAGAAAAACTTAAGGGACGTTTGGCATCTCTACAAATAAGAGCTTATTAGCTTATTTAAAAAAAAAAAAAAAAACTTTTTGACTGATTACCAATCAAAGTGCTTATTTGTTTAGAAAGTAACAAATAAGCTCCAATTCTATAAGTTGGGGAAGGTTTACTTTTTGAAACGGAGCTTGTTTGGCTTAACTGAGTAGACATTTTGAACTAATTAATTTTATGGACAAGTTTATCTTTGAACTTTCCAAGTACCCTCTTCTCTTCTCTTTACAATCTCTTCGGGGTGGGCCCACATGATGAACAACCCATATTGAAGGTAAGCCCTACATGACGAATGGTCCACATCAAAGGTGGGCCCACATAATGCATAGTCACATCAAAGTGTGACCCCACATGATGGACGATCCACATCAATTAGGCCCTACCTGATGGATGGTCCACATCAAAGGTGCTACCCACATGATAGATGGTGGACATTGAATGTGGGACCACATGATGGAAGGTTGACATTAAAGGTGGGCCCACATGATGAATGACCCATATTAAAGGTTGGGCCCCACATGATGGACGGTCCACAGTAAAGGTGGGACCTACATGATAAATGGTGGACATCAAAGGTGGGTCCCACATGATGGACTATCCACATTAAGTGGGCCCCACATGATAGATAGTCCACAACAAAGGTGGGACCCACATGATGTATGGTGGACATCAAAGGTGGACCCCTCGTGATGAATAACTCATATTGAACATGGGGCCCCACATTAAGGTGGGCCTACATAATGAATGGTTCACATTAAAGGTGGGCCCCACATGATAAATGGCCCGCATCAAAGTGTGCTGCAACATGACGGAACATGTACATCAAGTGGGTCCCATTTGATGGACAGTTTACATCAAAGGTGAGACCCACATGATGGATGATGGTCATTGAAGGTAGGCCCACATAATGGTCGATTGACATCAAAGGTCATGTGGGCCTATATGATGAATGACCCATATTGAAGGTGGGCCCCCACACAATGAATGGTCCACATCAAGGTGAGCCCACATGATGGATGGAATGGGCTTCACATGATGGATGACCCACATCAAAGTGTGGCTCCTCATAATGGATAGACTATATCAAGTGGGCCTCACCTAATGGACGGTCCACATCCAAGTTCTCGCATGATGGATGACCCACATTCAAGGTGGTCCACATGATAGATGATTCACATAGAAGGTATGCCCCACATGATGAATAGTGGATATCAAAAGTAGGCCCCTCATGATGGACAATCCACTTCAAAGATAGGGCCCACACTATGGACACATAAAATGTGGACTCCATGTGATGGGTAATGGGTAGTGGACATTGTGGAGCCCCACATAAAGGATAATTAGCATTGATGGTGGGCCCCACATGATGGATAACCTACATCAAGGTGGGCCCCTAATGATGAATGGTCCACATCCAAGACAATCCTTGTATGATGGACGATCCACATTGAAGGTTTAGCTCACACAATGGATGGTCTACATCAAAGGTGGGATCCATATGATGGTTGATCAACATCTAATGTATGAGATAATGGATGGCCCAAATGTCTTAAAAATATGAAAATATTAGTTATCCATTCTGTTATTAAAGGGCATGGTTTTTTTTTGGTTAGTACACACACCCCACTGTTAGTACACCCACCCCCTATTAGTCACACCACAATGTTAGCCACCCCCACTTAGGGCCCCCTACTTAATTGGGAATTGATACTAGGAACTCAATGTTGAAATGAGGTTACTCTCACTCACTCTACCACTTGAGCTATGGATCGAGGTTGAGCATGGTTCATCTATGGTGAGATCCACCAAAACAACCTTTTGGATTACTCTTATAATAGAGTTGTTGTAATATTTAAAAATGAAATCAACTACTCCTTAGAAAAAGTTCTTATTTGAAAGTTTTACTAAACATGCTTATTTGAAATAAGAGCATTTTTTAGACTAGAAAATATTATTTTACTAAACGAGCTTATTTAAAACAAGAGCTAAAACAAAAAGAGAGTATATTGGAGTAGCTCTTATTGAATTAATTACACTAGAGATGCAATTGGGACTTCTATTAGGGTTAAAATTTTGTTAATTTTGATAATTACGAATTATGATTTATTTTTCCTTATTATTGGTGTAATTAAGAGTTGATAAACATTAGACATTATTCAATAAAAGTATTGAAGTTTTATCTTCTTCTTCTTCTTCTTCTTTTTTTTAGCGAATTCAAAAAACTACATCATGGATTCAAGGTTTTAATCACTTTTACTATTTCACGCTCTTACCCACTAAGATGATTGTGTAACATCCACTCCATATGCATTAGTACATTAGCCAGAAACCTAGGTAGATCTAAAGCTCGAGTAACCCACAGTACTGAAAATAATGGTTACAAATGACCCACCTATAAAACCATTAATCTAGCTAGCACCCTCTATGCGCAGTGCACTTGCCAAGACCCTAGTGCATATTCATTGCGCATAATGTTGTCTTGCTCCATGCATCAGCCCAACCTGGGGTCAGGCCGAAGATTTTCAGCCCGAGCCCAACCTCAATGAGATCAAGCCGGACCAGTCAGTACTTGGGACCTGAACGGGCTAACACAAAATGCCTAGGCACTGTCACAAATATAGATTGAGTAGATTATTTAAGGCACAAGTACGGATGCGGTACACCTGTAGAAGATCCAGATCATCCATTAGGTGGGGTTCATCATGACATGCCCTGAGCCAAAAATCAGAGGGTTCTCTTCATAAGGTGGAGCCAAGTTCTTCAAGAAAGTGGAGACTTAGAAAGAAACGCCAAAACGGTCAATTTAGAGGACAAATCAGAATTTTGGACCATGTCATGCCAGAGTAGGCCCCATCTGATGAAAGGTCAGGATATCACACACGTACTGTGAATCACCGTCTCCCACCCGAAACATGTCAGAGATCGTCAAGACACTGATTACCATCACGTGGCCATCAATGGGCATGGGCTGGGGTAGGATTCTTTTGAGCCTGTATTTTGAGTTTGTTGGGCTGAGTTGGGCGGAAGAGTTCGTGGCCCAAAGCTTGCATGAACCAGAACACTGAGAGGGTGGGACCGATCATGAACGTGCCAAAACTAGGGCTCTCAATGGGTCCGATCTGGATCGGATCCAGTTGGATCCGGCTCCAAGTCCGTATATCTGTATACGGATTCGGATTGTATTTGGATCCAACTCGGATGCAAAAGGTGATATCCATATCCGATCCATTTATAAATTGTTAGATTCATTTCCGATCCAAAATCCGTATAACCATTGGATTCGGGTCAGATCTAGGTCCGAATCCACCCCCATTACAAATCTAAAATAATATACGATATAATATATTTAATTTACTAGAAAAATGATGCAAATCCCACTATTAACTATGGTATGGTCGACATAGCCTAAAATAATTTGTAAAACGGATGGCCAACATGAATATAACATATACGGTAAGGTGACAATGAGTCGGATCTTAATCGAATTCGGATCAAACTCGGATATGTTCCTGTGAATCCATATCCGCTCCATTTAAGTAATCGGACCTATTTTAAGATCCAAATCCGGTCCATTTAACTAATCGGACCTATTTTAAGATCCAAATCCGCATTATACGGATTCGGAGCGAATCGGATCTCGGATCTTACCCGCTCCATTGAGAGCCCTAGCCAAAACACAAAAATAAGGCCGGTAGATGCATCAGACAAGCCACCTTTGTATTCTGAATCCATACCAGTGGTCCATTTTTCCCAACTTCCCACTTCGTTTTGAGTATGTGTGCCCCACCTAATGACAGGACCAACCTCATTCCAGACCGATGAATTTAGTGGGACCTGTTGGAATGACCAATCCAAAACAGTCGGTCCAGATGCACCAAGCATCCTCTGGAATCTTCTTGGCATCTGCAAAGCCAAACGCTATGGCCGTTGGAATTTCCAAACGTGATGTCTGTTGGAGTTTCCATGCATTGGAAACTGCCACATTGAATCTAGTATCTTAATTTAGATTGCTATAGTCTCTATATATATCAGATGGTTGCCGTTTGTTTTTGTATGAATGTAAGCTTACAAGCAAGTAAGCAAATCAGTAAAAATACTTTATAACAGATTTGAAAATCTGTCCTTCTTCCATACTCCAGTCCTGAGTCATTTCAGTATCCTGAGTAATTCAGTGGCCTTGCAAACTCAATTGTCCAGAAAAAAAAATCTTCCAGTTGCTGATCATCCAGCCTCTATTGAAATCGTCCAGCAGAAACAATTACCCAGCACATCGTCCAAACCACTGGTGAGATATCGGTCAGCATCTAAGACAGCAGCAGAACGATCGCCCAACGTTTCCTCAACAATCGCCCGGTTTCTGTGGTGATCGCCCAACATCAGGAAAGTGATCGTCCAATTCAAGTGGAGATCGTCTGGATTTCTGTGGTGATCGTCCAACAGAATCGCCCGGATTCTAAGGCTAACCCACCTGATGAGCGATTTGAACCTTGCTAACGTAGAGAGATAAGAGTGACAGAAGAATGTACACTGGAACACAACCATTTTCCAACATTCTTTTAGGGGTTGGGAGAGTTATTTGATACTCTGGAAGCTTATGAAGCTTGATATGCAAGCACTCAAACGTAGCATCCAGTAACTGAAATAATACCAACTAACTTGTGAAATCCAATGTCTCTAAACCAGTTTCAAAATTAGATTGGTTGCATAATCCGAGCCTCTGGTTCTATGGATGGTTGATCCACTGGTCAAGGTGGCCACAGTTTGCAAAACAAATATACATTCTGAGAAACATGGCTGAAGTTTTCTACCCAGCTATCAGCTGTTTCTAATATTAGGCCCATATGCTGATTGGACTAGATTTTATTTTTGTTAAAACATGTGGAAGGTCAGACAAACCTGACGGGTGGATTACATGTCGCACCTGTCATGCCGCACATTTATGGCTTTTACACGGGGTTTTTTTGCAGAGGCATGTGCTATGAGCAAAGCTCCCAACAGAGGATCAAACACAGCGACCAATTGGCAATTTCTCAGCTGTAAATTCTTTGGAACATTTTCAAATTTGGAAGATTCTCTTGTATGTTAGGGCTCCCTTAGGAGCTTGTATCTGGAATGCATTGAATTGTAAATCACATTTATGCTAGCATCAACATGACTCTAAATCTTTAGTTGTATTTGGCAGCTTGTAATTAAAATCATTCCAAACCTTCCGTGTGAGAGCTTATATTTAGAATTAATTGGAATTCTCTAAAACATTCATGTCTTAAATTTGATTAACCATATCATCTTTAATATTGCAAATTAGGCCACAAATGTAATATTTAATTATAATAAGGCCATTAAAATATATACTCTAGCAAATAATGAGGAAATACCAAGTCTTGGGCGTGCACAAATGTGAGAATCATGAACAAGAACTTATTGACCTTTTTTAACTATCCCTTTAGATGTCCAATGTTTGAACATCTTAAATCATTCTATTAATGTAGGGGGCCAAAAATAATTTAATTGTGACTATATAATTTAATTGTGATACGTGTAGCTAATTAGTAGCCTAATGACTTTTATTACATGTGTGGCTCTATTATCTTAAGAAGGGAGCCAAAAAATACATTTCAATTTTAATACACTTATCTCATTAAAAACTTACTCCTAAAACACTTAATAGAAATGTGAAATTTCAAAACACACTGAAAGTGTATATTCCAAATACCTCCATTTCAGTGATTTGACTCCGTTCCCACCCAAATACACTCAAATACAAGATGTCAAACAATCCCTTGTCGGATTATCAAAACTAAAATATTCATTGTACACACACATATATCTATATATAGTAAATTTCTTGAGGTGTCTACTCTTTGGGTTAATACACGTTGACATCGCAATGATTTAAACATATATTTGTCGTTTAGTGTATTTTTGTGAGATATTTAGAATCTCCATGATATTTGGAACGCAAATATCAAAGTATCTAGGGTTGTCAATGAGCTGGGTTCACAAGCTTGACTACTTTGGCTTGAACTGGCTTGATCGCTGGGCTCAAGCCTAAAAATGAAGCTCATTTATTAATTAAGCTAGGCTTGGCCTGTATATATGAAGCCAGTTAGTCCAGCTCAAGTCTAGCCCAGCTCAACTTATTTTTGGTTTTCAAGGATATATCCAAAAGTTCATTTTTTTTAATAGTTAAACTATTAGAAAAACTATTAATAGTAATTAACATTTTTCTAAATAACTAATTTTAATATAAGTTAATATCATTCTAAATTATTATTAATAGCAATTAATATTCTACTAAACAACTATTTTAGTTTCAGAAGTGATAATTAAGTTCTTGGGTCGGACATAGTCTAACCTAATTATTAGTTCTGTTCTTAGGCAAAACTCCTGCCATGTAGGCGAGCTTGGAGTGACCTTGGCCTGATCCGAACCCGGGCTGTTGACGGCCGTAAAAGCATTTCTCTTTGCAGGTTTGCAAGGATACATGGGCCTATCCATTTTGGTCCGTCATGGCCTAGTCCATGTTTAGGGTTTCACTCATACTATGTGGGCCTGATCGATACTACTGGACTTTAAGCCTTTTGATCTGAGGTCATCTTTCAAGGATCCAGACCGTTTATACGACGGGACTCACCTGGGATGGGTGACATCTAGAAAAAAAAAAAAAAAATCTTAGATTGGAACTATATTAACCGTTGGATCATTTGACTATTTTCCTTCGAATAATCAAAGAGCGAAGATATTTCAATCAGAGTCTTTTCTGCAACAAGCACCCCATCTACATTGTGGTCCACCAAATAATCGGTTTTGGGTTGTTGAAAAGGACCTCAACCCGACCGCAGAAGTCCCGATGTATCCTGTATCAGTAAATCGGGTGTGGATGTAAGGCACAGACATCAACGTGGGCCCCACAGTCAGGGGTCCCACCCAACTCGGTGGATCCGGGATCTCACCAAATCAGCTCCCTTTGCTGTTATCACACGCGTGCGCGCATGCATATACGTGTCCAGGGAAAAGCAAACGGGTGGCATATACGTCTAGAGGGAAAAGAAAGGATCCGGCATGTATCCCGTGACCAATGAGACATAAATACATCCGTCTAGGCATTTGTAACGTCGCGCTTCTCAGCAGTGCAGAGGAGTTTTATACGCTCTGAATAGGCATCTGCAGTAAGTATCATATCCCAGAAAAAAAATATACGATATCATTTTGATGTTTATTTATTGAATTCCGTGCATTACTTTTCATTTTTTTTTATTTCAATAAAAATAATAACAGTAATATTAGCCTTCTAGAGGGGGAGATACATATGCATAGAGTAGTTACTGTGGGAGTGGGACTCAGCTTCAGTAGTTAACTCCTCCCGTGCTGGTCGGTGCTGGAAAAGTTCTGTCGGCCCACCGTGATGTATGTGTCTGGGCGTGGTTTGGGTGGATCCTCAACTGTGGGGCCCACTGTGACTGTGAGGTATTTGTCTTGCATTCATGTTGTACATCCATTTTGACAGCTCATTTGAGGGCTTCGTCCCGAAAATGAAGCAGATACAAATCTGGCAGGAAACAGTCGTGATTGAATCCCCATTATTAAAAATTTCATGGAGTCACCGGAATGTTTATTTGCCATGCAACCTGTTGATAAGCTCACGAAGACCTCGACGGGATACTATGCAAATATCAGCTTGATTCAAAACTTTTGTGGCCCGTGAGGAGTTTTTAATGATTTACCACAGTTTCTGCATTATGGTCCACCTTAGATTTGGATCTGCTTCAATTTTTGAGATTATGAACTAAAATGAGTTTTCAAAACAGGTGGTCCATGTGGAAGCTGCGCTCGTGCGTGTCTTATCCACGATGTGTGAAACTTAAACTTAATGTGGAATAATCGAATCGTCTATGCATCGAATAATGGAGATTCCATAATGTAATCTTAAAGCCATACCTGATTGGGAAGACATTCCCGATGCCGCCGTGTTGCCGAGAGGAACTCTTGGTCTTCCGCACCTTACACCTTTAGGAGAAACACTTAATGGGACTAGGGTTTTCTCCCATGTGTTGGTGAGGGGACCAAGACATATATTTATAGGAAAGAGGGTCAGAGAAGCTTACCCATCACACTTCTCTCCTCTAGGGTCTCCACACCGTAGGTTTCCATATCAGGCTTAATAACCGCGTATAGGGAATACGGTTCAAGCGTCCCGCCCCAAACCTATTTGCAATGATCACAACTGTAGTGGGGCCCACTGAATCGCTCAATCTGAATAATCCAACGGTCATGATCTAAATCGATGATCATGTGTGGCCCACTTAATGGAGTCTTACATTCTCCCACTTGGGCTACACTGATCTCTGAAAGAAAATAAAATATTTTATTTTATTTTGTGAAAAGCATTTCATAAAACATGTTTGTTTCAAAAGTTCCTAATGGGCGCCCTACTAATTTCAAAACAATACTGTTGGATAATTATAAGTAACGCTTGTCAGATCTGGTCCATCAAGACCACTGATATTGAATCATGGTAGTCAACACAACATTTAATATTTTCGAAGTGTGACGCATCACAATCACAGATACCAATAGCCTTAACGACATGGATCAATGATATGGGGTGTGGTATGAAGATTACACGTCTTATGTGATCATACGTGTTTATCTTCAAGTGGTCCTACTGAACGTGTCTCCAAGACACAAACCAAAGTCTTGCTTACTCAAAACTAAATGTGCACACTAAAGGAGAAGCAAGATATAAACTGAAAAATAGAATCATCAATGCATAATAGATATCTCTAAAAAATGTCTGGACATAATCGGATCATACATGAAAAACTTCCACTACTGAAATACATCCTTGGGTCAACAACTCCCATAGATGTCACATGCTCCTTAAAGAGCGTGATAGGAAGGCCTTTAGTGAGAGGATCCGCTATAATCAGCCTTGTGCCGATGAGTTCCACAGACACTTGACGATTCTGAACTCTCTCCTTCACAACAAGATATTTGATGTCAATGTGCTTTGACCTCGATGAATGCTTGTTGTTGTTGGAGAAGTTAACTGCAGCTGAACTATCACAATAGATTTTCAATAGTTTCGGGATCATCTGCACAACCCGTAAACCAGAGAAAAAACTCTGAAGCCAGACTGCCTGATTCGTGGCTTCATGACAAGCTACATACTCTGCTTCCATGGTAGATGATGCCGTAATCGACTGTTTCACGCTCTTCCATGATACAGCTCCACCAACCATCATGAATACATAGCCCGAGGTGGACTTCTTGCTGTCGAGACAATCAGTAAAATCTGCATCTGTATATCCTACCAACTCCAAATGGTCGGATCTCCTGTATGTGAGTTCGAAGTCCTTTGTCCTTTGCAGGTAGCGCAACACTTTCTTTACAGCTATCCAATGATTCATTCCTGAATTGCTAAGGTACCTGCCCAACATTCCAACCACAAAAGCAATATCTGGACGCATACAGACCTGAGCATACATGATGCTCCCTACTGCTGACGCATACGGAATAGCTTTCATCTTGTCCTTCTCTAGGTCATTCTTAGGACACTAAAATTGACCAAATTTGTCACCTTTTACAATAGGTGCTTGGCCAAGAGCACAACCTTGCATGCCAAACCTTTCGAGAACCCTATCAATATAGGCCCTCTGCGATAAGCCAAGTAATCCACGTGATCTGTCCCGGCTAATCTGAATGCCGATGACAAAGGAAGCATCACCAAGATCTTTCATCTCAAAATTTTGAGATAGAAATTTCTTAGTCTCACGCAACAATCCAATATCACTACCAGCTAATAAAATGTCGTCAATATACAAGACCAAAATGATAAACTTACTCCCACTGATTTTCACATATATGCACTCATCCGCAGTGTTTTCAATGAAACCATATGAGGAAACAACTTCATGAAACTTTAGGTACCACTATTGTGATGCCTGTCTCAACCCATAAATGGACTTCTTAAGTTTGCAGACCAGATGTTCTGAGCCTTTGGCTTTAAAACCTTCTGGCTGCAACATATATACGTTCTCCATTAGATCTCCATTGAGAAACGCAGTTTTCACGTCCATTTGATGTAGCTCCAAATCCATATGAGCCACAAGAGCCATAATGATCCTAAAGGAGTCTTTCTTAGATACAGGTGAGAAAGTCTCCTTAAAGTCAATGCCCTCACGCTGAGTGAAACCCTTTGCAACTAGCCTGGCTTTATACCTTTCGATATTGCCCTTAGAGTCCCGTTTGATTTTAAATACCCATTTACAACCAATCGGCCTAATCCCTTCGGGCAATTCAACAAGGTCCCAAACTTTGTTGTCCTTCATGGATTTCAATTCATCCTTCATGGCATCGAACCAATGTGAAGAATTCGCACTTTGTTCGACCTATGAAAGGGATACAGGATCCTTTTCAACCCCAATGTCAAACTCATGCTCCTGCAAATAGATGATGTAATCATCTGGTATTGCAGATCTTCTCTCTCTATGTGATCGTCTTAATGGCTCATTATTCTGAATTGGGTTTTCCATTTCCTCATCAGTGGGTTGTATTTGAGGTTGTACATGGTCGTCCATAAGGATCTCAGGGTCCACTGCTGGACGGACAACCATGCTACTCTGAATGATTGTGGTAGGAATCACAATCCGTTCTTCCTCAAATACAATATCTCTTATATTTGTACTCCCACTATCTTCAGTGTTCTCAATAAACCTAGCATTCCCAGTCTCAATGACTCTCATGGAATATGATGGACAATAAAATCTGAATCCTTTTGATCTTTCTGGGTATCCAATAAAGAAGCAACTAACAGTTCTAGGGTCAAGTTTTCTTTCATGCGGGTTATACGGTTTGGCTTCTGTAGGACAACCCCATACATGAAAATATCGTAGACTAGGCTTTCGCCCTGTCCACAATTCATATGGAGTTTTCATTACAGCCTTACTTGGGACCCTATTAAGGATATGCACAGCCGTTTTCAACGCATCACCCCACAAAGATTCTGGCAACGTAGAATTACTAATCATAGATCGCACCATGTCCTTTAGGGTGCGATTACGCCTTTCCGCTACACCATTCTGCTCTGGAGTACCAGGCATGGTGTACTGGGCGACGATGCCACAATCTTGTAGGTATCTAGCGAATGGACCTGGATTACGCCCAGATTCGTCATACCTTCCGTAGTACTCACCACCATGGTCGGATCTAACGACTTTGATCTTCCTGTCGAGTTAATTCTCTACTTCAGCCTTATAGATCTTAAATGTATCCAGGGCGTCTGATTTTTCGTTAATAAGGTATAAATACCCGTAACGAGAATAGTCATCTATAAAAGTGATAAAATACTTCTGCCCATTCCAGGATGCTGTAGGGAACGGTCCGCAGATGTCTGTATGAATCACTTCTAAAAGTCCTACGCTCCTAGTGGCACCCTTTTTCCTTATTCTAGTCTGTTTACCTTTAATGCAATCAATACAAACTCCAAAGTCTGAGAAGTCTAGGGAGTGAAGAATTCCTTCACGTACAAGCCTTTCCAATCTCTCACGAGAGATATGGCCTAATCGCCTGTGCTATAGCATGGAGGAATTCTCACAATCTAAACTTCGTTTGATGCCTTTAGTGTTTCCATGTGATGAGTTAACGCTGTATACATGTGAAACATCCAAATCTAGCTGATAAAGGTTATTAACTAAAGTGCCAGAACCAATCACAACTGAATCATAGTAAATGCTTAATTTTCCATTTGCAAATTTAAACTCATAACCAAATTTGTCCAAACGAGAAATGGAAACCAAATTGCGCCTTATAGAAGGCACACAAACAGTATCTACTAGATCAAGAAAGTGTCCTGACGATAACTTAAGTCTACAGACTCCAATAACTTCCACGTTTGCTCTAATGCCGTTCCCCATATAGACTGATCTCTCTGCATCAGTTGGCGTCCGGCTTTGGAGCATATCCTGCATGGAATTACAAATGTGAATAGTTGCACCAGAATCTATCCACCAGGAGTCTGTGGACACATCAGTTAAATTTGATTCAAAATAAACTAAAATATGGTCTTTACCCTTAGAAACGAGCCATGCTTTAAAATCTTCACAATCCTTCTTCTGATGACCAGGCTTCTTGCAGAAGAAGCAGCCATCATTAGGACCCTTCATTTTCTTCTTAAATGTCTTTCCAGACTTAGGCTGATTGCCACCCGCAGGACCCGTAGAACTTTTCCCTGAAGTGTGCTTTCTTTTCTTATTTCCTTTTCGTCCTTGACCAGATGTCACTAGGTGTGCACTTTGTGTCTTGCTCGAACTTCTGAGTCTCTCTTCCTCCTGAACGCACTGAGATATCAGTTCGTTCAATGTCCACTTTTCCTTTTGAGTATTATAGCTGATTTGAAATTGACTGAATTGTGGAGGGAGGGAGTTCAGAACCAAGAAAATCAGGAGTTCATCCTCAATTTTAAGGTCTAATGCGCGGATTTTAGCCACCACATCAGACAATCCACCAATGTACTCCCTGATATTTCCTTGACCGTTATAGGTGGCTTGAGTCAATTTATGTAAAAGTGAACTCAGCTCAGCTTTATCCGATTTCTGAAATCGTTTTCCTATTTCAGTCAGGAAATCTTTAGCTTTCTCAGTGTCGGGCATGACACCCTGTATGGTCTCAGAAATCGAGTTCTTTATGATCTTGAGACACATCTTATTTGATTTGGTCCAGGCCTTGTAGTGAGCCTTTGCTGAATCCGTACTAGAATCAGTTGGAGTAGGAGGCTCTACTTCCTCCAGGGCCAACTCCAAGTCCATGCAACCTAGGACTATTTCAACGGACGACTTCCATTTGGAATAGTTGGACCCAGTAAGTAAAGGTATGGAATTGAATTGTGTTAGAATATTGGAAACAGTCATAGTTGGACATTCAAAGCATAAAACTCACATTAATAATCAAGTCCCTTATAACAATGCATGAACATAAACCACAAATATCATGCATGTATGAACATTCGATTGATTTGGGCCTTCAATCAAATGACCCAAAATAATGATGGGCCATAATCATCAAATCTGGCAAGAGCCCAGCGTATCATCACGATTCCTCCTTTGGGCGAAATTGTAACATACAGGAGGCTTTACTGAATCATGAAGCTGACCAATGTTGGTGAAATAAATCTAAGACGTCCATCACCTTTGGGTAAAATGAATCTCTCAAACCTATATCACCATCACCAACCACTTCATCCCGCTCACATTCAGCCAAAACGATGATACTTCTTTGTTCTGACCACCGCTCGCCTGAATATGAACGCAACTGAATGCAATCCTATAATGGAGGGTCACCGAATTTCATATACAGAAGTCTAGAAGTAGAAATCTTTGCCAATTGAGGTCACTTTGGTGGCTAACACAACCAGCTCCAATCCCACTCCTAGACTCAAGGATTGCTTAATGGTTCTGCCCACAACGAACCATACTGCAGAAATTCTGATTCGGCTTAAAATACGGCTGATGTTGACCGCTCATATGTACAAACATATTCTAAAGTGATGGTTGGATTAAATTCTTAATGGCCAATAGCTAAATATCAGCCTCAAACAAATGGGTAATGGCCCTATTTTGGGTCAAATCAGAGTAATATATAATTCACATTTAGTGAATTACTAGGGCTGCTTTATAAAACCTACCAACCATCAATTACTTTATTTAGGTTTCATTTGTACTGAATGGCCCAAGTATAATTAATTCAGTAGTTTACATCATCTTGAACAATGAGCCAAAGTATCCAAAGTGAGCTGAATAGATTTGGGCTTAGGCCGGGCTGGCGGGCCTGATCCATTGGACTGGGCCTATCAAGCCGGGCCAAATGGATTGGGCCTGTCGGGCCTGGCAATTGGACCGGGCTTGGGAATATCAAAACAGGGCCTGTGTTCATATGGGTGCAAGCCCAAAACTCCTTTGGATCCAAAATAGAAGCCCTGTAGCTGCAATAAATCCCCAAAATTCGGCTGGTTCCAAAACCCTAACTGAGAAAGGAATCCATACCAAATTTTAAAAAAATTGCCATTTTTGCAATTTCCACTGCCGCAAGCAAGCAGCCGACCTTCACCCAAACCAAGAGGCTGCTAGAATTTCCTAAATCTGAAAATCCACCATCCAAAAACCTTAGCTGCTGCAAGCTACACCTCGGCCGGACGAGACCATGGCCGCCACCATCTTCAACAGCGTCATCACGAATTGAGCAGTCGTCTCGCGTCCAACAATGCTGCTATAGTTGCAGCACTCCATCGGTCCCGATTTTACTGCCGCAGCCTAGTAGCCGACGACTGTCGTCCTCTTCCACAGCCCCTGTGCAGCAACAACAATCCGAGCCCTCTTCCTCCCTTGAATCTCCATCAGCGGCGAAGATCGCTGACTTCCAGCGCAGCCGTATGCCAGATCCGGCTGCCGCATGAGAGATGGACTAACGGAGAAGGAGATCACCGTTCGGATCATGATCTACCTCCGTCCTTCCTCATCTGCCATACAGAGGTGGGTTTCCAGCGGAGGGTTCTGATCGCTATCGGTTCGCAGATGAGGATGGGCAGTGGTGTCGCGGTCGTTAGCCATTGCGACTGGCGGCGGCGCAAAACGATGGTCGGCAGCCATGGTCGCAGCTGCCGATCTCCCTGGCCGACGAGATCGCTTCCTTTTTTTTTAAATCTGAATGCTTAGCAATGGGTGCCAACCCTCGATGCAACAGTAGCAGGCGACTGGATCTCAAGGATGCCAACGGTCGCGAAATGGGTTAGCACCATTTGATTTCATGGCAACAAGGCCATGACTTCTTGCAGCTGTGGACCATGGGCGATTTGCAATTCATGAACATGGGCCACATGCTGACTGATTGGGGCAAAAGCGTCACTCAGCCCATGAACGCCCATGAACCCGTTGGTGTGAAAAATCATCAATAGAGAAAACCCCAAAGTATTACAAGATCTACCATGATTGAAGCATAGTCGGCTTTGATACCAACTGTGAATCTTATACATAATGCGGAATAATCGGATCGTCTATGCATCGAATAATGGAGATTCCATAATGTAATCTTAAAGCCATACCTGATTGGGAAGACATTCTCGATGCCGCCGTGTTGCCGAGAGGAACTCTTGGTCTTCCGCACCTTACACCTTTAGGAGAAACACTTAATGGGACTAGGGTTTTCTCTCATGTGTTGGTGAGGGGACCAAGACATATATTTATAGGAAAGAGGGCCAGAGAAGCTTACCCATCACACTTCTCTCCTCTAGGGTCTCCACACCGTAGGTTTCCATATCAGGCTTAATAACCGCGTATAGGGAACACGGTTCAAGCGTCCCGCCCCAAACCTATTTGCAATGATCACAACTGTAGTGGGGCCCACTGAATCGCTCAATCTGAATAATCCAACGGTCATGATCTAAACCAATGATCATGTGTAGCCCACTTAATGGAGTCTTACACGATGTAATCTATATTTCCACCTCATTTTAAGGCATTAGCCCAAAAATAGGTACATCCAAACTCAGGTGGGACCACAACACATCAGTGGTGATTGAACATCCACCATTAAAAACTTCTTGGAGATGTAATGTTTATCTTCCATCCGACCTGCTAATTAGGTCACACAGACCTGGATGAAGAGGAAACACATACCAGCTTGATCCAAAACTTTTGTGCCCCTAAGAAGTTTAATGGTGGCTATTCAATCACCACCATATCTTATGATATGGTCCACTACCCGAGATTTTGGTATGCCTCATTTTCGGACTCATGCCCTAAAACGCAGGGCCCACGGAGCTTTTTCCAGCACCAACCAGTATTGGAGGGGTCGTTACCGAATCCGATTCCGTTACTTTGGGTTCTCGAGAGTTTCCTCTTATTAACACGAGACTGGAAAGTTTCTGTCTGACCTTCGGCACGTGACTTTCAGTAAGTAGGTGAAGTGTGTGAAGGAGAAAGACGGTTGGAAAAACACACGCGCTGCTTCAACCACCGCCCATTCCCACGCGCGCCCCACCTTACTACCCTCTCTTCCAACGACTCCTCCAAGCCGAGGTACATCCAACCGTCTTGATTTCGCCACGTGGTACACTCTTCAATTCAGCCTTTCCTTTGTCGTGGCTTAAGTCTCCACCGCAACCCCTCCTTTCCCCCGCTTATATAGATCCCTCTGCTATCTCCCACTCTCCCTGAGCCACGTATCCCTCTTCTCTCTCTCGCCCGTCTCCCTCTTTCGCACGTGTTAGAAATGGTTGCAGGCGCAGAAGCAGCACTGAATGGCGGGATAACACACGTGCGCCACAGCCAGACATTGCCTACCACGTGCGAGGACCCTCTCAACTGGCGGAAGGCAGCCGAGGCGCTGCAGGGCTGCCACTTCGACGACGTCCAGCGCATGGTTGAGCGTTTCCGCCAAGTCAGTACGGTAACACTCCAGGGCGAGAATCTCGAGGTGGCAGACGTTGTGGCCGTCGCCAGGCGCCACGTGGATGGCGTGAAGGTCCAGCTCGACGCCAACTCCGCGAAGCCGCGCGTCGAGGAGAGTGCGGCCTGGGTCATGGCGCAGTCCTGCAAGGGCACCGACACGTACGGCGTTACAACCGGCTTCGGCGCCACCTCCCACCGGCGCACGAGCCAGGGCGCCGAATTGCAATGCGAGCTCATCCGCTTCCTTAACGCCGGCGTCGTCGCTGGCCAGGGCAACCAGCTCGCGGACCATGTGGCCCGCGCGGCCATGTTGGTCCGCACCAACACCCTCCTCCAAGGCTACTCCGGCATCCGCTGGGAAATCCTCAACGCCGTCAAGAACCTCATTAACGGAGGCTTCGCGCCGTTACTCCCCCTCCGCGGCACCATCACCGCCTCCGGCGACCTCGTCCCGCTCTCCTACATCGCCGGTGTTCTCACGGGTCGTCATAACTCCCGCGTCCGTACGCCCTCCGGCGAGATAATATCGGGATCGGAGGCGATGAAGCGAGTAGGGGTGGAGAAGCCGTTCGAGCTACAGCCAAAGGAAGGGCTTGCTATCGTGAACGGGACTGCGGTAGGAGCAGCGCTCGGTGCTATCGTGTGCTACGATGCTAACGTGCTCGCGGTGGCGTCGGAGATCATGTCCGCGATGTTCTGCGAGGTGATGCAGGGAAAGCCGGAGTTCACAGACCCGCTGACGCACCGATTGAAGCACCACCCAGGGCAGATGGAGGCAGCAGCGGTGATGGAGTACGTACTGGCTGGGAGTGCGTACGTTAAGCATGCATCCAAGCTGCACGAGTACAACCCACTGCAGAAGCCCAAGCAGGATCGATACGCGCTGCGGACTTCGCCCCAGTGGCTCGGACCTCAGGTTAGAGACTCTTTTCATGAACTTGCTTTCAGCAATTTCTAATGTGCGCACTGGTGCGTACTGCGCATACTTGGGGTTACTCTGGGTATGTACATTCCGCACACCTGGACGATTCTCCACATTGTATGGTGCAGATCACAAGTAGAACCGTACAATCTGCGCCATTCTGTTAGTTCTAGGAGAGTCTTTTCAACCATGAGATCAAGGGCCTGCTTGACATAGAGAAAATACTAGAAAATAATGGTAAAATTTTAATAATTATGATTTTTTACTAATTTTTTTGAATATTTTGTTTTTATAACCATTATAGAGTTATAATGCATTGTAATAAAAATCTCCTATCCAAATACATAATTAAATATATTTTTACTGTTAATTTTTTACCATAATGCAAATGCAAAAAATCTTGGGCTGTTAATTTAGTTTATTGGATGGGGTCCACAATCCCTCTTCCCATTAGAGCGCACCAGCCTTTTCTGTGTGACCCTACCACCTAAACTCTCCCTCCCCCAATTCATAGATTGCACCATGCCGCAATTCATCAAGGTGGCCCCACCGTAATGTTTATTTTCCATCCAAGCCGTTCATAAGGTCAACCAGAGTTGGGTGGAGGGAAAATATAAAGACCTGATTGATCCAAAACTTTTGTAGCCCACAAAAAGTTTTCAATGATCATTTATTACTTTTTCCAGTGGTTTGGTTCAGATGAGATTTGGATCTTCTTGAGTTTTTGGATTACGTGCTAAAATAAACTAAAAAAAAATGAATGGACGACTTGGATTCACAAAGTATTCATCAACGCGGTCCCCACACCATAAGTGTAACACCTATTAAAGGTAACACCAAGTCCGCTCCCCACATCTCTCTCATCTCTCTCCGCGTGGAATGCGCGCAACTTGGGTGAGACCCCCGAACCAGCGATGTGGGTGGGACCCTGAATCTAGGGCCCACCTGGATATATTCTTCGTAGATCCATGCTGTCCATTTGTTTCTTCCTATTATTTTAAGATGCAATCCCAAAAATGAAACAGACTAAAATTTTAGGTGGACCACATCCCAAGAAAAAGTTATCATTCAACCATGACCATTAACAACTTCCTGGAATCCACCGTAATGTTTATTGACCATCCGATTTGTTGATAAGGTCACTTAGACAGGAATCAAAGGAAAAAACAAATATTAGGTTGATAGAAAACTTTTGTGGCTCACAAAAGGTTTTTAATGGTCATTAATTAGTATTTCTTATGATGTAGTCCACCCAAAATTTTCATCTTCCTTATTTTTGGTACCATAGTACAAAATAATCTGAAAAAGCAGATTAACGGCAGTGAATCTACAAGGAACACATCCAGGTGGGCCCTCTTCAGGGTCCCACCCACATCGCTGGTTTCGGGGTCTCACCCAAGTCGCGCCCGTAATGTGCGGCCGGTAGACGCGGATTAACTACTCAACTCATAGTAGCGAGAACTGAAGTGACGTCACCACTGTGTTGTATCTCCGCCGTCCATCCATTTGGAAAGATAATTTTATGGTATGATCCAAAGAATGAGGCAGATCCAAAGTTCAAGTGGAGCCCACCACAGAAATCAGTGGGGACAGTGACGCCTACCATTAAAATTTTTTTGGGCCACAGTAGTATTCAATCAAGCTGATATTTGTGTTTAATCTTATTTCATGTCTGCGATAACTTATAAACAGGTTAGATCTCAAATAAACATCATGGTGGGCCTCAAGAGTGTTTCAACAGTAGGCGTCGTTGTCCCTACTGTTTTTTGGCTCTGCTTGAACTTCGGATCTGCCTCATTCTTTGAATCAAGCCATAAAATGATATCACAAAATGGATGAACGGCACAGATACAACACATACATCATGGTGTGGCCCACAGGACCTGTCTTTTTGGGGCACCCACTATGATGTATGGTTTTATCCCCATCATCCATCTATTTTGGCCTATCATTTTTGGATGTGAGCTCAGAAATAATTTAGATTCGGGCGTTAAGTGACCATACAATGGTAATTGAACGCCCACCATTAAAAACCTTCTTGGTAGCCTTGGAAGTTATAATCAAGCTTCCCTTTCTTATATTTCTACGTGACTACATGCATAGGTTGGATGGAAAATAAACATCACTGTGGGTCTTGGAAAGCTTTCTTAGAAAGCTTTCCACGGTATCGTTATCATTATAGCTTAGTGTAATGCCGTGCACTTTAGCCTTGAAGCTTCATCATTTTTTTTTTCTTTCTAATATTATAAAAAATGTGAATGGAGAAGCGTAGATAAAATCCATACATCAACGTGCGCCTCATGTAAGCGCCTGCTCCAACCCAGCCTGTCACAGGACAGGACACAATCCCACTTCCTTCTAAAGTAATTTTTTTTATTCTTTTAATGAGAAATGACAAGTTAGCACCACATCTTTTGTAACATTAATTGATAGGTGTTTTACCTTGCTATGGTTCAACCAACCAGCCATGCTGGGAATCAATCAATGTGACAAATATCATCTGAATTTTGAAAATCTCACGAAAAAAAAAAAGAAAAAAAGACACTGGATGATATTTTAATAATAATATTGTAAGATCTTCCAAATATCAGCCTCGTTCAAAATATTGCAGTTTTAGAATGATAGCATCGTAAAATCTAGTAGAAGCCTGAAAACTCACTAAACCGGTTTGACAACCAGGTTGGCTTAAAAGAGGACTTGCTCTGACTAGACTTGAAATTTACTTATTAAAGTAATAGGGGAGAAATTTAAATAATAATACTTGTTTAACGGCTGTAAGTATAAAAATTGACATAAACTACCATAGATGAAGTGCCTGCCTTGGTGGTGGTAGTCTCTTAACTCTCCCTAAAATGAGAGGGGTTTGAATCTCACTTTTTGCTAGTTTCATTTCTTATGATGAGAAGTAATCACTCAGGAAATTACTTTGAGTCATACTGAGTCAGCGCACCAATTCGACGAGTCTTACTGAGTCTTGACCGAGTCTCCACTTGAAATCTCATCAAATTGAGTTAACTCGGTCGAGTTTCATGCCAAGTCACCGAGTTGTACAACTATGGTAGAAGCCATAAAGAATTTGTTGTGTAAACATTAGGTTCAAGTCCTCCACACCCAGGTCCGGGCAGGTCCCGGGGGGGGGGGGGGGGGGGGGGGGGGGGGCTATCGGCTGGTGTTTTCCCACCTGAGGACCTTGAAAGCTTGAGCTAACCTGATCGACCCAATTTTGGATTATGTCAATTGGGTTTCAAGCTGACCCTAATCCAAGTTGCAGCCCTAATAAACATAAAATTAAATTTAAACATATTTATTAATTTACAATAAATATTTTTAAATATTTTATTTTCTGCTAGATTTTCTCAATAATATTTAGAAGAAATTAAACCTTAAAATTTGAAAATCTCCAGATAAATTTCTAGGCAGATAAATAAGTAGGAATGACACATGTTGCTATGAAACAACCACAGGGTTGTTAATTCCAAGCACATTTCCAATGATGCCCTCCTGTATGAGGCTGAAACAAATTTATTATTTTTGACCTACATCATAAATGGTGATGGTGGTGACCGTTACTGCCACCGTTGCCTTTATGGAACAATTTATAGTTCACATTAATGGTGATAGCTTGGATGACTAGGATTTTTCTTTTCTTTTTTACTCTCCTCTCACTTGTGCTTTTGCTACAGTGGCCCATCCTCTGTGGGCTCACAAGGTTGATGATCCAATAGCCATATGATGCTGCCACGTGGAATGCATTGGTGATGTGCCTAAAGTGTAGGGCTAATCTTGTAGTTACAGCCGGAATTCTGGTTTTACCCAGGGCATAAAACACCCAAGTTCTGTGGGGCCACCATGTTGTATAATCCACTTTGGCCCCAGGCTCTCTCCTCGATTCTAGGCCTTGGGAAAAAAAATGAGCTAGATCCACAGCTCAGGTGGGCCACACCATAGGAAACAATGGAGATCGAGAAATGATTCAGGTCCCTCTAGCTGGTCATTCATATACGGATGATCCAGACCGTTTACACAATTCCTCGGATCACAACCGTCTAACTTGACCATCTTCTCCCATGATGCAGATCGAGGTGATACGTGTGGCCACCCAAATGATCCAACGGGAGATGAACTCCGTCAACGACAACCCAGTGATCGACGTGGCACGCGACAAGGCCCTCCACGGTGGCAACTTCCAGGGCACCCCTGTCGGAGTGGCGATGGACAACCTTCGCCTGGCCATCGCGGCGATCGGCAAGCTTATGTTCGCGCAGTTCTCGGAGCTCGTCAACGACTATTACAACGGAGGACTACCGTCCAACCTCAGCGGTGGGCCCAACCCAAGCTTAGACTACGGATTCAAAGGGGCCGAAATCGCCATGGCATCTTACACGTCCGAGCTACAGTATCTGGCGAACCCAGTGACCACGCACGTGCAGAGCGCGGAGCAGCATAACCAGGACGTAAACTCACTGGGTCTTGTGTCGGCAAGAAAATCCGAGGAGGCGTTGGATATTCTCAAGCTGATGACGGCCACATACCTGGCCGCGTTGTGCCAGGCCGCCGATCTTAGGCACCTCGAGGAGAATCTGAGGCAGAACGTGAAGACTGTTGTCGCCCAGGTGCGTACGGTAGCTTTTGTGTTTCCTCCTCGTCTTTCCTTCGATGTCTGTGGATCTAGATTTTCCGGGCTCATGTGTCACGATGTGACGCGTCAGTGAGATACGAGGGGAAATCCGCGTCCTCACAAAACGGATGGACGGGGTGGATTTCTCACAAACATCACGGTGGGCCCCAGTAAATTATGCAATCAAACGAATTTGCTAACGTGTGCAGGTGGCGAAGAAGACGCTCAGCACCGGGGCGAACGGCGAACCGCTCCCGGGCCGGTTCACGGAGAAAGACCTGCTCCATGTGGTGGAAAACGAGCCGGTCTTCAACTACATCGACGATCCGAGCCGTCCGGATTACCCACTCATGCAGAAGCTCCGGCAGGTTCTGGTTGATCACTCGCTGAAGTGTCCGTCGACGGATGCTGAAACCGATTCGTCCCCAAAGACCGGCATCTACGGCCGGATAAAGCTCTTCGAGGCCGAGCTCAAAGAGCAGCTGGAGGCGCAGGTTAGACTCACACGCGCTAATTATGACAAGGGTTCGCCGCTAGTGCCGAATCGGGTGGCTGAGTGCCGGTCTTACCCGGTCTACCGGTTCGTGAGAGGAGAGCTGGGGACGGAGCTGCTGAGCGGGACGAAACCAGTCTCGCCTGGTGAGCAGATCGAGGCCGTGCATGCGGCGATCTGCGATGGGAGGATCGTTGGCCCGTTGATGGAGTGCCTGGATGGGTGGGACCGGAGGCCTGGGTCCCTGTGATTCAATCTAGGATAACCTATCTGTCTTCTTTTCTTTTTTCTTTTTTCTTCTTTTTTTTTACTCGCTTGGTTTGAAATCAATAAATTGTTGTATCAAAGAAATCTGTGTGATAGAACGAATTGAAAGTAATATTTCTTCTCTATCTCTCAACAGCAATCGGCTAAAATGAGAAGAATCTACAAGTATGTGACATCCATCCATCCTCATGTTCACTGCATATATTAAAAAAAAATAATAATAACCGCTTCCAAAACCCCAAGTGACCCACCTGAGTTTTGGGTCAGGCTGATTTTTTACGAGTCCCTTCATCCCAGTGAGGCACAGCTGATGAACGGGTTAGATGGAATATAATGAGCATGGGGCCCCCACAAAAACCAGTGGTTGGCATCCCCTACCCTCACCGTTGATCCATGTGATGTGGCTCCCCTGAGTGGTGGATTATACTAATTTTTGTCCCAGGGTCCACACACACAACACAATGGACTACACAGACCTTAGTGCGTACACGTTCAAAAAGACTGAGTGTGGACTTGTTCAAGGATTTGGTCCCTCCAAAAACAGCAGATGAGCGCCCCCATCATCTAATTCGGCCCCCAGATGGAGACGTTTCATTTCCCTTGGAAAAAAAACGATTGCTTGTGTTTACGTGGCCTGATGTAATCCACATTACCAGTGAGAGCCGTCATGTGTCGTTATTTATGTACGAATGATGGTTGCAATCGTACTCGCACGGTGAGATCTCAACTATCGTAATTTCTCAGCGACATCTAGTCAGCCAAAAGTGGCTTTATCCAAATCCGTATTCACTATTGAAAAAAGGGGGTCAGCATTTCCAGCGCAGTTGCTTCTCATTATTACACATCATTTTCTATCTACAGATTTTTCTCTCCCACATACCTCGGTAACTACACAACTGGCTTTTAACGTGTGAAACTTTTTTTTGAGTCCTACCATGATTTTTTTTTTTTGTTAAATCTATACCGTCCATCAATTTTTTCAAATAATTCTAGAGCATGATCCCAAAAACGAAGTACATACAAACATCAAGTGGATCACACCACATGAAGTAGTGGGGATTGAACAAACTTCTGTTGAAACTTTTCTAGGGCCAACATCGAGGCTTATTTTCCATTTAACCTATTAATAAGATCACATTAAAATAAAAATATCAACTAGATAAGTGCATACTGCGCGGCATTGTTTTCAATGGTAGCATCAATTCCTACTGTCCTCAATGATGTGGTCCACTTTAATTTTGAATCTGCATTGTTTTTGAGTTCATAGCCTATTATGATCTGAAAAAATTGAATTAACGGTGTGGATCTAACAAATACATCATAGTGGAGCCAATGTAAATTTCACATCTCTGGTGCTTGCTGTGTGAGGTAGGAGAGCGGACTAGGAAGACAGGATTAGGTAAGACAGGGGCATCACCCGAGACCGTGCAACCCTTATCTTGGGGCCCACGTTGATTTGTTTATTCTATATCCGCTCTGTCCATCTGAATTTTCAGATTATTTTAGAGCATTCTACCAAAATTTAAGAATATGCAATTATCAAGTGGACCATACTCTAGGAAAAAGTGGTGATTGAACACTCTACTATTAAAAACTTCTTAGGGATTACCTTAATGTTGTTGTAATAAGAGGTTGAAAACAACTGACAGATATTAAAAAAATAAAATTAAAAAGAATGTAAAGAACTTATTGATTTGAATAACACTGAGTCGAGGCGTGACGAGTCACTGGGCTTGAAACCAAATCTGCCCTCCTTGGACCGCTTTCCAAATGCAACAGGAGTCACGGACAGTTGGCCTCCAGGATACAACGACTATCACCCTAGTCCCGGCTGTGCACTCGCCGTACAGGGCTCGAACCAGCAAGTATACCGCAAACTCGAGATGCAGTGACTCAGTGAGTCAGAAAAAAAAAAAAACAGAGAATCAAACCAGAGTCCAGAGCTTTAGTAAAGTTGAGAGAAGATGATTTTCGAATCTTTTTAAAAGGATTAATCAGATCTATATATAGACTTGATTAGGTGCTTAATGCACCGTTTTGAATTGGGTTAGGTCCGTTGGGTTTAAACCCAACTGATGCGACCATCCGAACAGACGCTTCTCTGAACGTTTAAGACAAAAGACCGTTCGTGCAAGTACACTTTCAGTGTCCGTTGGAGCAAAAGGAAGGTGCGCAAGTATACTCATAGTAGACCCAGACCCAGACCCGGACCCGAGCCCGAGCCCGAGCCCGGCCCGGCACCGGCACCGGCACCGGCACCGGCGACGGCGACGGCGACGGCGCGGCGCGGCTCGGCCGGCCGGCCGGTGGGCGCGCGCGCGCGCGTGTGTGTGGTTTTTGGCATAGTATGGTTTAATGTGCATAGCCCCCCACAAACCACAAAATTCACCTGCCCCCTGAGGGCCTAGCCCATGTGCAAAGCCTCTACTTTTATACTTGCTTTTTCCTTTAGTTCTTTCCGATGTGGGACAAAGAAAATGCACAAACTCCAAAAACAAACTTGTGGAGAGAAACCATTTTCAAAGGAAAATTTGAAATAAATATTTTAATTTTTTTTTTTTAAAATACAACAATCCCCCACATGTTTCAAATTTCAAAACATTTCGAGTTTAGAGTAGAACAGTTGTGTAATAGTGTTGATGTCTATCGGACTTTAATCAACATTTAGAGTAAACAAGACAGGTTTACAGGAATTAGGTGACTATCGGTCTTTAACCTAACCCTTTAATGTAAACGGCCATACATGCCACTCACACAACTATTCCGATAATGATGGTTCTGCGGTTTGGTGCGTTTCGGCCATGCACCTTTACTTGGATTTTCATGAGCGCTCTAAAGAATAGCCTAATATCTCATAGGAAGCGGCCTCAACTTCCACACTCATATAGGTGAATTCCATCAAGTGTACACAGCAAAAGGATATACCACCAATCTTGGTTATGGATTCATTAAGAGTTCAGACTCATCCTCCCAAACATTGCTGTTTGCACTGCGTACATCTTAGGAAGGGATAACTCACTGCAGTGCTTCCCAGTCTCCTAGTGTCTTGTTGTTTACCCATTGAACCTATCGCATGGGATCTCCACTTGTATAGGTTGGGTTGCCGACACTGGTAGCTCATAATGTTAGGCTCAACCCCATTCCCTTCGATGTTTCTATGACTAACCCTTTGGATAGTCCTTTGGTCAGAGGATCTGCCAGATTCTTTTCCGATCGTACGAAATCAATAGTAATAACACCATCAGTCAGCAGGTGTCTAACAATATTATGTCGAAGTCTGATATGTCTACTTTTACCATTGTAGATCTTACTATTAGCCCTGGCTATAGCTGCCTGGCAATCACAATGAATAGATACAGTCGATACAGGCTTTGGCCAAATAGGTATATCTGTCAAGAGATTTCTTAGCCACTCAGCTTCTGAACTTGCTTTTTCTAATGCAATGAATTCCAACTCCATTGTCGATCTAGCAATGCACGTTTGTTTTGTAGATTTCCAAGATACTGCTCCTCCACCAATTGTGAATACATATCCACTTGTGGATTTAGTTTCATCAGAGTCAGTTATCCAATTGGCATCAGTATATCCTTCTAATACTGGTGGATAACCTGTATAACATATACCATATGTAGCAGTACCTTTTAAATATCTTAATATTCTATTTAAAGCATTCCAGTGATCATAACTAGGGTTATGTGTATATCTACTCAGTCTATTTACAGCAAAAGCAATATCTGGTCTTGTACAGTTCATCAGATATATTAAACTACCAATTACTTGAGAATAAGCATGTTGAGATATACTACTTCCTGTATTCTTCTTGAGTTGCACAGAATGATCATATGGTGTACTGGCAGGTAAGCAATCGAAGTGTTCAAACTTCTTTAATATCTTTTCAACATAATGTGACTGAGATAATGTAATATTATCATCTTTCCTGATTACCTGAATACCTAGGATCATACTTGCTTCTCCTAAATCTTTCATATCAAAATTAGAAGACAGGAGTTGTTTAGTATTATTCACAAGTTTTACGTTAGTTCCAAAGATTAGCATATCATCTACATATAGACATATAATGACACCTTCATTATCAGAAAATTTACTGTAAACACATCTATCTACATCATTTACAATATAACCATTTAATTTTAAGACATTATCAAACTTTTCATTCCACTGTTTAGGGGCTTGTTTTAAACCATACAAGGACTTAACAAGTTTACATACTTTGTTTTCTTGTCCTATGATTTTATATCCCTCAGGTTGTTCCATATAGATTTCTTCTTCTAACTCACCATTTAGAAATGCTGTCTTAACATCCATTTGGTGAACCACTAACTTATAAATAGATGCAATAGCTATTAATACTCTAATTGATGTAATTCTGGTTACAGGTGAATATGTGTCAAAATAATCATATCCTTCCTTCTGTCTAAAACCCTTAGCTACTAACCTGGCTTTGAACTTATCTATAGTTCCATCAGGTCTAAGTTTCTTTTTAAAAACCCATTTACAGCCTATAAGTTTGCTTCCAGGAGGAAGATCTACTAGTTCCCATGTGTTATTAGATATTATTGAATGTAATTCATCTTTTATAGCTTCCTTCCAAAAGGTAGCGTCTGAAGAATTTATAGCTTCTGAGTATGTTACAGGGTCATCTTCTAATAGGAATGTAAAAAACCCATCTCCCATATTAGTTTCTTTTCTAGCCCTTTTACTTCTTCTTAGTTCTTGATTTATTTCATTAGAAGCATTAGGTTCTTCCACTATTTCATTAGTAGTTTCTATAGTTCTACTAGTTAAGTTCATATCCAAAGTATTATCATCTTTTGTTCCTTCCAAACATGATTTAAAAGGAAATACATGTTCAAAAAACTCTGCGTCCCTGGCTTCTATAATAGTGTTTGGATCTAAAACATTATTCTTTGAATTTAGAACCAGGAATCTATATGCAGCACTATGTTATGCATAACCTATAAAGATACAGTCTGATGTTTTTGGACCTATCTTGGTTTTCTTGTTTTCAGGTAATCCTACCTTAGTAAGACACCCCCACACTTTTAGATATTTGTAACTAGGAGTATGACCTTTCCATTGTTCATATGGTGTCTTTCCAGACACCTTGTGAGGTATTCTATTTTGGACATAACAGGCTGATAGGATAGCTTCCCCCCACATGTTGAGAGGCAAACCTGAACTATTTAACATTGCGTTCATCATATCTTTTAGAGTTCTATTCTTACGTTCTGCTATTCCATTTTGTTCTGGTGTATAAGGTGCAGTGGTTTCATGAACTATGCCATATTTTTCACAAAACTCCTTAAACTGTGTTGACATATATTCTCCACCTCTGTCTGATCTAAGCCTTTTAATTTTTCTACTTAGTTGGTTTTCAACTTCAGTCTTGTATTTGATAAAGGCTTCAAATGCATCATCTTTATTTCTAAGAAGGTAAATTATGGTATAGCTAAAACAATCATCTACAAAAGTTATATAATATCTTTTACCACCTCTAGACATGTGATTTTTGAAATCACCTAGATCACTATGAATTAACTCTAGTAATTCAGAATTTCTAACTATAGATTTGAAAGGTTTCTTATGGAATTTTGATTCTACACAAACCTCACATTTTTCTATATTTTCTTCTGATATATTAGGCAATAAACCTAACCTATTCATTCTTTTTATAGATGCTACATTAACATGACCTAATCTACTATGCCACAAAGAAGTAGACTCAACAATATAAGCAGAACTGGATGACATCTTATTATTATCAACGTTTACAATATAAAGACCATCATTACAATAACCCTTCCCAATGAAGGTACCATTCCTAGTCATTACAAGCTTGTCTGAATCAAATACAAGTTTAACACCAGCCTTGTTGAGGAGCGAACCAGATATCAAGTTTCGTCGAATATCAGGTACATGTAGGACATTGTTCAACATTAACGTCTTTCCCGACGTAAGCTTCAGAAGTATCTTTCCTTTTCCAGCAACCGGAGAGGTCCGAGCATTTCCCATGAAGACTTGTTCATCATCCCTTATTTCTTGATAAGAGGTAAACATGCTACGGTCCTTACAAACATGCCGAGTTGCCCCGGTATCCAGTATCCATTCCAGGTTGTGTACAAGGAAGACTTCGGTCAGAACCGCAACAACCGTATCAGCTTCTGTTTCAGCAAGATTAACTTGTGGCTTATTGTTCTTTTTCTTCAGCCTACATACGTTTGCATAATGTCCTGGTTTTCCACAAAAATGACAATTGCCTTTCTTTTTGAACTGTTTGTTTGGCTTCTTTTTCAGCCGACACTCATTAGCATAGTGTCCAAACTTTTTACAATTGTGACATTGTATTTTACTTTTGTCCTTCTTTTCCTGACCTGATTCGATTAGGTTAGCCTTTGAAACAGATTCATTGGCATCACCAATTTGATCTCTGATTCTATTTGCCTCCTCTATACGTATGTGTACAATTGTATTTTCCAAAGAGACGCCATTCTTTTTGTGTTTCATTTTATTTTTGTAATCTTTCCAAGAAGGAGGTAATTTCTCAATTAACGCTCCAGAAAGAAATACCTCGTCTAACTTTATTCCTTCAATTGTTAATTCATGAGTCAGATTTTGATAATCATGAATTTGATTTGTGACAGGTTTATCATCTGTCATATTGAAGTGAAGGAAGTTCGATATTGCATGTTTTTTAGATCCAGCGTCTTCAAGAACATACTTCTTCTGAAGTGCATTCCATATCTCTTTCGCAGAATCATACAAAACATAAACATCATACAGTTCATTTGACAAGGTATTCAGAATGTAATGTTTGCAATTATTGGCATCTTGAACTTCAGTTTGGTTGGCTGGGTCAACTATAAATGTATCAGACAAGATGTAAAAGACTTTTAAGGTTTGTAAAGCAAAAGAGATTTTCTGTTTCCATCGTTTATAATTCTGTCCAGAGAAGGATTCAATCTTGGACAGTTCAGTAGTAGGATTAACTGTGATAGTAGCCATGTGTGCTTCACTTTGGTTTGAAGAGAAAAGAGTAAAATTATGTTCCGAATTAAGTTTGGAACAGACAGCATAAGAGGAACTGTAATCTGTTCCGAGTTGAAATTGGAACAGACAACAGAAGATCACAGAAATAAAATCTGTCTGTTGTTTTCAACTTGAATTTGGTTTCAAGATTGTTGTAATAAGAGGTTGAAAACAACTGACAGATATTAAAAAAATAAAATTAAAAAGAATGTAAAGAACTTGTTAATTTGAAGAACACTGAGTCGAGGCGTGACGAGTCACTGGGCTTGAAACCAAATCTGCCCTCCTTGGACCGCTTTCCAAATGCAACAGGAGTCACGGACAGTTGGCCTCCAGGATACAACGACTATCACCCTAGTCCCGACTGTGCACTCGCCGTACAGGGCTCGAACCAGCAAGTATACCGCAAACTCGAGATGCAGTGACTCAGTGAGTCAGAAAAAAAAAACCAGAGAATCAAACCAGAGTCCAGAGCTTTAGTAAAGTTGAGAGAAGATGATTTTCGAATCTTTTTAAAAGGATTAATCAGATCTATATATAGACTTGATTAGGTGCTTAATGCACCGTTTTGAATTGGGTTAGGTCCATTGGGTTTAAACCCAACTGATGCGACCATCCGAACAGACGCTTCTCTGAACGTTTAAGACAAAAGACCGTTCGTGCAAGTACACTTTCAGTGTCTGTTGGAGCAAAAGGAAGGTGCGCAAGTATACTCACAGTAGACCCAGACCCGAGCCCGAGCCCGACGAGCCCGGCCCGGCACCGGCGACGGCGCGGCGCGGCTCGGCCGGCCGGCGGGCGGGCGCGCGCGTGTGTGGTTTTTGGCATAGTATGGTTCAATGTGCATAGCCCCCCACAAACCACAAAATTCACCTGCCCCCTGAGGGCCTAGCTCATGTGCAAAGCCTCTACTTTTATACTTGCTTTTTCCTTTAGTTCTTTCCGATGTGGGACAAAGAAAATGCACAAACTCCAAAAACAAACTTGTGGAGGGAAACCATTTTCAAAGGAAAATTTGAAATAAATATTTAATTTTTTTTTTTTTTAAAATACAACAAATGTTTCTATGGTTTTTATTTGACACCCAATCTATTGATAAGTTCACATAAGCCTGTATGAAAAAGAAAAACATATATCAGCTTGATACAAAACTTTGTGGCCCATTATTGGTAAGTCACCACTGTTTCCTATGGCATATGTAATGGGAAGCCACCGCTGTTTCAATTTTTGGATAATTCTTTAGAATGATACGGAAAAAACGGATGGACGAGGTGGATATAGAATACACATGTCAAGGCGGGCACCACGGTAAGGGCCGCATATAGAATACACATGTCAAGGCGGGCACCACGGACAAGATGTATTTATCATATCCACACCGTCTAGTCATTTTTTCATACCATTTTATGGAATTAGACACAAAAAAAAAAAAAAAAAAAAGTGAGGCAGAACCAAGCTCAACTGGGCCACATTACAGAAACGGTCTGAATTGAACGCCTCCTGTTGAAAACTTCTTGGGACCATAGGAGGCTCTGATCAAACTTATATTTGTATTTTCCCTTCATGAAGGTATATGTAACATTATTAAGAGGTTAGATAGCAAATAAACGTAACAGTAGACCCTAGTGTCAACCGTTTCCATTCAATCTTGGCTACTTTCTTTTAACGTGGTTTACATGAGCTTTGGATGTGCCTAAGCTTTATGCTCATGATATAGAATCATCTTTAAAAATTGATGGATGGTGTGGATATGAAACACAAATCATTGTGGGACCCAAAGAAGTCCTGCACATTAAAAGTGATGTTGTGTAGCACGCAGTGTATCTTCAGCACAGAGCGAATTAGGTGTTACGCGGGGAACAACTTAGTGGGTGTTACCCCTACAGTGTGGCCCACATGGGTGATATTTCGTATATCCAAGCCGTCCATCCGTTTCTCCATCCTATTTGAGGATGGGGTTCCAAAACTTATGCAAATCCAAATCTCAGGTGGACCATACCATTGGAAACAGTAGTGATTGAGTGCCCTACCAATAAAAATTCCAAAGAGCCCATCGTAAGGTTTTAGTAATTTTATTTGCAATCCAACCTGTTGATAATTTCAAGAAGAGCTGGATGAAGGGAAAATATAAATATCAGATTTATCCAAAACTTTTGTGGCTGACAGAAAGCTTTTAATGGTCATTCATCAATGTTTCTAGTGATATGGTTCACATGAGATTCAGATCTTCTTAGGGTTTGGTATCAAGTCCTGAAATGAGATAGAAAAACAGATGGACGGCGTGGATATATAAAAAATACATTAAGATGGGCTCCACACAGTTAGGGTAACACCCATTAAGTTGTTCCCTGGGTAACTGCTAATTTGATACTAGATCCATGCATAAATGACAAATGTGGCCTTTTTCATATATAGGAAGTTTTCAAAGACCTGCGGATGGTGGAGTCCTCACAAATTTAGCATACACACAGCATGGTTTTCCGAAATCAGAAACAAATCAACACTGGGAGAGAGATTTCCTAAGAAATGAGTGATAAATTGCTTGGATGCCGTGAGTAATTAGGAGCAAATAACGAAAAGCTTTTCCTAAATTAGAAGCAAATCAAATCATGATGGCAAATTAGAACTTTCCGTTATTTGCTCTTAATTCCTTATTGTCCAAAATCATAAACAGATCAATGTTAAAATTGAGATTTTCTAAGGGATGAGCGAAAAATTTCACGAAGGCAATAATGAATTAGGAGTAAATAATGAAAAGTTCTTTCAAAATTAGAAGCAAATCAAATCATAATGGCATCATATGGCAAGGATTCCATATCTTATTAAGATATGGCCACTGCGCATTCAAAGATACTCACGGAATCATACATGGCCACTGCCTCTCTAAGCCTACAAAAATAATACTTGACGAAAAGTTGCAAGCCCTCACTACATAATCAATCTCCCTACATCGCAATGCTGCTTATCCTTAATTTAGCTTCTTAGCTTTATATACTCAACTTCTATTCAACCACTCTACAATAAGTTCAGAGCCCTTTGATTAGTTTATATCCGCTACTATATATCCAGTGTCATCATTACAATACGCACTTTCGTTGGATCTCCCGATCATCGAGTTCTTACTTTATTGATCATTACTCACATCCTGTTGACTTCACACCAGGACCATCTTACAACCATCTATTACTTTCCACAACCGCTTTATTAGCACAAATTGTCGTAAGTATTCATTGCCTTCACTACTTAGTTTTTTTTTTTCTTTCGTTGATTGTACTATTTTTACATTCAATTAATATAATTGGTGATAAACCTTATTTTTAATCATACCTGTTATGGATGACTCCAAGCTAACCCCAAAACCTACAAGAAAGCCCACAGGCCCACTGGTCCAACTACTAATCTACGAGCTCAAGATAACTGACTGCAAGGCCAATGGCCCACAATGCCTAAACAAAGTCTTCGGCCTAAACTATGCTTTCTTAGTCAGTTGCCATAGGTTATCGATTAGGAAGGAACAACTAAGGACAAGGCGTATATAACTATCCGACTGTGTCCGAGTAGGTTCCATTGAGAAAGATGACGAGTAGACTCCATCGAGAAGATGCCAAGCTCCTTACCGAGTGCTCACCTCAAGAACTGAGTACTCTTCACAGTTCGAGTATATTCTGCACTGCCTTCAGCGCCATATGGAGATAAAGACCAATAGCCAACAAATCCTGACATAATAAGGATCATCCCTAAATATTCATTGGATTTAGGTGTCATAAGGATTATTCTTAAGAATCTGGGTATTGCACCTGTATACGAGATCTATAGTCCATCGCCTAGCTCTCGGATGATTTTATAAATAGAGGTATTCCTCTACCACCAAAGGTACACAACACAACAAAGCATAACCTAATATGCTACAACATCTAGCTCTCATATCTTTTCTCCCCATCAAATCATTGACTTAAGCATCGAGGGTCATAAGTTGGTACCACCGGCGGTCGTCCTAACCTTTTGTGGCGGCTACAGATCTTCTGATTCCATTCATTCATCTTTGAGCATAGGTGTGGACCCTCGCCATTCCACGCTTCTAGACTTTCTCCCTTACCTTTTGAAAAAAGAAGAAGGGGTGCGTGCGCGCAAATCGCCGTTTGTGTCACTGGCTTGCCTCGTTCTCGAGGGCTTTGTTTGGTTGTTATGTTAAGCTGGATGTGTTTAGATGAGTTTGTATAAGACCAGAGTCGCCACTAGTCAGTTACTTCAAATCTACAGTCGGCTAGATCCCGTAGAAACGTTAGAGAATGGGATCCGAAGATTCCTTCCTCTAAAATGACTCCTTTTGATCTGCGGCGAGAGATTTGAGGTAAGGGATCACGGTTACAGGGTGGGAAGATGTTAAGCACCCCACGCACTGCCCGTACCGAAGTACAGTCTCTACTTCACAGAATCGAACTAATACTTAAAAGTCTGTTTTAATCCTCAAACATTCTCATGGATGACATGATGCATGAATGCAGGTCTGACAGTAAGAGTTTCTGATGGGCAGGTTTCCATTAACAGGCAAGCCCAGAGCATACGCTCGAACCGACAGGTGCTTTATGCGAGATGCATGCTGTGTGTTTGAATTATCAAAGTGCTCGTAGTGACTAATGCATGAATGCAGGTCTGAACAGTAAGAGTTTCTGATGGGCAGGTTTCCATTAACAGGCAAGCCCAGAGCATACGCTCGAACTGATAGGTGCTTTATGCAGGATGCATGTTGTGTGTTTGAATACTCAAAGTGATGGTAGTAAAGCAGGGGGGTTGGAAAAAAAAAGTAAATGTTGCACTTATGCTAGATGCGAATGAGATGATGCTAGTAAAAGAGTAGCTGGATGGACGGAGGTGTCGCAAGGATTCGCTTCGAGTGGCTGGATCAAGACTTGGATGGCTTGGGAGACTTGGACGAGTGGTTAGGCTGGGCTGAACCAGGGCTAGGCTCTCCTCACTCGGGCTCTCCTTGGTGGAGGAATGGGCTAAAGGGATGGATAGAAGCTCGAAACGAATGGGATCTCACTAGGCTTGAAGGCTTTTTTTTTCGAGGGATGCTTGAATGAAAAGGGGAGGGGGTATTTATAGCAGTGGGGAGTGGCAGAACCCGTAAATAAGTTTGGGCGGCCCTCAAGGGGCCGCCCGTACGGCCTTTCTTGGGATTCAGCGGGCAGTACAGACCTGCTCCATGGCTGCGGTCTGGAACTCGGTGAGTTGACTGAGTTTAAGAAATGGGTTGACACGGTGAGTTGAATCGATGGGTTGACTCAGCGGGGTAACTCGGTGATTTGACTCAGCGGGTTGACTCGCTGAGTTTGACTTTTTGGGGATTTTTTGACTGATTTTTCTTATGGGGGGTTTTTTAGGCTGATGTTTAGGGGTGAGTTGACTGGGTTCAGGCTTGAGTTGGGCTATGGATTGGGGGTACGGTCCTCCATTCATTCAGCTATCTCTACCAACATTCTAGCCGAAGGTGGGGTATCTACAATTGGTCAGACAGCGAAGGTTGAGTTGGTCCCTGATCAACATCCGTTAACCATCTTTAGCGTTAACAATATCCGTTCATTATTGATTTACTGATAAACTTGAAATGCTATCATCGTTGAAAGAAAAGTCTTTAGCTTAAGGGAAAAAAATTTCCATTTTGAAAAAATAGTCCTTAATTGGTGGCTAAAAGTTAGGCCAACCTTCACAAGTTTATGATGTAGGAGAAGAACCCCATGATCAAGGGCGTGGATCACGCACCTTCCTGCAGGAGATGGACAGGAAGAAAAACAAGAGAAAACTAAGAAATTTCATATTTTGGAGTTTCAACCCAAACAGGAAATTGTTATTCCTGTTTTTGAATTTCGGCCCAACTCTTGGGCCCATCTTGATCATTTATGATGATCCGTTCCGTCTATTTTGTAGAGCTGCTCGACGCCAAGAAAACCCAACAAGTTTCACGTCAATCCGAGTTACGGATTGATCGTGGTGTCCAAAATGGTACGAACTGTTCAAAAAGTTTCGAATTCCGCCCACTGAAACTGGAGATGGTCCAGGTGGCCCACTACTGCTGATATGGAGAATCTAAGCCGACCATCTTGAAGAGTACGTCGATATCAGTAAAACCACAAAGTTTTGTGGCAATCAGATATGTGGATTGCTCGTATCAGTAGAAAGAAGATGACACCCTACAAGCGCTATACAGTTTGCGCAGATTTTTCTATTTCTTTTCTAATTGTATTAGGATTCTTTTCTTCTTTTACAAGTTCGTATTAAGTACGAATTTAGGATTTAGTTTATTATTTAAAGCAAGTTAATTATGTTTATTTGATTATTCATTCAATTGTCAATAAATCAATTATTCGAAATTTATTTCCTCTTTTTATCTTTTATTTCTTCTCGTGGATTTGAGAACTATCGGTTAGGAAGACGGTGATCGACCTACCACGTCCTCCCTGCGTCATTGGTATCAGAGAGAGGTTTCTTCCTCAGGATGATGGCCTCTAATAAAGGGTTGGATCTTCATCCTAAGGACGGTGCTCCAAGGGATTATGTCACTGCGGCAGCTTTCGATGAAGCACAACAGGAAAATCGGTTGATCCTGCAAGGTATACAGGCAACCCTCAACCGCATTGCAGCGGCATTAAATCTGCCCCAAGCCCAAGGCAACAGTCAACAACCACCTGTGCTTGCTGTACGGAATAACCCCATGTTCCGTAGAGCACGCCAGGTGGCCTATTGCAGGGATACCCCAGACGATTCAAAACTCAACGATAAAGAGGTCGAAGACATCATCGTACGACGGCCTGCGTGTGGGAACGATCGTGGGGATTATGTTGAAAGAGATTTTTGAGGTAATGTAACTTCGAATCAGGTCGTTAAAGTACAACCCACCACCATCTCAGAGGATGTTCAAAATTTTGAGGGGGTAGAGGAAATCAATACTTCAGTCTTAAAGGATAGGGAAGGAGAGTCTAAAGTTATTCCTGACATTATGGAGTTAGTTTTGACGGAATCCATGAGCATCTCAGAAAGTGTCACGCTAGTAATGCAGGAAATCGAGGCGATCGGAGTTGCCGAACTTCCTGATGAATTATTCATTGTGAAGGAAATTGTCCTTTATCAGAAAAAACCAACTTTTGATGTGCCAGAGAAGATTGCAATTATTCATGTTGGCGTGGAGAAGAAGTCGGAGAAAATTTTTGCTGCATTCCAGGATAGGGCCCGCAAGCATCGACTTCCGAAGTTAAAAGCAAATCATGGCCCTAACTTAAAGCGAAACTCGAGGACGAGTTTTTTTCAAGTGGGGAAGAATGATGTAGGAGAAGAACCCCATGATCAAGGGCGTGGATCACGCACCTTCCTGCAGGAGATGGACAGGAAGAAAAACAAGAGAAAACTAAAGAATTTCATATTTTGGAGTTTCAACCCAAACAGGAAATTGTTATTCTCGTTTTTGAATTTCGGCCCAACTCTTGGGGCCCATCTTGATCATTTATGATGATCCGTTCCGTCTATTTTGTAGAGCTGCTCGACGCCAAGAAAACCCAACAAGTTTCACGTCAATCCGAGTTACGGATTGATCGTGGTGTCCAAAATGGTACGAACTGTTTAAAAAGTTCCGAATTCCGCCCACTGAAACTGGAGATGGTCCAGGTGGCCCACTACTGCTGATATGGAGAATCTAAGCTGACCATCTTGAAGAGTACGTCGATATCAGTAAAACCACAAAGTTTTGTGGCAATCAGATATGTGGATTGCTCGTATCAGCAGAAAGAAGATGACACCCTACGGGCGCTATATAGTTTGCGCAGATTTTTCTATTTCTTTTCTAATTGTATTAGGATTCTTTTCTTCCTTTACAAGTTAGTATTAAGTACGAATTTAGGATTTAGTTTATTATTTAAAGCAAGTTAATTATGTTTATTTGATTATTCATTCAATTGTCAATAAATCAATTATTCGGAATTTATTTCCTCTTTTTATCTTTTATTTCTTCTCGTGGATTCGAGAACTATCGGTTAGGAAGACGGTGATCGACCTACCACGTCCTCCCTGCGTCAGTTTAGCCCTAATCTGATTATTTTGGCACCTGGTATCACAAGCGTTCAATCAATTTAAGTTGAGTATAACTCTTACACACCCAACATTATTAATAATCCCACATATTTGACTAAATTCAGGTCATTCATTATACGTGTGGCCATGTGTTCAGATTGAACAACAACACTACTTTCTGGCATGCCCGATGGGACACGATATGTTATACCAGGATTTCTCAATAAATCAATATGGTCGGTAGACCGAAATCAAAAGTTAGATATTTAGAACTATCACCAACCTTTATTGTTATGAAGATGCGCCAATTTGAGGTTATCTTAGGAATGGATTGGCTAACCTTATTCCACACTAAGTTAGAATATTGATTTAAGAAGTTAATTACCTTTTATATTCCTAGACAGCTAATATTTCAATTTTTGAGAATGCAGATGGATAGTTTAGTAAATAAATTCTTAACACATGTAGAGGTTAAGCAGCAGGAGTTGAGTGTGATCAAAATTCATAATTTTCTTAGTTTGGCTAAGTACTACAGAAGGTTTATCGAAAGCTTTTCTTAGATTTTCGCACCATTAACTAGTTTAACTAAGAAGGGTATGAATTACATTTAGAGTGATGCATGTGAGCAAGCTTTTGCAAAGTTGAAGACTCGTTTACCATCGACACATGTTCTCACCATTCCATGTAGTGGAGAAAGCTTCGTGATTTATAGTTATGCATATTATAGAGGCTTAGGTTGTGTTCTTATGCAAAATGGTAAGGTAACAATGTATGCATCGAGGAAGCTAAAGACACACAAACATAATTATCTTACACACGATTTAGAATTAGTTATTGTAGTTTTCACTTTGAAGGTGTGGAGGCATTATTGATATGGGGAGAAGTTTGAACTTTTTTCAAACCATAAAAGTTTAAAGTACATCTTTTTTCAGAAAGAGTTGAATATGAGGTAGTGCTTGTGGATGGATTTTCTCAAGGATTATATTTTACTCTCTAATAGCACCCAGGTAAGGAAAATGTATTTGCGGATGCGTTAAGTTAGAAGTTGTGGGGAGTAGTTGCTTATCTTATGGTTCGAGAGTGGAAGATGTTAAATGCAATAAAGAATTTTAATATTCAATTAGGAATGTAAGATTTTATGGTACATTTTTCTATTTTTGCAATCCAATCTACTTTGGTTCATAGAGTCATGGAGGCTCAAAATAGGATTCATGGTTATAGACTAGAGTATCTGATGTGGTAAATGATGATAAGGAAGATTAGCAAGCCAAAGTCGATGACATTTTAAGATTTCATAATAGATTATGTATCATAAATATGACTGAATTAAATTAGGATATTTTAGATAAAGCTCATCAGTCTAAATTCATGATTCACCCGGGGAGTACAGAGATGTATCGTAATATTCATCGTCAATATTAGTAGATTAATATGAAGAGAGAGATCGTCGAATATGTATCTGGGTGTTTTATATGTCAACAGGTTAAAGTAAAGCATCAGAAATCGACAGAGACGCTACAACCATTATCGTTTTCAAAGTGGACGTGGGAGCATGTCACTATGGACTTTGTTGTGGGATTTCCAAAGATACGCCACAACTATAATGTTATATGGCTTATTGTTGATAGATTAATTAAATCCTTACATTTTCTTCTTATTTGTATTAACTACTCCTTAGTTGAATTATATAAGTTATATATTTGAAAAAATTATGATGCTGCATGGTGTGCTGGTATCCATTATATCTGACTAAGACTCTAGGTTTATGTCACATTTTTTTAGAAGCTTTTAGATTGCATTAGGAATTATACTCAACTTCACCACCGGTTTTCACTCTCAAACAGATAAGCAAACCAAGTGGGGTAAATAGGATTCTCGAGGCCATGTTTTGCGCTTATGTTCTTAATTTCAATGGGAATTGGAATGATCATCTACTACTAATCGAATTCACTTACAACAAGAGTTATCAATTAAGTGTTGGAATGAAACCTCATAAAGGTTTGTACGAAAGACCTTGTAGATCTCTAATTTATTGGACCAAGTTTGGAGAGCTTGAGATGGAATTGGCACAAGAAATATTGGAGAAACTCAAAGTCATCAAAAGGGTTATGCCAATAGCCACATGAGAGATTTACAACTCTTCATTGGCAATTATATTTTCTTAGAAGTTTTTCTGATAAAGGGCATTATGAGATTTAGTAAGAAGGGAAAGTTAGCCCTGAAATATATAAGTCCATTTGAGATTCTAGAAAGGGTTGGAGTTGTAGCTTGTAGGCTTAGTTTTCTACTGCAATTGTTTGGTATTAATAATATTTTTTTCACGCCGAGAGGGATGCTTTGCATACTTGTTCGCATTCTTGATAGAAAAGACCAAATGCTTGGATCATAGGTTTAGTGAAAATTCAATGGAGTCATCATGACAAGGAAGAGGCTTCCTTAGAGTACAACGAAATTAGAGAAAAGTACCATGATTGTTTGAATTGTATGTGTGTTAAATATCCAGGATGAATTTTTTTTATGGATGATATAATGTAATAACTTGGATTAATTTTATTTTGTTTCATCATATATTTCACATATCTCAACCCTTACACAACACATGATCCACCTTCCATTAATTCACTTATCCAATTTTAACCATTAATTTCATATTAAACCCGTTTAACCTTGATCATCGATTATATACCAAATTAGTCCACTTTTAAGCCACTGAATTGTGACAAAATCTATACAAGTATTACCCTTGAATCGGTACCCTAAATTTGGTCATTTATGAGCATTAAATTATTTCCCAAAATTTTCTACTTGTGACTATTAGAATGTACTCAAACTTGTCCATAAACTACCTTGATTTGTATCTCTGAAATCACTCAATCCCGACCCTTGATTTAATGACTAGCAACATTCAAATTCATCCAGCAAACGCTGTGAACAAAACCCCCCAAAATTGGCAGTCAATCATTTGAGTTCGGCCCTTGATTCATATACATGACACCTAACCATCCATTTAACTATCTATTTGGGTCAGCCCATCCACAAATCCAAATTGCCCATTAAGTTCATCACGTAGCCATCCATGCAACTGTGAACGCTCGCGACCCCTCCGTCTGACTTATGGGATAGAGTGGTTGAGAGGTTCATGCGCTCGTCACTATTTAGGGTATGATTTCAATGTGTATATGATTCGTTTATCTCAATTTGGTTTGCTTGGTTCTACAATACCTTTCTAAGGTGGTCAGAATGGTGCGATTGAATATTTGAAATCGCCACTAGCTAATTAGGCTTGATATGGGTCCAGGGTCAGCTAGAGTCCACGAACTTGCCTCTATGAGGTCAGAGAATCATAAAATTATGACATAAATGACTCTTGTGGTTGGCCTGCGACCGTAGAGATCTAAGTAAGGTTTCGGTTACAAGAGAGGAAGGGGGTTAGGCATAAGGCTTCGGTTACAAGAGAGGAAAGGGGTTAGGCACCCTCTCTTGCTCGCACTGCGGTCTCTACTTTAGGAAATGTGAAACTATTAGGAGAATATAATGCCTACAAAATGCATTAATCATCTAGTTATGCTTCGTAAAATTCCACAAGAGGGTCAAGCAAGCAAAAGAAAAATAAAAAAGGATCCTAACCTTGCTTCGCAGAGTTGGAAGACACCGGGTAGGTGAACAAAATAAAACGAAGAAAGAAATGATAAATGTGATGAAGGAAAAGAAAATAGTACTAGCCACAAATGGAATGTGCGAAATGGACCATGTTCTGAGCTTAAGTGAAATGTGAGAAAGAAAAAGGAAAATCAAACACCATTTTTAAACAAAAAAGGAATAGTTAGACATCCTTGGTCCTAACCTCTTAAATTGACTAGCTTGCTTTAGTGGACGAATTTTCTATTGTTGGCTGTAAGGGACCAGAATATAGGCTTTTGTGGGTGGTAGGGCTCTCTCCTAGGGAGTAAATTGAACGTGTCAGGGTCTTATGCCATGCCTTTCTTAATTCCTCTGCTCTCTAGCTTTTGTCTCTGTCTCTCTTGGACAAGGGCTAAAGGTCAAATTTATGGGCATGAAAATCATCGGCTATTCGGTAGCTGATTGGACAATTGGTAGAATTTTTCCATGCAAGATTTGTCAAAAAACATCTAAATCTTCAAGCTGCGAAAAAGTGGGGCCAAGTGGCCATTGGTCAACGATTGACCGACGGTATGCTTTCTTAGATCTGATGGTTTTTCTGGTATCCATAACTTGGGTATTGGGGGATCTGGTCCATATACCTTCTTTGAAAGAAGGTTCTTGGCTTAAGAGTCTTTGTTTGGTGGGCTTTCAATGATTATTTTACACGGTTGATGCAATTCTATCAGGATGGCTACCTAAGTGTCTTTGTCGAGGAGTTTGAGAGATGATAATCTCTTGATCGGGTCCGTTGATGTTTTCGGGAACGAGCTAAAGATTCTTCTTCTAAATTAGCTTGGTCGTCCAATGGTAATCAAGGAGGCTAGGTATGATTTTATTGAAAGCTTTGCCAGTTGATTTAAAAATATAGCATTCTCAATTTTCGATGGTGTCTACAGTAACATGTCAATTAACCATCTTAATACCCATCTATACATCCGTTTCACGTAAATCGTCCATTCAAAACTAACCACCTAGACCAGCCCATTTGATAATCCAAACTGTCCCTCAGTGAGAGCACCTAGGCGTGCGCCCTATCTACGGTGGACATCCATCCAAATCAACATCTCACACATGTGCAAGGTGTGATATTCAACAACATGATTTTTTAGAAAGTTGTGAAGAAAACGAGGAGAATGTAACATGAAAGGGTGATAAGTTTCTTACTTATTAGTCTTCTTTTAAGAAAGAGTAGAGGGAGAGGTATTGTAACATCTCTCCTTCTTTGGTATTCATGTCTTAATGGGAGAAATGTTAGAAATTATGTGTTTCTTTTCTACTCTTATCCTTTAATTCCTACATGGTTTTATTGGAGCTTCAACTTCGTGTTAAACTTCTACCATTGGTTTCTCTGTTGGAGTATGGATTTCATTATCCTTTGATTCTAAGGATAGTGAGTTTTCAAAGAACTCAACATCTCTAGATTCTATGATTGTATTAGACTCTAAGTTTAGGAGTTTATATGCTTTGCTATTTTGTGCATACCCTACAAAGGCGCACTTAATGGCTCTGGATCCTAATTTAGTTCTTTTGGGATCAAGTTTTCTACAATATGCGAGGCACCCCCACACTTTAAGATATCCTAAATTAGATTTTCTATCTTTCCATACCTCATATGGTGAAGTGTTAAACTTCTTAGAAGGAACCCTATTTAGGATGTGGTACGCTGCGAAAAGTGCTTCTCCCCAAAGTCCTAATGGCAACTTTGCTTGTATTAGCATTGAGTTAACCATTTCTACTAAAGTTCTATTTTTCCATTCAGCTATACCGTTCTGTTATGGTGTGTACGGTGCAGTGCATTAGTATATTATGCTATGTTCTTCACAGAAGTTAGAGAATTCATTTAAAAAATACTCTCATCCTCTGTCGCTACGAAGAACTTTTATTTTCTTGTTTAGTTGACTTTCCACTTCTGCTTTATATATCTTGAATATGCTGAGTGCTTCATTTTTATTCTTTAAAAGGTATACATGTATACATGTACATATCTGGAGCAATCATCGATGAAGGTTATAAAGTATCTTCTTCTTCAACGTGTAAGAATGCCATTTAACTCATAGATATTAGTGTGTATTAGTCCAATATTTGAGATGATTTTTCAACACAAGAAAAATATTTTTTTGTAAATTTGGACCTTGTGCACACTTCACATTTGTCATTTTGACTATCTGTGTATGAGATTAAGCCATTCTTAAACATGAATTTTAAGGTACTATAATCTATGTGTGCTAATCTACCATGCCATAATGGTACAGATTCAATCATATATGCAGAAGAGCTACTTTCATTCAAGGAAAACTTTATCATCCTATTACAAGCATATCCCTCACCAACGAAGTTCTCGTTCTTCGACAGAATCAGTTTTCCTAACTCAAATACTACCCTTATTCCAGGTTTTTCCAGAAGATCCCCAGAAACTAAATTTCATCTCATGTTAGGGACATGCAGTACATTAGTTAGAATCACTTTCTTTCCAGAAGTAAAGACTAGTTCCACGGTTCCTTTGCCTATGACTTTTGATCGGACTTCATTACCCATTTGGACCTCTTGACCATCGGTCACATCCTCATAAGTTTTAAAGGATGATCTGTCATAGCTTGTATAGACTGTGGCAGCTGTATCATACTACCAACTGGGTACTTTACCTTAGATCATGTTTACCTCAGTGATCATGGCAACTATGTCTTCTTCAACTGCACTTGCCTCATTCTTTGATTTTCGAAGACGGCATACTCGAGCGTAATGCCCGGTTTTCCCACAGACATGGCAAGGGCCTTTGAACTTTTCGTTCTTCTTCTATGGTTTGTTAAATTTCCCTTTATTGAGTTTCACGGAACCGTTCTTTTCAGGATTCTTGTTTTGGGTACTTTCTACTGCTTGCACCTTGGACGAGGAATTTTCATTTTTATTTTTCTTTTCATAGTTTCAGGATTTTTCCTCTATTCGGAGATGTTTCTAGATTTGTTCCAGTGAATAGTCATCGATTTTATGTAGCAGTTTTTTCCTATATTTTGTCCAACTTGGGGGTAATTTTGCGATAATACCCCTGACTTGAAAAAATTTAGGGATATTAATTTTTAGGACACTAATTTTGCTAACAATTAGCTATAGTTCTCCGATTTGGGCTAACAACGATTTGTTATCTACCATGGTGTAGTCGAAATGGCTAGCTATGAGATGTTTGTTCGTACCTTCTTCTTTGGCCTTGAATTTGAACTCGAGAGCGGTCCAAATTTCTTTGGCAGACTCGGTTCTAGTGTATTGATCATACAGACGATCAGATAGCGTGTTCAGGATGTGTTCTCAACATAGCAGATTATCTTCTTCTCTTTTGATACGTGCGTTGATCTGCTCAGTCGTGTCTTCATCAGTAGCTGGAGAAAGCGGCTTCAAGTTCGTGTCTAAGATATAGAATATCTTCAACGTTGTAAGCAGGAACTTTATCTTATCCTGCCATCTAATGAAATTGGTTCCATCGAACCAAGTCCAGACAAATCAGATCCTGGTTCATCAGTTCGATTGATGATACCCCTTCGGTTTCCATATCAGAAAAATTACGTTTTAAGATTGTTGAGAATTTTTAATCTCAGAAAATAAATTAATTTGAAAAAATCGAGAAATAAGGACAAGCTGAAGCATGTGAAAAATACGCTGTCCTTAAAGCGTAGTTTGCCCTACTCAAATTATTTTGAGTTTGCTGATAGGTTGCAGGCAGATTGCTTCTAGGATACGACGAGCCCTATGTAGTTCTGCGTTCAGCAAGAAACGAAGGAACCACTATGAAATTCAATAACACTATCTGGCAGATGAAGAAAAGAAAGAGAGAAAAGGAATGACGATCTTCTTCTTGCAGCAGTAGACCACTACGTTGGTCTAAGTGACTTAGTTTGTATCAACCAAACCGAGAGGCTAATAGACTCAGATGGGTGTTGGTTCTATAGAGATAATTGTGATTGCAGTTGTTGTGTTGTAATGAACCAGACTTATCCGATTTATATAAGCAAGGGTGGCTGGCAGTTTTGGTCTAGAGCCATAATGGCACTAGTTGTTTTCTGACTATTGTGAGAAACTAGCTGTTTTAGGCAGTTTTTTACTGTTGTGCATATAAGAGTTACATACCTGCATGCTGGTTGTTTAGACTTAATGGCTAGCCGTTTCTGACTGTTGGATTAGCCATATGCAGTTGTTACTGCATGGTCTAGACCGTTACTGCATGAGCAGTTACATAGGTCCCTCTAAATAGCCCTGCAGCTCTCTATAAAAAGCAGAGATGTCTCTCTGTCAGACCTCTCAACCACAGCACCTCCTCTGTTCCGAACACAGCCACCTGACCTACTACCTAGCCTCTGTCGCGCTGCGACTTACACTAGTCCTCGAGGTTGCGACCCATCTACGACACGTGCGAAGTGCCAAGTTTCCCACTAGCGCCTCTACAGCCACACTACCTCACATGCCCATCCCCTCGCACCTAGCCCGAGCCCAAGTCCGAGACCGTACGCGTGCGCGGTGTTCCAGTGCGAAACTCCCTTTCTTCAATCATAAATAAGTAAGGTGCACAACACCCTACTTATAGAGACGTAAAAAAATTTTCTCACATCCAATATGGGACAAAAACAAAGCTTGGTTTTCAAAATAATTTTTAACCAAAATATATTTTATTTAAAATATTTTAACAATATGTCCCCTCAAATGTGTGTAGCAGATGTAGTATTGTATAAAGGTGTGAGTTCATGTGAGAGGGTACAACGTGAGTGTGTTTTAGGCATTAATGGAATTGTTTTAAGTGAGGGTTGATGACATGAAGAGAGATTTTAGTTTTTGGGGTGATTCTTCAAAGGTGAGTTCACTTTCACATGGTCTTTCTTTCACACACCCCACTGGTAGTACACCCACCCCCACTGTACACCCCACCTTTGATTTTTCATCAAGCTTGGATGTGGAGGATATGTGAGAGTTCTTCAGCTGACTAGATTATGGCTTGAACATTCTTAGGATGAGCCAGGTATTCAGTTTCACATGCTAGTTCAAATCATACAGAGCAATTTCTTATCTTGGGTGGAGTGTCAATAGCATCACCTAAGATGGGGATAGCTGAAAATAAAACTCCTTAGTTAAGATATTTCAATCCTTTGAAATTATGACCACGTCTTCTTAACCTTTGAATAATACAATGGTTGAAATAAAGGTCTTTGGGCACTTCCATTGAGATGAGGCGGCCTATTATATCGAAAGAGACCCTAATCCAACCCGACTTGAATTTTGATGTAACCTGTTAATGTGTTGTAGAAAACCTTTATGTTGGTGTATTAGAAAGAGAAGTTCAAGGAAATAGAATAGTTAGAAGAAAAGAATATGCCTCTTCAGGTGGCATGCACCCAAAAAATACGAATGCTATATGTATTTATAATAAAATACATGTGTGGCCTAGGTTGGCCCATGGGAATTTGAGCTGGGTAGATATTTGGGCTGGGTCTTGACACACCTTCTAGGGACGGGCATGGGCTAGATATAAAAGACCGAATATTTTAGGCTGAGCTAGGGCTACACCCAGCCTGGCGGGGTCTAACCCAGACCCATATCTCCAATACACACAATCACAACATGTGTATTTATTACATATTTTATGTGTTAGGTATATTAGTGATGGGGTTTATATGTGAGCTACCCATCGTTTAATTAAAATGAAAGTGGGAGATAAATGTTTAGAGCCTTTATAAAAGTGATGAGAGGCTTAGATATGAGCTCCTGTCAATCATTCAATTAAAATGGACGTGTGAGATGAAGGTATAAAACCCATTGGAAGTGCTCCCTATTCTCTCCAAAGGAGATTTTGGCCATTCGGACATGAGCTCCTGCCAATCGTTCAATTAAAATGGACGGATGATATAAGATGAGTTATTGACTTCTTTTAGAATTGCGTCTTTTATTTATTTATTTATTTATTTAATATGAACCAAGGATAGGAGGTGGAGTGCTGACACTGCAAGTAGCGGCTTGCTATTGGCTCTATGACGTATGTGTTTTATCCATGCCCTTCATCTATTTTGCAAGATATCTTATGGCACGAGCAAAAACAATGAGGCAGATCAAAATCTCAAGTAGACCACACTACAGGGATGATGAAACGCTCACCATTAAAAACTTTCGGGGAGCCACAAAAGTTATAGATCAAACAAGTATTTGTGTTTTCCCTTTCATCCCAATCTTTATGACCTAATCAACACGTTGTATGGCAAATAAAAATTGTAGTGACATTCATTCGCCACTGCTTTCCTGTGGTGTAGTCCACCTGAGATTTGGATATGCCGGGTTAAAATAATTATCCAAAATGGAAATGGATGGACAGTGTGGATAAAACACACACATCATTGTGGGGCCAATAGAGTACTGTCCAGCTGAAGCGACCTTGCTACTTGCACAATCAACGTCCAGTATTAGATGGTATGGCGACGCATAACTGAAATCCATTGAAAAAATATCCATGCCCATGGAAATCTACCATCAATAAATATCCACATGCACCTCAATGCATGACCCTGCCAAGGTCCAATAACTTGCTTGCAGCCAACGTGTCATCTCTATAAAAGTTAGCCCCACCTGAAAGTGATCATTAGCCCAACATCATTCTCATCTGTTCATCAAGTGGGACACTTGAAAAAATCTCATTGGATTGACTATAAATACCGGGAGCGTATTAGGTGGGACCCGGATCCACGGAGGTGGGTGGGACCCCTGACCGTGGGGCCACTGTGATCTACGTGACTGCATCCACGCCGTCCATCCGTATTGCAAGTTCATTTTAGGGCATGATCCAAAAAAATGAAGCAGTTCCAAATCCCAGATAGGCCATAGTACAGGAAACAGTGGTGATTGACCATTAAAAGCTTCCTGTGGGCCACAAAGTCTTTGGATCAAGATGATATTTAAGTGGTCTCTTCATCTAGGTGTTTGTGACCTTATCAAAAGGTTGGATGGCAAATAAACATTCCGGTAGAATCCATAAAGTTTTTAATGGTAGACATTCAATCACAACTGTTTCTGTGGTGTGGTCCACCTAAGATTTAAGTCAATTTCATTTTTGGGTTCATATCCTAAAATAAGCTTTCAAAATGTTGGACGGTGTAGATTTAAGACAAAGACATCACTGTGAGCCCCACAATCAGGGGTCCCACCCACCTGGGTAGATCCGGGGTCTCACTTAATCCGCTCCTATAAATACCGCTGTTACCTACCTGATGAGGGGACGGGATTAGCTACTGACAAGTTGAGTAGTTATCTGGCTCCTGAAGTGACGTCACCAACTTATGTGGCCCCGCCATGATGTATGTGTTGTATCCCCACCGTCCATCCACTTGGAGAGATCATTTTAGGGTATGAGCCAAAGAATTAAGCAGATCCAAAGCTAAAGTGGATCTCACCAAAGAAAAATTGATCTCCTACTATTAAAAAGTTCTTGGGGCCACAGAAGTTTTCGATCAAGCTGATATTTATGTTTTCCCTTCTTCCATGTCTGTGTGAACTTATGAACAGGTTGGATCTTTAACATCATGGAGGGCCCTTAGGAAGGTTTCAACGGTCGGCGTCAGTCCCCACCGTTTTCTTTAATGGGTCTATTTGAGCTTTGGATCTAATTCTTTGCCTCATGCCTAAAATGATCTCTCTACATGGACAGTGTGGATACAACGCATACATCCTGGCGGGGCCACATAAGTTGGTGACGTCACTTTAATAGCGAGACACCTACTCAACTTGTTCGTAGCCAATCCGCGTCCGCTGAGGAGTGGATCCACATGATTTCTGTACGTAATCATCTTAAAAGGTGGGGCAAACACTTTCGGCTGCTCGGCTGTGCATACGCTTTAAACAGTGGTGGACACGTGGAAGCGGATTGTGTCCTGCCCCCGCCTGGACGGATTCGGTGCACGCAGAGGCTCTGTGGGGCCCACCGTGATGTATGGGTTTTATCCACGTGTTAATCCACTATGCCAAAATGATATGAACCCAAAAATAGGCAGATTCTTTGGACTGGAAGCGGATTGCCTGGTGTACCTACACCACCTAATTTGATGGTGTGAGAATGTGTCGCCTGCAGACAACTGCGTCAGTCCTCGAGGTCCGTGTTTGTACCAACGGTTCAAGGAAAATTAAGATTATGTGGGCCTATGATGATGTATTTAACATATCTACACCGTCCATCCAGTTTACAAGATCAATTTAGGGCATGATCCAAAAAATGTGATATATCCATATCTCAAGTGCACCACCCACAAAAGGCAGTGGGGACAATGGTTTTCACCGTTAAAAATTCCTAGGGCGTACCATGATGTTTATTTACCATCCAAACTGTTCATAAGGTCACATGGAACTGGATGAAGGGTAAAAACAAATATCAGACTGATCCTAAACTTAGTGACCACCAAGAAGGTTTCAATGGTAGACGTTTAATCTCCCACTGCATTCTGCAGTGTTGTTCAATTGATCATTGGATCTGTCCTATTTTTGGGTTAAACCCTTATAACAGTGTTGCATTCTGCAGTGTGGTCCACTTGATCATTGGATCTGTCCTCTTTTTGGTTAAACCCTTATAACAGTGTCGCCAAATGGAAGGACAGTTTGGATATACCATGAACCTCATGGTGGGGCCCACAGAAATTGGTGACGTCAATACACCAGCGAATAAACATCACTGTGGGCCCTAGGAAGATTTCAACAGTGGACATCATTCTCCCTGCTGTTTCATGTGGTGTGGTCCACTTGAGCTTTTGATCTGCATCATTTTTTGTCTAATGCCGTAAAATGATCTCTCAAAATAGATGGACCGAAGTGATAGAACACATACATAATTGTGGGTCCCACATAGCTTTGACATCAGCTAGCTGGCTAGTGTTCGGGTCACCAGCCAAACCGCGTCCGCATTCATTGAGCTGATGCGTCTTATATTTGTTTTTAATCCACTGGACTACTTGAGATTCAATCTCCACATATAAGGGCAAGATTGGGATCGTCATCGCACCCAAGGCTCATTGGACTGATGCGTCGAGATCATCATGATGACTATGGTCCAGATCATTGGACGGTTTAGTATTCAAAGTATTATATATGACGCTGACGGCCCAGATTGATGAATGGTCATTATCATGTTAATGGTTCAGATCATTAATGGCCATGGTCCAGATCATTGGACGGTTTAGGATCGAAAGCACTATGAAAGTAACGACCCGGAATGATGCAGTGCTCTCGGGATGATCTCTCCCCCTTTCTCTCTCCACGTGTTGCACGTGACTTTTACATTGAATAGGCTGCAACAGCTTTCCTTTCAATCTGAAATTCAGCCCGATCCACAACTAAGGTGGGCCAAATCACAAAGAAGCACCAACCATAGATTTTGTGTGGGGGCCACATCACATGAACTTGGAACCATAGGGGTGATTTTTCAATTTTGCTGACCTGGTTTTTGTACCCAGCTGATTTCTGTTTTGTACAGTGAACTTGAGAAACTGCACCAGATGGACGGACTGGATATCACACACAGAACACAGCGGGTCCTACAGAATTTCGGGCGTTTTAGTCTCTGTTTAGGAGTACTGTGGTAGAGGATTCGTACAAGTAGGGCTCTCCGGATCCCATTCGCTCCGAATCTGTATAATGTGGATTTGGATCTTAAAATGGGTCCGATTATTTAAATTGACCGGATTTGGATCTTAAAATAGGTCTGATTGGACCAAATTTGGATTCACAGAAACACATCCAAGTTCAATCCAAATCTGATCCAGATCCGACTCATTGTCACCTACTGTATATGCTATATTCATGCTGGCTATCTGTTTTCCAGATTATTTTAGGCCATGTCTCAAGCTCTTAGGTCAACCTAAATAGTGGGATTTACATTATCTTACTACTAAACTAAATATATTATATTATATTTTTTTTTCCATTTGTAGTAGGGTGGATTCGGACATAGATCCGACTGGAATCCAATGGTTATATGAATTTTGGATGGGAAATCGATCTAACTATTTATAAATGGATAAGATATGGATATTACCTTTAGGATTCGAGTTAGATCTGAATCTGATCTAAATCCAACTACGGATATTCAGACTTGGAACTGGATCCAACTAGATCAGTTGGATCTGATCAAAATCCGACCCATTGAGAGCCCTACAGATACAATCCAAAGCAATTGTCAACCATCCATATTCATCTCCAACATTTGATGGCTTGGATCATTCGCTGGATGTAGTTTTTAGAGTCTAGCCTATCTAGAGTCTCCCAGGTGAACGGACGGTTCCAATCTGCCATGTGTTAGGTGCGTTTCACACAAACCTTCGGATCTCGCCCCCTAATACATTAGAATTATGAACTATGATAATGCAATAATCAAGAATAAACATCAACCATACGACATAAGGAGTTTTTATGTGGAAAACCCTTTAAAGAGGTAAAAACCACAGGACCTAGTCTAGATCAACAATCCGCTATCTCAGGGAACTGTTACAACCGATCTCAAGCATACACCGCTTGGATCAAACCTTCCTCACTCACGTAGGAGTGGATAAACAATAAGAAAATAGCAAAAGTAGAGCGATCTCACCGATCCCGAGGACGTAGAAGCGTTGAGATGACGGTTGCGCAGAAGAACTCCTCTTCAAGCAACTTCTCCCTTCTACAAGCTTCCTCTTTCTCTCTTTTTTCTTTCTCTCTTCCTCTTTTTCTCTCTCTCACCTTGGACGTGTAAACCACTCAATAGGATACCCTAATCCCGTTTTGGAACTCCTTAAGTAAGAAACCGGAGGAGTTACAACCCAATAAGAAAACTGCTTATAAGCAGTCCGCGCCGGGTCGGGCGCCCGGTCACTAGACTGTCGGGCGCCCGGCCAAGCCCAAAAAAGTCCAGCGAGAAAACCTTGAGAAAACTCCAATTTCGGGCGCCCGGACCAACATGGTCGGGTGCTCGGCTAGGATATCGGGCGCCCGGTCACCAAACAGTCGGGCGCCCGGCTGTTGTTAAAACAACCCAGCAAGTTTGCTGCCACAAAACCTCTCCTGATGGAACTTCGGTCGCCTGGCCAAAAATGGTCCGGGCGCCCGAACACCCAGAGGAGGAAATCCCATCAAATCTCTCCATTTCCGACTCAGGAGAAATTCGCCTTCTTCAAGCCAGCCAGGTTTCTACAAACCTCAAACTTGCCCTTGAGCAAAGCCTTGATCATCATGTCTGACCCGTTATCAACTATATGGACCTTCTCAAGCTGTAACACCTTCTGTTCCAAAGTATCCCTGATCCAGTGATACCGAATCTCTATGTGCTTCGACTTGGAATGCTAACTTGGATTCTTGCTCAAGTGTATAGCACTTTGGCTATCGCAATAGACCACGTGCTCCTCTTGCTTCAGGTTAAGTTCTTGTAGGAACCTCTTCATCCAAAGCATCTCTTTACATGCTTCTGTGACCGCAATATACTCGGCATCTATCGTCGACAATGCTACGACCTTCTGTAGCTTGATTTGCCAAGAGACCGCTCCCCCTACAAACGTGAACATGAACCCCGATGTTGACTTCCTGGAGTCTATGTCACCTGCCATATCTGCATCTGTGTAACCTTCTAACATAGGTTTTCCGTCACCATAACATAGGCTCAACCTGGATGAGCCTCTCATATACCGCAGTATCCACTTCACCGCTGCCCAATGTTCTTTGCCAGTATTGACAAGATACCGGCTGACAACCCTAACTACATATGCTATGTCTGGGCACGTACATACCATAGCATACATCAAACTTCCTACTGCTGATGCATAGGGTATCTTCTGCATCTCTTCCACTTCCGTCTTCGTCTTGGGACACTGCTTGTCGCTCAATTTGAAGTGATCATCCAGTGGAGTATTGACCGGCTTCGCTGCATTCATGTTGAACCGCTCTAGGACTTTCTCAATGTACCGCTCTTGTGACAACCAAAGCTTCCTGCTGCTTCTGTCACGAGTTATCTCTATTCTTAGGATTTGTTTGGCCAGGCCCAAGTCTTTCATCGCAAAAGACTTGCACAACTCCTGTTTCAGCCTGTCAATCTTCTTGATGTCTTTTCCCATGATGAGCATGTCATCAACGTACAATAGCAGAACTAAGAAATCACCATCTGAGAACCTGCGAGTGAACACACAGTGGTCCAACTCCATTCTGTCATATCCATGCTTTAACATGAATGAGTCGAACTTCTTGTACCATTGCCTAGGAGCTTGCTTCAGCCCATACAAGCTCTTCTTAAGCCTACACACCATATGCTCTTTGCCCTTGACTTCGAATCCTTCTGGTTGGCGCATGTAGATCTCTTCTTCCAGGTTACCATGGAGGAAAGCAGTTTTGACATCTAACTGCTCTATCTCCAGATCCATGCTAGCCGCCTATCCAAGCAACACCCGTATGGATGTCATCTTCACCACTGGTGAGAATATCTCCTCGAAGTCTATTCCTTTCTTCTGACCAAACCCTTTCACCACAAGTCTGGCCTTGTACCTTATCTGTGAATTCTTCTGCTCATTCTTCTTTCTGAACATCCGCTTGTTGCTCAGAGCTTTCTTGCCCTTAGACAATTTCACCATGTCATAGGTATGGTTCTTATGCAAGGATTCCATCTCCTCTTGCATAGCTTTCAACCACTCTCCCTTATGCTCGTCGGTTAGAGCCTCAAAATAGTCTTCTGACTCTCCCCCATCAATGAGCATAATGTACTCATGCGGCGAGTACTTCTTGGATGGATGTCTGTCCCTTGATGTCCTCCTCACCTGTGGCTTAACAGGTAGATCAAGTTGGGGCTGCTCCCCCTGTCCATCTTCTGTAGGGACTCCCTCATCCTCTACACCTTGCTGTACTCTCTCGTCATCAGGCACCACGGGAGGAGTAACCGAATCCATGTCTTCCAGTTCACCTGAACTGGGTTGGATCTTCTCTGGCTTTTCAATGTCTTCTATACATTGATCTTCAATGAAAACCACATCTCTGCTCCTGACGAGCTTCTTCTCGGTTGGATCCCACAACCTGTAACCAAACTTCTCATCACCGTACTCTAAGAACACACACTGCCTGATCTTCATATCGAGCTTGGACCTCTTGTCCTTTAGTACATGAACGGATGCCCTGCATCCAAACACCCTGAAATGATTGTACGATGGATCACGTCCAATCCACACCTTCTTAAGCACTTCTCCATTCAACAGGGCTAATGAAGACCTGTTTATCAAGTACACCGCCGTGTGCATTGCTTCTCCCCAGAACATCTTGGGCAACTTTGCATGGGATAACATGCATCTGATTCTCTCTATAATGGTGCGATTTATTCGCTCAGCCACACCATTATGCTGGGGGGTCTTGGGAACCGACTGTTCATGCCGTATACCCAGTGACTTGCAATACTCGTGGAAGTCACCTATGTATTCACCACCATTGTCAGTGCGGATGCACTTCAATGATCTACCTGTCTCTCTCTCGACCATAACATGAAACGGTTTAAACACACCAAAGACCTTGTCCTTCAATTTCAAAGCATACACCCAAACCCTCCTAGATGCATCATTTATAAAAGTGACAAAATATAATGCCCCACCCAAGGTTTTTGTGCTCATAGGACCACAAACATCAGAGTAAACAAATCTAATGCATGTACTTTATTAATATGAGAAGCAGTTTTAATAAAAGAAATTTTATGCTGTTTCCCAGATAAACAGTCAATACAGGTTTTGAGAGGTATACCTGTATACTTGTCACGTCTGGAAGGACCGCTTCTTCGCTAGTAGCTGAAGCCCTTTTTCACTCATGTGGCATAGACGCTTATGCCACACGTCAGTAGCTGAATCTTCCGCTGCGTTCAATCCACCCTTACACACACTGACACTTGCCTTGTAAAGGGTGCAACACTTCTTTCCTCTGGCAGCAATCAACAAACCCTTGATGAGCTTTCAACGCCCACCAACAAACCGGCTTTCATAACCATCATCATCCAGCTTTCCCGTCGACATTAAGTTGAGGCGAAGGTCTGGAATGTGTCTCACATCCCTGAGAACCAATGTGCAGCCCACATCGGTCTTCAAATAAATATCACCAACCCCTACGATCTTCGAAACACCAGAATTTTCTATCTTCACTGTCCCATAGTCACCTGACTTGTAGCTTGTGAAGAAATCTCTGCGTGCAGTCGTATGAAACGAGGCTCCCGAGTCTATCACCCAGTCGGTGTCCTGACTCGAAGCCGTGAGACAAATATCGTGATCTGCTGAAAGAATAACAACAACTGCACCATCTGAGGCAACCGCAGTAGAATCCGATTCATCTTCCTTCTCCTTTCCTTTACCATTCTTGTCACTCTTCTTCTTGTGACATTCATGCTTCTAGTGGCCCTTCTTACCACAATTCCAGCATTCAACATCTTTCCTGGCAACTGACTTGCCTCTTGATTTATCTCGGGCCTTTCCGCCCTTTCTGTTCTTTCCTCTCCCCCGATCTTGTGTCACAAGGGCCTCTTGTTGAGCAGGCCCTAGAGACTTCCTCCTTGTCTTCTCATTGAAGAGACAACTTGTTACCTGATCCATGGATACCTTTCCGTCTGGCACGGAGTTACTTAGAGACACCATCAATGTCTCCCAACTGTCGGGCAATGAGCTAAGCAGTAGTAAAGCCTGAAGTTTATCATCCAGGACCATCTTTATGGCGGAGAGGTGGTTCATAATGTTGCTGACCTCATTCATGTGTTCAGCCACAGAACCACCATCTTTGAACTTGAGATTCACAAGTCGTCTTATCAGGAGTATCTTATTGACGGCTGTCTTCCTCTCATACAACCTTTGCAATTTCTGCCATAGGCTAGCGGCTGAGGTCTCTGTAGACACATGGTGGAAAACCGAATCATCCAACCATTGTCTAATGAACCCCACCGCCTTTTAGTCTACTTTCTTCCAATCATCATCTGACATATCCTTTGTCTTCGCCGATACGCCTAGAATTGGAGCATACAAGTCCTTGCAATAAAGCAAGTCCTCCATCTTAGCCTTCCATATGGTTCAGTTAGAATCAGTGAGGCTGGTCATCCTTGATGAGCCACCTTCCATAATTCAGAACCGATCCCACTCCGTTCAAACAACCTGAACTCTCTGATACCACTTTGTTGGGTGCGTTTCACACAAACCTTCGGATCTCGTCCCCCAATGCACTAGAATTATGGACTATGATAATGCAATAATCAAGAATAAACATCAACCACACAACACAAGGAGTTTTTACGTGGAAAACCCTCTAAAGAGGTAACAACCACGGGACCTAGTCCAGATCAACAATCCACTATCTCAGAGAACTGTTACAACCGATTTCAAGCACACACCACTTGGATCAAACCTTCCTCACTCACGTAGGAGTGGATAAACAATAAGAGAATAGCAAAAGTAGAGCGATGTCACCGATCTCGAGGACGTAGAAGCACTGAGATGACGGTTGCGCAGAAGAACTCCTCTTCAAGCAACTTCTCCCTTCTACAAGCTTCCTCTTTCTCTCTTTTCTGTTTCTCTCTTCCTTTTTTTCTCTTTCTCTCATCTTAGACGTGTAAACCACTCAATAGGATACCCTAATCCCGTTTCGGAACTCCTTAAGTAAGAAACCGGAGGAGTTACAACTCAATAAGAAAACTGCGTATAAGCAGTCTGCGCCGAGTCGGGCGTCCGGTCACTAGACCATCGGGCGCCCGGCCAAGCCCAGAAAAGTCCAGCGAGAAAACCTTAAGAAAACTCCAATTTCGAGCACCCGGACCAACATGGTCGGGCGCCCGCCCAGGACATCGGGCACCCGGTCACCAGACCGTCGGGCACCCGGCTGTTGTCAAAACAGCCCAGCAAGTTTGCTGCCACAAAACCTCTCCTGATGGAATTTCGGTCGCCCGGCCAAAAATGGTCCGGGCGCCCGACCACCACCCAGAGGAGTAAATCCCATCACCATGATCATCTCTGCATGTAAGCCCAACAAATCGTTGCATGTTAGGCAAATATCATTTCCAAAAATTATAATATCTGTCTTTGGAAAATAAATAAGTTAAGATGGTGAAATGTTATGGCCGTACTCACTCAAAGTTCAAAACCCCTTCAATATCTGAACAGAAAAACTTTGATGCTCCGGTAGAAAGTGGTTGTTGGAGCAGGGTCTGTGACATTCCACATGCGGCATATCAAATCATTTAGATGGGTCATAAAGTAAAATTTATACTGATTTTTGGTTGATTAATGGACACCAGATTTTCTGCCAAAATTGAGAGTAGTCAACCGAATCTAATCAACGAGGAGACGGATTGCGTCCTGCCCCAGACCTGTGGAGGGGCCCATGGGCCCAAAAACGAGGCATATCCAACTAACCTGGTGATGTCATCACGATGTCACCAGGTTGTGGCCCACTTGAGCATTGGATCTACCTACTTTTTAGTGTCATACCTAATCTTATAAAATGGATGGAGGGAGTGGATAAACAGATACATCATGGTGGCCCCCTCCACAAGTTTGCAGTTATGCGTCAGGGCGAAGCAGGATGAATCAACAAGGAACTGCTCATTAATCAGTAGTCACAGTAGCCAATCAATCTAACATTAGGGCCCATTTGGATACCACCAAATAAGTTACTTTTCTACTTACAACAGTAGATAATTTGACTTATTTCAGATAATTAAGTTTAGATAAGTAACTTATTTCATATAACTAATTTTGGTTTATGATTAATTATAAGTTACTTTTTTACTTAAAAACACATACTTACTTTAGTTAATTTTTTTTAGCTTTTCTACTTTTCATAAGTTGTAGAGAGAAATCAAGAGAGAAAAAAAGACTTGAGAAGCTGATAAGCTCTCTCTCATGGCTCATATCAGGCGATGCCCTCTCATACGGTTCATGTCAAAGGAGGCCCCACTTAATGGACTATCCCATCAAAGGTGGGGCTCACACAGCGGATGGTCCACATTAAAGATGGGCCCCACATGATGGATCACTCCATATTAATGTGGACCCACATTCATTATGGTCCACATCAAAGGTCGCCCCATAATAATAAATAGGCCACATCCAAAGAGGGATGGCATGATGGATGACCCACTTTAAAAGTGGGGCCAACATGCTGGACAATCTACATCAAAAGTGGGCTCCACGTGATAGGCGATGGATATTGAAGTTGGGCCCCACATGATGATGGCCCATATTGATGTGGATCATCGATAGACCCACACGATGGATGATCCACATCAAAGGTCACCCCTTAATGATGAATGACCCACATCAAAGGGGAGCCCCGCATGATGGAAAACCCACATCGAAGGTGGGGCCCACATGACGGACAATCTACATCAACACTGGACTCCACATGATGGGCAATTAATAACGGTGGGCTCTACATGATGGATGATCCACATCAAGGTGCGTGGGCCTCACATGATGGACGGTCCACATCAAAGGTGGGCCTAATGAGAGTGGCCCATATCCAAGGCAGGCCCCATATGATGGACGGCCCACATGGGAGGTGGGCCCACATGATGGGTGGTCCACATCAAGGGTGGGCACCATATGATGGGCAGTGGATATTGAAGATGGGCCCCACATGATGGATAATAACAATGATGGTGGCCCCATATAATGGATGACCAACATCAAAGGTGGGCCCTACCTAATGAATGGTGCACATTAAAGGTCAAACCCTAATGCTAAATGGCCCACATCCAAGGTGGGCCCCACATGATGGACGACCTACATTAGTGGGGGCCAAACAATAATCGATCCATATCAAAGGTTGGCCCCACATGATGGACAGTGGATGTAAGGGGGAGCAAATAGACTTTGAGAGATGATTACTTATGATGTTGAAAGCCAAGCATGCTTTTCTACTTTTTTAAACGATGAAGATGTTATTTTACTAAACATACTTATTTTCTCATCAAGTAGAAACTAAGATGAGTAACTTTTTTGATAAGTTGCTTATATTGGTTTCTACCTAAGTATGTTTGATAAACAACATATTTATCAGCCAAAAAGTAGATAAGTATGCTTGGTTTCCAACATCATTGGTATTAGTATGCTTGGTCCCACCTTATATCCATTCTCTGCCTTTCAAGTATGCTCGGTCCCATCCACTCTCCATCATGTGGGGCCAACCTTTGATGTGGACCATCCTTAGATTTTCTGTGGAGCCCATCCCATTTCCTTGGAATCCAGATCCTCGGTTGGCCTCCAAGCAGAGCCTTTTCATTGGTCCATGTCACACTGCGTGATGTCGGTGTGATTAGGTTGCACTGACGTGTGACTAGGTTGTATTGAGGACGTGACATGGTTGCAGACCTATGTGATGACATGGACCAATGAAAAGGCTCCAAGCAGGTTTTCTGCTTGGAGCCAATAGAGGATTCGACTCACAAATATCAGCTTATTGCAAAGCTCAAATGGGCTCATCTCATGTATCAACGGTGGATGAATTCCCACCGTTGAAACACTCCCTAGTGCCCACCTAGATGCTTTTTTTGCTAATAAACCTTTTGATTAAGGTCACTTAGACCTGGCTAAAGTGAAAACATAAATGTCAGCTTGATGTAAAAGCTTTGTAGGCCCCACACCATAGAAAACGGTGGTGATTGTACTCTTACCATTGAAATCTTCCTGGGTCCACTTTCTTTCACGCTGGGGGGCCCACCTTGATGCATGAGTTTTACACATACCATCCAACCATTTGTACCAGCTCACTTCAGGGTACGGGCTCAAAATCAAGCTTTCAAATTTCAGGTGGATCATACCACAGAAAACGGTGCTGGGTTTTCCACCGTTGAAACCCTTTTTGTGAGGCCCACTATGATGTTTGTCTGTCATCAGACCTGTCCGCACGGTCACCTCGACCTAGACGTGGGGGCAGGGCCCACAGATGAGGCTGATCCAAAGCTTGATGGACCCCACCACAGAAGCTTCGGTGGTTTTCTGTCCACCGATGAAACCCTTCTGTAGGGGCCACCATGCTGTTCGTTTTTTTTCACTCGGACCTGTAGGAAGGGAAGACATAAATGTCAGCTTGATCTAAGCTTAAATGACCCACCATAGGCATGCAACTAATGTGATTGACTCCCACCGTTGAATCTCCTTGTGGGGCCCACAGTGATGGTGATGTGTCTTCCCACCTGTTGTTGTGGTCACACAAACCTGGGAGAAGGGATAAAATCCATCACCTTAATCCAAAACTGTTGTGGGCCCACCCCAAGAAACAGTTGATGGAACATCCACCACAAGAAAGTACTGTAGATGAAACACCCATCGTTAAATCTTTCTTTGGGGCCCACCATGATGTTTATTTTCTATCTAATTGACCGTAAGGTGACTTGGGCTTGATCATGGCCTGGCCACAGAAACGAAGGAGATCCAAACTTCCAGTGGGTCCCAACCCCATGAAACAATGGTGATTGAATGTCTACCATTAAAACCTTCCTGGGTCCCAGCCTACCGTTTATTTGCCATCTAACCAGTTGATTGGGTCACACAGACCTTGATGAAGGGAAAATATATACCAGTATCAGCTTCATACACAAGCTCCAATGGGCCCCACTCCATGGAGCAGTGGTGATGATTAAAGGCCCACCTAACCAAACTGTGCCAGGTGTGCGGTTGAAGAGTCACCACCATATTGGAATGGTGGTGAACTATCACCATGTGTAGTAAATTTGGATCCTGTGCTTCCGTTTCTCCCATCACGATGGCTTTCAATTTTTCAACAAGTGGAAAAAAAAATATAAAAGCAAAAAAAAATAAAAATAAAAATAAAAATAAAAAAATAAAAAAAATCACTGAAATACTTAAACAATTTTCAACAAATAAGTAAGTAATGGTTAATTGTTAATCAAACTTATTTATCCTAGACAAGTAACTTAACTCCTGTATCATCAGCAGGAAAAGTTACTTACCTGGTTGCATGCCATTTGGATACCACCAAATAAGTTACTTTTTCTACTTGTAGCAGTAGATAATAAGCAACTTATTTAAGATAAGTTTGGTTTAATATTAATTATAAGTAATTTTTTTACTTAAATATATTTAATCACCTGAGCTTAATAAGAAGAAACCAAGATAAGCTACTTGAGGTATAAGTAGCTTATCTTAAGTAACTCACAAGCCAAACACTCCCTTAAGTTCATTTGGATACCACCAACCAAATGACTTTTTAACTTATGTTAAGTCGTTAACTTACTTTTTTTACTTAGGTTAATTTGGTAACCATCATTGTAAAAGTAACTTATTAGTTAAAAGCTACTTATCTTAGTAACTTTTTTTTTTTTTTTTTTTTTAAGTTTTTTGACTTATAACTTTTTTACTTCTCTCTCCCACGGTCCATGTCAAAAGAAGCTCTCCCACAGTCCATATCAAAGGATGCCCCACATGGTGGACTATTTATATTAAAGGTGGGGCTCACATGGTCAGGGGGCGGAGCCACGTAGGGGCAAGGGGGGTAAACCCCCCCCCCCCCCCCCCCCCCCCTAAGTTTTCCACCATAAGAGTTCAACTCCAACGAGTTCATGTGGTGTGATCTAGTTGAGCCTTCAGTCTACCTCCTTTTTGCACTCAAGCCCTATAATCATATTTCAAAATAGATGTACGGTGTGGATAAAACATATAGATCACGGTGGGCCCCATAGAGCCCCTGATAGGACCGTCCGTCTCTAGCTAGGTCCTAGTGGGTCACAGATTTCCTACCGAAGGGATGCGTAGGAACTTGAGAAGTTATGTGGGGCCCACCATTATGTTTGTGATCAATCCACTCCGTCCATCCGTTTTGCTTGCTTATTTTATGACATGAGACACAAATTGAAGCAGATCCAAAACTAAGTGGGCTAGACAGAAGGAAACAGTGGGGATTGAGCAACCACCATTGTAACATTCGTATGGCTACAGAAGTGTAGTATTAGACTAAGTTTATGTTTTTTTCAGTTCATCCTAGTAGAAATGACCGTATAAACAGTTTGGATGGCATACATCAAGGTGGACCTAGGAAGGTTTCAATGGTGGGGCATTTCTTTTTTGGATTTGCCTCATTTTTTCTCCTATTATAAAATAAGCAGGAAAAATGGATGGACGGTGTGGATTGATCGCAAACATCACAGTGGGCCTCACATAACTTCCCAGCGCAGGAACTTTTTGCAACAGCTTTCGCAGGAAATCCATATGTTCGTTCGCAGGAAATCTCGGATGCTGATTAGCTACTGACGGGTTGAACTGACATCACCAACTTTTATGGGCCCCACCATGATGTATATGTTGTGTCCACACCGCCCAACAATTTGGAGAGATCATACTTGAAACAAAGAATGGGGCAGATTCAAAGCTCAAATGGACCCCACCACAGAAACAGCGGGGATAGTGGCACCCACCGTTGAAACCTTCTTAGGCCCCCCTGGAAGAAAATCCTCACTCCGCCCCTGCACATGATGAACGGTCTACATAAAAGGTGAGCCCCACATGATGGACAACACCATATTAATGCTGGTGCACATATGGATGGTCCACATCAAAGGTTGGCCCATAATGATAAAAAACCAACATCCAAAGTGGGATGATCTGATGGATGACCCACTTCAAAGGTGGGGCCTGCATGATGGATGATCAACAACAAAGGTGGGCTCCACATGATGGGCAGTGGACATTGAAGTTGGGCTCCACATGATAGATGGCCCATATTGAGGTGGCCCCCACATGATGGATGGTCCACATCAAAGGTCGGCCCTTAATGATGAATGACCCACATCTAAGGTGAGCCCTACATGATGGGCCACCCACATTAAAGGTGGAGCACACATGATGAATAGTCCACATCAAAGTTGGGCTCCGCATGATGGACAATTAATAATGGTGGGCCTCACATGATGGATGATCCATATCAATGTGAGCCCCACATGATGAACGGTCCACATTAGGTTGACACTAATGATGAGTGGCCCATATCCAAAGTAGGCTTTGCATGATGGACGACCCCCATTAGAGGTGGGGCCCTCATGATGGATGGTCCACATCAAATATCAGCTCCACATGACGGACAATGGATATTGAAGGTTGGCCCCACATAGGGCTGGTCATGAGCCGAGTCAGCTCAAGAAACTCGATCGACTCGACTCGAAAAAGCTCGACTCGACTCAGTAGAACAAGTCAAGCCAAGCTTCATAGGAGCTCGAGTTAGAAATCGAGTCAAGTTCGACCATTGGGTCACTCGACTCGATTCAAGCTCGACTTGGCTCGAGCTCGAGCTCGACTCGTTTCATACAGATATTTGTTATAAAAAAAATCCTAATCTTCTTATTTCTTGATTCTCTTTCTCCACTCCCCCACACACACATTGGGGTCCAAGCTTAGGACATATAAAACCCTAACATGTTGGGGGATTTCTTAATCTTACTATTTTGTTCAGGTAAGAACATTCCTTGTTAAGCATATCTGATGGATTGAGTAACTTCAAGTACATAACATGGTGAGCACACAGTGGTTGTGTGTTTTACACACTACACCAACACAGGTGCTACGGTGAGACCACACACCATACATATCTACAAAACAGGGGCTATGGTTAGACCAAACACCATATACAGCTATTGATTGAAACTTTACGAGAGAGGTGGTGCATCTGATCCATGAATTAGCTTGGCCTCATCATGAAGATGGTCCACACAATAATTAGGGCAGTCCATTCACTGTGGTGAGCTATGCATGTACTGTATTAATTATGGTTCATAAAATATTACTAGTGGTCTGCATTCAATGCATGTGTGACTTGGCCAAAGAAAAAACCGATCAAAGCTAGGTCATTTTAATGGTAGGGTCCCACCTGTAGAAATACTATTCTCCCCTAATATATGTGTGACTTCTTGAACTTAATGTTGTCGACTTTTAATTTGTATTTTGTAGTAAAAAATATAATAAATTGAGGTGGGGGCAAGCTCAACTCGACTCGAGGTAAGCTTACCTCGACTCGATCTACTAGCTCGCCTCGAAAGTTTTAGCAAACAAGGCAAGCTCCAATGGTAAGCTCGAGGGTGAGCTCGAGCTCGAGCTTGAACTCAAGGAGAGCACAGACAAGTCAAGCCAAGCTTGGCCCACCTCGACTCGACTTGGCTCGATGTACAGCCCTAGCCCCACATGATGGGCAATAACATTGATGGTGTGCCCCACATGATGGATGACCAACATCCAAGATGGGCCATACATCATGAACCATGCACATAAAGGTCGGTCCCTAATGATGAATGGCCTACATCCAAGGTAGACCCTGCATGATGGATGACCCACATCAAAGGTGGGGCCCACACAATGAACGGTCCACATCAAAGGTAGGCCCCAAATGATGGATGGTGGATGTGAGGTGGACCAAATAGACTTGAGGAAAGATTACTTGTGATGTTGGAAGCCAAACATGCTTTTCTACTTTATGGATATGCTTAAAAAGTAGAAACCAAGATAAGCTACTTATGGCATATGTAGCTTAACTTAAGTAACTTACGATCGGGTCGTTTGGATATCACCAAATAAGTTACTTTTTTTACTTTTTGCAGTAGATAAGTAATTTATTTTAAGATAATTAAGTTTAATTTAAGCATTTTTTATTTTAAGTGAATCACTTCAGTTTAATAAAAGTAAATCAAGATAAGCTACTTAAGGCATGAATAATTTATCTTAACTTACAATCCAAACGCCCCCTTGGATTGTGAATTTTCGAAGTTCAGTTAATATGTACAAAGGGTAGCCTGCTTATCAACTATCACGCTGCCTGAGTATCAAATAACTTTGAAAATACCACGGCCTAATGGTTTCACTAATTATTGCAGTAGTGTAAAAGAAATATACAATGATAACCTGTCTTCTGACGACATTTGCATTTGACCCCAAATGATACAATGATAACCTGTCCTTTTTAGTTATCAGCCCTATATTCATATTAATGGCATATTTACATTATTTGATGTCAAATTATCACCAAAATAGGCTAATATCTGCTTGGATTCAAAATTTTCATAATGATGGGTTAAAAAGTGTAATAATTACCCCCCCAAAAAAAAAAATTCACTTGTTTCCTCAGTATATCAGCATTTGATTGACAATTTTGGTGTTTGGTTATAAAGCAGAAAAATTGTATTGATGACAAATTTACTTCACATTAGCCTGCAATCGGGTGGAAACGTGGGTGTCAATGAAGTTACTTTGGGTTTTCCAAGGGTCCCACTGAATAGAAGTCCAGCATTATTGGGATTAAGTCTAATCCCAATTTTGGTGGACCCCATGCCCTTAAAGTCAGAATTAACGTCCTAAGGCAGCAGCTCCCTTCACAAAACTGCAAATAGCTGGGTTCTAATTTAGTTTTTTCTTCTTATTTTTTTTTATTCTAGAACTTCCCTAAGTATTTATGAGAAAGGAGATTGTGGCTCTAGAGCAGCAATTTGACATGGTCATGGACCTACCAATATAAAGATTAGGTTTCATACCGATTTGGTAAGATCCTCTCCACAAACTAGCATAAGGTACTTTTATGCATATGCATTTAGGGCCAGTTTAGTTTTTTCAATTACAATGATAAATGACTATAAATGGGTAATGATAATTGTGTGGTGACATTACTTACACGTGTCTATAATGATGATTTTGCTACTATTTTTAACCTAGAAATTAGTGTAAAATTATTAGCTTTTATAACGTGAAAATTTAATGATTATAGTTTACTACTTTACCTATTTTCTTTATAAGTGTATTTGACTCTCAATTTTCGAGCCATAATTCATGCTTAAATAAATGCATAGAAATGATGATGATGGCTTATTTACTTTGCATTTCATAGGAAATTGGAAAATCAAACAAGCCCTTATTTAATTATAGAAGATATGAGCGCGATAAATCACCTAAAATGTATAAAATTGAATTCACGTGCACCTGTCATTTTCGGTGACAGAGAAAAAAAGGGGGGAAGAGCCAAGAGCATTCACCTGGGGAAGGCTGGTAACATCATAACTGTTGTTTGCTAGGTGCACTAAGGTGTGCATGTCATTTAACCCGTCAATCAGAGTTACCCCACTAAGTGAATGGGATAACCGAAAAATCAAACCAATTAGGGTAGAGCAAGCCACGGAAGTGTTCTTAGCACAACTAGACCAAAAAAAAGCCCAAACGAAATCGAAAGTAGCTCATCAGAACCGACCTAGTCCTAAGTAGGGCATGACATAACTGAGTCGCTAGGATGTCTAATTTGAAGAAATTTATTGAAGATATGGAGAAATTGTCATTTGAAGTTTTAACCATAAAAAAGTCATAACTTTTAATCTGGGCATCGTCACGAAACACGTGATCTATCGATCTTTTATGTAGTGGTGCATCCAAGGTTGAACCAACCAGCACAGTGGGTCGTGAACAATCGTTTCATGAGAAAACGCACACCTTGGGGTCAAAATTGAGATTTTAGAGAAAAAAATTACTTTTTTAAAAATTTCCATTATCATCGTTTTTTAGTTGTTTAGTTTTTGTCCTTTTAAAAATTGCTTGTAATAATGTTAGAAATGTTCTTATAATGTCCTCTTATCGTTTTTATTTTTGACAAATTTAGTCTTTGGTAGAGATTTTGCTATTTCGAATAATTTCTATTTGAATGAGCGTTTTGATCTTCCATATAAGTGATGTTATCGAGCAATCTTAGATTATGATGAAAAAAATGCATCAATTTTCTCTCTTACTTCTTATGGGATCAAGAATTCATCTTATAGATTCAAGATCTTGATTACTTAAGGAAGATGATGATCGCTCTTCAAGGACTATAGGCAATGATTAACCATTTGACAGAGGCCTTAGGATAGACCCGTGTTCGTAATGATGAGAAACATAAAATTGACGATAGAGCTCACGGTTGTCATGTTCGCGTTACGACACCAGTAACGTATCACAAATGACCACCCGATAATCATCTTAAAAGTGGGTCATATTTATCCGTTTGGTCAAAAAATGCACGGTGAATGTTCCAAACGCAATTGTCCGAAATTTTTTAGTATTTTTAGTAATTCTAATTTTTCTCGTATCTCCTTATTTTTAAAGCTTTAGGATTTCCTTTTTTTTTTTTAAGAAATTGCTTGTAATGATGTCAAATTTTTTTTCTGATAATGTCTATTTAATATTTTTGTTTTTGTCAAATTTAGTCTTTTGGGTAGATAGTCTGTTATTTTGGGTAATTTTGAATTTGGACTTAGGTTTTCTTTATTAGTGGTGTAATAAGAAAAAAGCAAATGCACGTTATTCAATAAAAATTCATATTTTCTATCTTAATTTTTTATGGATTCAAGAACTCTCCTTGTGAATTCAAGATATTAAGCACTTGAGGAAGGTGGTGATCTTTCTCTTCACTTTTTCATACTCTTCCCTGCGTTAGTTTGTTTCACCAATTAGAAACGAAATATAAAGAAAATATACAATGAAAACAAATTACTTTACTATTCTCTTGACAACATCTTGTTGAGTGTGGAGACAACCACACATGAGCATGGTCGGGCGCCCGGACGGTCTGTGGACCGGGCGCCCGAAATTCACCCCGTTTTGCTGTTTAGTCGCTGGACTATTTTGAGAGTGGCCGGGCGCCCGACAGTCAAAGTGACCGGGCGCCCGAAATTCACATGTTTCCTCTTAATTCACGCTGTACGTATTTCGTATTGGCCGGGCGCCCGACCCAGTTATGTCCGGGCGCCCGACCGACCGCGGACTCAAACCGCGGGTTTCCTATTTTGTGTTCTAATCGCGGGGTTTACTATATAAAGGGGTGTAAACCGGGATTAGATAAGGGGATTAGGGCTTCTATACGTCCAAGGTGAGAAAAAGGCGAGAGGATTAGCAAAAGGGCCATCTCTGTGCATGGGAGCATAGGAGAAGGTAAGTGTATTGTTTGTAACTTTGTTTTTCTTCATAGTGAAGTTTGCACCCGTGGTTTTTTACCCTTGTTGGGGTTTTTCCACGTAAATCTCTGTCTTGTGGATTGTTGGTTTGTGTGATTCTTTTCTAGTTATTATTTTTCTTCCTGTTTATCGTTTGTGGGTGAGACCGGAGATTGGATCTCGGTTCACCGGCGTTGTTGGCGTGCTGCGCAACAACTGGTATCAGAGATTGGTTTAGTTCAATTGGGAGCGATGGCGGAAGATGGAAAAACTAGAATTGAGAAGTTTGATGGTTCAAACTTTGCCTTCTGGAAGATGCAGATGGAGGGTTATCTGTATCAGAAGGACCTCTACATTCCTCTAGAAGGAAAAGAGAAGAAACCAGAGAAGATGACAGATGATGAATGGGCTTTAATGGATCGGAAGGCTTTAGGAACGATCCGACTCTCTTTGTCTAAGAGCGTCGCCTTCAACATATCCAAAGTAAAGACCACAAAAGAATTGATAGAGGCTTTGGCTACGATGTATGAGAAACCCTCGGCGTCCAACAAGGTTCATCTTATGAAACGGCTTTTCAACATGAAGATGTCAGATGGTGGGGGCGTGGCTGAACATCTAAACGAGTTCAATACAGTCACGAGCCAATTGGAATCCGTTGGCATCACTTTTGATGACGAGGTCAGGGCCCTATTGATCTTGTCAAGTTTGCCAGACAGTTGGGATGGTTTGGTGATTGCCGTGAGCAATTCTTCAGGATCTACGAAGTTGAAATTCGATGATGTGGCCAGTCTAATTCTAAGCGAAGAATCTAGAAGGAAGGCATCAGGAACTTCAGGGGATTCAGGAAATGCTCTAAACGTTGAAGGAAGAGGAAGATCTTCAAACAAAGGAGGCAATAAACACGGGCGTTCTAAGTCGAGGAATAAGTCCAAGGGACCGAAAGACAAGGACGGGTGTTGGCATTGCTGGAAGAAGGGGCACATGAAGCGTGATTGTAGGGCGCTTAAGAAACAAGAAGGAAGCTCTCAAGGTGGGAAGGATTCAGTGAATCTATCTGAGGAGAGTGACACAGAGGCGTTGATCTTGTCTCTTGATGCGCGGAATGAGTCTTGGGTTATAGACTCGGGTGCTTCGTTTCATGCCACTTCATCAAAAGAAGTTCTTCGTGATTATGTCTCAGGTAACTTTGGAAGAGTCTACCTGGGTGATGATGAGCCATGCAGTATTGTTGGCAAAGGAGACGTTCATTTAAGTCAGAAAGACGGAACGGTCTTGAAGCTGAAGGATGTCAGACATGTACCGAGTTTGAGACGGAATTTGATCTCAGTGGGGCAGTTGGCCGATACCGGATATGTGACGACATTCACGAGCGATGCATGGAAGGTCACAAAAGGTGCCTTGGTTGTATCTCGAGGCAAGAAGGAAGGCACTTTGTATGTGACTCCCGGGTCGTATAGTTCACTCGCAGTTGCATCAACTGGAATGAACGGGCAGTTATGGCATCAGAGGTTGGGACATATGAGTGAGAAAGGGATGAAAGTGCTATTGTCAAAGGGGAAGCTACCAGGGTTGAAGGCAATCGATCTGGAATTCTGCGAGGACTGCGTGTATGACAAGCAGAAGAAAGTTAGCTTCAAGAAGACAGGACGCACTCCAAAGACGCATCTATTGGAGCTTGTACACACTGATGTGTGGGGACCGGCACAGGTATCATCTCTTGGTGGCTCACGTTATTTTGTTTCCTTTATTGATGATGCTAGTAGAAAACTGTGGGTCTACTTCTTAAAACACAAATCAGATGTATTCGATGTATTTAAGAAGTGGAAGGTTATGGTAGAAAATGAGACTGGTAAAACTGTGAAGTGTCTCAGATCAGATAATGGGGGAGAATATTGTGATAAGAGGTTTGAGGAGTATTGTGCAGCAAATGGAATCAAACATCAGAAAACGATTCTAGGGACACCGCAGCAGAACGGTGTGGCCGAGCGCATTAACAAGACCATCCTTGAGCGCGCTAGGAGCATGAGGCTACATGCAGGGTTGCCCAAGACCTTTTGGGCAGATGCTATGAATACTGCCGTATATCTCATCAATAGAAGTCCCTCAGCACCATTGGATGGTGGGCTACCAGAAGAAACGTGGACTGGGAAAGAGGTGAACCTTGCACATCTCAGAGTGTTTGGTTGCACTTCTTATGTTCACATTGATGCAGAGCACAGAAACAAGCTGGATGCGAAGTTCAGGAGGTGCACATTTATAGGCTACGGGCAGAATGATTTTGGCTACCGGTTTTGGGATATTGAGAACCGAAAAATCATCAGAAGCAAGGATGTAGTCTTCAATGAAAAGGTGATGCATAAGGACAATGTGCAGCAAAAGCAGGACAAGGCCGATGAGAAGGAATTCGTAGAGTTGGAAGAGCTACCGGACACGGGTGTTACAGTGCCACAGGATGAGCATGCACAGGAGCATGATGAGGTAGAGCCGCAAACACCGGTTGTGAGGAGGTCTACTCGGGAGAGGAGACCCAAGGTCCGATACTCACCCTCCTTACATTATCTACTGCTGACAGATAATGGTGAGCCAGAGTGTTTTGAAGAGGCGTTACGGTCAGATATGCGGGTTAAGTGGGAGCAAGCCATGGAAGATGAGATGGACTCTCTTGAGTCTAATCGTACGTGGGAGCTAGTCACTCTACCCAAGGGCAAGAAAGCTCTTCATAACAAGTGGGTTTACAGACTGAAGGAGGAGCACGATGGTTCGAAACGGTACAAGGCTAAACTGGTTGTGAAAGGGTTCCAACAAAAGGCAGGTATCGATTTCACAGAGATATTTTCACCTGTGGTGAAGATGTCTACGATTCGCATGGTCTTGAGTATAGTGGCTACAGAGGACTTACATTTAGAGCAGCTAGATGTTAAGACAGCCTTTCTTCATGGAGACCTTGAAGAAGAAATATATATGCATCAGCCGATAGGATACGTGGCACCAGGAAAGGAGAACAAGGTGTGTAGACTGAAGAAAAGTCTATATGGTCTGAAGCAGGCCCCAAGGCAGTGGTACAAGAAGTTCGACAGTTTCATGTCGGGAAACGGGTACAGGAGATGTCATGTAGACCACTGTTGCTACTTGAAGAAGTTTGATACGTCGTATATCATTCTTCTTCTGTATGTTGATGATATGCTTGCGGCCGGATCAAGCATGAAGGACATCTCAGATCTCGAAAGACAACTGTCTAGAGAGTTTGCCATGAAGGATTTAGGAGCTGCAAAACAAATCTTAGGCATGAGGATAAAGCGTGACAGGAAAAACAAGAAGCTGGTTTTGTCACAGGCAGAGTACATAGCCAAGGTACTTGATCGATTCAGCATGGGAGGTGATAAGCCGGTTATCACTCCATTAGCCAACCACTTCAAGCTTTCTAAGGAGCAAGGAGCTAAGACGCAGGAGGAACGGGACTACATGGCTAAAGTCCCTTATGCGTCAGCCATAGGGAGCCTCATGTATGCTATGGTTAGCACGAGGCCAAACATTGCTCAGCAGTGGGAGTTGTTAGCAGGTACATGAACAACCCCGGGAAAGAACATTGGGAAGCTGTGAAGTGGATCCTCAGATACCTGGTAGGTACTGTGGATGTAGGGCTGTGTTATGGAGGATCGAAAATCAAGCTACAAGGCTACGTCGACTCAGATTTGGCAGGAGATATCGACAGCAGAAGGAGCACTACAGGGTATGTCTTTACCCTAGGTAGTGCTGCAGTCAGTTGGATCTCTCAGTTACAGAAGATAGTATCCATCAGTACAACGGAAGCAGAATATGTTGCAGCTACAGAAGCGTGCAAGGAGATGGTGTGGATGCAAGGTTTTATGGAAGAGTTGGGAAAGAAGCAAGCAGATTGCAAGCTGTACAGTGATAGTCAGAGTGCAATACACTTGGCTAAGAATTCAGCCTTTCATTCAAGGACCAAGCATATTGACATCAGATATCACTTCATACGTTCGTTACTGGAAGATGGATCAATTGCTTTGGAGAAGATTCATACAAGTGAGAATCCTGCAGATATGTTGACCAAGGCGGTCACACGGGAGAAGCTGAAGCTCTGTTCAGCTTTGGTTGGTCTTCAGGCTTGAAGACTGGGTGGTGGTGCACTCCGGATGTAGAAGACGAAGGATCATGCAGTGATTGTCTCTAAGTGGGAGATTGTTGAGTGTGGAGACAGCCACACATGAGCATGGTCGGGCGCCCGGACGGTCTGTGGACCGGGCACCCGAAATTCACCCCGTTTTGCTGTTTAGTCGCTGGACTATTTTGAGAGTGGCCGGGCGCCCGACAGTCAAAGTGACCGGGCGCCCGAAATTCACATGTTTCCTCTTAATTCACGCTGTACGTATTTCGTATTGGCCTGGGCGCCCGACCCAGTTATGTCCGGGCGCCCGACCGACCGCGGACTCAAACCGCGGGTTTCCTATTTTGTGTTCTAATCGCGGGGTTTACTATATAAAGGGGTGTAAACCGGGATTAGATAAGAGGATTAGGGCTTCTATACGTCCAAGGTGAGAAAAAGGCGAGAGGATTAGCAAAAGGGCCATCTCTGTGCATGGGAGCATAGGAGAAGGTAAGTGTATTGTTTGTAACTTCGTTTTTCTTCATAGTGAAGTTTGCACCTGTGGTGTTTTACCCTTGTTGGGGTTTTTCCACGTAAATCTCTGTCTTGTGGATTGTTGGTTTGTGTGATTCTTTTCTAGTTATTATTTTTCTTCCTGTTTATCGTTTGTGGGTGAGACCGGAGATTGGATCTCGGTTCACCGGCGTTGTTGGCGTGCTGCGCAACACATCTACATTTAACCACCAATTCCATTATTTAGTTTATCAGTCGTAAAATCATAATAATGACATTTTTATATTATTTCAATATCTAATCATTACCAAAATACAATAATGTCACTGTTTGAATTCAAGATTTTCGTAATAATGCTGTGAAAAAGTATAATAATTATAAAAATATTTTATGTCTGTTAAATATATTTGTGTTTGGATAAGATTTGGTGGTATCAGATTAATGGTGTAAAATCAGCTATGTGGCACATATGATATCTTCAGGGCGTGTGCCAAAGGTATAGAGGACAACTCATTTTTGGACAAATCTTCAAAGAGTCATGCTACTCATGTGATTTGAAAATAAGAGCTCTTAACTATTAAGGCTATGTTAGCATCAAGCCACGATTGAAAGTTTAGTATATAGATTGGAACACATTTGACAAAGGCCAAGCACAATCGAACGAAGGTAACTACTAGCTTCCAGTTGACAGTGTACAAAATCATCACGTAGGCAACAATTATTCTCATGACATCATTAGGAAGTCTATATATAGCAAAGTAGCATTTAAAGACCCCAAATTCTCAGCATTAATCCAAAACACAACAATCAATCCAGCGCAACACTACTCATCTAGTCCTCTGGGACACTTATCCTTTCCACTACTCATCTAGTCCTCCGGGACACTTATCCTTTCCACTACTCATCAATTATGGAACCTTTCATTTCGAAGAGTAGTCTAGTTAGTCCTTAGGACCACGCTGGACCAACTTAGTTATAGCCAGTAGCTATAATTCCCTTCCATCTGTGCTTCTGTGTCAGATCTGAAGAAGACTTTAATCTTAAGAGTCGTCCACCTACGCTCATATGCTGGTTCAACTGTAGTTTGTAACTTCGGCATTACCCTCTCCTCACTCACCAACACGTTGCTCGGTGAAGCACTTCGGTGCTCTCAGGAAGGATGTTAATATCTGTTAGTGGTAAGTTTCATTATTTTTTACCATCACATCCGTTTCTGATTTTCATTGTCACTCTCTGTTTGACCATATATTTGCTACTCTTGAAAGTCCTTGGTTCTCAAGGCAAAAGAGAAAGAGCCCCAATCTCCACAAATTGCCTAATAAGCACACTTAACAGTTGTCATAATAGGCGGGTGTCCTTCGACCATCACAAGCACACCGCTTTATCTCAACGCTAGGGGGTCGAAAGCAGTCCATTTGAATTGGACAACAAATCGAATTCTAGATTTTCATAATGATGCTATAAAAAAGTATAATGATTATAAATTATTTTTTTCTCCTAAACATATTTTTAGTTGATTGATGATTTCCATGTTAGGTTTTGCTGTGGAAAAATTGTAATGATGACATACTTTCTTCACATTATGAGTAATTATTGGGTAATTAACAAAACAAATGGGCCCGAGTGTACTGGCATGGAATTGTGGGTGTCAACAAAGTTACTTTAGATGGCCAACCTTTAGATGGTTTCTATCATTCTATTGGTGTGATTCATTTAGATGACCAACCTTTAGATGGTTAGATCATTTCATACAGCCAACAATTAAATTGTTTTAATATTTGTGTATATTTAATGTTTTATATTTATATGGGTGTTTTGTGGATGTAGGATGAATGGATGGTTGTGGATATAAGATGAATGGATGTAGCTATTGGATTCTGAATGGTTGTGGATATTGGAGTGCATTTGCAGGTTTTATAAGTGTGTGGGCTAGGCATAGCCCTAATCCTCCTGTTTTCGAATTATTAATTTTTTTAAATAAAAAGCAAATCTGTAGACCTTAGGCCGCTGATATTCCACCAGAACGGTAATTATGGGCCGACGAAACTTGAAACGGTGTTCCAAGACCATCGAAAAATTAAAAGCAACAACGATTTTAAGCTGCCGAATTATTTTTCTCACCTAGAACGGCGGCTATAAGCCGCCAATTTCTGGTTGAGTAGATTTTTTTCGACTTGTGTATTCGACGGCCATTTATATGTTGCTCAAAAAAAAAAAAAATCAGGGGTTTAGAACCGTCGAAAATCGAATTCGACGTGGAAAATTGTAGTGACAGTTTTTCGACACCAAAGGCTACCAAATTTGGAGAGAAAAATAAATAGCAGCCTCTGGCTGCTGAAAACTAACCTTTTTCACGTAGTGATGGTGGGGCCGGCACTGCTGATTGGATGCCATCCTTGGCCGTGATGGGGTGAACACAACAGTTGTTGAGGTCGATTTCACATGGTATGTCTAAATGAAATTTATGAGCATCAGGACAAGTTCCCTCTTGCCCAAATCTAACCGTATGTCACGGCTCACTTGGCCCCACATGCTGAGATGTAATAAGCTATTTATGTTCTCCTGTAATCACGCTTCAGTGATGATTTTAATCTTTGATTTTAGAGTTGAATGCTAGCCATTCAAAATCTTCTTTTCATTGTTCCATAGTCATCCATATATAGTGATTGTCAAAATCATTCATTTAGGGTGTCCTGTACCGCATGCAGTTCCAATCATCTGACCACTCAGCCCCTGAGCCCAGCCGGCGGCGGAGGCGAAACATAACATGCCTTCTTTTGTGGTGAGAACTAGTTTGGCCTGCAGTGGCATCATTGTATGGTCCATGCATGACACTATATGGTGAGGATAACATACACGAGGTTCTGTGTCAGTACAGGTGGGGCCCACCATTCCATAAAAATGCATCGTGATAGGTGATGTAAACATCATCTTGTCATGCCAACGACGGCCATATAAACCGTACAGTTGTATGGCCCATATATTTCCAATTAATCCACACATTACTCTTCAAAAAATATTTTACAACGGATAACATTGGAAATGCAGTCTCTATAGAAGGGGATGGCATTAAATTCATTCGGTGGTGCTTTGCTCACATGATATTATGTCCCTTGGTCTGGAGGGACCAATGTGAATGGACCGTTTTCAGGAATGTATACGTGTTGGGACCAATCCTAACTTTTTAAGTTGTGGCCTAAAAAGTAGACAATTAAGATGTTTTCATTCAACTAGAAAGGAGGTCATTTGGTGCATGAACATCCTTGTTCAGGTCCTAGTCAAGGGTCCTGTAATCTTGCGTGCATGAGATGGTACAAAAATGAATAGTTCGCTTCATGGAAGAGGAATCAATAGATAGAGACAATGACCTATTTCACATCCATAACGTAGAGCATGCAGTTATATATTGAGAGAGGGAGAGAGAGACTCACATCCATCATGCAGTGCATGCAGTTATTGAGAGAGAGAGAGAGAGAGAGAGAGAGAGAACTATGTTTAAAGGTGGAATATTTCTAATTCAACTCGAAACTTGGGCAACTTAAACCTGGCCGACTCAACTCGACTTGAAACTGAACTTAATCAGGACCAAGACTGATTTGTTACAAGACTCAGCCCACTAAATCCCGGTCCCTGTAATTTGTGGGAAATCAAACCAATGATTTCATCTCTAGAAGTGCAAGCCTATTACCAACAACCACAAGCTTCAATGTTATTTTGCTTTAACGATTTAGTATCTAGAAGTGCAAGCCCATTACGAACAACCACAAGCTTCAATGGTATTTTGCTTTAACGATTTAGTATCTGTACTTTATAATGACTTCAAATGTTCGTTACCAGCCATATAATCTCGAGTCATCAAGTTCACCCCACCCGATTGGACATGAGTCCAGTCAAGTTCTAGGATTTCCGTATTCTGATGTTTTTCTCACGATATTATTGGAAAAATCTTGTTGAAGGTGAGACATAGAGGTGTACATGAGCCGAGCAACTAGGTGAGGTCGGTCGGAGGGAGTCATTGGTTAGGCCAGGGCCACTGGGCGAGGTTGATTCGGCCGGAGGGGAGGGGGTTTTGTTTTTGAGATTTTTAGGGGTGGGTGGGCAAGCATGAAAGGGCACTGGAAAAAAAGAATTAGGGTAGGCGTGATACACACACACACACACACACACACCAAGCCTTTTACGAGCCGAGCCGAGCCTGATTTCGAGCTGAGCTGAACCGAGCTTAGGTCAAGCTTGGGCTTGGCTCGAATTTCCAACGAGCCCACATATTCAGCTTGGCTTGGCTTGATATGCCCTCCGAATCGAGCTAAACTGAGCTTTTTTGAGATGAGCCGAGCGAGCTTTTCGAGCTAGCTCGGTTCATGTATAGCTCTAGTGAGACGTTGAAAATATTTTATTTAAATAAATATATAAATTTAGAAATATAAATATATCCTTACAAAATGAATTATTTTAACTTTTAAATGATTTTAAGTTTTTAAAAAAATGTAATAATTTCGTGACAAAATTGCAAGAAATAAAAAAAATGCAGTGATTTTGAAAATCTCTCAAGATTCTCGGGATAATACTTTTTTGTATTAATTTTTGGTGAGCATATCACAGATTTTTTTTTTTTCAAAATCTAAGTGATATTAATCACTGGGCCTCGTCCAATAGCTAATTAGGTGGCTTTAAAAGCGCATGTACAAGCTCATAATGAGGGATATATGTAGGTCAACATTAATGAGCCTGAAACCAACAGCTGGCGTTCATGTTTATTTTAGGGTATGATCCCAAAATGAGGTAGACCATAAGAAGCAGCGGTGAAAATGACAATCATAGTTGAAACCTTACAAAGAACACCAGGATGTTTATTTGCCATCCAACTTGTTCATATGGTCATATATAGACATGGATGAAGAGAAAACACAAATATCATATGATACAAAACGTATGTTGCTCCCATGAAGTTTTTAGTGGTGGGTATTCAATCCTCATTGTGCGGTTCACTTGAGCATTGGATTTGCCTCATTTTTCAGTTCATACCTTAGGCATGTTTGATTTTCCAATTTTTGGTACTGTAATGCAAAGTAAATGAGCCATCATTATTGGCTCAACCATTTGTTTAAATAAGAATGATTAAGAGTCAAATATACTCATAGAGAAATTAGTAAAAAAAATTATAATCATTATATTTTTATAATGATATTTGGGTAAAACAAATCAAAGCAGTTGTTTGGTCAATTCAATCAAACATGAGGCTACATGTGTGAGTGAGGGCCTGTATTTAGATTTCGGGAGTGATTGTGATATGCGTGGGTGTGCCTAAGTCTACTCAACTCGATGTCTGATTGAATAGTCAGTGCCCCCTATTGTTGCAAATTCTCGGTCAATAGATGAGGTGGGTGGAATAGCCACCTAGGGATGGTGTGTGTCACTAATCTCTTGCTAATGAGCCAGTTGGATCTGGAAGATAGATCCTGCACAACACACAGGAAGCTAGGAAGCTGGTTGGGGACCGGAAGTTAGTCCTTCGATGCCTAAGTCAGATGAGTCTGATAGCAAGAAGTAGGTGATAACTTTTTGGGTAGATAGGTTTTTGTACCTTATAATGGAGGCGGATGCCTCTACTTGTAGTCATCGAGGAGTTATCGTGGGCCACTATCATGGCCATGACCATGAGAGCGAGTCCCGTTGGCGGCGCGATTCCCAGAGATGCGGATCACGCTGGTAATGGCTAGGGACGTGTCCATCTTTTCCAGACATGTCCCTGGACTTCCGCTTGCAGCTATGGCGGTGATAGTCCAGGTAGGTCCATTGGTAGTTATGGCTGAGGCCGATCTCTGGTCGGTTCGTCCATGTTAGTAGACAACTTGAGCTAGGTCTATCTTTGATGTATCCAACATGCCCACCGTCAAGGCCGACTTGTCGTCGGATCAACTCTAGCCTCTGGCTTTCTTCTTGCTTGTCTTCCGCCATCGACCAACTATAGATGGCCTAAACCTGGGCCTATGGCCCTACAGGTCTTATCATGACCTGAGGTCAGCTCGAGTTTTACCCATAACAGAAGCCCCCTACTCTCGAGTCTGACTCGTCCGGCTCGGGAGTAGGTCTGAGTAGAGGAGCTGACCTCATCAATTTCGTTGTTGCTGCCATCGATAGAAGAGGCGGGAAAGTCTCATTTAATGTGTCTGTTCGAATTTCAAAGCGTCTTCATGATGGGCATACGATGCAATAGCCTTTTCGTGCTTCAGGCGAACAAGAGGACGACATGTGGCAGTTGGTAGAGCCTACAAGGCCACCCCTTCAGGCTGACCTAATACAATTCTCTAGCCTATGAAGCCATGCTACTAGGCCGACCTGACCAGTTGGCAAAATCAAGCATGAAATGTGTCCAAAGGAGACACCCATATAGTAGCTCACCCCCACCGTAAGAATGAGGCCGAGCTCACAGATCAACCGACTCCGAGCAATAGTGGAGTCCAACAAGAGGAAATACCTATAGAGGCCAAAAGATGACCTCGACCCTTAAAGGGGATTTATATCACCAAGCATGAGCCTACGACGGTTCGGTGTTAATGTAAAGGCCAGCTCATCCATTTCTCTTTACTCCCGAGTTGAGCAAGTCAGGCTCGAGAGTAGGGGGCTTTTATTATGGGTAAATTCGAATTGACCTCAGGTCACGAGGAAAGCCCATAGTCCCACGACCCAGGTACAAGTCCCCAAGCTCATGCACCAACGTTGAACACTAAACAATCGACCATGACAGGAAAAAGAGCTGAGGACAAGAACCGAGGCCAACCTAAGCCCACTAGGCTGACTTGAGACCACTAGGCCGAGGACAAGAACCGAGGCTGACCTGAGACCACGAGGCCGAGGACCAGAATAGAGGTTATGACAGGCCAGCCTTATACCCCCAGGATGACCTGAGGTCACTAACACAAGACGAACTGTCCCAAAAAGATCAATCCGAGGATGATCTGAGGTCACACACACATGACGACCTACGAAGTGAGGAGGTCGTGTGACGAGCTCCATCAGCCGAGCATAAAAAATCATATCATTCATCTAAGGAGCAACGACTCCAATCCAAAATATCTCCAAATTAGAGAGATCGGACAATGAGCTCCCCTTATGCCGACCTAGCCCATGACCGCCATAAAGATGCGCAATAGATCAGGGATGAGCCTTAATAAACCGAACATGTCTTCAAGAATTATGGGCGTAACCCACATCGTCGAGAATCACGCTGGCCATTATGGGCATAATTGTTGAGCCATGAACATTACATATTCTAACCCCTTTCATCATCACATTATGCATGGTTTTCATGTTTAAAGACTAATTTAATATATTTTTTTGTGATTGTAGGAATGAGAGGGAGACTTCACCAATTAATGGTTAAAAGAGTTACTTTGTATGCCTTGAAGATCAAAGAAATAAAGGATAAGAGATGGAGGAAAAATGCAATGCAATGGAGGAAGAAAAGTGTGAAAAAGTCACAATTTACAGCCTGACCGGCCGGCCGGCCAAATCCTATAGAAATACAAATATCTTTGGAGTGATTTTGTGAAGGCCGACCGGCCGGCCAGACCACGGGTCGACCATGCACTTTCTAAAGCAGATTTCAAATACAGGCAGTCCCGTTTTTTATTTTTTTGCCCATTTTTTGAGGGCTATATTGATGATATTTGAAAATTTGACACATCCATGTCAAAGAAGAGCTTGACGCCAAAATAACCCAAGTGGTTTCGTGTCGATCGGAGCTACGGATTGACTGTGGCGGCCAAAACAATACAAATTGTCTAGAAGGTTTTCAAATTTTGTTGCTCAACACTAGAATGATCCAGGTAGCCCATCATTGATGATATGAAAAATCTAATTTGACAATATTCTAGACCACATCCATATATGAATAACCACAAAGTTTCAAGTCAAAAGGACGTGTGGTTTGATCGTACCAGTTGAAGAAATATGGACCATCCAGAAAGATTCAATTGCGCAAATTTTATAAAAGGTCTAAGTGTTCTAATTTTCGCACCCAATTCTGGAGCTAATTTGTAAAATCTAATCCATCTATCATCTAGAGGAGGAATTTTTCTACTAATGTTCCAAATTTGAGATCAATCCGACCTTTGTACACTTCGTAGCGTTGAAAGCAAAATGATTGGTTCTGAAGATACCTGAATTGTGCGATTTTGAGAGGCGGTCGCTGATCTGATTGGTGGGCATATTCAGAAGATAATCTTGGAAATCTAAACCATCTGTGAGGAAGATCAAGTTCCAAAGAAGCTATAAATCAAATTTGAAGGCAATCCGACCATTCGTTAAGCCGTACGAAGCGAAATAAAATCTGTTATGTTGCAGTACTCTTGTTGTATTATAAAAGGAGGTGCTCTCTTCTATCCTATAAGAGTTCTAAGTTCGTGGGGAGCAAAGGAGATCATTGTGGAGCGACCGCAACTTCTCCAACTAGTGTTTTTTTCTAGTTTTTCATGTTTTATTTAGTTTTTCTTTGAATTCTAATTGAAGCATGATAATGCTCGGTTAGAACCTCTTAGTTAAGGCTAAGAAGTGAAGCTTGTGAGTAGTTATTATGTTGAATTCATTCTAATTCAAGTACTTTACTTAAAGTTTGGATTTTTAAAGTTCTAGTTTGAATAAAAGTCAATATTTTTGGATGTTTTATGAGAGTTCATGTGCTTCGGACATGAGTTCCTTGCAATTCTCTGAGATTATCATGTTTAGATTGATTATATTCAAATTGTAGTAACCCTAGAGCGTACCATAATCCATTGGCATGGTCGTTACTTCGAAGGCTACATATTCAACTTCTACGTGCTTCATTAGAACTAGAATCTTATTCTTCTACTTGAGTGGGGATTGTTCGCGTTTGAATGTTATATTTTCCAACTAAAAGAGAGATAGAACTTCAATTCTAGTTGTGTTATGCTTGGATGAATGAATTCACATGAGGGCTATCGCAAGTGGATCCTCGAAAGCCTTAGTTCCATTAATTACAGATTTTTACAACTTTACTGTTTTAAGTTAGTTTATGAACTTGAACTCCTTATTTAATTGATTTTGAAGTTGCTGGAACAACTTGAATTGGTTTACCTAATTCCTTGTGGATCGACCTCGGTCTTACTGAGAATTATTACTACATTACAGCCTTGCACTTGAGGCGAGCGAACAATAATGCCCACGTTCAATGCCATCTACAACTCTCCGATTATTCTATAAATAGGAGACACTCTTAGAAGCCAATGTAGGGATCTCCCCCAAGCACTATGCCTCTATGCTCCTCAAACCTTTGGCTTGGCTTAAGGATCGGAAGGCTAATGGTAGGACCTCCTCGCCTTCCCTGGTGATTTGCAGGGCAGGAGATCTTCTAATCCGGATCCAGTTTGCTCATCCCAAGAGATTAGAGGTAGCAGTTTGCGCAGTGGTGGAGGTCACATCATCTCATCTATTGACCATTTTTCAGCAACAACACTCCCCATGTTGAGTTAGATTGATTGAAAACTGGACACAGGATCTAGCTATCCTCTCAACCATTAGTTGTGATTTAGTGATCAGGCAATTTGCGAAATGGTGGGGGTTAGTCATTCCTGGTGGATTTGTTTTTCCTTACAACTTTAAGACTTTTCTTTCACCAGTGAATGCAATAAATTCTTTAAAGAATGAAGATGAACAAATAAAAAAAAGGCTAAACAATGTTGTTTTATTAATAATCTAGATATGTAGCTCATTACAATCGAGCTACATAAACAAACGAGAGATAAATACTTGACCCGTTTGTAAAAACAGATGATTGAGGCCAATGGTCAATAGGATGTGACCAGAGAAGTGTGATCGCCTAAGTAAGATTTCAGTTGATCGGGATTTAGCAACTTAAGGTTGTGGACATTTAATCTAAAGCTACGGTATTGTAACAATGGATGCTGGATAGTAGCAATCGATGCTTGAACTAGGCTAGGCTAGTTCAAGATAAAAATAAAGAGACTAATGAAAGATAAATTGTAAAGGGAGATAAATGTGCTGAGCATAGGATCTCGAGCGCTTCTTCGCGTGCTCCTTTTATAGCTTGTCAAGGCGATTAAACCCTCGTCGGTTTCCTCGTTGATCCTGAATCCATCGTATTTTCTTGGCATGCATTTTGACTAAGAAGGATTCTGGATAGATTTGAAATTATTGGCTTTTCGGATCTTCTCGTAGTTGATTCCGCTATAGGAGATCTTTGTGGCTTACTAATCAGGTTCGAGATCAATTAGGGAAACCTCTACCACTGATCTTGAACCTCAAATCGATCATGATCATGCTTCTGCATAACCTAATCAAACCACCTCATGCATTCAACTTGAGGTCTCTCTCCCTTCTAATTGGAGTGATGGAGGGATTAGATAGACCAGATTGACCTGGTCCTGATCTATTATCAGACGGATTAGATTAGATCTTTTATTAAGGTCTTCCATTCTTTTAATTTCGATTGTCGTACAGATAAGGACCTGATCTAATTGATGTTTGTTCTCTCCCAATTTGGGTTTGAAGCGTAACTGAATTTATTTAGATATATATTTGTCCGATCTTCGAATATTCTGGATCTTCGTAACTTTCGCAAACTCTTTGAACATCTTTGGAAAAATCTCCTATTTTAAAAGATTGTGAGAGACAACCTTACTGAATGTATCATAACTAAATCTATGATAGGATTCGTTATCTCCCGATGGGTCTTTATAAACGTGCCGGGCACTCTGCCTCATCAATTGGCACATTAATTGTGACCACATGGCATCTGCAATTCGCTCTCTTAAAAACATGTGCAAGGATAAGGATAAAGAGGAGCAAACACATGATTGCAGTCCAATGTAGGCTACGTCACACAAAATTACAAAAGTAAGCAATACTCACTTCCAGCCATTTAATTTCGGTGAGAATATGAAAAAAATCCAGTGGATATTTATCACCAAAGCCGATTGTCCTACCCTAGCCTAGACGTAATCGGTCCAGGCAGGTGCCACCATGATGTATGGATTTTATCTATGCCGTTCATCCATTTTTTTCAGATATTTTTAGGGTATGAGCCCAAAAATAAGGCAGATCTAAGGCTTAATTACTGGTCCACAAAATGGGGATTGGACGCCACCACCAAAAACTTCTTGGGGGCCACAGAAATTTTGGATCAAGCTGAAATTTGAGTTTTCCATTCATCCACGTCTATGTGACCTCATGAACGGCTTGGGTGGCAAATAAACATCACCATGGGCCCTACGAAGATTTCAACTATGAGCATTATTATCACCACTGGTTATTGTGGTGTGGTCAACTTGGGCCTTGGATCTGCCTCACTTCTCGGATCACATAATAAAACTTTATGTAAAAGTGGATTAACGGCGTCGATAAAACTCATACATCACGGTGGGCCCGAAGAGCCCCTGTATGGACTGAATACGGTCCAGGCGGGGCAGGATGCAATCCGCTTCCATTTATCACTATGCATGATGCAGTAGCTAATTGAGTGGCTTTAAAAGCGTTATGTACAAACCTGATAATGACAGACCAAGTTTTAGGTCAGGCATTCATGCTTGAAAGCATTGGTTATATGGAACTTCGGGTTCCTAACGAGGGTTCCACCCAGTATACTTAGGTCTTTACTTTGTGTAAGTCAGGACCATGGTTCATTGATCCAAACCATTAATCTGTTGGGACCCCACCTTGGATGGCCATGCCCTAGAAATTTCCTAAATAGAGATCCGAGACATCAACTTTGGGTCTGTTTTAGTCGAATGTAAGTTATTCTTGTATTCTTATTCTTAGCCGTCCATTTGAAGACCACAAATTAATAGAAAAAGGATTCTCTAAAACCATTTTTTGGGCATGAAAGGAATAAATTAATGTTCATAATCAAGTGTCAACGGAACTGAAAATCTCAATAAAACGTACTTATCTTTGGGCCGTCAGTCTAGAGAACGTCCTCAGTTCCTATCAATTGGACCATCTTAGCCGTCCTGAGTTCCTATCAATTGGACCATCTACATACAGTTGAATGGAGAATGTATTCATATGTTCTAATAACATTTGATGACTGCCATTCTATTCATTCAAAATATATAGCACAAGATCGCATGCAATGATAATGAAAATTGCCAATAAGAATTACCAAATGATAAATAGTATAATGATTTAATCTGAACTGTTGAAGGATTTAGTTACACACAAATAGCATGGAAAGCAACGGTGCAAATTGACTTGGCCGGATGCTACCTGCACCACAAATGATAAGAGTTATCGAAGATGCCACATTGGGCCATCTACGTGCTATAATATTTCCAAAGATGTAAAGTGTATTCACAATATGGGAGATGGAAGAGGTAATTCAGGGCAAGTGCCAATGTGATAAATATAGAAGAGATCCATGCCACTCTTTTGTGGAGCTCGGATTAGGTACTACCTCCATCAAGACGCAGTGGGAGATGGACAAGTACATAAAATGTTAGTAATGGTGGAGAGAAGGGACCGCACCTCGGTATTGGTGGAACGCTGACAGACCCGTCATATCAGCAAACCGAGGTACGTGCCCCCACTTGCTCTCCACCAATACCAACCAGCAATATAACCGTCCGTCTCTCATTGGTCTTAGTGGGGGTAGTACCTAATCCGAGCTCTCTTCTATTGCCCCACGTAAGCATGCCCTGGCCCATAAATTAAGCTGTCCACCTCATAGTGGGCTGCACATCCATGAGAAAAAAAAAATGAACGGTTAAGATCTGGTTGTGGACCCAAATTAGAATCCATCGGGACTGATCCGTGCCCTGGGATCCCATTGCTAATCAGGTGGGGTTCTGATCCCAACCGTTTACACCTCTAGCATCAACAAGTTGCATCGACCACATGACCTGCTCAACTGGATCTTGACACTGTCACGGCTTCAGGAATGATGAGGTCAGATCCGGATAAACCGTTTACAACTCCAGCCTAATTCATTCATCAGGTAGATTGCAATGCACGTTGAATGTGGACCATTGGTCATTTTCCAGCCATCTATTTTTCTCATAGAATTGTGTCCAGTATGATGGTTGGACGATCTCATTTGTTTCAAAAGTGCATCCTTATCATGTGCTCTTCCTAATGAACGGACCGATCTTGCATGCAAATCCCCTCTTTTCTCAGACCAACCATACAGGTGGGGCCCACTCCTAAATCTATACCTTTCGTAAGGTGGGGCCGGATCAAGAATAGGTCATGCGCCAGCTATGAATATTTTTCCGTACTAACGACTTAACAACTGGACAGCAAAGATTGTCAGAAAGGATACTTCAAGGACATGTCATGTCCATCGTACGGTTGACCCAGTGAAGGGTCTGGATCACCAAAGTAGGCTCACATGCCTGTTGCTGGTTGAAAGCAACCCGCAGCAGTGAGTACTCGTTGACATGGATTGCGGATCATAATACAACATTAATGTATAGCGAAATTACAAATTATAATACCCGTTTGTTAGAAACATCTAGTTTGATTGGCAATTTCTACATGAGTAGGCAAAGTAATATCATAACAATGGTACTTTTGTAGTACTTTAAGATCAAATTATAATAAAAATACATTGATGTTTGTGTGATTTGATAGAAGATTTCTACTATAATACATATAAATTTATAAGGGTTACAAATTCTTTTATGGGCTATTTGACTTTTCAAATCACCTGGCTGTAAATAAACATTTATTATTTATAAAAGGAATTCTACTCAATCACCCTTGGGATCGTAGCAACTAATAGATTTTGAAATTAATACAAGGAATGAGAACTAAATATGTGGAGCCTACTATGATATATGTCTGATCCAGCCGTCCATCGATTTTACAAGCTCATTTTAGGGCATAAGCCTAAAAGCAAGAAGGATCCAAAGCATAAGTGGACCACACCACTTGAAAGAAAGGGAATTGAATGCTTGCGATCGATGGCTTCTTGGAGACCTTAGCAGTTTTGGATGAAGTTGATGTGTGTTTTCCTTTCATCCATGTCTGTCTAACCTTAATTATGAATAGTTTGATTGATCACTATATACATCTGTGGGCACTCAGAAGTTTTCAACTTTTATCGGTAGACGTCATTATTCACCCTATTGCCTGTAATCTACCTCAATTTTTTACTCATACCCCAAAATGAGCTAGCAAGATGGATGGATAACATGGTGTAGACATCCCACCACAGGTCAAGAAACTGATTGTACTTGGCACGTCTCGATGGCTAAATCCAACCCATGATTCGAACCCTAAACTCTAACCCTAGTCCTAGCCCTAATCCAAAAAATCTAAATCTTAGAAGCCTAAACCCTAGGAATCCCTTAACCCGTCTCACCAAGCCAGCTCACCGAGTCAACTCACTAAGTCATAACGAGCCGACTCGCTATGCTAAAATCCAGTTAACCCAACTAGTCAAAACCAACTCCAAGCCAACTCAAAACCAAGTCTAAGCCCAAACCCATAGGCCCACCAAAGGTCTGAAGTTAATCCAACAAACAAACCTCAAAGAAATCTGAGCTTCCACATGCTTGTGGGAGACCACCTGCCAAAGTAGGAGACAGGGTGTGGCTTTGGGGGTGGGTTGCCCCCCGCCTACCACATGGCACACTTCCTGCCTTGGCAGGAAGTCTCCAATGTAACCAAGGACTCCCCTCTCCAATGGGTAAGCATGTAGGGGTTATGAAAAGTCCTCTATACCCCTCATGGAGCCCAAGATTACCATTTTACCGGCCAATCCAACTATTCAGATCACATCATGTGGCAATCTAGAATCCCAGCCATCAAACCCTATTCCAATCCTGAGCTTGCCAAGAATTATTAAAAAAGACTAGTTTTTCATCATCTAGTAGAGCCAGAGATCCACCACATACCTAAACCCCCAAGCTCTTTAAGCCTCTCCCCTTAGCCACATCCATCCCTCCATCAAGGAGAAAGGAGGGTTGCAAGAAAGAGTCTAGCTGGGGTCATCATAGTCAAGCCAAATCCCTAGTAGCCTCTTGAGCCATCAAGACTATGATCCTCGCCTACCTAGTCCAATCCTCATGACACTACCGTCCATCAAACAGTCCAATTTCTAATCAAGTTCGCTAAATCCCAGCATTAGCATTATGCAACACATATTCCCTTCTCAACCCCCTATTCATCTCATCTATTAGTATCGCATCGCATAACACTACACACCTAATCGACTTGAGCGTATGCTCTATGGTTTACCGATATAATTGGATCATGTCCATCAAAAACTCTGATCGGTTAGTTCATACTTTGGTAAGTAGAGAAGTCAGGACAGATTTATCGAGCTCGAACCAAATCTTGTCATAAGCATTATATTTGACATTGATTACACATACTACTACATCATTATTGCTTAAAAACTAATCCCAACACTTAAGAATTAGTCAAATCCTGTGAAGTAGAGACCGTACATTTGTATGGACAGAGCAAGTGCCTAACACTTCACTCTCTATTATTGTGGTCTCTTACCCAAAATCTTTAGTCGCGGATCAAGGAGTCACTTTAGGGTTGAGAATCTTCTGATTCTCTCCTAGCGTTTCTTTAGGGTCTATTCAATTATGGAGACAAAGTAATTGGCTAGCTAGTGGCGACTCCAATCAACTATAACACCACTCTACATGCAACACAAAGTCCTTGAAAAAGGCAACTCGTGGAAAAGCACAATCCGCTCGTGATCCAGCATTCACACGTGGATCATACACATAGGGCCTATTTGTTTTAACCCTTTATCATGATAAATGCTGGTAAATAGATATTGATTACTTATAATCCTTTTTTGGGAGAGATGGAATTCATGAGGTAAATATGCCTCGAGAAATGGGATTGCATCTTACCGATTAGCTACATAAAATTTATGGGACGCATCCTATTGTATATGTTTGATCTATGTCGTTCATCTGTTTTACCAACTAAGCTAGAATGTAAGCTCAAGTGGACCACACCACAAGAACCAAGGGGATAGTAACATCCATCGTTAAAAGCAAAAGTTTGTGTAGGCCCCACAATGATATGTATCTATCATTCAACCTCTTCATAAAGTCAAAGAAACATGGATGAACCATCAACACAAATATCAGCTTAATCCAAAACTTTTGTGGCTTTTAAGAAATTTTCAAAGGTAGGTGTTCAATTCTCCCATAATATGTAGTGTGGTCCGCATGTGCTTTAGATTTGCCTTATTTTTTAGCTCATGCCCTAAAATGAGCTAATAAAATGGATGAACAGCCTGATCAGATGCATACATCATAGTGGACCCCATTGATTTTACGTATTTTGTTCTTTCCAATCTCAAGTTTTGTGAAATTGTAAATGTCAAAATCCAAACTTACATAAATTTTCCTTGGTAAATAATCATTACCCATTTACATACATTTATCATAGTAAATGATGAAACAAATGGGCTCATAAATCATAATGGGACCCACAATTGTTGTTCCTCATTCTCCATATATATATATATATATATATATATATATATATATATATATATATATATATATATATATAGCAATCTCAAAGCCTAACTACAAAGATAATTCCTTTTCTTTAAAACATCAGTAGAAGTTATTATTAGATATTTGCCACAATTTACATGAAGAAATAGAAAAAGAAACAACCCTTTGCATATGCATTTGACCACCAAATTACATGTTTAAACAAAAGCAGATCCGCAATACATCAAGGAGTGGATCGTCTACTCCGCTTCAACAAGATTTTCCTATTTGCCGACCACTTGATTGGTCTAGCTCAGAACTGACATTGTTACCACTGCTGTATTTAATGCAGTCAGTATTGACGTGTGCTGAGCTGGACCAATCAGGCATCGGCAAATAGGAAAATCATGTTAAAGCCAAGTAGACGATCTAGATTCTACATCAAGATGTATTATGGCAAACCTATGAGCCCTCCATGTAGCACCATATGCATGGATAGACTTAGTCTAGGTAGGAGCTCTGTGGTACACACCTTGATGTATGGATTTCATCCATGTCGTACATCCATTTTTTACACATTCTTTTAGGATAAGAGCCAAAAAATGAGAGAGATACAAGGCTTAATTTGACCACATTGCAGGAAGCAGCCTAGGTCCCACCATAATGTTTATTTGTCATTCAGCCTATTTATAAGGTTACATATACCTGGGTGACGAGAAGCATGGTGAAGGAAAGCACACATATCAACTTGATCAAAACTTCTACGGCTCCCTAGAAGTTTTTAATGGTGAGTGTTCAATCCCCATCGTGTGGTTCACTTGATAGTTGGATTTTCCTATTTTTGTACTCATGCTCTAAAATAAATTGGCAAAATGGATGGACGGCGTGGATAAAACCCATACATCACGATGGCCCCCAAAGAGCCCCTACCTGAACTGAGTTCGTCCAAGAGAGGGCAGGACAAAATCTACAAACCCCATAAGGCTAGGGCTCTTAATGAAGCGGGTTAGATCTGAGATCTAATTCGCTCTGAACCTTTATAATGCAGTGGATCTTAAAAAAGGTCCTATTAATTAAATGAATTGGATTCAGGTTCACAAAAATAAATCAAAATCATATTTGGGTCGGATCCGAATCTAGTAGTGAGATCTGATCGGGTCTCCACTATTGCAGAGTTTTGTGTGGTTTTTTGACTTCCACTCTTTATACTTCAATACTCCTCCATGATTTAAATTGAAAATATTAGATACGTGGATGAAGATGAAGTTCATATCTCGAGAGGATTTTAATGAGGAGAAGAGTCTTCTCTCTTTCTTTTGAGAAATTCTCCAAGAATCTCTCCTAAAATGGAAACCGCAAGCAATGAAAGCATATTAGCGTGGGTGGTACCGTAATCATGCGGGGCCCATATTGATGTTTTTTGTATATATCCATGCCATCCATATGTTCTTCCATCTCATTTTAGGATGTGATACCAAACCCTAAGAAGATTCAAATCTTAAGTGGACCATACTATTAGAAACGGTGATGAACGAACATTAAAGACTTTGTGGGCCACAAAAGTTTTTTTATCAAGCTGATATTTATATTTTCCCTTCATCCCGATCTTCTTGACATTATCAAGAGGTTGGATTGCAAATAAACACTACTACAACCTTACGACGGGCTCTTTGGAATTTTTAATGGTGGGGCACTCAATCACCATTGTTTCCAGTGGTATGGTCCACTTGAGATTTGGACCTGTATAATGTTTTTAACCACATCCTAAAATGGGCTAGAGAAACGAATGGATGGCGTGGATACACAAAATCTCACTCATGTGGGCCACACGGTAGGGGTAACACTCACTAAGTTGTTTCGCATGTTCTCTGTGTAACACCTAATTTGCTAATTCCTCCTGCAATAGACATGCATTCCCATTGAAGGGGAGAGGGAGGGAGAGAGAGAGAGAGAGAGAGGAGAGAGAGAGAGAGAGGAAATTCTGGCTGGGAACTTAGGTGAGCCCACCATATGTTTGTGAGAAACCCACCGTGATGTTTTGTGAGCTCATTTTAGGACGTGGGACCAAAAATGAGTCGGATCCAAGACTCGAGTGAGCCAAAAACTTGAGGATTGAATGTCCATAGTTGAAATATTCGTGGGGCCATAGGAGTTTTGAATAAGGCTAATATTTGTGTTTTCAGTTAATCCCAATAGGAATGACATTATGAACGGTATGGATGGCATATAAACATCACTATGGACCTAGGGATGTTTCAACTTTAGGAATTTCCCTACCCACTTTTTCCTTTAGTGTGGCCCACTTGAGTCTTAGATCCAGCTCATTTTTTGTCTCATCCTAAAATGAGCTGACAAGATCGGATGGACAGGGTGGATTTCTCACAAACGCAGATTAGTTGTTACTGGGTAATACCTTAATGAGTGTTACCCTAACCGTATGGGGCTCACCTTGATGTATTTTTTGTATATCCACGTTGTACATTCGCTTTCTCATCTTATTTTATGAAGTGATCCCAAAAGGTCAGAAGATCCAAATATCATATAGACTGTGCCTTTAGAAAACGTGATGAATGACCATTAAAATCTTTTTGTGGGTTACAACAGCATTGGATGTCTTATATATTTTTTAGATTTATGATGTGGTGGATCTGGACATAGATCAACTTTATATGAATTGGTTTTGGCTGTTTATAAGTGAATTGGACATGGACATCGCCTTTTTCGATCGGAGGAGTCGAAATAGGGCTATCGATTTTCGAGCTAAGATCGGAACCATTGAGAGCCCTACTACAGGCATTAAACCTACGTATGCAAGGGCTAGAAAACCATTATTTACCAAGAAAATAGGTTCAGAAGGTCAGAAACATTAATGGGGCCGTTGAATGCTCAGGAAGTGGATGCCAGTTGATGCCTAGGCTCATTAAAAATTGTAAACGTGGCATGTATTAACTCTTAAGCCGCTTAAATTTATGAACCCACTGGAGATAGTTCCTTGGTTACTTGTATACCACGCATACATATGTTAATGCCACAGCAACAGGTCTTTGTCAGCCATTAATCTTGAGTAGGCCTTCGTTTAAGATTTAAATGCTGATTGGTCCATCTGTGTCTATCTTTGCCAGCAGGGTTTAAATATTGATTGGTCCACCTTTGTCTATCTTTTCTTTTGCCTGCATATGGGGTTGTGGACCATTCTCATGTGAGGAGTGCCGATGAGTGATTGAAGAGGCAATTAGGAACACACGTGACTCATGTGTGAAAGATCTGGACCACACATCAGGTGAAGCCCAGTGCTGAATACCCCGGTCCACTCATAAGATTGGTTGGTACTGTATGAGAAACATCAATGGTTGGAAAACGTAGGGTCAGCGGTTTATATTCAATGTACACATATGGCTCACTGATGGGTAGATCTGCTTGATTTTCCGGCCAGGGAATGTTCATGGGGGGACCCACTTGTCGAGCGGCCGGATCTTGAACTGGTTTGCCACGTTGGCAGGTTTGCGAAGAACTCTTCTCGCGCGTGTCGCCTTGCATCTCTTTTTGTTTTTAGAAGCGGATTGCCTCTGGCACGGTGTGGCTCAGGCTCTGTGGAGCCCGTATCTATTTTATCCACTCGGTCCATCCGTTTTTCCAGCTCGTTTTAAAGATGATCCCAAAAAATGATGCAGATCCAAAACTCAAGTGGACCACACGATAGAAAATAGTGGGGATTGAACCCTGTCCATTGAAAACTTCCTAGGAACATCTTGATGTTTTATTTACCATCCAAACTGTTCACAAGGTCATACGGACCTTGATGTAGGGACAAAAATAAATAAATGTAAGCTTGATCCAAATTTGTGGCCTCAAGAAGTTTTCAACAGTGAGCTTTCAATCCCCACTGTTTTCTATCATGCGGTCCATTTTGAATTTTGTATCTACATCAATTTTGGGTTCATGCACTAAAATGAGGTGGGAAATAGGATGGACAATGCAGATAAAAACACACATAGCAGTGGACCCTACAGAACTTGGGCCACATCTTTTGTGTAGCAAATGAGTAAAGCATGTTGGGCTACCTTGATGAATGTGTCACTACCATGCTTTGCATCCGTTTTTCCGGCTGATTTAAGGCTGCGAACCTAAAATTGAAGCATAACCAAAGCCCAAGTTGACTACATTACTGAAAACGGTGGGATAATGACCGCCACTGTTGGAGCCTTCCTAGGGCCCACAGTGATGTTTATTTGTAATCTAACCTGCTCATAAGGTCATGCATTGGTAGATGAAGACAAAGCACAATGTTTGATCCAAAACTTTTGTGCCCCCAAGAAGATTTAGACGGTAGGCATTCAATTCCCACCGAAGCATTCAATTCCCACTGTTTCCTGTAGTGTGGTCCATTCACGCTTTAGATATAATTCAATTTTGGGCTCATGCCCTAAAAAATTGAGTTGAAAAATGGATGAACGGCATGGATAAAACACGTAAATCATAGTGAAGTTTACTTCCCATGCTACAACGTATACTTCCCATGCTACAGCGTATACATAATCTGCATTCGCGGCGGTGTGGCGGTGTGGCTCGTGACCTGAACACCAGCCAGCCAGCTGGTGTAAAAGATATGTGGGCTTCACCATGATGTATTTTCTTTATGTACATTATCCATCCATTTTTTCCAATAATTTTAGTGAATGAGAATAACAATGAGACAGATAAAACTCAAGTGGACTACACCAAAGGAAACAGTGGGGATTGAATGCTTACCATTAAAAATGTCTTGAGGGCTACAAAAGTGTGATCTTATGAACAGGTCTGATGGCAAATAAATATCACTGTGGCCCTAGAAATGTTTAAACCGTGAACATCATTCTTCCCACTGTTTTCTGCAGTGTGGTCCACTTGATTTTTGGCTTTTCCTCAATTTTAGCTGAAAAAATGAATTTAGCCAGAAAAATGAATGGACGGTGTGGACAAAGCATATACATCATAGTGGGCCCTGAAATGGTCTTTCAAAATAGATAGATGGCCTGGATAAAACATATACATCACGGTGGGCCCCACAAAACCCCTAACATGGCTGTCCGTCTCTAGCTAGGTCCTGGTGGGGGTAGTAGGACGCACTAGGAGATGGATGCTACATGGCATGTACCCATTGGCCAACGCAGCAGCCTTGCACCTCGGGTCTAACGGAGAGCCGTCAGACCCATCACATTTCACTAATACCAAGGTGCACAGCCTGCTGCATCAACTAATGACAACATGCCACGTACCCATCCGTCTCCTGGTGCATCCTAGTGGGGGTAGTACCTGATCCGAGCCCATCCACGCTCGCTTCCAAGGTGAGATCATGATGTCATGACGTGGAGAGCAAATTCTGGTGGGGTGCTCCATCTAGGATTTCTACCTGTTGAAATTTTAGGATCACGTCCTAAAATGATATAACAAAACGGATGGACAGCGTGGATATAGGAAAACTTCATCAAGGTGAGCCCCACCCAGTAAGGTGCTACCCAGGTAACACCTAATCAGCTCGGATTAGGTGTTACATGGGTAACACCTTAGTGGGTGCTACCCTTATCCTGGCCCACCTTAATGATTTGTTGTATATCCACACCGTCCATCCACTTTTCCAGACAATTTAGGATGTGTTCGCAAAAATTAAGCAGATCAAAATATCAGGTGGACCACACCACAGGAAACAATGTTGATTGATTGCCTACCATTAAAAGCTTCTTAGTATCCACATTAATCCCACCGTAATTTTTATTTTCCATCCAACCCGTTGATAACATCAACCAGACCTGGATGAATAGAAAATATAAATTTCCACTTGATTCAAAACTTCTGTGGCCCACAAAAAGGTTTTAATAGTTATTCACTTCTGTTTCCAGTGCGGTGGTCCATCTGGGATTTGGATCTACTTAAATTCGAGGATCATGCCCTAAAATGATATAAAACAATGGATGGATGGCGTGGATATACTAAAACTTCATCAAGGTGGACCCCACCTGGTAAGGGTAACACCCACCAGAGTCTTACCGGTAACACCTAATCCGCTCCCTTGCATGTGCCCCGGAGGGCTATGTGGGACCCACAGAGATGTCCATGACAAATCCACTCCGTCCATCTGTTTTTAAAGAATAGAGTATAAAAATCAGACATATCCAAAATTCATGTAGGCCATACCACATGAAACAGTGGGGATTGAACGCCTCCGGATGACAAAAGTTTTGTAACAGGATGAAATTTGTTCCTACAGTTTATCTGAGTGGTAATAACCATATGAACGGTTTGGATGGCATATAAACATCATGTTCAGCTCCAGGAAAATTTCAACGGTGGATATTTCAGTTCCCACTGTTTCGTTTGTGGTGACCCACCTCAGTTTTGGATCTGCCTGATTTTTATAACCCTATCATACCGTTTTCTTTAAAAAAAAAAAAAAAAAAAAAAAAAAAAAAAAAAAAAAAAAACAGATGGACGGAGAGGATTTATCACGGACATCTATGTGGGACCCACACAGCCCCGGGCACAGGTATATATCTGTGCCTGGGGGGACATCCGCTCTCCTTGATGTGTGAGCCGCTCTGCCCTTGCCCACACTGGGAAATAAATAAATAAATAAAAACAACGCCTGGGATCTTTTCTTTTAATGAGAATGTCCTACAGCTGATGATTACATAACCACTCGCGTGGGATGGAAACCACGTGTCATGAGCCCACTTGCCTACATGATGGTGCTAGGGTATGACCGTGACAGACTTTAGGCACTCGAATTTCCTAAATCCTGCAACGACCGTCCAATTAAAAGCTGTCGGGCCCCCCATGATGCGTGCGTGACATCCACTACGTATGATTTGAGCCACCGGGAATAGTTGAATCGACGCCCACGATTGAAACTTTCTTGGGCCATGGTAATGTTTATATGTCATCTTACCCGTTCATCAAGTGACTCCCTGTGGTGTGGCCCACTTGAGTTTGGATCATCATTATTTCGGTGCACATGCCCTAAAAGACACAAATGATGGACGGATCGGATGTCTCACATACATCACGGTGGGCAAGATAGATCCCACAATCGTAGGACATTAACCTTCGGAAGTGAGAGAGGAGGGATTATACCATACTCTTGCGGACTATGGTAAATCATATAAATTGAGGTTGTGACCTACCACGAAAATCACAGGGACACTCCCAACTGTTTGATCGGCTACTTGAAAAAGGGGCCCTCGGGAATAAAATAAAATTTATTTAATGGTCCAATAATGCAGAAGACAAGGATCTATTGATTGGCTAAATATGATCGTTTGATTTGTCTTCTTTTGTTCATTTTACTCCTCCATATTGGGCCCACAATATGGACAGCATGGATTTTAATGAATTGAATTTCTGCCACGTGTAGGGTAGATGAATGCATTAATATTATACATCCTGGGTGGCCCAGTCCACTTGGGGCCGGGCTTGACAAAGCCTTGAGGGCCATCGAGGGACACATGCCTGATTTAAGACCCAATAACTGATTGGAATAGACCTGGGCTTGCATCTGCAGAAGGCCTGAAAAGGAGTACTGACCCAACACAGCTTACTCAACAATGGTGGGCTGAGTATTTGGAACAGTGGTCCATAAGGGCTGGGCACTGACAAGCACCAAAGCTCATGGGCTGGAGCTGGACGTGCTTTGGGGTGGACCGGCCAGGCATAACCCGTTTCCCACTCTACTTGGGTCCCAAATCCACACTAAGGATCCATAAAATAAGGATGATGGCCCTCGACATTCAGATGGTGATTCATTAGTTGAAAGGCACTTTGATATAAGTGGCAAGGCTAGCAATGGACCGTGTGCTATGCAAAATCAGTGTTTTTGACTAGGGCTGGCCAAACAAGTTCAAAATCCAAGCACGAACCAACCTCAGGGCTGCCCTTTGTTGGGCCTAATTGGTGGGCTGGAATTAATTTGGCCGGTAGATCACGGCCCGGCAATGCTCAGGACTCAGCTCCTCAAATCATGGGCTGGACCTGAAAATAAATCAGACCGGCCTAGCCTTATTCGAAGCCTAAATCACCCAAAAAAAAAAAAAAAATGATGATTGATCTCCTAGAGACCTAAAAATATTTAAGCAGATGACTGATCTCCTAGAGACCTAGAAATATTTAAGCAAATCAATGGTCCATCCAATTACTTAATTGACCACATATGGGAGATCTCAGGTGCAAGTCCTCCTATTACTGGTTACGATCCACCTAAACAAACGTGTAGGTTTGCCACTGAAAAATAACAAGCAATAGTAATGCAACAAAGGATTAGATGGTACTCCAGTCGGTTAATCAAAATAATAATAGCCATGGATTTTTCATCAACAAAATAATGATATAAAATTAAAATGATGTTGCAATGGCAGATCGGGCTATTATTAGCTGTTGGATCAACCCTAAGAATTATCCGTAAGAGTGCGTTTCAACATGGAGGTCACGGGTTCGAGTTCCCATGGGTTGTGTAAAATTTATATATAGAGAGAGAAGAATGCTCACTTGCACACCAGCTCTCACGAGAGAAAAAAAAAAGTGTTATATCAAAAAGGGCTACCTATAACCAATCAGAGGAGGGCCGATCACTCAAGCTGGCAATGAGATTAGTATGAAAGCATGAAAAAAAAAAAAAAAAAAAAAAAAAAAAAAAAAAAAAAAAAAAAAAAAACACAGAGAGTTAAGGCTGAGAAGAAAAGTGAGAATCCTCTATAAATGGTGAGCCAAACTCCTGTGAAAACTTGTGTTGATCTGGATACTCTTGAACATTGATTTTAATTAATCATTTGGTAGAAAGATAACCTTTAAGTATGAAGAGTTATGAAGTCACTAAGCACGCTAAGTCATGAGCATTTAATTTTCTTCTTTTTATCAATCAAATAGCTAAAACTCTGCTTAAACATCTACTTAAACCATTGGAAGATATTTGTTTTCAATCTCTTATTCTTTAAGGTCCTTGAATCTTACATTTACGTAACCTATATTAGTCTTCTGAGAGAGGTTTAAGGTTGAGATTTTGAATTATTTCCACGCATGTTTTGCTCGAGACTAGCAAAATATTGGTTAGGGAGTGTGTTGAGTGTTGAATTGTGCATATTTAGACCCCAATTCATCACACATTTACATTGATTAAACCATAACCTACTCATGTGTGTATTTGTTTTTGTAGGAAAGAGAGAAATACCTCATAATTTTCATGCTAATAGGACTTTTTTGAAGCACTTAAAAGATCAAAGGAGGAAGAGCCAAGAAGTGAAGGAAAAAAGTAAGGAATGAAGAAAAGAAGAAAAGAAAATTCATAAAGAAACAATCTTCCGGGACCGGTCAGACGACCGATTGCACGACCAGTCGTCCAAAGCTCAAGACCGGTTGGTGGAATTCCAAGATTGGTTGAATTATGAAGAATCTGAAGCTCAACATGCTGGACTGTTCTTGTCCATCCACGACCGATCAGTCACCATCCATGACCGATCATGCCCGTGAAGGACAAAAGTCCAGAATCTTTTATGTTCGTTGCTTTTGAGGCACAACCGATCGGCCAGGGGGCTAAGATCATCCGCTGCCTCCAAGTGCAAAAGAGTTAAGCAATTCGAAGTAGGTTGGCACTTTTTGCTATAAAAGGACACTTCCACTCTTTTTCAAAATCATCCTAGAAGAGACCTAGACGTGCTAAAGGTGGAAGAATTTGAAGTGGAGCTTCAACAACTCCAAGTTCTTCTAGTTTTCTTTCTAGTTTTATGCTTTCTTTTGTTTTCTAGTTCAATCATGCCTTTAGTTGGCTAGACAGCTAAGAGGTGAAGCGTGTTATGGGTAAAATACGAGCTAACTACAGGTCGGATATAAGATGACCCAAATTCGAATCGGAAGGATCCGACCTGACCTACGTCGAAAATTCTCCAACCTCGTCAGAGAGACAACCTAAATTATAAGATGACATCGGCCTTATCATCACAAATTCCGTAATTTTAGGCTTTGGCCAAGATAGTAGGAGAAAGATCCAGAGAGTCGTCAACTAGTACAAAAACGTCTCTGGTAACTGCAGAACGGCCCGAAGATCTTGGAGGTTCGAGATCTCCTCCACAGAGATTATGCTTTCTAATAGGAACATGATTCCGTAACCTAAGTCTATAAAAAGACACGTCATCTTCATTACTAAGGTACGAAAACTTTTACTTACAAAAGAAAAGAGGAAACTACTGATTTCAAAAGCTCCGACTAACTTAGGCATTTGAGGACTAAAGGCCGGTCCCCAACCCCCTCTTAACTATTGTTTGTCTTTGCAGATCTCAAATTGACGGATCAGAGTCCCTTTACATTCTCGAGGTCAATTATCGATCTCACCTCTCTCGTTGTTAAAATTTAGCAACAACACTAGATTTCATTTTTTTAGATTTAATGTTGAACATAACTTGATTTAAATTTGAATAAAATTCTAGTTCTAGTTCTTCTTTGGTCTATTGATGACTTCGGGCTCATTAAATGCTTAGAATCTCTAAATCTAGTTAACCTACTTGTTTTGCAAGGTCTAGAACTACATAATTCATTGATCTATCATAGACTTCGGGCATAGTAGATGGCTTTGAATTCTTTATGCCTAGAACTTGGTTTTTAATGTGGGAACTATTCTAAACTAAAGTTCTTATCTTTTGTATGAATCTGAGATGGATATTATGTCTATTGATATTGGTTTGATTGGAGTTCAAATCATAGTTCTAATCAAGTTTGGTGACAGGATTTGAGGAAGACCATGGTTGTGATCTTAACTTGTTGGATAAAGGATTGACCTATACAATTGAGTGCGCCCAATGCCTGGGCCTTATTGAGGAAGCATATCAATAAACAAGTATCTATTTTGGATATATTATGAAGATTTAACTGCTCTATATTCCAGCGGGATAGGATTGGATTTCGATTCCAATTGTGTAGTTGAGAGACCGAATTGAATTATGTATTGAGAATTACTATAAGTGGATCCTTAGCGCTCTAATATTTTTAGCTTTCTTGATTACACTTCTATTTATTGTTTTATCACAATTCAATCCATTACAAATTCCAAAATTAGTTCTTAAATTAGTCTCTATATTAAGTTATTTTAGAAGAATTTCGTTTACATTGGATAGTGATCCCTGAGGACTATCTCGGTCTCACCGAGTTATTACTAAATCGCAACCCTGCACTTGAGGTTAACGAACAATGATTAACGGTTAGATTTAGGGTATATTATGAATGAACGGGTGGTCTTATAGGTGTGAGTGGTGAGAGTGCACGTGTACATACGCATACATGAGACATATAATTACTAATTTTATAAGTCATGGTTAATACTAAACTAATCAATCACACATAACAACAACCCCACCTTGCACAGATTGATGGATGCATGGATGAATTGATGGATCTACACATGTATGCTTGGATAAATGCAAACATGTACATGAATGCATACCAAAATCCCAAGATATCATATAGTGTGTTAGTTTCAATTTAACAACTGTTATGACCTGGATAAATTTTGATCCATCAACCCATTCATGCATGCATGTATCAAACCAAACCACGCACATGTAAAAAATAGAAGAAATAATCATATAGCACATACATGGCACACACATGTGATACATGTGTGAAAATAGTAGAAAGAAATGAATAGGAAAAAAACTTAGAGAGGTCCAATAACCGATGCTATTTTAATTCTTAATTTATTAAGATTATGTTAGAACTCTACACACTTCACCAATCTGTACCATTTAAATCTCATCATACTCACTTTCATCAACTAGCCAATGTATCATCAATCTAAACCGTTCAAAGAGTTGAGTCCCTGACCTACTCCCAATATTTAGTCAAACCAATCAAAACCATTCAACGACAAATCATACCGTCTATACTATTGGGTTGGAATTTGCCATGTGGACTGCCCATCTAGAAATTTAAATCATTTATTATTGGAACCATCTAAGGATACATCTAAGGAACGGTATTCTAACTATATAGCTCGCTTATGTGCAAAATATTTTAGGTAGGAATAGAGGAGTTAGCGTCAGCCTTAACATGATATATGCTTATGTGGTCCAAAACTTTAGTGTTAGCATTGAATTTAGCATGGAATTCATTTTTTCTTTCTTCCTAAACACATGAAAGAAACTACAATTGAATTTAGCATTAAACAACACCATTTGTTGTAAGAGTTACTTGGTTTCGCATGTGAAGCACATGCATTAGAGAATTTATTGCATTAGACAAGTATAAAAAGGGGTTTAGACATAAGCTTTGGTATGAAGTGGAAAGCATAGGTCTAAACATAGTTAACTGCAAGTCCAACCTTAAATTTAAAATATATAAAGAGGAGAGAGAGAATAGTCAGTGTGTACATGGCACAGAGTTGCGTGTCAGGCAAGACTTGATTTTAGATACGGCTGCACACAATTCAATTTATGATCAATTTATCGATTGAATCGAATCGAACAAATCGAATCGAATCGAATCGTTCTCGAAGATCAATTCAATTCAATTTTTTAAAAAAGAAAAAATTTAATTCAATTCAATTTCAATTTTTAGTTCCGATCGATTGAATCGAATTGAAAATCGAATTGATCTGTATTGAATTGAATCGATTGATCAAATTGAATTGAATATATATATATATATATATTAATGGACGGTATGGATGAAATAGATACATCAAAGTAAGTTTTATCTATGCTGTCCATCTATTTTTACATCTAAATTTAAGGAATTTTTAAAAAATTAGTAAGATATATATCTCATATTACCACACCACAAAAAACAATGGAGATTGAACGTCCGCCATTAAATTCTTCCTATGGCCCATTGTAATGTTTATTTGCCATCCAACCTGTTGATAAGGTCACATAGACCTTGAGGAAGGGAAAAAACAAATATCAGCTTGATATCAAACTTCTAAGGCCTCAAAAAGTTTTCAATAACAATCGTCAATCCCCCACTGTTTTCTTGTGGTGTGGTCCACTTAGATGTCTTATTTTTTCGATAATGTCTTAGAATCATATGAAAAATGGATGAAGGGCCTAGATAAAACACATACACCATGGTGGGGCCCACAAAGCTTTGAAACCACCCTTCTGCATATCCGCGCCCACCCAAGTGTCCAAGATGAATCAGATTGCGTACTTAGTAACTCAATGCGCTTGGTGTACTGAGTAAACTCTGTGGGGCCTACGGCGATTTATTCATTTTATCCACTCCGTTCATCCACTTTAAAAGATAATTTTATGGCATGAGCCCAAAATTGAAGCGTATAGTGGCACACACCACATGAAACAGTGTGAATTGAACCTTTACCATTGAAAAATTATTGTGGGCCACAAAAGTTTTAAATCAAGCTGATATTTTTGTTTTTCATTCATACATGTCTACTTGATCTTACGAACAGGTTAGATGATAAATAAACGTCACTGTGGGCCCTAGGAAGGTTTTAACGGTGGAAATCATTATTCCCACTATTTCATGTGGCATGGTCCACCCAAGTTTCGGATACGCTTCAATTTTGGGCTCAATGGCTAAAATGAGCAGGCAAAACAAATGGACGGTGTGGTAAACCAAATGCATTCAAAGTAGGCCCAACTAAGTTTACTCAGTACAATAAAAGCGTATAATTTGAAGTTCGCCCGAGAGAAAATTAAGTGTGATGTTGGTAACAACTTAGTGGGTGTTACCCCTATCTTATGGTGCCTACCTTGATGTATTTTTTTGTATATCCATTACGTTCATATAATTTTACGTCTCATTTTAGGACATGATCCAAAATTATAAGAAGATCAAATCTCAGGTGGACCATACCAAGAGAAAGAGTGATAAATAACCATTAAAAATATTTTTCGAGCCTCAAAAGCTTTGGATCAATACGATCTTTCTAATTTTCATGTAAGGACTAGTTATTATGCATATGTTTTCAGAAGTATTTCTACTAATATTACTATTTGAAGTACAATAAAATCCAAGCTTACAAAACCTATAAGTTTTCAAACTGCAATGTGTGAAAAATTGAATCAAATTGAATCGAAAAACTCATCAATTCAATCTCAATTCAATTCCAAAAAAATTAGGTCAATTCAATTTCAATTCGAAATTTCAAAATTAAGATCAATTCAATTTCAATTTCAATTTTGAAAATTTAAGATCAATTCATTTTCAATTTCATCCAAAATCGAATTGATCGAATCGATGTGCAGCCCTAATTTTAGATATTGTGTATATCAAGTATACAAGTTGGGTGCATGCATATCGCATAAGGTTTCGTCCAACACTCTAGATCAGGTAGGTGATCTTACTTGGATTTAAAATTTTCTGATTTATTGAGTATCTTATTTGTTTAAATTATTGCATTAATTTCTGAATATTTAAAAAAATATTTAATTTCTGAAATTTTAGAATTAAGTAATTTAAGTTAACTTTATAAAATTTACACCAAATTTTTAAGTTAAATTCTAAATTTCATGATTAAATTGATTAATTAAATTTTTATTAAATTTAGATTTAATAAATTTTTAGAAAAAAATAATTTATTTGATTTAAATTGACGAACTTACATCTAGATTGATATCTAAACCAGATATTTATTTTAGAATTTAAGCAAGTTAACTATTAAATTATAATTTGATTTGTAATATAAAAATTTGAATTAATTAATGTAAATTAATAAATCATTTTTTAATTTAAAAATAATTAACCAATTTTGATAAATTAATTTAGGATCTAATTTTTCGGATATTTAAAAATTTACTTAAATTTTAGAATTCATTAGTTTAAAGTAGTTTACTACATAATAATTATTGATTAAATAAATTTAAAATTTGATTCAATGTTATACATGAAACCTTGAGTTTATTGATTTAATTTAATTGATAATTTTAAGTTGAAATCTTACTTAATTTTTTAATGGTAGAAATATAGATTTTATATCAATTAAGTTTAAATTTAAAATTTAAAATTTACCTATTAAATTTAGTTTGTGACTAAAACAAAAAAAAAAACTAAATATTTAAAATAAATAAATATTAAAATTTTCCTAAATCATATGATTTTTTTCCTAATAATTAATCTTCACATGTTTTTAAATTTAAAATTTAAAATTATTATTAATTAATATCATTGAAAAAATATTAGGTAATAGATCATAGCATGTGCATGTTTACTTTTATTGTAAATTAAGATGTGTATAGGAATACACTACCTTGAAAATGTATCTAAAGCTAGTAAGTAGGGCGATCGTGTTCCTTGGGTGAAAGACCCTAAAGCCAATAAGTAGGGCGATTGTGTCCCTTGGGTGAAAGACCCTGGAGCCAGCAAGTAAGGCGATCATGGCCCTTGGGTGAAAAACCCTAAAACTCATTGGATCCTATAGAGTCTCATTTGTGTACGGCGTATGAGTACAATTGTGTGTGCGAATATATATTAGGAGTACAACTGAAGTAATAGTATAACTAGCTAACGTACAAATGAGTCCCTCGTCACGAGGTACCGGTGCGTGGGCGTTAATGCAACGTGACCATCCACTTGGGTTTGGTGTTGTAAGAAATGATGGATATTGGTCATGATAATTCATCCAAAATATTGCATTTATAATATATTTACGATTCCAATACTTAAATTCATGTTCTTTTATTCTCCATATTTAAATTTTATTATCTCTCTTTTATAAGATTTTTTATACAATATGAACATTTTAAATTTTGAGTAAAAAATTATCCTACTGAAATGATTCTACTGGGCTATTATGCTTAGACTATTACAACCATCCTTAGGTGCAGAGCTGAAATATTACGAGCAAACGGGCCCCTACTACTAGGTTTTTTTTCCTTTTTAACAATTTAGATTTAATTTGAATTTTAATTTAGTTTTGATCTAGTCCGAGTTTTAAATTTTGATGTAAGAAAACTATCAAGAGAGTTAAAGTGGGTGAATATTATATTAATGAGAATTATTTTAGTAGTATTTTCCTTTTAGATTGTCTTAAATATTTATTAAATTCGATAAAATTATGTGGATTACAATAAAGATTGATCTATTAAAACTCACGAGCTCGGGATTCAGGTCTTGAATAATCCTATGCGGATACCCGAATTTCAGGGTGTAATAACAACAAAGCAACACGGTTAGCAAACAGCGATATCAAAGGCTCGGTAATCTTCCAAATGTTGTGGAAGATCCTGAGGCACCACAGGATAAGCTTGCCCAAGTCAAACTAATTGATGTGGAAGTAGGATCCTCCTCTAATGACAATGCTTCAATAGAAAGTGTCACAGAAGCTTTGCACAATGTGCAAGTTAGTTTGCAACAGATCTCCAAAATTGAAAGACCTCAAGTAAAAATTTCAATAGGTTAAAGGGGGTCCTCCTCGAGAGTTTGTCATTGCATGACAATTATCATAATGTTGAGAATCCACAATGGAAGGTACAAAGACCGGTTAATCCTCTTCCAAGGCTAAGCGAATTGAACATTAGGGTCACCTCATACAATCACAAGTGGTTATAAGGAGGAATGACTAAAATAGGCGAACTAGCGGACAATATGAGCAATATGACCCCCACAATGGTAATCCTAAGGGACAACATTATGTTGGTGTGATAATACTATAGGGGTAACCTCCATGCCTCTGTGCCACAACAATACTACTATGTAGGCACCAAACAGCTCAAGGGCAACCTCTCATGCTGTTAATGCCACATCAATATTATGTAGGGGCTGAAATGCTTGAGGGGTAACCTTTAATGCCAATGGCCCTGCATATTGTTAACCTTGTGGTTGAAAGACCACAAGTGGTCCCACAACCGCGACAATTAGGTCATGAGGACGTGATTAATATTATTTAAGAAGTAGCTAGTCAACCTCACGGATGAAGGGTCATCAAACTCATATATTGTAAACCATATTCTGAATGGGTCGATCGATACTTCAAGATCAAGATATCCAGACGGTACAAAGTCCTAAAGTTCACACTTTTTCTAAGGAGAAGGTGACACATCGACAACTAAGCACATTGGTCACTTCACATGCAATATAGAGAAGCATCAGCCAATGAATTTCTAAAACTAAGGCTCTTTGGAAACTCTTTAATATGAGGGGCCTTTACATAGTATATAAACCTACCACCAACTCAATACATTCGTGGTCAGAGATGGAAGAAAATTTTCATACACAGTTCTTCTAAATTGAGCCTAAAGGTTTCATGGCTGACCTCTTGCGACTTAGGTGACTTAGCATTATTATTCTTACTTTTTAAGTATTTGCTTTGTTGATAAATATTACAAGCTATCACCATGTAATAAAAAGTACATGTTTTCTAGGCAAAAGGGGCTTATCTAAATGACTAATCCTTTCCTACACAAATCTCTTGATTCTTTGCAAATTAGTGGCTGAGTAAATGGTCGATCTTCTCATCTCCGGTTTTAGTCAGTCTATTTCGGCGCTTAGAGTTATAAGGCATTCAGTTTGATTCAAGTCATGTTCGACTCTGGCATGCCTAACACACACGTACATGCATATATGATTGAATTTCAGCCAACCATTACATGTGGTCGTATGTACAAATTGAAGCCAAACAAGAGCATAACTAAAAAATTGCACTGATATGATAAAGTATCTATGAACGCTACTCATGAAGTGTTCATTGAACTTTTTTATTTATTTAGTTGCATAGTGGGGTGTGGTATTAACTCAAACATAAAATGCATTTGACTTTTGGAGTCATCACTAACAAATGAAAATAGAATCTGTATTTAGCTTGAAATCGTAAAATCACTTAAAGGTTGAGGAATCACAAGATTTCTCAACTCAAGTGACTCCTGTAGTTAATTTGTGATTGTAGATTTCAATTGAAAGGCTCAATGGCAAAAGATGAAAGGGTAAGGCACTATTTTCTACCTGCACAATGTGTGATCTCTATTTTTTAGGATTTTATAATTTTTAGAGAGATTTAATAGAATTTCGGCATTATATATCTAATCATGCCTCACATAACCCAAGAGAGGCTGAGCAAGCAAAAATAAAGAATTTTCTATCACTACTTTACCAAGTCAAGTGACTCCAAGAGGAAAAATAAAATAAAATATAGTCCTAGACTGATTTTATAGAGTTTGAGACTCGAAGTAGGCAAACAAAGTAAAAAATAAAAAAGATGAGGTTATTGTTGGTTGTGGACCTTTGGGGGCCCACTTGTGGGCAACCACTTGTGAATTGGGACCCATAGGAAGTTACCGCATCCTTTTCCTTCCGGGAATTTGATTTTCAAATTCCGAAGGTCGTTAGATGAGATAAGGATAAACCTTATCTCATCTCACCAACTTATCCATTTTATTCCTCGTATGAGTGTTATAAAAGGGAGAGCTCTCTTCCAATACAAAACACGAAAAAAGAAAACTATAAGTGATATACGGAGAGCAAAGAGAGGAATAGGCTTCGAGAGTTCATCTGGTCCATCCATCAGATATGAGCCATAGATCTGATCCGGGGACCATCTTCACCATAGGATCAGAGGGGTGATCAGACCCATTTGTTCCTGTAGCAAATAGGCAGATGGCTGGATTGCACCGTACATCCTCGGCTTTGCGAAAGTTCTCATCGTATAGACCGTCGGATCCTAGAGGCCCACACTTCCGCAATTTCTAACAGTGGTATTAGAGAATTGAACGGCGGATCTTCGATTTAAAGAGGAAATAATCGCAATCGAGGTAAGTGGCCTTAATCTGAGGATTATAAATTAAAATTAATTTTATTTTAATAAATACAAACGATCATCAAATAATCACCACCATTAAATATTCCTTTTATTTATTGCATTTATTCTAATTTTTTTTATCTCTGAGGTATGGAGATTAAAAATTTTAGAATAAGAAAAATAATTAAAATAAATAATTGTAGTTTTAAAAAGGTGAGAGAATGGAAGCTAGACCAAAAAAATTTTGGGTCTAAAGAGAGAATTTTTAAATGAGAGGAATGACCCTATCCAAATCACCACCGGTTGGAATGGGTTTATCTCTCCTTTTTCATTAAACCTAGTTGGATCACAAGCTGGCTAAATGACCACCACTAGCAATTGTGCCAAGATCAACATCTTGGCTAGTTGTGCCAAGACTCGACCCAATAGAACTCGACCCAACAGAACTCGGCCAAACTACCCACCAGCAGCGGCAGCCATGGCTGCCGCCACCGCCGGCAACAGCTGCAGCCGCTGCAACCATGGCCGCCACCGCCGCCTACAGTAGCAGCAACCGCCCATTCCCTCCTCTTTTTCCACCTCTCGCTCTCTCTCACTCTCCCGTTTTCCCAGCCCCGCCGCTCGCCCGCCACTGCCGCAGCAGCAGCAGCAGCGCTGGCCATTGACCACACCGACGCCAGCGGCAGCCCCCAGCAGCGTCAACCCTTTTTTTTTTCTCTATCTCCCTTCATTAGAAAAAGTGGACCTCATCGCCCACCATGGGAAACAATGACAGTAGCGGCACTCTCGACCGCCGTCGCTAGCAGCAGCGGCGGCAGCGGCAACCATCGCTTCCGCCAGCAGCAGCAGTTGCAACTGCAACCCCACCATATACCCTTTTCATTTTGCCATAATAGTAGATTTGGGAATAGGTTTTCTGTTGAAACCCTAATCACAAAGATTTTGATGAAGAAGAAAGGGGAGATGGGCCTTTATGGGCCTGGGTTGGAGCTTAGAAATGAGCCTTTTATGGACTGGCTTGGCAATGGGCCTTATGGGCCTGGTTTGAAAATTGATAATGAGCATTTCCTTATGGGCCATGGCTTGAGAAAATTGGGCCAAAGATATGGGCCCATATAATGGCTTAGAGTTGATTATAGTTTTGATTATTAATAAGTGCTAACTCAAGCCACTAATCACTAATGGGCCCAAATTTGAGTTGAAAACCATCGAATATTATCATAACTTTTTTTTATAATACCAACAATATCCATTATTTGGGACAAAATTAAGGGACCATTATGAGCTATTCACATGTGATTGAACAATCCATATGGATCCCAATATTATAAGCACAAATAGAAATGGGCCGGTCTAAGAAGCCCAAATCACTTAATATCAAGATTAAGTGAATCTTGTATAAGGGCCTTTAATCGGCCATTTATGGACTGATTTAGACCAAGTAAAGGGAAGTGACTTAGGGTTTTTGGGCAAGATCTAACCGATGGTAATGGTCCAGATCTAAAATTACCATGATGATCGATGTATGTATTAAAATGAAAGCATATAAAAGAAATTTTGGATTTTATAAATAGTGAATAATTATTCTGTCTCCACATATCTCATGATTATTTAATGTACATGTGCGTGCATTAATACATATATGTGTGCATATGTATGGGATTTTTTCATTATAACCATACGATCACTATTGATCATGGGTCTACCAGTGAACGGAACCATTATCAACCATGATGATCAACATTGATGAGAGGATCCATCATCAATGGTGAACATTAATGGTAATGATTGGATCCATCATGAATGGACACAATCAATGTGGTGATTGAATTTTTTTTTAATAATAGAACTTCTTATATATGTTCAATGGTCTTGATAGTTTTCTTTAATCTAATGATTTATTCTTTTTGGCTTTAATCTTCATATGATTAAAATTAAGCCCTACTTTCATTAGAATATACAACTCTTATTCTAAGGTTGTGCATAACCTAAGTGGGAGTTTAATTCCTTCCCTAAATGATGCATAAACCCATAATGGTGGGTTATAGGTTATACAAATAGATAGTCGTAAAAGCATCAATTTCATTTTATTTAGAGAACTTGATTGATCTGCACTGCCCATACAGGTATGTAGGCTTTCAGATCCCTTATAAGATGGATTGCATACTTTTATAAACTTGAAAGTTTGTATAACCAAAAGAAATTCTGATGATTAGTGTCAATACTTTAGATCATAGCTAAATAATGATACATGATGCGATGTAGAGATGGCCTCTAAAGCATTGATTGCTGATCAACTCAAAGGACAACATTTTAACGGCAACAACTATGAAGACTGGTCCCGCGCAGTGCGAAGCCTTCTAGACGAAGATGACATTTTGCACACTCTGGATGGGGTTCAAGAGGAACCCATATTGGCTGAAAATGAAAATCTAGGTGAACATAGGGTCGCGATGAATCGCTACAATAAGTGGCATAAATAAAATTGATCCGCCCGTAATGTTTTGATTAGCACAATGCACAAAGAACTCATACCCACGTATGAAGTGCATAAAACCACTAAGGGGATCTGGGATGAACTGGCTAATGTTTATAAACAGAAGTCAGATGCAAAGGTTCGGGCTATGAAATTAGAGTTTCAAGAATATAGGATGATAGTAGGTTGCCCCATCAAGGATCATATCCGTAAGATGGAGCAGATGATAGGCGCCCTGAGGAATGTAAGGTGCAAACTAACTAAAAATCAAAAGATTATAGCAATGCACCGTTCCTTACCTGAATCTTGGGCCCAAATCAAAATGATTATGAACCATACTGATTCAATCACAACGTTCAGAGACTTTCGTGGCCATCTGGTACGAGAGGTTGAAATGAATGCAATTAGCCAGGTTCGGCCAAAGCCTTTGCAGCAGAAACCCACAAGCGGAAAACTAACAAGAAAAAGTTCAAAGCTCGCAAGAAGGCGAAGAAAAACAATCAGGAATAGAAGACCGCAACACCTCCTCCAAATCCCAAGAAGGGGAAAGGAAAGAGGAAACCCAAAAAGACAAACATAACCTGTTTTGTCTGCAGAAATCCAGGCCATTATGGCCGTTAGTGCGCCCATAAAAAAACGACAATTCCTCTGTCACAAGACACTTTGTTTGTAGGTGTTTGTTCTGAGGTCCTTTCCGTTAATATCCTATCTAACGAGTGGATTTTGAATTCAGGCGCAACAAAGCACATGACACGAGATCGTCGAGGACTCGAGGAATTTCGACCCGTAGCCATAGGAGCTACCGGGTGTACATGGGGAATAACGCTGCTGAAGACGTGCTAGGGATTGGTGTATATCATCTCCGTACGCGCGTAGGGCACACAATAACCCTCCGTGATACTCTTTATGCACCGGGCATGCGCCAGAATTTAATTTCTGTTTCTAGGTTGTTAGTTAATGGTTTTAACATTTGTTTTTCCGGGACAAGAGTTTCTTTAAGACTCAATAACCTCATCTTTGCATAGGGAAACTTAATTTCAGATTTATTTATTCTAGATGTAGATAATGATAATGCACATCTTGCTTTGTCTATTACGTCGAATGAACATGTAGTATTTGAATCTTTAAAATGGCACGCGATGTTAGGTTACATTGGAAAGGACCGTATGACAAGACTGGCAAGATCTGGTTTGTTAGGTTCATTATCCAAAGTTGATTTGTCATTTTGTGAACATTGTGTGTCTTGTAAGACTTCTAAGAAACCATTCCCTAAAGCGACTAGGTCAAAGGGTTTACTAGAGATAATTCATATGGATATCTGTGGACCTTTAAATGTACGTGCTATAAATAGATGTCAATACTTCGTCACATTTATTGACGATTACTCGCGCTATGGATATATATATCTCATCTCACATAAATCTGAGGCTTTTGATTGTTTTCTTAAATTCAAAGCTGAAGTAGAAAATTAGCTTGATAAAATGATTAAAATTCTTAGATCTGATAGAGGTGGCAAGTATACATCTGAAACGTTTAAATCATTCTGTGCAAACATTGGCATCATCAGGCAATACACTATGGCATATACTCCACGGCAAAATGGAGTTATAGAGAGAAGGAACAGGACACTATTGGACATGGTTAGGTCGATGATGGCACATGCCAATCTCTCTACCACATTCTGGGGAGACGCGCTTCTTATAGCCGTTTACGTCCTAAATAGAGTCCCAACTAAATTCGTTCATAAGACCCCATATGAGATGTGGACTGAGAGGATTCCTTCTCTAGCCGACCTACGTCCTTGGGGATCTTTAGCATATGTTTTATTGCCTGCTTAGCATAGAAGTAAACTTAAAAGTAAAACTATTGAGTGCGTATTCATTAGGTACCCAATGCACTCAAAGGGATACGTTCTAGTTTATGAGGATCGTGGAGGATGGACTGAGATTGAATCTCGGGACGTCACCTTCGTCGAAGACAAATACCCCAGCTGAAAGAAACAAAAGGTTTTGACAGAACTTTTTGTAATTTTCGATGTATCTCAGGAGAGTGGGAGTTCTGCTTTCGAAAATGGAGATACTCCTATTGTTAATCAGGATAGTGGGAGTACATCTCAGCAGGCTCCTGAGTTACGTCGAAGTGAAAGAAGTTTGATTCTTATAAGATATTTCGATATCGATGGTCAATCTTTCTCTTGTGTTGCGGTTGGCGATAATGAACCTGATTCTTATCAGGATGCGTTGTTATCTTCGAATTCGGCTGACTAGGTAACTGTCATGGACGAGGAGATAGCCTCTATAGAGAAGAACAAAGTTTGGAAACTTGTAGATCTGCCTTCCAATCGTAAAGCAATTGGTAACAAGTGGGTACTTAAGATCAAAAGAAAGGCAGATGGTACAGTGGACAAGTACAAAGCAAGATTAATTGCAAAAGGTTTTACACAAAAAGAAGGTGTTGATTATGAGGAAATTTTTTCACCTGTTGCAAAATTTTCCTCAATCCATATGATCTTGTCCAATATCGCAAGTTTAGACTTAGAGTTATATCAAATGGATGTAAAGACCGCTTTCTTAAATGGTGATTTGGATGAAGATATATACATGCAACAACCCATAGGTTATGTGGACAAAAAGTATCCAAAGAAAGTCTGCAAATTATTACGATCTATTTATGGATTGAAGCAATCTTCAAGGCAGTGGTATATGAGGTTCCACTTAGCCATCACCACTTTCGGGTTCACGATGAGTGAAGAAGATCATTGTGTATACGTGAAACGGTCTGGAAGATCATTTCTGATACTATCTCTATATGTAAACGATATCCTATTAGCTGGTAATGACATGCAACTGATGATGTTGTCTAAAGATTGGTTTTTCTCGAACTTTGAGATGAAAGATCTTGGTGAAGCCAACTTTATTCTAGGGGTTAAAATCATCAGGAACCGTTCTAGGAGATTCTTAGGCTTGTCACAAGCCACTTACATACAGAAGATCTTAGAGCGGTTTAGGATGGAAAATTCAAAAGCTGTTGAAACCCCTGTGGATAAAGCTATCAAGTTAGATAGGAAATCGTGTCCCCAGACAGAAGCTGAGAAATCGGCAATGTCCTCAGTACCTTATGCGAGCGCAGTAGGCAGCTTAATGTATGTTATGCTTTGCACCAGACCGGATATTAGCTATGCAGTTGGCATAGACAGCCGTTACCAGAGTAACCCGGGACAGTCTCATTGGCAAGCCGTGAAATGTATATCCCGCTATCTCAGAGGAACCAAGGACTTGATGCTGTGCTATGAAGGCGCGAGTCTCGAGTTCAAAGGATATTCAGATGCTGCTTGGGGTAATGACGCCGACGAGGAAAGGTCTACTTCAGGATATGTCTTCTTGCTCGGAGGGGGAGCTATCTCTTGGTCGAGCAAGAAACAGACATCCACAGCACTTTCATCTATGGAGGCCGAATACATTGCATGTTGTGTTGCAGTTCAAGAGTGTGTATGGGTTCGTAGATTCCTACAAGGATTGGGTATTGTTCCAGGCATACATGAGCCTATATCGTTGAAGATAAACAACACCTCGGCCATTGACTTGGCAAAGGATCCCAAACACCACCAGAAATCGAAGCACATTGAGATAAAGTATGATTACGTTCGTGATCAAGTGAAAGAAAAGAAGGTTATCCTCAGCTACATTCCTACCAAGGAAATGATGGCTGATCCCATGACGAAACCTATAGCTAGAGATCTATTTCAGGTTCACGTCAGGCAGATGGGATTGAGGAAAGCTTGATTGACATACTTGTATCATGTATCTTTGATCTGTCATGAATAATAAATTCTCTTTTATACAGTATTGAGCGCTTGTTAAACTAGGTATGTAGATCATCAGCTTTTTCTTTGAGATCAAGTAGGATTTCAACTTTTATCGGCAAGCCGGTCACCCACTCGCACGGGATGACTAACCCTAAATGTACAAGAAAGGTACACTTGGGGTGACGTTTATACATTGAGGTATGAACCACCCTTTATTGAAAATAATAAAGGATAAGGATGCAAATGATTTGTATCCGCCTTCAGTCCTAAAAGATTGAAGATGAGACTGATAAAGTCGAATAACATAACCGCACCATTGCTATTCATGCGAATGTTATGGCCTAAATCTCAGCCAAGTCATGAGGTTATGAGATGAATCATACCTCATGTGAGATGACTTGCGTATTGTAGACCTGACAAATACCTAGTATTGTCCACTTTACGGCATGGATTATAGCCACGTGCTTGGACCTATTACCTACAGATTGCTTTGATTCGATCTAATCATTACAACGTGCGAGTAGCCAGTCCCGTAGGTGACTTTTTGTGTCCTCAGCTACCCTCATCTTGTGTACAGGAGGATGAGATTGAGTGTCGCTACTTTAGTATACGATGATGAAAGGCCCTTGATTGGTCAGACTCGATTATGCTAGGAAAGCGGCTTGATCAATTCCAAATTACACATCTGCGTGGGGAAGATCCCGTAACAGCTACGCCAAGTTTCTAGAACTATAAATACGCACTTGAAGACTTATCCGCCGACAGTATCGAGTTTTCTTAGACTTTTACAAACGATATTCTCTTTCAAAATATATAGGTATATATATATTACTTTAAAAAGAATTTAAATTGATGTTTGTAGAAAATCAAGTTTTTTTTTCAGAAAAACTCGATAAGTTGGATAAGTACGTATGTTGGCCGAAATCTCCAGATTGGGAGTTAACTCTACCTGGTGTAGTCATGCGGACTAGGACAGGCAATGCAAAGCTTGGGTTATTGAGTGTTAGTTAAGTGGTCTCTTAGTACTCAAACACCTGTGAGAAGATAACGATGTTCCAGCTGGTCCCACGTTTCTAATTCTTTTGATCGTGATTCTTTGGTTTTGATTGTTATGTGATGGGCTAGATGAACTCTCATGATGTGCCTACCCCACAATGTGATTGAGTGAGAGATGTTGGTTGTGGACCTTTAGGGGCCCACTTGTGGGCAACCACTTGTGGATTGGGACTGATAGGAAGTTGATTGGGAACCATAAGAAGTTACCGCATCATTTTCCTTCCGAAAATTTGATTTTCAAATTTCGGAGGTGGTTAGATGAGATTGGGAACCATAAGAAGTTACCTTATCTCATCTCACCATCTTATCCCTTTTATCCCTCGTATGAGTGTTATAAAAGGGAGAGCTCTCTTCCGATACAAAATACGAAAAAAGAAAACTATAAGTGATATACGGAGAGAAAGAGAGGAATAAGCTTCGAGAGTTCATCTGGTCCATTCATCAAATCTGAGCCATAGATTTGATCCAAGGACCATCTTCACCGTAGGATCAGAGGGGTGATCAGACCCATTTGTTCCTGTAGCAAATAAGCGGACAGCTGGATCGCATCGTACATTCTCGGCTTTGCGACCGTCGGATCCCGGAGGCCTACACTTCCGCAATTTCTAACAGTTATAAAATAAAGAAAGTAAGAAATATTAGCTAGTGTTGTAGATATACTGAGAATGTGTGGAGTAGAATACAATCTGAGTTTGATTGAGATGTTAGAAATAAAAGGGGAAACCAGACAGCCTTTTATTACAAAGGGATTGTTAGATATCCTCAATTCCAAACCTACTCTTATCTTTGCTGACTTCTTTGTTGGATTATTTTTTCAAGGTTGGCTTCCTGATTCAGGTCACACCTCGCTATTATTTAGGACCTCTTGAATCGAGTCACACCTCGCTATTAGTTAGGAATTATCAAACTTCCAGGAGAACCAAAGCTTTCCCAAAACTCTCTCTCTCTCTCTCTCTCTCTCTCTCTCTCCCCCCTCAACTCTAGAGCCCCTAGAATGGCAATTTCTACATTGAATTTATAGACTCTATCGATGGCCCCATGCATCCTTGCTTTGAGATCTCAGTATCTGAAGAGTTAGACAATATCTTTGTTAGGTATTAAGCATGCTAGGTAGATCGTCGTCTTGCAAAGAACTGGTGGTCCTTTTTTTCATTTTCTAGTGCGTGTTCTACCATGTCCAAGGAGTATTCAATGTCCTGGAGTGGTGGGTATTATATATTCTGATCTTTGTCTACAATCATTTAGGATCATCCAATCAGACCCGTTAGATGTCTTCGGAAGGTGTCATGGTTTCTTTCAGCTTATCCTATTTGGATTTTCGGCCCTTCTCAGGTTTATCAAAATTATGGGAGAGATGCACAGTCAGGGTTCTTAAAGCATATGGATTGTCGACTGAGATACGATTTGTCAGGCTCTAAAACTCACAATCAGGTCCATCGGTTGTTCTCATGGCATATCGAGAGTCATACCCATTTCATCAATTTAGATTTTCAATGGTTCTTGAGTTTCCTAAGGATGGTTTTATCGAAGTCCAGTTGAAGTATGAAGAGACTATTATTCTTATTTTGGGTGGGGTGTCTACAGTATTTAATAAAATATACTCTTTCCAAAATTAAAGAAATCAAATTTCTCCATTAAGAGAAATCTCTAATTAAGATAAATCAAATCTGCTATCAAAAGAAATCAAATCTCGATGTAATATTTGTTTTCCTTTATATAATTGTACTATTCCCTTGTAAATTTATAATAGATGAACATCACCTAATCACATTTTGAAGTCTAGATATGTTGTTTTTAATGAACATATTTTTCCTTATACCAATCCTACTACTCTATATAGTGACACACAAATTCAGATAGCTCTCTACTCTTGCTGATGGAAGTTGGTCTAGATAATGATAATACCTCCTTTGCATGGCCTACCCCATCACCATCTCATACAACCCCAGTTCTCATCGCTGATTCAGCAGCCGACTCCACTACGGGAGCCAATTCTGCTCTTGACACCACAGTTATTCTAGACACATCTCTATTCGGTTCATCTGACACTAGACCTGAACCGCTTGGTCAAACATATGCACAGATCAATGTAATGTGGTCCCTCCATCTCGACATCACGTACATGACTACCAGGACACAAGATGGAACTCGCAAGCCTCGAATTCTCTTGTCTTTGAACGTAGATTCCTCCATTCCACTTGAACATCACTCTATTCATGGTGTTCTCCCTCATCCAGGACGGAAGAAAGCAATGTATGACGAACTTGAAGCACTTCATCGTAACGTAACTCTACCTGGGATTTTGTTTCTCAGTCTTCAAGTATGAATGTAGATGGTGATAAGTGGGTATTCAAAACAAAATTACATCCTGATGGATCTGATGGATCTTTTGAATGACGTCCAAAAGCTTGACTTGTCACTAAAGGATTTAATAGGTTAAAGGCCTTAATTTCTCTGAAACTTTTAGCTCAATTATTAAGCCTACTACTATTCGTACTATTCTCACTCTGGCAACGAACGTGGTTTGACAAGTTCAGTATCTTCTTATTATCCTTGGGCTTCTCTAACATAGATGATAGCTCTCTTTTCATTTGGTGTTGTTCCTATGGTATTATTATTCTTCTACTATAAGTCGATGATATTATAGTCATTGATGATCATTCTAAATTTTTAGACAACAATTTACAATGAAAGACCTGGGCATCTTACGATACTTTCTTGGAGTTAAAATGACCCGGTTTTCTAATGGCATATTCTTATCTAAATCCAAGTATGCCCATGATCTTATTGATCGTGTGCAGATGAGTGGTTGTAAGAGCATTTCTACACCGATAGCCCTTTGACAACATACTTCAGTGGATCCCTCTTTATTTCTCAATTCATCATGCTATCGAAGTATTGTTGGCACTCTCCAATACATTACTGTGACTATAGGCCGACCTATCCTATAGTGTCAACACTGTTTGTCAAAGCATACAAAGGCCCACCATGGAAGACTAACAAGCTATTAAGCGTATTTTATATCACCTTAATGGTACTTTGGATTATGATGTCCATGTTCACTCAAATAGTTCATTGGATCTCTATGGTTTTTCTTATGTCGACTGGGTTGGGTGCCGAGCAACATGTCTATCTACTACAGGTTTTTGCATCTTTCTTCGCTCCAATTGTATTTCATGAAATGCTAAGAAGTAACCCACGGTCTCTCAATCCAGTGCCAAGGCTAAATATATATAAATTAATGGCTTTCACTGCTGCAGAAATATCTTGGCTCACCTTTATTCTATGAGATGTAGGTGTTTTTCTTCATTGGCCGCCCATTCTATTTTGTGATAACATTAGTGCTCTACATAAGATGGTGAATTCTGTTTTTCATGCTCGCACAAAACAAATCAAATTGGACTATAATTTTGTGTGTGAAGGTAGCATTGGGGATTTTGGTCACTCAGTCCAAGCATCAACTGGCAGATATCTTCACGAAGCCTCTACCATGAACTACTCATCATTCCTTATGCTTCAAACTTGGCCTCCAATCTGCTCGTCTGCCATATTTGTAAGGGAGTGATAAAATATAATCTTTACAAAATTAAAGAAATCAAATCTCTCCATTAAGAGAAATCTATAATCAAGAGAAATCAAATATGCAATCAAGAGAAATCCAATCTCCAATTAAAAGAAATCAAATCTCTTTGTAGTATTTCTTTCCTTTATATCATTGTACTATTCTCATGTATGTTTAGGATAGAAATACCTCCTAATCACGTTTTGAGGGAGATTTCTCAAAAACTCTATTGTTTTTAATATAGCCCCACTCTTCAGATAATTGTGGCCTCCAAAGTTTGGATACATTTCATCCTATGTGGAGCCCAATAGATAAAAGGTCCAAAGCCCGCCCATGTACCACCTGCACAGATGTAGATACTTGATAGCACTGTCTACATAGGCTTATACAGTTGGATAGTTTCACTATCAAACACTGGATATCCATTGCCATCGCAATTGTAACTATGGTAAATAATCATCTGCAAGTAATCAATCCAAACAGCTCCATGTATGGCTGCCAATGGGCCAGGTTAAGGCTGGGCCAACATCTGCCCATACCTGGCCTGAAAAGTAAAACCTAGGCCTGAGTCTAGCCCAGGGCCATGATGGACCACAACAAACAGGCTGGTGCCCAGCCCATGATGATTATGCATGAGCGTGGTCTGAATCCAGCCCGAGCCCAAGCCCAGCCACCCTCTCTTGTGCAAGATCTAGGCTACTCATCATGTGTGCCCATCATAAATGATATTGACAAAGATTGAGGCAGGTATGGTTCAGCAGAGATGACAGGCTCTTAGATGCAGTCCAGGCCCATCCCAATTAATAGCAGCTTAAATTTTAGGCCCGGGTATGGCCTTTGGGTTTACAATTTCAGCCCAAGCCCAGCTCGAGGCTGGCAAAGCCTGGCAGGGCAGCCCGGCCCCTTGATAGCTTTAGGGCTATGACAGTCACCAAATAGACAGTTAGATAAGATAATATTGATAGCTCTTGGCAGAAAATATAGTAATCAAGATGTGTAGACAACTGAGTTTCTTTCATTTTTACTTAGAAAGCTTCTTCTTCTGAATTTTTCTTAAGATTCCCCTATTGTATTTCTATACTGTAATTATCATTTTACGGACTTTTTCTTAAGACTCCTGTAATGTATTTCTCTGCTGTAATCATTATTTTACAGACTAGTTTTACCTCCTTTGAAAACTCATTACTCCCTCAATTTATTCATGAAAGTTTCCAGAGGATTACACTGGATAGGTATCACGCATGGGCTTCAATCCAAACCACCAATTGCAGGGCCCTGCTGAGGATGGGACCCTACCCAAATATCATAATGGGCAGATGATCCCAACCATCATTTTAGAGGTCATCAGACAGTTTGAAAGAAAAGAGTCACTGGTTCAATCTGACGGTTGGGATTAGTCTAATTGATGTGAAATTCTGGGTTACACTCCATCCATATTGAGGCTCTCCTCGAGTGGAGCCACTGCCCAGCGAACGCAGGTTCAGCTAGGCCAGTTAAAACACAAACTTCGGTGAGGTTGTGACCGTGTGCCCCACTTTGATGTATGTCTTGTATATGCACGCCGTTTTGTTAGCTTATTTTAGGGAATGAGCCCACAAATGAAGCATATACAAATCTCAGGTGGACCACACCACAGGAACTGTAGTGATTGAACACCCACCATTAAAAACTTCCTAGGGCCCACCGTCCATGTTCATTTGCCTTCCACCCCGTTGATAAGGTCACAATGACCTCGATGAAGGGAAAAACTCATGGCCCACAAATATCAGCTTGATCCAAAACTCTTATGGCCCACAGGCATTCAATCACCACTGTTTGCTGTGGTGTGGTCCACCTGAGAATTGGATCTGCTTCATTTTTAGTCCTATGCCCTAAAATGAGTTGGCAAAACAGATGGACAACGTGCACATACAACATATACATCAACGTGGGGTGAACCTTCATGGCCTCACCTCAGGCGTGCTTCCCCGGCCTCACCAAATCAGTGTTCCTCTGCCAGACCACAGTGCCGTTCCTCATTTCCGCCAGTCTCAATACACGATACCACAGCATAGCATTAGGCAGAGCAAATGGGGTTCATGCCAGCAGCCGGTGTCCACAAAAGCCACATTCTGCTTAGTAAGGTGACCTCACAAACGTCCCATGATGGTGTTGAGAAAGAAACAGGAGTTCCCACAAATAAAAGAACCAGAAACTAGAACAGGTCCAAGCAATTAGAATTCAGAAACATAAACAGCGAGAATGGCATCAATTACCAAATAAATATTACATTGTATGGACCAGTTTGAAATGTAGTGGTACAAATTCAAGATTCGAATCGAACCCACTTGAGGAAACCGAAGAGCCAGCAGAAGTACAGAACAGCTTAAGGCACCCAAGCTCAAAACCCACTTAAAAGCTCAGTCAGCTCTCAATAAATGAACCGGCTTCCTTGCACTTTATGCAGGAAAGCTCATATACGAGAGTGCATGTTGATTGGCGACAATTCAGTGAGTAAAATGACTACCACACCTCCCTCTGCCTTCTCCACTGACAACTAAGAAACAGCTCAATATATCTTCCTATTCGATCAACACCCCTATCCTCCTTGCAAAGTCATCCCCGTCCTCATCATCGAAGCATTCATCTTCTGGGTCGTCTGCATTTTCATCTTCCATTTTGCTGTCCCCGCCCTCATCCAGCTCATATTCATACTCCCCGTCTCTCTGATCATATATTTCGAGCTCTTGATCTTCCATCGTTTCAAGCTTCATACCGTCTTCAATGTTCACAGTATCCTCCTTTTGAGGTGGAGATTGGTCACCTTGAACCAATTCATCACCTTCTTTAGCTATCAAACCTTCCTCATATTCTTCTTGTTGCTCTGAAATTCCAACTATGTTGGCAGTAACCCCAGCCGGCTCTTCATGGCTGCTTGAATCATGGTTGGCTTCTATTGTGGGCTCTACGGATGCAAGAGTCTGTGTTTCTGTAACTGTTGTATCTGAGACATGTTCTCTCTTATTGCTTTCTTCATCAATAGAAACTGGACCATTCCCAGACTTCCCCTCTCTCTTTCTCTTCAGAATCACGCTCAGAGGCTTGGGGCCCTCAAAGGCTAGAGAACCTTCAGGCTCTTGATGAACCACAACTTTCCCCAACTTCATGTTTTTCTGCTCCCCGAAAACAATTCGATTTTTAAATACAGACGCATTTCCGCTCTTGATCAATATTCCCTCGCTGTTATCAGAAACCTTCACACCTTTCAGCTGTGCCCGACTTTTTGGAGCTGCAAATTTTAAATTTTCAGGTTCATGTCTTTTCATCTGCCAGCTCCTAACGTTTCTCATCTCTGCAGTAAAGTCCTCCTGTGTCCGTCTTACTCCGTCATGGTGCCTTCCCTGGTAGGAAATCAGCCCGCCTGGTGACGATGATCTGACTCGGTGACTTCTCCTGTCCATTTCTCTATCAGAACACAAATCTTTCTCTGGTGAAGATCTTTCTGGAAGCATAATTCTACCTTGCAGACGATTGCTAATGGAGCTCTCGAGAGGATGCCGGTGGTCTGTGCGAGAACGACCCCGATGTCCTTGTTCCTCAGTGTAGCGATCATCCCTCCAATAGAACTCAGCACGGCGATCAGAACTAGTAGCTGACCTTGACCCATTAACCCTTCTTCTCTTTGATAGCTGGTAACGCAGGTCCAACCCATTGATTAGATCAGGGCTTCCCTCCACACGAGACCCCCTTTCCAGTAGAGACGGCCTCTCCAAAATCCTCTCAGAAGATCCCCTCCTTTCCAGTAGAGATGGCCTCTCCAAAATCCTCTCAGAAGAACCCCTTTCCAGTAGAGATGGCCTCTCCAAAATCCTCTCAGAAGAACCTCTTTCCAGTAGAGATGGCCTCCCCAAAATCCTCTCAGAAGAATCCCTCCGATGTTCCCAACCAGACTGATCTTGCACCCGTCTGTACCTGTTATGGTCACCAAAATCATCATATGGTACCCGATCCCGAGAACCATGTTTGAATGCAGAATCATGGTCGAATTTATTCACAGAGTTCAGACACTTTCCACTTTGACCTGAGTTTTTTCGCAAGTCATTCTCATGACAGAAGTAATCGGAATCATCAACCTCATCTTCCACGAGAACATCGAAACCGGGAGAAGACTCCCCGAAGAACTCACCAGCCTCCCTACCATTCAGGAACTGCTCTGATGGCCGCTGAGCCTGCTGACTAGGAGGCCTAACAATATTTGCACTGACAACTGGAGCAATTGCTGGTTTAAATCTAGGAAACCCATCAACCAACAGGGTGGGTGGCAGATTTTTCTTAATTGTTACTCCATTATTCAGTGGAGTTTCAGCTTTAGTGGCAGTTTCTGCTGTCAGCGGAGTTTCAACTGGCTTTGCAATATGTACTTGAGGAATCTTCTGTTGGGTGGTACACTTTTTGATGGCCCCAACAACTTGCTGAAGAGCCTGGGGAGGTTCAGTAACAGAGGCAGAAACCTTCGGCACCTGCTGTAGGGCTGAATTATTGATTGGCTGCGATCCATGCATGAAAGGGCATCTATCACCCTTTAAGCAAACCCCCTTCTGAAAATAAAAGCAAGGAACACCCTGTTTGTTGGAGTTATAAGCACCGGCAGTGTGTGTAGCAGGCATTTGCATTGGTGCAGCAGCTTGAGAGGCAGGCAAAGATGATCCCGCAGAAGCCGTCCCCGGAGTTCCAATCAATCCATCGAGCGGCTGAAAACGAAACAATGAAATTAAAATCAAGATGGAAAACATTTGGTGTGTGGCAGTGCTCTTAGATTCAGATATAATTGAAAGAGCATGCTAGCAGGCACATGCATTTGAATGTGCAATGCAACTTTAGTAGCAAAATGCACTTCCAAAACATGGGCAACACATACTCTACCCATGCAAGCATGCGCATCACCGATTCATGCACTTCTAGCATGCACACATGGAGAAGATTTAACAATAAGAAAAAGAGTTAGTTTTTATCAATTGCACAGGCAATACGACACATGAAACAGGAACAACTACCATGATAACCGGGAGAGCAAGACAATGGAAGAGAGACTCACCAGATGCCGGAACGAACATTTTGGATTCATGCAGTTACCATTTAACCAGTACCAGCAGTCCCTAGGGTTAACCCTAGCACCTTCACTGTGGCGAAATTCACACTCATTTCCCTGGGTATGAAAAGTCATGTTAGCAGCATTCTTAATGCTTCTAGTGCCAAAAAAAATAACAACAGAACTGCTATACTTGCACAATGACATGCAGTGAAATCTAATCTATTCTACCTGCATCGCGTACAAACATGTAAGCAACAAAAAACAACCAAAGGATCAACTAATTGCTAACTAAATCTTTTAAGACATGAATGATATTGCACCAATGTTAAGGGTGGCAATGGGCCGGGTTGCCAACCTGGCCCAACAAGCCTGACCAGGTTTTGGGCTGGACTTGGGCCTCACATGGGCCGAATCAATTTTCAGGTTGGGCTTGAGCTCAAGTCATTTTAGCCCAACCTGACCCAGCCTGACTCTACTTTATAAGTACATTGTTATGTCCTACAAATATGCCATTCTCATCATTAGTTAGGCAACTATCCATCTTCAATGCTTTGGCTTAAGCTCATGAACGAAGCTCTACTGGGAAAATGGCTTTGGCAATTTGGGGAGGAAGGGTCAGCTCTATGGAAGGAAGTTATTTCGAGCAAATACGGGAGATCGGACAAGGGCTGAGGAACTCATGACTCGTCTGCCAACAGATTTCTCTGCCCTTTGGAAAGGGGTCTCCTCTATCAAGCACTCTTTTATAGATGGAGTGGGCTACTCCTTGAGCAATGGAGAAAATATTAATTTCCGTGAAGACATTTGGATTGGCTCCTCCCCCTTGAAATCTGACTTCCCTTCTATCTATCACTTGGCGCCAGACCCTCACATAAAGATTGCTGCATGCTTCTCCTTTATTGGGAATTCAGTGGTGTGGGCACCTCCTTGTAGAAGATTTCTTCAGGATGAAGAAGTGGCAGATTTTGCCACTTTATTAGAAACTATACACCTATGCTTCCGAACCATTTTGGAACCTGACAGAATGATTTGGCGGGCGCACAAATCTGGAGCATTCTCAGTCCGGTCCCTTTACTCTCTCATTTCTGCCAAGGGCCGCAGCAATGCAATGGGACACAGTAAATTGCTATGGCACTACAACACTCCACTTATGATTGCCACATTTGGATGGTTAGTTGGAAGAAAAAAGATTCTTACAATTGATAATCTGAAAAAAAAGATCTACGATCCTCCCAAATATTTGCCTCCTTTGCATGAAGTACAAGGAGACCATCGACCACATATTCATCCCCCTTCGCCAACTCTATCTGGGCAGATATCTTGAAGCAATTTCGGATGGTTTGGTCTTTTCTGAAGATGGTTGAAGACCTTCTCCCTGCTTGGCATGGGGCCTCTTTTGACAGGCAAAGGAAGACCCTTTGGAGGATGACTCAGCTGGCTGTTTGGTGGGCGATTTGGAAAGAAAGAAATGCCAGGTGCTTCACTAATATTTCTAAGTTGCCCGAGCAATTATCCCAAAGGGCTAGGTTCCTTGTTATCGAATGGGCTTCCGGTCTTTCCGATCTAAAGGGATGTAATCTTCTTTTTCTAGGGATGTAGTTGGATCGCCATCTTGGTGCCTCCTCTTTTAGTTGTTTTTTTTCTTCTTTCCTTTTAATAAAAGTTCATTAGGAGAAAAAAAAAAAAAAAAAAACCTATCCATCTTCAATGCCAACCGTTGATTTCATTCCTCTATATGTTGATTTTTTGTGCATGTGTGACCACTTGATAAATAGATAGATTAGGAAAATTCAAGGGGGATTTTACAATTGCTAAAATAATCCACAACTTCTGATTTCTACTCTCATTAGAATTTCCAAAGGAACTGCGCTAGCCTGAGTACACATAGTCAAGTAGGGGGGCATGGCTACTACTAACTGTGTGGCACATGGGGGACAACATGCATGAGATCTACCCGGTGACCCGTTTGCCTCATGTTCACCCTGGAACACAAGAATCAGGCTGGTCAAAAGATCAGGTGGGTCACACTGAGGAAAGGAGTTGGGATGGGGCACAAACCATTGCTTGCATGTGGGGCCCACAGTGGATTATTTATGTCATCCATTCCATTGAGATGACGGGAATCACCAGGATGAAGGGACGCTCCATAAATCACCATGTTCTGAAACAGGTGTGCCCACGTGAATTTGAAGGTTTTAGGCATGATTGTACACTCTTTCCTATGGTGAGGCCCACCTGACTTTTGGATTGGTGTGATGTTCGGGGTCAAGGCCAAACACCAAGAGGTGCACCTGATGAACGGTGTGGATCTCATCCACACAAAGTCATTCACCCCACAGAAGCTGCAGGCATGCCCTCGCCTGACTACACATAGTCAGGCCAGTGTTTTCCTTTCCAAAGGCCATGAATCGATAATCATAAAGAGCAATACAAACAAGCAGACCCCCCGTTTTGATTCTCGGGAATTCCACTAAGAGTTGAAATTCCAAAATAAAAAATTATTCCTGTCAGCTTCTGGAAAGGTGGCTACGATCCAAACACGGCCTAATCGAATCGAGAACGAGAAAAACAATCTTCCAATTAATTAGCTATCAGATGAATTTATATCATACGATGCGATTTCCTTCTGACACATCCTCTGGACAACATCAAGCTCCTATATATCGTTTAAAGATCTCAGCTTTTGAACCAGGGAAAAAAAAACAAACAAACAAACAACGCAGGAATTGAATTCAACATGTATTAGACGATGATCTTGCGAGAGAATTCGATGCGAAAGGGTACAGAAAAGCTCTAAAAAAAACCCTAGAAAAGATGAGAGAGAGAGAGAGAGAGAGAGAGAGAGAGAGAGAGAGAGAGAGAGAGAGGAGGTACCTTTTTGCAGGTGAGAGGAGAGGCGAGGAAGTAGAGGCAATCGGTATGCTGCTTCACCGCATCTTCCTCGGGGGAACACCGATTGGGGTGGCTAGCGTCTCGGCAGCCAGATTCCATGGCAGCAGATCTCTTCTACAGCGTCTGGAGATTGGATGAGGGATTTGAGGAGGTTAGGTTTTGGGAGGCGAGTTGTAAATTAGGGCAAAAGGCAAGGGCAATTAGGGCAAAATGAGAGAGAGAGAGAGAGAGAGAGAGAGATATGCTCTCCAATAAATAAGAATGAAAAAAGAGTCTTTTTTGGGATTTTGGTTACTTTCCTTTTTCAGGGTTTATATAGCATACGTGGCCCGCATCTTTACACCACATACTCGGTTTCAGTATTGAAAGTGAGGTCCAGTGTTCGGTGATCCGGGCCATTGGTCTCTTGAGTCCAATCTTAAATGATTTTGGGACCGATGTTGAATTGCTCGGCCGTGAATGTGTCTCCTACTTGATCTATGAAGGACATCCAATCCGTCCATTCGATTTTCTCACCTCATGTTACACCTAGTGGGCAAACATCAGCCTGATCCAACGATTAAGTGGGCCACAACACAGGGAACAATGTTCAGGGAACGTCCACCCTCTGAAACTGCTCAATTACGGCCTGACCCTCCATCCAGATCATTTGAAGGGTCTGAATGGCCTGGATTTCGTATATAAAATGCCATGTAAACCCTCCACGCAAATCAAAATCAGGGGTGGATGTTCCTCCCAAACTTTTCCCTGTGGTGTGGCCTACCTCATACACGGATCAGCCTGTTTTAGGGGTGATTTCTAGTAACATGATCTGAAAGCATATGATAGACGGATTGGATTATATGCACGAATCAGGTGGGCCCCACATCTGCCCCGTACTACCGGTACCACGAGACGGTGCCCCTTCTAGGTTTTGTTCAGCTGGGCCTATTTAAAATTCTAAATTTTCAGGCCGGAGCATTGACATCCTTGTTAACAGGTTTCATCTAAAATTCCCGGACTCCCGTGACAGTGGTGGTGACTCATGCTCCTCGCACGTGGCACTCATGTACGACTATCCGGACCATTTAGATTATGAACAGTATGGATGGAGCACATCTCTAAATGAAATGTCTCTAGAAATCCTAGTCATTGAATTGATGGACGGTTAAAAATAAAATAATGAATGGTCCAAATTTCAAGAATAAATCAATTGGTTACTTCCATATTCTCACCTTAGATTTTTATGTGATGCTCCATCTACCATAGGATCATGAATTTTGGTGGTCCGTATTTCCTTGCAACTGTGCCATGTGTACGGTTGAAGGGTCACCACCATTTTTTAAATGGTTGTGAACAATTGTAGAAGTCTCGGATGGTGGGTGAACTATCCAAAAAGGACCTTCCCTATTTTAGGGAGAACTTTTACAATGTATCGTAGTTAGATGTTCCATCAACATACACTTTGAAATAGTACACGTGGACATGCTTAACTCAACTGAATCCATCCAAATTGTGGGCCCCCTTTGGATTAACCACTGGATAAAAAAAATTAGATTAATTATATTTTCTTAATTTCCGATTTGATAAACTATAGTGGACGGTGGGGATTGGAAATAATCAATAGACTGAATTCAGCATATAAATGTCTATTAATTGGAGATTAGTATTGTTTCCCAAATCTGATGTTTGGGCTGTGATTCACATACAGAGGGTCCCAAGATTTGTACGGTTTACATGTATGTGTGCTACGTTTACATGAATGAATGTGTATAAACCAACGCCTGCCGCTGCTAAATAGCTGCCTTGCTTTTAAGAGGTCACAAGTGCGGATGTGAAACACGTGTGTAAGATCAGGGCCGTCTAGCAGGTAGGTTTACACGTGTATGAGATCAGGGCCGTCTACAAAGTGGGCTCGGCGTTGGCGCGTAGTTATTCCAGATCCAAGCTGCCCCACTCACCTTCACGTGTACGTTAAACATAGACGGCGAGTTCCTTACGACTGTCCATTTTCCTCAGTAAAAGTGCGGCCCATCTCTTAAGTTGTAGGGGATTAGGTGTTACCCTTACCGTGGGGCCCACCTTGATGATGTGTTGTATATCCACACCACCCATCCATTTCTCCAGACCATTTTAGGACGTGGTCTGAAAAATTAAGCCGATCCAAATCTCAGGTGGACCACACCACGGGAAATGGTGGTGATTGAATGCTACACCATTAAGAACTCCAAAGAGCCTATTGTAAGGTTTTCTTAGTGTTTAGTTACCATCCAACCTGTTGATAATGTCAAACAGAATTGGATGGAGGGAAAATACAAAGATCAGGTTGATTAAAAACTTTTGTGGCCAACAAATTTTTTTTAATGATGAATCACCACTGTTTCGAGTGGTGTAGTCCACCCGAGATTTGGATCTTTGAGAAAACTTTCTAAAATGAGATGAAGAAACTGACGAACGGTGTGGATATACATCAAATATATCAAGGTGGGCCCCACACGTTAGGGGTAACACCTAATCCGATCCCCTATGGAGTGAATGGGCTAATTTCTGAGTGGACGAGGATCCCACACCACCCTAGCAGTGGTGTGATGATGTATTGGGCGCTGTGGGCCCACATTGATGAATGTATTTTATGTCCACGTCGTCCATCTGTTTTACCAGCTCACTTTAGGATATTAATCCGGAAATGAGGCAGATACAACGCTCAAGTGGACAACACTACATGAATAAGGGGGTATAATGAAACACCCTTGAAAGCTTCAAGGGGAAAACAGTAATGTTTATTTACCATATAATCTGTTGATGTGATCACATGGACCTGGATGAAGGGAAAACAAAAATATCAACTTGATCCAAAATTTTCATAGCCCCGATAAGTTTTCAATGGTAGGCATTCAATCACCACTATTTCTTGTGGTGCATTCCACTTGAGCTTGGTATCTGCCTCATTTTTTCGTCCATGCCTTAAAATAGCTGAAAAAACAGATGGATGGTGTCTGCCTCATTTTTTCGTCCATGCCTTAAAATAGCTGAAAAAACAGATGGATGGTGTGGACATAAAACACATACATTACACATTACTGCACGCGGAGATTGTGGGCGACTTCGGCGTCCTTTCGTAAGGCAGATTGCATGTACCGACCTCAATGGTGGGCCCACGATCATGTATGTGTTATATCCAACCTGTTCATCTATTTTGTGCAATCATTTTAGGGCATAAGTCCAAAAAATAAGACATGTAAACCTCAAGTGGACCACACCACAGAAGGCAGCGTGATCCAAAAATGAGACAGATGCAAATCTCAAGTGGACCACACCAGGGAAAGCAGTGGGAATTGAACACCTACAATTGAAAACTTTTTGGGAGTCACAGAACTTTTGGATCAAGCTAATGTGTTGTCACTTCATCTGGGTCTGCATGACCTTATGAACATTACAGTGTGCCCTAGGCAGTATTAACGGTGGGCGTTCAATCACTACTGTTTTTCAAGTGGTATGGTCCACTTAAGATTTGTATCTATCTCATTTTTTTTGTCTCATGTGTGAGCCCACCACTCCATGAGAATGGAAACCCATTGAAACCTTCATAAGGTTATTCTTACTGGATGGGGGAATGAACTGAAAACACACATTATTCTCACATGGATGAACTAAAAACACAAACATAACGTGATACAAAACGTGAGGCCCCATGAAGGTTTCGATGGTGAGCGTTCAACCTCCACCGTATTTCCTGTTGTGTGGCACACCTGAGTTATGGATCTTACTCATTTTTGGGCTCCCATTCTATTGTGACATGACAAACCGACGGACAGGGTGGATTTTTCACAGACATCAGTAGATTCACACTTCGTAGCCTCCACCGACAAGAACATCCTGTAGCCAGGGGCACAAGCAAGTGGCGTCCAAGGTATAATCGGATGTATATGTTTATATAAGAACCGAATACCTTTTGAAGAAAGTATTGTCAGTAAAATTTCGAAAACTCGAATTTGAGGCTCCCATGCTCGCTCTTTTTCAATTTCCACGCCGATTTTATCAGTCGGGTAAAAAAAAAAATCATACTACTAGTGGTTTGAAACAAGTGTCCCCACTTCAACAACTTTGTATGGACCGCATTTCCCAACTGGCCCATCTAAGGTATTAGTTCAAGATGAATGGCCTGGATCACATGGGGAAGCACAAGGAGCTGGTAAACAAAGGGTGAGTCACAGTAAACAAGCCTACCTAGCATTGGTCGAGCATTTTACCAGGTATCACGTCCATTGGGAACTGCATGGAAATGGGCCATGAAAGAGAAGCTGAAATCTCAAACGGCCGAAACACAAGCATTTCCACAAAATCAAGAATTACATTACGGACATCACGAAAAGGACAGACGTGCTACCATAAAATTCCAAAATAAAGATAGCATAAGAACCACTCTAGAAGAGAAATGATCCTAACATGGCAAATGATTCTTTAATCCTTGAATCAGAACAGCCACAAGCATTATTTTGATGTTTCATTCTCATGACCATCTCCCTCCCTAATATTCCTGATTACCATAGCTCATGGTTTTGTAAATCCCTGCCATTTGGAGGGATGCTTTCCACAAAGGTTTGCTAGATTACATATGGACATATTGCAATACAAAGCATGGAGACTTCTTCCTCCATCAGTTTGGGGCCGTTTTCAATGAATCAAACCATTTATATGATGGTATCACCACCAATGGGTCATATACCCAAAACAAACTCTTGCCATGGGACATTTCAACCTTTTGATTATTAATACCGTCAAATGATCACGGGGTTAAAATATTCCAATATAATATATTATTTTTACGTATCCCCCATCAAGCAGTAGCCCATCATATAAACGGTTTAGAACATTGAAGGATAACCCAGGTCCAAAGGCTAAAGTCCCGATGCATTGTATTACAATTGAGATGTATTCTACAAAACCTCTTATAACAACGTTAATTGGAAAACAGCTCATTAAATGCATTTTGAAGGAAGCATCACACAAATGGTGGGAAACCGATGTGGCCCTACCCCAGATTCTCCTCAAGAGATCATTATCAGTTCCTAATCTGACAGACACAAGGAAAAAAAAAACTGACAGTGCATCATAGAGTCATCCAAACTGTGTACCCTACACAATTCACAATAGGAGGTTGAAGATCCAGACAGGTACATAAAATAAAATCACCCCATCTAAGACCTCAACATAGGCTGAAAAAAAATCCATACTAGTCTAGGTCACTAAATGCCTACAAGATAATCAATATTCCAATGCATTCCCCTTGGAGCTAGTGTCCTCTGTTTCATCTTTGCTCTTTTAAGTGATCAGAGCTAGTGCAGTGACCAGCTTTAAATGTGCCCCATAATATTAAATAAGGAATGAGAAATAAGGGTGGACCACATAATATTAAATGAAGGAATGAGAAATGAGGGTGGATGATGCTAAGTAAAACCATACGTATATATAGTTACTGAGTAATCAAGAACTGAGAGCTGTAAGTCGACTGCAAGTCGTAGACAAAGCACAGTAAAAGTTAAAAAGAGACATCAGGTTTGCATGTGTTTACGTTATAGAGGGAATGACGGGTCCTACACACCATCCATAGTCCCTAACTTCACCTCATAATACTTGCTAGCGCACAACATTCACAAAGTCGGAGAGCAGCTCGAAAGAATACATCCGGAGCACTGAGATAAACACGCATGCCCAGGAGAGATCTAGCTATAACAATCATGTGCACATGCCTGCATACATGGAAGCATGGATGTCTTCATGTTAGAATACTACAATAAAGCATGTCTTCCTATAATGCACACCTACCATTAAAAATCATCATCAAAGTGTTTTCACAACTAACTGGGTCTGGCTATATGAATCTTTGTTCTGCAATTCCACTCTACCAAGGAACCTACCATTAAAAATAAAATAACAAATCATTCAAATCATAAGGTTACTTCAACAGATTGAAAGCAGAGATGCAAAGACAGTTTACAGGAGAGATTAGTCAATTTTAACTCCAATTTCAGAAGGTGACTAAGAATACTGAGACACAAACAAGGTGCAACTGCTTAACAGGAAGATTCCACAACTAAGGCCAGGGTGATGGCCTTGCACCCAATAAAAAAAAGGGTCTTCAGAATCTTTAGTACCATGCCAAAGGGCATTAATCTTCTGTGCCGTTTCTTCTACAATCATGCAGTTACAGTATTTCTTAAGTCAATTTGAGGGCAGTTACAAATTCCTATTTCTGTTACCAAACCCGCCATTTTCACTTCTCGAATTCGACAAGATTGACAGCAAAAGAAACTGCTGCTTGAGTTTGGAATAGAAAAACCGCAATAATATATTTTTTTCCAACATATAGCCCAGTAAGTTTGCCTAATGATAACTTATTCTGAGTTAATTCAGTTCATGCGAAAGGCGGTTCATGCAAAAGGGGGAAAATGTTGGGCAGTCAGGGAACAACATGTTCATCACATGTGTAGCTAAAATGAGGACGTTGAGATGGATGACTGGCAAGATGAGGAAGGATATAACTAGAAATGAAAGCATTTGAAGGAACTTGGGAGTAGCACCAATAGTTATGGATGGGTCAGCCATGTGCAAAAAAAAAAAAAACACTGGTCATGAGTGAGTTTGTTCAAGTTGAAGGCTCTCAAGGTGAAGGGGAAGTGCCCAAAAGGATGTTGGTGGAGGTAGTAAGGAATATATATATATATATATATATATATATATATATATATATATATATATATATATATATATATATATATATATGGTTTAACTAAGGATATGGTCCTTGATAGAGTGGAATGGCCAGAGCAGGATTAACATAGGCAACCCCCAATTAGTTGGGACAAGGCTTCAATGATGATGTGAAAGGGCAGACTCATCCACAGAGGCCCTCAAAAGATTTAACAAAGATTCCCCTTTTGACAAATGAATGAAGTTTTAGTTAAGAAATCCCATTGTCGACACACAAAACTATATGTCAAAACTGTGGACATATGCATGCATTTATAATGATGCATTCATGAATCATGTTCCTGCATGACATACCACTTTTGTATCCTTTCAGTACTCAAGAGAGCCAACCGATGGTATCACGGACAAAAGGTTCCGAACCTCGCAGCTACTACTGCTCACCTTTTGACCTCCAATAGGGTTTAAGGAGTCATCATCTTGGTTCCCCAGTTTTAACACATCCTCTGGCGAAAGTATCTTGATATACCACACATTATTCACAAATGACCTGCATTAAATGGGCAATTCATCAGCTCCACTAGGAGATAACATAATTATACACTATATCTTCACAAAAAGCAAAACAGATAGTTGTCTTTCTTGTTACTAATTGAACATTATTAAGAGACCAAAAAAAAACATCAAGGATGAATTGAATGCCCAGTTTTGGTTACGGCCAAACCTCAGGGCCTGTTTGGCGTTGCTTCTCTAGAACTATAGAATTCATGCAATCATGAGTTCACTATTAAATTTTGGACTGTTGATTATTGTCTTTCTAATTGTCCAGTCATAGTGATCATGAAAGTCTGGTCACTTAGCACTAAGGATGACAGAACGATGCAAGAAGATTCATGAAGGTGCATCCCGTTCAATTCTCGGGCTTTGCAAAGCTTGTGTGTGCTTACAAGGCATCTTAGGCACAAGCCGTTGCTCGTGCCAGCATAGCAGATAAGTGCAAAATCCAAGCCATCCATCAAGAGGATCTGACCATGTAGATGTCTCGCCAATAATGAATTTGGTCCACTCAATTTGGTGAGCCCGGATATTAGAAAAAGGTGGACAGGTAAGAAGACCTTGGCCAAGTTTTTCATAGTCGTGCATTTATTTAGGGTCTTAGAAGATGATACAAACTGAGATTCAATATCCAGAAACACAATGGTCAAGTTTCTTTTTCTTTCTTTTCTTTTGGCAACAGAAATATTTTATTGAACTATCAACCAAGGACACGAAGAAACCAGTATAGGAGAGGCAATGAAGACCCTATACAGAGCGAAGAATGTCCGACTCAGTTTCAACAAAACCCAGTTTCTTCTTCTGTGAAACCAATTCAGCTTGAATGAGTTGACTCAGTTAACACAAAGATGAGTCAAATCAATTTTAACAAGCTCCACAACCTTGGTGGGAACTACAGGTACAAACACACCAGGCCAAGGCTTGTTCAAGCCTGTCCAAAGCATATAGGTCCAGGCCCATACCAGTAGCCAAGTACTCAACTCAATGATGCTAAATAAGTCAGGCCAGACCAGGCCGTCCAATCAGACCATTATGTATGACCAACACCAGGAACAACCCATCCAGTAATCAGGCCCGAAAAGACTCCCAGACAATCCTGTGGGCCTTTTATATAAGCCAAAATCCAGCCCAACTCCACTTTCAATCCTTGTAAGAAAAACAAAAATGTGCTTTCTTTCGCTCCTTTCATCATCTAATAAGCAAAACCAACCGAAACTCTAATCTAAATTCCGATTCAACCAATGATCCTACCTAATTGGCATACTCTAGGTTCCAAGTTTGTCAACAGAGATGATAGACAGAACATGCATTCTCAGCTGCATGTAAAACATATACAGTAGAAGAAGATCATCTTCCAAAAATGGAACCATACGGTGCCCACGGAAACGAGTGTTTTCAGCTCATGCTGGGCTAAGCAATGAAGCATTGGGCAAAGTAGCAACAAATGAGGGTGCCAAGCAGGAAAGCGTCCGTTTCAAAATGCTACCAAGTATAAAAGGCTAGAAAGAGGGAGCACAAGTCCAAAGCATGATTCGGAGGGGGAGTGGCACCTAGTTAGAAGAATCCTGCAACTAAGGCCCCGCATCCATAGGGGTGAGAAGACCATAGTAGCCCAATCAGAATCATTCATCTATAGACCACACCATGGGAGGGTCACACTCTAATATCTCCACAAATCAATCTAAGGTATAAAATAGAAAAAAGGCCCACCAATTAGAAAATATTTACCACTTGGAATGTTTTTGGGGCATGGCACATCCAGAAGACGCCTAACTAGATGAATGATATGAATCATCATAAATGATGGCCCCACCGGTAAGAATGCTGGCCCGAGGAAAAATGTCTCCACTTGGGAGAAGCATTGTATGATACCTCTTTCCAAAAACATTCCCAAGATAGAAAACAAAATACTGCAAAAATTAAAACTACCTCAATATACATATGATCAAAATATCTGGCCAGTAGACAGTTTAAATTTTAAATAGGCTGTTTCTACTGATATTTTTCTACGAGTACTTACTCCCAAGGGTCGTCTCCAAGGAGAAGCACATCGTTCTCCCTGTCGACAAATACAAGCTGCCAGCCTGATCTCAAAGGGTCTTCCAACTGACCCTCTATCCCAAACATCTGACCTAGCTCCTCCCGCAGCTCATGGTAGCTGCTGAACCGGGCGATGTCCAATGACCTTCCAACAGACCCCGATTTGTAAACCTACAGAAATTCAAAGGGGAATTTCAGTCCGACAGTTTCAAACTAAAGCATAAAGGACCTCGCTGCCCTCACCTTCACAAATGTATTGGTTGCTGGATCAACCTGCCCTGCATTTTGCAGCATATCAGATGGATCATCTATGGAACTGTACAGAGAATTCTGAAAACCGGAAGCAGACAATGGCATTCCAGATGCATCGGTCCCTATCGCAGCAGTGCCAAGATTAGGCACCTGACTTTGGAGGAGAGATGAGGAGTCTATATTAACACCAAATAGGGTATGCGCCTGGGAGTCTGCACTGCAATTTTGTGGCTCCATTGCACCATCTTTCCCAGGGAATGCTGGAAGTGAGACTGTATTGCCAAAAGGATCAACCGGCAATGATGGAAACTTCGGCACCCATGGTTGCTGTTGTTGCTCACTCGGCATGGAGTGACTGGATCTCAACAAGTTCAGAAGACTGCCACTTCCATCTGGACACAGCGAACCCAACATATTCTGTACGTAGGTTGGATTCAGGCCTGATGAGAATGTCATGTTCGTCTCTGGAAGGACTGATTTCTGGCACAATGCAGTAGGCAAAGGTGATTGCTGCTGCTGAACCTGATCACTGGGAACCTGAAATGTATCTTGATATGTCTTTTGTTGCTGCACTTGCTGCTTCTGCAGGTTGTTAAATGGTTGTGGCAATTGTTGCTGCAGAAAATGGTTTTGAGGATGGTTCTCTGATGCATTGTGTGCCTGTGCATTAAGTATCTGTTGAGGTAGAGTTTGTTGAATAATTTGTTGCTGCAATAACGGATTGGATCTGCACAACTGTTGAGGAGACTGTAAAGGCTGCTGAAAGTGTAAAAATTGCTGTTTCAGAGAATCTCCATTTCTAATATCCTGCAGGGCTGCTGCCGCCATGGCTTGATATTGATTATGCTCATTTCCCACAAGTAACGGGTCGAATCTCGGCTGCATCCAAGGGCTCATACCAAGTGCCTGAAAATTAACAGACTGAAGGCCTCGCTCTCCAGTATCTCCCCTCAGCCACATAAAAGCATTACCGTCATCTTCTTTACTGTCTGAAATAAGAGGAAAAGGGCTATTAAAATGAGCTGAAAGCATGGTATTGAGTCGTGAATTGTGTGTGTGTGTGTGTGTGTGTGTGTGTGTGTGTGTGTGAGAGAGAGAGAGAGAGAGCTTTGCCATTGCACATTTCCGTGAATGAAATGGTAGTTGATTTTATGTTTAATTCATAACTGAAGGACCAGATGTCATGCCAGATTTATCACATTGAAATTATCATAATCAGGTTGAGATAAGCGTTAGAGTTGTGCCCTGGAAGACCAATCCATTGATGATCTTGTCCGCGGATCATGAATGACCATGGGTCCTAATGGACAGGTAGAAATGCCACAGTTAATATTTGGGAGTATCTTAAACATACATTAACATGGATTAAAGGAGAAGGTTTCTCTAGTTCTCCTTGAGAACTTGAGATTGGACACAATGGTCGCTGACCAAGGGAGAGTTGTAGGTCATGGATCTCAACACCTCGTTGTTCCATGACCACCTAGCAGGTTGTAGAACAAACCTATGGTTACTGTTATTATTATGTGGTCATCTTGTGTAAGGGGACTGATGACGAGTCAGGATGGAAGATCTTCACCATTGGGCATGACAATGAGTCGGTATGCCATTGCCATACTCCACATACGAATGTTTGCCATGGGAATAGGCTCCTAGTGTTAGACCAGTTGGGCATTTGCATTGGTAGATCAAGTTAAAGTCCCTAGGCCTGGAGATTCATAATAACCGACCATAATCGAGTTTAGGATGTATTGCCTTTGATTAATCCTTGGCCCAATGACATCTGAGGAGTTCAAGGTCCTGATTTCATGTGGTTTGGCTCGCTTTACAAGGTCAATATGTGGCCAACAAAAGTGGGTGTAGCAGGGTGCATCCATCAAGACTTGGCTGAGGCCACATGGTCTAACTAGGGATTCGTTGGTTACTAAAAAGTATTTTGTGGCCTAGATATCAAAGATCAAATGTTCAGCAAGTGGTTTTTATGTTGAGCCCAGCACTAACAAGGTTTTGTATATGTTTTCAACCATTAAACGTTTGTTAGAATCATTAAGAAGATTTTGATTTTGAATACATTTGATGTAATCTGATGGTTTAGATGTGGGGGTCCACTAATTGGTTCGCATGAGAATTGGATCAATGATGGATGGGCATCACATTTGAAAGATTGAACCAGATATGAGGAACATAGAAAGGCAGGATTCCTATGTACTAGGGCACATGGAAGACTATAGGGTGGTGAAGTACCATAATTGACGCCTTTCCCTGAAACCCAAACTCCTCATATATAGTTCGTATCCCAAAGGGAAAGGACAGCAGTGAGAGGGTTGTGGATGTTCCCACCCCCTTGGTTATCATCTACTGAGAGAGAGAGAGAGAGAGAGAGAGAGGGGGGGGGGGGGGGGGGGGGGGGGGGGGGGGGTGCTTCTCTCCTTCCCTTCATTACACGTGGATCCCATCTGTGGATGGCTTTGCACGTCTCTCTAGCCCTAGTCCAAGGGCTGACATGTTTGGCTCTCACCTTCTCCTTCATCTAGGAGAGACCTTCAAGTTAGAGGGATAAGCATCAACAAATCTTTTTTTCTCGGTGGCTTAATCTAGGTAATCCTAGCCATTAGATCTGAGTTTTCCACTTTCTAGAAACTTGAGAATATCTAAACTGGGATCCATAGGGCTCTAATAAACTAAAATCTGTATTTGAAAACCTTTTGAGTTTTGAAAATCTTAACAATAAGGTCCCAGAATCATGTACCAAGAACTTTATCCAGGCACTTCAACAACAATAAAGCCAACTTGTGTTCAACAGCACGTGATAGCTAGTAGTGGGTAATTGGTCATTTGAACAAGCCCAATCAAAAAATGAAAGGCATTAGCCATTTTCCTTCTTCTTCTTCTTCTTCTAGAAAGATAAAGGCATCATCCACATTACCAGGAGTACTGAGAAGATAATGTGAGAAGGCATCTTTGGTAAACCAAGCTTACATTGAGTCACTGTGAACAGTAGTACAATTATGCACAAATTAGCATCCCAGACTGAAAGCATAAGTAACATTAGAATTCATATTGCATAACCACCTACAATGCTGCCAATGTTACCTAAAACACAAAACCCCCACATTTTCCATTCCAAATCGAATGATCCGGATTATGGATCATTTGTAATCAATACCACTATTTTTATCGACCTGAATTATGGCTCTATATCCTTACCAGTGTTCTAAATAGCAGTAGCATGTTGTGTAGCATTCAACCCTTTCTAGCGTGCTATACAACTTTTATTTTTAATTTAAAAATAGAAAAATATGATAAATAGTAAGAAAAAACAATATATATATATATATATATATATATATATATATATATATATATATATATATATATATATATATATATATATATATATATATATATATATAAGCCTAAAAGATTATTCTTTTTTCAGTATAAGCATGTTCAAACAAGTAATTAATTATCATTTATTAAGAATCAATCCACATATATAAACCAAATCAAATCATTATCACATCAACAACTTTCTACACAAACCGCTTTAATTAATAATGTCTAATTGAAACCACAAGTCACAAGTATGAAAATAAATTAAAATCCAACAGGTCGAGAGTATTGAGTGCAAAATACAAAATACAATTATCATTTATAAAAAGACGTAGTGAACGCTACATACGATGCATACACTACAAACACTATTCGTACGCTATGACCCCTATAGCGTACACTACGGGGGGATTTATGTTATTTGCTAACTTCTTATTATTGATTAAGTTATTGCAAAATTATATTTACAAATGAGAGATACAAACTTTTATTTATTTAATTATAATATAACACTAAGCATGCAGAGATGTAAATGGCAATATGAGTTCATATATGAAACTATATCGCAGGCACAGTGTATGTATTGGACTGATGCACATGATCCTACCCCTAGTGTACCACGTATTGGAGGAAGTACTTTACTGCGTATCCGTTCTCATACATTTGATCTAGGTAAACTTGAATGCTGCTATAGATGGAAGGACCAAGCATAGATTTACCTTGGTTTTAAATCAGCCTGAGATTGACCTCAGCCTGATTCTCAATTAGATTGCACTTGATCATATCAGCGCAAGATAATAGCTCAGTCACACAATTGGACAGAAGTATGAGATAGGCATTGTGGAGTGAAAAAATAGGCATTTGATCTATCCATCTGCAGATGTTACTCGTTCAGATGTAAACTTTTACTGTTGAAGAACATAACTTGTCCTTATTGTCTACCTATCTCACAATAAGGTGTCGAATCATTGAATGGTTTTGCTGAGGGGAAAAAGGCTTCTTACACTCACTTTCTAATTCTAAGGTTTCAGCTGTGGCTTCAACTTATACTAGAAGCGCCTGTCCAGGAGGAAAACTAGAATTGTTAATCAATAGGAAGACAGATCAATTTTCCTAGATGAAGTATGTAGGCATGTAGCTAATGTTCTGCAGTTTAAATATAGAACACATCCAATCTGCATTGTCATGAGAAAACTCTGCACACTGAAACAAGATGGAGCAAGTATGATCAAGTTCAGAGCACTCATAGTGAGAGTGTTATTGACTTCCAAAGGAGATCCAACCTTGACTTGATAGGTCATGTAGATATGCATGATAAAGAATGGACAGAGAACCAATTTCAAGGATAAGTTAAAGGAAACAATTGTTAGTAGATGATTCTTTTCTTTTTTTTTTTGAGGGCGATAGTGGATGAAAATAACTTCTAATAGAAATAAATACCATAGGGAGAAGGTACTCCAGGATGCCATGGCCGTTTCAGCCTGAGGGGAAATAATGATGGGTACATGGGGAAAGTTGTCAAAGGCTCAATTTCCCACAATGACACTCTTGGCTGTCTCTCACCTGCTGTTGACTCATCCCAGCCGACCTGCATTTAAAAATAAAAGCCTAATTGGAGTATCTAGCATATTTTCGTGCACGATAATACAAATATTTGAGCAAAAACACAGGTATTTGAAACGTAGCACAATTGAAGCAGTTGAATATCAATGGTTCTCTCTACTTACTGCAGACTGACAAAATATCTGGAAAAAAAAAAACAATAATAAACAATCTGAAAGGCAAAAGTGAAAGAGCTGTGATGAGTCAAGAAAAAAGATGAAGATAGTTAAAAGTATATAGACATGTTTTGGAAAAGCATTGTATGGGGACATGGGCGTGGTTTTATGGTGTGTCCTCACTCCCAGTGATTTTGACTTATTACTTAATTTATTTCAGAGGAGGGAGAGGGGTAAGTTCCTTTTGATAAAGTAGGAGGATGTTGAAAAACCCTAGGGGGAAGGGTTGCATTGGAGAAGGGTGAAAGAGAGAACTTGGACCTTGTTAGCAAACTGGTGGAGGTTTAGGATCAGGCGAGAACAAGCTTGAAGTGTAAGGTTATCATTAGCAAATGTGGGGAAAAGTAAGAGGGTGGATCCCAGTGGTTGTTGTCAAGGGGATGCTTCATATAGAAGGCTTTATCTAAACAAGGAAGGAACTGCACAGGCGTTGGACATTGTCCATCAATAACTCCGAGCATGTCTTGACTCTCAATAAGACCCATGATTTGAGTCTTCCATAGAGGGCACTAAGTTTGTGTCAATTTTATGGACACAAAATTGCCCACATTAAATGCGGAGGGGTATGGGAATTTTTTAGAAGAGATTGCAGTAGATGAAGCCATTGTTATTCCTCATGAGTTAACTCGCAGGCTCTGATACCATGAACAATTTTTTACAAGAGATACAAATAAAACTTCTGATTTTTTTAATTCACTTTTTCAAGACTTTTGTCATATTATGTTTTGTACATCTGTTTATACAGATACATGCCAACAACTAAAACCAAGATTTCCTCAACTGTTGTGAGGAAATCATGTATTATCTCACAATTTCTCCACCTGTTAGCTAGTTATCCTTATCTTGGTCAACCACTGTATGTCTTTTCCTGTTTGCATAAGCATGATTCTCTGCAATATCTAAGTATGGGAACTCATCCTCTGGTGTTGGGAACCACATTCTCCAAATTTATATGATACAAGGTGGGAAAGGGGGGAGGAGAATCCTTTTCTAGGAGGATACTTGGGTGGTGGAGCTTACTAGATTCTCAAGATTATTTTCTCTATCAGAAAGGAATCTTCTATTTCAAGATCGTTGAAAGTTTCAGAGGAAAGAAGGTTTGGAGTTAAGATATTTAGAAGAAACTTGTGAACTTCTAAGCTGATTGTTTAAGATCTATTGTGGGCCCTTGATGTGGCCAACAAATATGACAAGTGCATTTGGGCTCCTCCATTTGGAACCTTCTATCCAAAAAAGATTCTCAAATGCTCTGTTTGGCAAGCCCAATCTTATCCTTGTGAGGGAGCATGGGGTTTTTTTGGCTCCCCCATAAGTATAAGCTTTCTATTGGACGTCCTCGCCTCATAAGATTCTAACCATTAACAAACTTCAAGAAGAAATTTCTCCCTTCCCAACATCTCCGTCATGTGTTGGAAAGGCACAGGACTGGCGAACTCTCTTCAATCACTGCGAGATCGACATACTACTAGGGAGATTTGGAGTTTTTTTTCCATCTTGGCCAGGTATACCATTCCAACTTAGAGCCTCCATCCTTTCGAGGTATTATCCCACATCATTATGTGGGGAACATGGAAGGAGAGGAGCTACAGAGCTGTATTTCTCTTATTCCAATGGTGCCCAAGAGAATCAAGGGCTTTGTTATGGTATAGGGTTGGAGCATGACCCGGATAGAAGTTCGAGCATGGTAATCCAAGATAAAATGGGCCTCAGAAGAAAAACTGATTCAAGGTCATTGAAGTTGGCCCATGCTAATCCAAGTTAAAAATAGTGTCGGAAGAAACTGACTCATGACCTCCACCACATCCAAGTTTGAGAAAGTTAAATGTGGATAGGAACTCTCCGTTCAATCTGGGAGAAATGACTAGCAATGAAAAGGGGTCATTTCTTTACTCTTTCCTGGCCTAGTGGGATCTGATATTCCATCGATGAGGAAATAATGGAAATTAGAACCAGTATGAATCTCTTATTTGATTCTTTTAAAGGCCTGTCAATAGTCAAAGGGGACTTGCTGACCGCAATGGCATGTCAACTGGCAAAGTTCTGAATATCAGTTTCAGGGGACATATCAGCCTGGCCAAAAACAACGACAATACAGGCTTGTATCAGGCCATATTAAACCCATATCAGCCCATATCGTATGAAATTTTCTTTTAAACCAAAAGTTCACTAAAATAGTATCACACAGTGGGTTGAGAAATTTCCATTAGTGCATCAAAAAGGTCTAACAAGTTTTTTTTATCATTGTCCGATTATGTTAGAGATTGATGAGGAGGATGGGGATCCACAACCATTTAGATACAAGCTTTCTTGGTTAGAGGAGGGATTCTCGGATAAGGTTAGAGGATGGTGGTCTTCTTTCTTGGTTCGAGGAGGGAGCAGGTTTTTCATTGTTTTAGAAACTAAAGCCCTCAAAAAAGTAAAATCAATGTGTGGAAGAAAGAGGTTTTGGGAAGCCGAGAAGAGGAATATTCAAAAGTATTGCAAGATATCCAGGCGCTTGATATTAAAGAAGAGGTAAGAGAGTTATCGGAAGAAAGAGCATGGAGGGAAATTTATTGTGCAAAGAATAATGCAAGATAAAAGAGGATGAAATCAAATGGAGACAACGTTCTGCGACTTTGTGGTTGAAAGAGGGAGATAAAAGCATTAAAAAAAAAAAAAAAAACTTCCATGCTATGGCAAGTGCTCGAGCTATAGTCAATAAAATCATGTCATTAATGGTGAAGGGAGAAAGAGTTAAAGGCAAAGTTAAGGCCTGGGCTTTTTTTTTTTTTTTTTTTGAAAGATAACGACATTTATTAATCACCAAACCCAAAATATGGCAAAAACAAAAAGAGCGGCAGGGACGCCGAGACAGTGACCTAGCTAAACAACTAAGAAATCCAAGTTACATCCCTTGAAGTTGGGGGCAGACATCATCCATTCAGACATCAACAATCTGACTCTCTTGGAAATGCTATCCGCCAACTTTGTGGAGTTGCTGAAGCACCTAGCGTTCCTTTCCTCCCAAACCGCCCATCAAAGGGCGGTTTTTAAGGTGCGTCTTCAATTGCAAGTTTTTATAAAAATCTTCTAGCAGGGTACGAATGGAAGAGGACTACATTAGATAATCTTTATTTCGATTCAATTTCAATTGAGGCGACGAAGTCCCTTGATAAAAAAAAAAAAAAATTCAAGGGGAGGAGATTAAGAAGGCAGTTTCTAAATTAGGTAGTGATAAAGTTGTAGGTCCGGATGATTTTTCATTCGCGTTTTATCAAAAGTTCCAAGGTCTTGTTAAATCTGATGTGATGATTATATAAATGAATTCTATGAAGAAGGTTTCTTGACAATGGAGTTAGGGGCTACTTTTATTGCCTTGATTCCTAAAAAAGGTGTGGAATGTTTAGGGATTTTAGGCCCATTGGTCTTTGTGGGGGGCTTCTAGACTTCATGCAGTTATCGAAGACGTCAATTCTCATTCGCAAGGGGCTTTTATGGTGGGTAGGTAGATTGTGGATGGGGCAGTGACGGCTCACAAATGTATCGACTCATGTAATAGGAGAGGACTGAAAGGGATTATTTGTAAATTAGATATTGAAAAAAGTTTATGATCAAGTGGATTGGGATTTTTCTTAATTATAAACCTCAGAGTTTGGGTTGTGGAGAGAAGTGACGACCCTAGATTCGGGCATGCGTTAAAAAGGCGAAATTTTCAATTCTAGTAAATAACTATCTAAATGGGTTTTTTTTTTTTTTTTTTTTTTGCTTCTAGAGGGTTGCGGCAATGGGATCCTCTCTCTCTCTCTCTCTCTCTCTCTCTCTCTCTCTCTCTCTCTCTCTCTCCTTATTTGTTTGTAGTGGTTATGGACAGTGTTTTCAGTATCTTGCAATATAACCGATATATCCCACGAAATGTCTATTATCCCAGCTAGGCAAAACGAAACCCAGCTTTAATATCCATTTTTCATGGTATCATGCAATATATCGCATGGTATTGCGATATATCGTGCGATATTCGGGCATGCGTTAAATCAGCAAATTTTCAATTTTAGTAAATAGCTATCCAAATGGGTATTTTTTTGCTTCTAGAGGGTTGCAACAGGGGGATCTTTCCTTACTTGTTTGTAGTGGTCATGGACAGTGTTGTCAATATCTTGCGATATCACCAATACAACCCACAAAATGTCTATTATCCCAGCTAGGAAAAACAAAACCCAGCTTTAATATCCATTTTTCACGGTATCATGATATATCGTGCGATATATCCACTCCCCCTTTATAAATCCTTAATGTATCGTGTGAAATATCGATATCGAGTGCAATATCAAAGGGGATAAAAAGAAACTAGCATTGTTTTGTCTGGAAAATCCTCAAAATTTCCTAGAATTTTATTTTTTAAAAAATAATTCATTGTTAGGTGATTTCAACCTGTACACTCTAGTTTGTTGGAAGAAAAACTTCGAAATTTCTAAGTAATCGCAATTGAAAGCTTCTTGGGACATTCTAAAAGGCGCATATTTTTAGTTTTGATTCTTTTTTTTTTCTTTTCATTTTTATGTGGTATAAATAGTGTCAAATGGTAAAAAATCCATAATTCTTTATGTTTTGCATGAAAATTACGGGTTCGGAGATTCGGTTTTAAGATTTGGAGGAGATGGGCTAAGTTACGAAAAATTCAGAAAAAATATATTAAAAAAAAAATTCCCATTTTTTTCCCAAATCAGTTACAATCTTAGTGTCCAAACACGAAATCAAACATGTATATAACTTGATCCACACATTCTTGGCAATTTGGGGATTTTTAAGAAAAAAATAATTTGTTAATTAAAAATGTTAAATTTTTTTTTTTTTTTAAATCAACAGAGGCATATTTCTAACTTTCTACTTCTTTTTCTTTTGAATATAATACTTGTGTTTCCATAGATGTCTTCTTACATTTATAAATTTTATGAATTAACATTAGTAAAAGCGAGTTATTGGAGGTGGGCTATTTTGTTAGATTATTTAGATGTAAGGAGGGTCGTGAGCAGTAATGCTGCTACAACTATCTCTAACCATATCCCTCTTATGATCCCTCCCAAAACCCTCTGAGGTCAACCTCAGCCAAGGGTTCTGACCCCCAATCTTTAGGATAAAGTGATTGAAAGATTAACTTTAATCTTTGGGAGGAAGAGTAACTTTAATCAATGTGGCAATCTCTAATCTTCCAGTCTATTTCAAGTCTATATTTATATGCTCGAAGTCAGTTTTAATTAAATTGGAAAAAATTAGGCAGATTTTTTGTGGCAAGGGGTGGAAGAAAAGCATAAATTCCATCATATGAAATGGGAGGAAGTATATAAGCCTTGGGAGCAAGGGGGAATCGGATTAAGGAGTTTGGAGGCAATGAATTTAGCTTTGTTATGAAAAAGGGTTTGAAGGTTTGGAGCGAAAGAGGGTAGCATGTGGAGAGAAGTGGTTGGTAGGAAATCTAAGGTGGAAGAAGGGGGTAGATGGATAAAATCTTCATCTTTGTATAGAGCTTCGTCTCCTTAGACGTCATGATGACATTACGGAATAATGTTTAGGAAGGAATAGGTTTCGCTTTGGGGAATGGCAAGAAGATTAGGCTTTGGGATGATGTCAGGGTGGGGAAGTAGAAACTGAACAAAGTATTTCAACAGTTAACAGCGGTATCGGTTGAGGCAAATATATTGGTTGCAAATTGTTTTACTTTTCAAGTTGTGTGGGCTGCACCATGTAGAAGGAATTTATATGATGATGAGATTGAGGACTTGGCTTCTCTTTTGGAATGTCTTTCCAAGGTGCACCCTGCGATATCAGAAAGGGATTCAATACAATGGTTATATGAGAAATCCAACTTATTTTTAGTTAAGTCCTCTTATAATATGATTTGTGTCAGAAATAGTAGTGAGGGAGGCAGCCAGACAACTTATATGTGGCAGTATGGCTCTCTAAAGATAATTGCTTTTGCGTGGTTCGTGGGAAGGAACAGTGTTCGAAATGTCGATATCGTGCAATGTATCGCACCCTTGGGATACAGATACATATCAGTTATCGCACGGGATATATCATTTGCATCGCATAATTTATCGCACTTTTTGGGAAACATGGGGAAATATTGAGAAAATGGTTGAATTTTTCAATGAAACTTCAGGTATTGTTAAAAAAGACCTTAATACACACTTTTAAATCATAACATCTCAAAAAAAAAAAGTGCACACAATAGGTTTCCTTTGCATAAGTCCTTAGCTATGCGTTATCTAATTGAACTAAGGCAACTATATTCAAATATAATGCATAACATTTATAAATGTATTAAGACATGTATATGCACACCGTCCATCAATTTTGCCACCTTAATTTATGGCTCCATCCCAAAAATGAAGTTGATCCAATTATCAAGTGGACCATGCCATAGGAAACAGTATTGATTGAAGGCCCTACCATTAAAACCTTCTTAGGGCTCACCTTAATGTTTTCGTGGTGTTTATTTACCATCCAATCTGTTGATAAATATCGGGTTGATCCAAAACTTTTGTGGCCCATTAGTTGTCAATCACCACTTTTTCCTTTAGTATGGTCCACCCGATAATTGGTTGTGCTTCATTTTTTAGATAATATACTAAAATGATCTGGAAAAACAAAAGAATCGTGTGGATATAGAATACATACATTAAGGTGGACCCCGCGTTAAGGGCCATACCGTCTTGGGTGAGTCCGGGATCTCAACTAATACACACTCCAATTCCTGACGTTGACATATTTGTTTAGGCTCGAAAAACGAGACAAATTGTGCATCCCATGCATTGTATCCATGCCATCCATTCATTTTTTTGGATCATTTTAAAGCCTAAGCCAAAAAATGGTGCAAATCTAGAGATCAAGTGGACCACATCATGGGAAACAGTGGGAATAATGACGCCACCATTGAAACCACTGTTTTCTTTGGTGTGGTCCACTTGAGCTTTTGCGCTGCCCCATTTTTAGGCTCATATGCTAAAATGATATGAAGAAATGAATGGGCAGAGTGGATATAGCACATACATCATTGTGGAGCCCACAGAGTTCGCGTAATAAAATAACGTTGAGATGTGCGAGTGTAATTCCAATGGAGGATGCAGGTAATATGGTGGGACATTGGCCGTTCAATGTAATATGGTGTATCTACACCTTTAATTCATTTTTACAGATTCTTTTAGGCATGGACTGAAAAATGAGGCAGATCCAAATCTGAGGTGGACCACACCACATGAAAAAGTGGTCATTGAATGGCCACCATTATAATTTTTTGGGGGGCTACAGAAGTTTTAGATCAAGCTAATATTTGTGTTTTCCCTTCATCCAGATCTGTCAGACCTTATGAAAAAATTGGATGGCAAATAAACATCACGGCGGGCCCTAGGAAAGCTTCAACGGTGGATATCGTTGCCACCACAGCTTCCTGTGGTGTGGTCCACTTGAGCCTTGTATCTGCCTACGTTTTGGGTTGATGCCCTAAAATGACCTATAAAAATGTTTTAACAGTGGTCACTAAATCCCCACTGTTTCCTCTCGTGTGGCCCACCTGAGTTTTGGATCCACCTCATTTTCGGCCGCATGTTCTAAGATGAGCTCGCAAAATAGATGGACGCGGAGGATTTCTCACAAACATCACGGTGGGCCCCACCTAGCATCTCAGCGCAGGAACTTCATGCGCAAAAGGCTTTCCCATGAAATCCGCGCCCAATCAAAAAGGACTCGAAAGCCATTTTTAGAAGCAGAGAGGGTTCCGGCCTTACGGAACCCTAAAACCCTAAAATCTCTCCCAAATCTCCGGATTTTTTCAGATTATCCTCCGAAATCACTTTCGTTTTCAAGCAATAATATATTCAAAGGAAAAAAGGGGGGGAATTGGAGATTTTGTTTGCACTAACGTACGAACGACGTGCTTCGATTCGAATGGCCCACCAAATACAGCTTCCGATCAGGGTAGTCTCTTCTACGGGTACCGAAATTCACTCTGTTGAAAGTCTCTTTTTTTTAATTTTTTTTCCAATTTTTTCAGATATTTACGTGATTTTTTTTTTTAATTTCTTAGTCTCTTCCGACGGGTTTCGTATCGCTGGACTGCGATACCGATAATATCGGCCAATAGTATCGATATTGCGAACACCGGGAAGAAACAAGGTGTTAATGGTTGACAATCTTTACAAGAGAAAGATGATTCTCCCAAATATTTACTTATTTGTTATCAAGAGGAATCGATGAATCATCTCTTTATTCATTACTCCTTTGCTCGATGGGTTTGAAATAGTTTCTTCGGTCTGTTTGGAATAGTTGTGCCAATTGATCAATTTTTCTTGGCATAGCATGGCGTCACATAGAAAAGATCAAGAAGAAAGTGTCGCGTCTCTATTTATTAGCGAGGATATAGTTTCTATGGTTAGAAAGGAATAATCAAGGTGTTCCATAACGGTAACTATAACGGCCACTGCCGTTACCGTTACAATACGGGCCCGTAACAGCCGTTACGGCCCCCGTATTGCCCATTACAGATCTTTCTTTCTTTCTATTTTTTTTTTTTTTTTTTGAAAAAAAATTGTTGCAGGACCATTATAGGGTTGTTACAGACCGTTACGGACGTTACAGCCGTTTCGGCCCCGTAACACTTAACAGTTATGACTGTTATCGTTATGTAACGATCGTTACATAACCGATTTTGAATACCTCGGGAATAATAGATACTTCAAAAATCAGAAAAAGAAATTGTTTTATAAGGCCAAAATGCATGTTATGGAATGGACAATTACTTCAAAGGCGATTGGCCATTTCCCTCATAGTTGGATGACTCTCTCTCTCTCTCTCTCTCTCTCTCTCTCTCTCTCTCTCTCTCTCTCTCTCTCTCTCTCTCTCTCTGTGTAGTATTTCTTTTAGGCTTTGGCTTTCTGTTAATAAAATTGTCGACGTTCAAAAAAGAAAAGCATCACAAAAATGAGGGAAATGGGAAAGACAAGAATCTTTACTTGTTTCTGGACACATATGTAATGGTGTGCCAAACCATTCTTTGGTAAGAATCTCATACATTGGGCTGATCTATTAAAGAGTTGTTGAGACTTTGACCTCTAAACTTTTAATGGTTCTTATAAATTTATATAATATATCAACTGTCATTTGTATGAGAGCAAAGAGATTTAGAAGGATGTTACTCATAGCATTAGAGCGGAGTAGATGAAATGGAGATCTGCCTTTGGAATTTTATGTGATTGCCGCATGCCAATCAAACTAAAGGGGAGATTATAGGATAGCTATAAACCAGCCATACTTTGCAAGAAGAATGTGGGGAGTCAAGGAACAACACATTCATAAGATAAGCATAGCTGAAATGAGGATGTTCAGATGGACAAGTGACAAGATGAGGAAGGATAGAATAAGTGAATGCATATTAGGAAACTTAGAGAAGCACAAATAGGCAATAAGATGAGGGAAAGTAGACTTAGATGGTTCGGACATGTGAAACGGAGACCAAGAGCTGCACCGGTTAGAAGGAATGAGTTGGTTCAAGTTGAAGGCTCTAAAGGAGCAAGGGTAAGGCCCAAAAAGATGTGTTGGAGGTAGTAGAAAAGACTTCATCACCTATGGCTTAACTAAGGATATGTTCCATGATAGAGTGGAATGGTGGAACAAGATTCAATTAGCTGGCATAAGGCTTAGATAATGACAATGATCAATTATCATCTTCATTAGTTCATGTATAAGTTATAGACTAAGGGAATCATTACTACCAAGTAGGCAATTACTATCATGATATCATCTAGCAGTTAGCATCTTCACATAGTACAAAGTATTTGGCTTTCGCCATATGCTCAATACTAAGAATTTAGTGTGTTAACATAGGGTTCGCTACATGAATCCTGTAAGTGTTACGAATAAACTGATGTGCATATTGCCATCGGCTTCTTTAGCAAAATGTATATTGATGTAAGTGTTAAAAATCCACTGATATGTTGGGATGAGATGTTGCCAATATATGCCCTCTTCAAAGAATTATAACTTCCTTGACCATTCAAGTTTATTTACCTTGACAGATCGCCAGTGAGAATTTGGCCAACGAACGGTATCCATATCACTGACACCGGTGATCGTGCCCATGTACCTGGATTAAACAACCTTTCAGATATATTCAAAAAAAAAAAAAAAAAAGCTAAATTTTATTGGCAAATGAAAATAAAGTCATAACCCAATAAGCCCAATATAAGATAGACCATAAAAAGAACATAGAATGAATTTGTCTGACATAAACAAAGGCACAATCCAATAAGACAAATCTCATTCATATGGCAGATGATTGTCCCTGGCTAGATGCATTTGTTGCATGGAGTAACTAGTAAAATTAACTAGACCAAGAAAGTTTCATAATCATGCAATAAATATCAATGCAATCCATTACCATACCTACGAACACTAGATTCCTCAGTCTCAAAAAGCATTCGGAAACGCATTCCAACTGATACACGAGTGTGAAATACAGCTTTTACATATTTTGACAGTGGTATGACAAACTCAGATGGACTGGCCCTGCAAGAAGTGCATCCACATCAAATCACTAGAAGCATGTTAGTGAACATAGAAATACAACCCAAAAAAAAAAAAACATCCTGCATCTCTTGATACCTTGGGTTATAAAAAACAGTGAAACGACTATTTGTGGCAGCAGCATGAGCTGCTGCAGCAAGGAGTCCAATATGCATGCTATCGCTCGATAGAACAGATGAAGGCATCACAGTCTGTGGTCGATTGACGCGCCGGATTCCCAATAAAAGCTGATTCTTTTCATTCCTTATGGTGATGATGAAATAAGAGAGCAAAAATGCATGAAAATCAATAAATTTCCATCTTGAATATTGCAAATTCTACACGAAAGGAGAACAAATGATGTGTCTTACCAAATAAAAAGAACAGAATCCCCAGCAACAAGTCTCTTGGCACTGACAAACACACTCCAGCCTGTAGTAAGAAGATGCCTTTTGGGCTGGCCTGCATGAGGATTGGGGAAGAAACCTCATATGTCATAATAATTGATTCAGCGATGCATACCATCGACACAGCACAACAGTGATGGAAAACATGCACCAGACACCAGTGTGCCCAATGATTTTATATTGATTGTAACGATGACTTTCCTTTTTTCCCCATAGACACAAAGAAACTCTATGAACCCCTTCCTCTGCCTAAGATTCAGCTCCAATAAGGGGAGCAAGACTTTTCCCTGCCTCCAAAAAGCACACCCAACGGTCACCTTCACCCTCCTTCAGCGATGCATACCATCGACACAGCACAACAGTGATGGAAAACATGCACCAGACACCAGTGTGCCCAATGATTTTATATTGATTGTAACGATGACTTTCCTTTTTTCCCCATAGACACAAAGAAACTCTATGAACCCCTTCCTCTGCCTAAGATTCAGCTCCAATAAGGGGAGCAAGACTCTTCCCTGCCTCCAAAAAGCACACCCAACGGTCACCTTCACCCTCCTTCCCTCCCACCCTCTGCTTCTCTACCAATCTTTGGACCTTTCAAGGTTTCTTTACTTTTCTATACTAATAACAGACTTTTCTTGAAGACTTTCAGCCTGAAATGCATGAAAAACAAGCTGATTTAGTTCGGGTTTTGTTTTCTTCTTTTCCTTTCTCTTTTCTTCATGAGGTTGAGTTTTAGACCATTTCGTTTAAAGAATCGTGGGACAGTAGATTTTTCTTTAGTGATTTTTATGATTTCTTTTTATTTTTTCTGTAAATCTGTAACCAATTTATTTTTCTTCTTTTTTATATTAACTTTTTTCTTTTAGATGTTATCTCATGATTTATTCGAAAACATGTAAATCTCTTCCCTGCCTCCAAAAAGCACACCCAACGGTCACCTTCACCCTCCTTCCCTCCCGCCCTCTGCTTCTCTACCAAATACCAATCTTTGGACCTTTAAAGGTTTCTTTACTTTTCTATACTAATAACAGAGTTTTCTTGAACACTTTCAGCCTGAAATTCATGAAAAACAAGCTGATTTAGTTAGGGTTTTGGTTTCTTCTTTTCCTTTCTCTTTTCTTCATGAGGTTGAGTTTTAGACCATTTTGTTTAAAGAATCGTGGGACAGTAGATTTTTCTTTAGTGATTTATATGATTTCTTTTTATTTTTTCTGTAAATCTGTAACCAATTTATTTTTCTTCTTTTTTATGTTAACTTTTTTCTTTTACATGTTATCTCATGATTTATTAGAGCACATTTAAATCGAAAATCTCAATTGTGATTTTGTTGTAAATGTTTTGGGATTTTCTATGTGATTTGCTAGATGGACTTACCCTTATGGTCTGTATATTAGGATTTTATTTTGTCTAGTTCTCCCCATGCATTTGGGTTTAATGCAGGGGCATTTTCACACTAGACTCGAGTGGGGTGGCCTGTGTGAGGCGGGAGCACACTTAAGGTGGGGCGACCTGTGTGAGGCGGGTGGACCATGTGAGGCGGAACCCATGTGAGGTGGGGCCCACGAAGGAGGGTTCGGCCGAAGGCCTAGCCTGGCCTGGGCTATGAGATAAAGGGATTGATTCCCCACGCTCTATCAGTTTGAGCTTTTAGAGCAAGTGGTTAGTTGTGCGTCAAAAGTGGTATCAGAGAGGGAGGTCTTGTGTTCAAGACTTCTCACTAGGGGTGATTAATGCAGGGGCAATTTCACACCAGGCTCGAGTGGGGTGGCCTGTGTGAGGCGAGGGCAGACTTAGGGTGGGCCGACCCGTGTGAGGTGGGGCCCATGTGAGGTGGGGCCCATGAAGGAGGGTCCGACCAAGGGCCTGGCCTGGCTGGGCTATGAGCAAGGTGTCCCATAACGGTAAAGGTGGCCGTAACGGCCACCACCATTACCGTTACGATAAGGGCCGTAACGGCCTGGCCTGGCTGGGCTATGAGCAAGGTGTCCCATAACGGTAAAGGTGGCCGTAACGGCCACCACCATTACCGTTACGATAAGGGCCGTAACGGCCGTTACGGACCTCGTATCGGCCGATACGGCCCTTTTTAATTTTTTGAAAAAAAACTGTTATAAGACCATTACGGGCCGATACAGGTCCGTATGGGGCCGATACGGGGCCGTTATGGCCCATTTTTTCTGTAACGTCCGTTACAGCCTTTTTGACCCCGTAACGCGTAACGGTCATGACCATTTCCGTTACGTATCAGCCGATACGACCAATACGCAACCGTTTTGGGATACCTTGGCTATGAGATAAAAGGATTGATTCTCCATGCTCTATTAGTTCGAGCTTTTAAAGCAAGTGGTTAGTTGTCCTGCGTAAGGGTTCCAACATGAGGGGAGCACATATTTTGGTCATAATGGGTATGAATTTGTAGGATGGATTCTAATTCGGTGTGTTTTTGCAATGGTTTTGATGTATTGAATGTAGTTGGGATGGTTTTTGGGTCTCTGAAGTTCTAACTCATGTTCATTAACTGTTTGGTGAAATGCCTAAGTAAATGTTCCTTTGTTGTTGTAGATTACTTATCCATTCACTTGATTGTGGTTTACATTACGTAAGCATTTTGATAGGTTTTACCTCTTGCATTTGGATATTTGACCCTATGATGGGTATTAACTTATCCCCATGTTTGGTTTGTAGTGCATTAAATGGTTAATGCCTAATCTTTCTTTCCTATTAAAATTCAACAAGTCTTCATGTCTCACTCAACCACCTACTACCTTCACAACAGTTGACTTCAACTAGCATAATCATGCATTCAAGTTAGGACTATTGTGATGCTAGGTAGTGCGCTTATGCTCGAATTTTACACACTGCATATCAAACTTGTATAGGTACCATTTTATTGTTGCAACAATTATTTTCATCTCCATAACTCATACTACAAAGGATTGATTTGTTGAGATCTACATTTCAAGGCTCATATATTGTCTGCTCAAGTAAAGTTGCTCAATAAAACGCGCAATGATAATTATACTAAGTGAGGTATGAGGTATGCCACACGTCTTATGGATAAAGATGTTATGACAAGACCACTTCTCAAGAAAAGAGCCAAATAAACTCAAGTGCAATTGCAGTCACAACCACCATAGGATTTTATTATAGTGATGTAGATACAACGAGCATAATTTATTGGTCAAATAATACATGGATGATAAAAAAGACCCGTTGTCAAATACGTGTAAGGATGCATTTATCTGACTCTGTGACATTCTACAGGGTAAAAAGGCGGACCTCCTGATGCAAAGTTCATTAAAGAAGTATAGAAGAAGCATTACTAATGTTTTTGCACTCTCCCACAACATCAACAATAGAGTAAATATACTACAATTTCAACACTCAGATGAGACGGCCTATAAATCTCACTAGACAACACTTTCAAAATCCCATGGCTTCAAGGTATCTTAAAGTGTTATCTTCCATACAACAACAATTTTGGCCATGAGGTCTGAGGGTTGCTAGATGTGTCCCCAATAGATTGGTGATCAAAGCAGATAGTTGCTTGTGTGGTAAGCCACAAGCTGGAATTCTCATCATCAATATGGTCACCCTAAATTGGTGTTTAATCCAAAAAAGAGATGCACTCATATTTGAAAGAATTATATCTATATGATTGATTTTGTAATAAGTGTATTGTTGGATGCAAGGAGAGTACCTAAATGGACAATTTTGTGCATAGAAATCTTCTCTATGAATCAACATCCTTATCCAAGTAGATAGATGTTAAACACTTTGGTGTCAAATGATCATTACAAGATCCTGGGGCAGAGACACTTCAATCTACCCTCTGTAGGTTGGTTGCTAGTTGTACATGGAACCCACAAAGATGCACAATAAATCCATTGGTAACATAGATAAGGCATCGCAAACGACTTTAAGTGGTTTTATTTTGCTTTTGATATCCGACGTTGAGGAGGAACCTCACAGATGACGAATTATTGGACCTAATGGTCCTCTCTAATCCGCAGGGCTTATCCCCCAATCTAGGAACGAATGATTCTCTAGTCTGGAATCTCACCAATTTGAGTGCTTTCATGGTGCAATCTTTCTACCTTCGCCTCGAGTGGACTGATCCTTCGATCGCTTACTGCCATTCGGGAGCCGTGCGATCATATGGGGCTCCCCTTAAAGTGGCAACATTTGCCTGGCTAGTTGGCAAGAGTCAAGTTCTTACCATCAATAATCTTAGGAAAATAGGAATGATTATGCCTAATGTTGGTCTCATCTATCTCCAAGATGCCGAGTCTATCAACCACTGCTTCCTCCATCGCTCGTTTTCTTTGGAGATGTGGAATTAGGTGTTACAGTTGGCTAGTCTATGATGGGTGATGCCAGCCTCTATTGATGGTCTTTCTTGTTCGTGGCATGTGGGTGGTGGGGGGCTTCTAGACACAAGGAAGTGGCAAATTATTTTCTTAGCAATTCTTTGGGCCATGTGGTCCGAGGGAAACAATTGTTGCTTTTGCGGCTTAAGAGCTTCCTCAACTAGGGTTTTTTTCTCAAGTCTTGTGTTTGTTTAGGGACTGGGCACTTTGACATAGTGACGCAAGATGACATAATTATGATGCATGTTTATGAACACGATTATTCAGCGGAAATAAAAGACAATAATAATCTAAAATTCTAGCATTAATCATCATAACTAAGAAAATCATAAAGGAAACATGCAATGGAGCGGGCCATCATTACAACCATAAAGTATGGAATTCAATTATCGCTTAGGTTGAATCCGGCGAGGGATGAGACCTCCCGATCTTGCATGGTCATACCCAATTGATCAATGAATATCACTAGTCCGAAGAATCAGGAAGTTTCTCGGATTAGGGATTTGAGAATTTGAAGATTTAGGATTTAGATTGATTCTCAAAGTTTGATCGAGGAAGGATTAGCAAAACTGGAAATAGAAAGAAGAAAGATAATTACCTTGAAGAATTTGGATGGGTGCAAGAAGAAGTTGGAAGAAGAAGATCAAGGAAAGAGAAGAAGCACCATGAGAGAGAGAAGAGAGAGGCTACCAAAGAGGTTTGCTTTTCATTAATAATCAACTAATTTCGTTTTTAGGGCTCAGCCCACTTAAATAAGTAATAAGAAAACATAAAAGTATCAAAATATCCCTAAAAATTAAGTAAAAAACAAGTCCCAAAAAAACAGTTCGCACGGTGGTCAGGCGCCCGATGACCATTTTGGTCGGGCGCCCGACGAGGACAAAAAAGGTCCAGCGAGCAACAACTCAAAATTGGGGAATTTCGAGCACCCAATGACTAATCGATCGAACGCCAAGTGACAGTGAAAACTGTCCAATGGGTTTTCCCTCAAGTCAGGCTAATTTCGGGTGCCCGATGACCATCGGCCTGGCACCCGACGACCCCCAGTTGGGTCTTCCTCATCCCACAACACATCTTCCCAATGTGGGGCAATGTGGGGCCTTCAATATGCCAAACCACGTGTGTAGGGTCTTCAATGCTCCTCAATGATCGTCTAACCACAAGGAAGATGCTTGTAGCGTGCGCTTTCTCCTATCATAGACTTTGAAGGGTCTTGTGTCCTCATCGCATAGTCAAGGGTTTGTCCCAGCCGTGGGGCTGGTGTGTTGTATACTTCATTTGTTTCCTTTCTCTTTATATTTTCTTCTATTCTGTTCTCTATTTTTTACTTTCTTGTTGCATTTTGTTTTTGCTTCTCTTGGCTTTGCCAAATAAATTTCTTCATCTTTCCAAAAAGAAAGATTATATATATATATATATATATATATATATATATATATATATATATATATATATATATATATATATATATATTCTTTTGAGAAGTAACAACTTTATTTAACAAGAAAGGAAACTACATAAAGTAAAAGGGAAAGTTTTCTAGATATAAAGAGATGCAATTGACACACCCAAAGTGTCGGCCAACTAATTAGCCTCTCTGCAACCACAGACAAACAAAATGTTTATCATAGAACTAATATGTAAATTTCAGAAAAAAATGAAGACATGCCATGGTTTTGACTTCAAGTTAGAGACTGATGAGATCACCATCGACAAATCCCTCCATACAAGTAGACCCCAAAAGGTCCCTCATAAAATTCCTGACCCTTCTTAAAGAGGGAGGGCTCCCGTCATATGCACCTCCCCCCGGTAGCAAGACCATATCACCCTTCTTGATTTTTTAATTCGCAATCACCCCAATGTGTGTGTGTGTGTGTGTGTGTGTGTGTGTGTGTGTGTGTGTGTGTGTTTCCCCTCAATTACCCCTAAGGGACCACAACGACCTAGGTTACCAACAGACTAACCATCAAAATTCAATTTCTACATCTTTGGATCCAATATCTAAGGAGATCTGAGGCAATGACTCCATGGAAGGCCTTATGAGACAAAGCTGTCTAAATGATGCTACATTGATTCTTTGTATTATTTCATCAATCAATATACCCAAATTCTCAAACAGTCCAACAGTTCCTCTCTTTCCAAACTTCCCAACATAGAGTAGGAATCATCCTCCATAAAACCATTGTCCTTCCAAAGGGCCCTGATCATGGTTTTAAATAAAGTTATCAGGAGTGTATCCGCCAGGCCCAAAAACAATCGATACATGCCCATGTCAGCTTTTTTCCTTTTTCTTTTTTTCTTCTACCAAAGAATCTTAGAAGAATTAATGGAAAGGAGGAAATGTAAAACAACACAACCTATCATTTTTTATGTTTTTAGCATTTATGCAATGGTGTATCAGACCATTCTTTGATAAGAATGTTGTCTGCTGGCTTGAGTTGTTGAAATTCAATCAAATAAGCCCAAGTGAAATTCAACCAAATAGGACCGACATTTTGTGCTTTTAGAATATATGACCATTCTTTGTCATTTGTCAGCTTGACTTGTTGAAATTCAACCAAATAGACCCTAATCGAACACAAATCAAGCATGATTTGGTGATTAGGGCTCATTAATCGAAATACAACAAAAAGAAGAGAGAAACAGAGAAAGTAATGGTTTACCCCTTCCTATTTTTCCTAGAATGGTTCATTTCTCTCCAATTCGTTAGATCTCCCTCAAATCATATGTTTGATCCTCAAAATAGGTATAGATCTAGTTTAAAATGAGTTTCTAATGTTCCCCAATAGTCAAAATGACAAAAGAATTGGAAAACAAGCGAACTTGCAAAATAAAATTTTCAAAATGGGGCCTTTAGTCTACAACGGATGATACAGTCCAATATGGTCCACTTTTATTGTAACAGACTAATGCATACGGTATTGCATAACAGGATTGTCCGATATTGTTATGAAATGGCCGCTACAGACATATTGCAAGTCATAAATGATATGCAAAACCATGGCCCCAACCCATCTCTGAAAACAATAGTTGTGGTTCTCTTGAGAAATCGAATGCACACCAAAGAGTATGAGGAACTAGCCACAGATGATATCACAATTGGGCGATGAACAAGGTATGCAAAAACAGTTACATAATAATGTTACATGGTCATAACGACCATAACAGCTATTAAAAAGAAAAAAACTTGTAACAACCTGTTACGTGACCTAACGGTCCATTACAGACCTGATATAGTTTTTCTTCAGGTTTTTTCAACAAAAAAAAGGGGACCATAGTGGCCATTACAGCGGCCCATATCATAATTGTAATGGTAGTAGCCATTACAACCACCATTACTGTTACAGAATACCTTGCCAGTGAAGGAGCAAATGATGTGGCAATTCTTCATCCCTCTTACACATACAACGTACCATTTGAAGCTGTGTTACTGATGTTAAGATAATCAAGAGTGAGGATATTATCCGGTGTAACCATCCACATAAAGGCCTCCACTTTCTGAAGCACCACCCCACGCCTTTCTACACGGGGTTTTTCTTCAACTTCAGTGAATGCTTTTTTTTTTTCTTTTTCTTTTTTCTAAAGATGAACTTTACTGAATACAAGGAAATAAGATTAAAAAGAGAACTTTAGTCCACTTCCATGTTGTAAAGGCCTCAAAACCGTGTATTGGCAGTGTCCACCAACCAGTTGGTCGACCGGTCGGCTAGTGGACAGATTGGCACAGCGGGCTCTAGACAAATTCTGGAGGTCTCAGACCAGTCGGCCAACCGGTCTGTTGGAGGCTCCGACAGGTCAAATTAGAGGCAGCAAGCATGTTTTCTTTGGCAAAACTCTCTAGACTGATTCGGTCGGTCGCCGACCGGTCGGGTGACGTGCGGGAGTTGCATTCCTTGCGCGGTTTCGTGCTATATATTTCCAAATCCAAATCTTCTCTTATATATATGTTTCCTAATCGTGTTGGGTAGTAATCTAAGCAATACCAAGGAGTCCTAATACGAGATTAGGGTTTTCGGTGAGAGGATTGTGAGGTTTGAGAGCTTTTGTTCATCTTTGGGATCTACTTGGGTAGATTAGCTCTGTAATCATCTAAGATTCATAGTGGTGTCGCTTTGTGCAGTGGTTTTTTCCTGCAAGGGTTTTCTACGTAAAATTCGTTTGCTTTTGCATTGATTACTGTGTGGTTGTGTGGTCATTGTTTGATCTTCTTTGTTGCTTCTGCATACAAGAGTGCTTTTACTCCTTCCACAGAGTGCTAGGCATTTCATCACACAACCCCATAAGCTCCACATGCAAATCAAACAAAAGGAACAAAAAACATCCACATGCATCTCTATTTCCTTGCCCTTTAGAGTTCTTATTAACGACAATGATTATTTTATTGAAAAAATGAAAATTGGAATACAAAAGCCCCTGCCTAGTACAACCATAAAAGACACTAAGCCCGTAGCCCAATAGACTACCCTACACCTAGCCCTTTGGAACACCACCTCATATGATTAGCTTTGTTACAAACGGTTCTATTACTTTGATCCTTCCAAATCAATCATAAACTCAAAAGCGGAGAAAGGCACCATAAATCTCAGAAACTCAAGTTATCAATGAGGAATTGATTAAGTCTCACGTGAACTCAAACTTGAGCAGTCATAAATATCGAGCTTCAAGCTTTTAAACATGCAAGAAATCAATGGATCATGTCAATTTGAATACCATGTTAGTGAACTTGAGTTCATAACAAATATTGCAAAAGAGGAAATAAATTATCATAAATGGATTAGTGTGCATATCCATTAATATATTAAACACATTCAATTTCATTTCAGGGTTTCGGTCACTCCCTTTTTCCAGATCCCTCCATGAATGATTAGTATTTTGTTTGATTAGAGGTAAATAGGTCTGGTGCGAGTTAATGTGAACAATAAAAAAATTCACTTAAGGAAATGGGAAACACTTAAGGAAATGGGAAACTTACAGGTCATAAATGACTTATTGCAAAACAAAAAATTCTTAACCTACCTCTGAAAATGTGCCTAAACTTCCATTCAACATCATGAAGATCCCTTGCAATAAGCTCCTGACATGGTGGCTGCTGAGAGAAATCCTGAAAGACAAACAGGTATTGTTATCAGATAAAACGTCATACAGAGTACAGCATGCGCATAAGAACCTACCAGTGGAGGGAAGACTTTCTCAGCTGCACGACGGGGAACAGAAAACCCTCCGTGAGTGCTAGTGTCACTCGCAGTTAATGTCTTACAGAAATAATTTGTCGGCTGCTTGCTCGGAACACCCAGCTCAGCAGGAAGGTAAGTATCCTTTTGTTCTTGCTGAATAGAAAATTCCAGAATTACATTTAAACACATGATTGAAGATTGAAGAATTAGGTTGCATTAGAAATAAAAAGAGAATTGACTTTACTGGATTTAAAGGTTGCAGGGTCATTTGAGCATATACTTCATCTGTCTCCACATCTGCCTGAAATTCAACAGCCAAGAGGCTCTTCTTAACCACTATCCAACTTTACCAAAAAAGACTAAAATGCATACGCATACTACTGCAGACGCTCACATGCATTGTAACATTGTGAAGTTGGCAGATAAGTTGAGGGGGCAAGCTCGGATAATTGGGTATTTGTCCATCAATTTCCTTGTTCGTTGACGCAGCAACCTCAACGCAAAACATAGTCAATAGAAAAGTAAAATTGTATGGAAGAAAAATGAAAATAGGAAGCCTCTATTTACACCCACCTGACTGATGAATACACCCATTCTTTCTACTTTCATTGATACAATAGCACAAAGTTCTGCTATTGCATTATTGCAAGTAGAAGAAAGGGGTTTATTTATTAGTCAGGGTGAGCACCAATACCAATTCCCTAAAAATAAATCTTTTCAGGACATTTAATTTCACCTGTTCACTATGGCCTTGAGGAAAATAAACAACACGGGTACCAATTGTTGGTAAGGACACAAGAGGGCCAGCACAAGCATGCCAGAGTTCTGAATTCAAGCATCTCTTTTCTTCTGTCATAAATTTCACAATTCGGGTTATCTTTGGGGCTTATTTCGAGATGATGTTATAGCAAATTGGAGCACAAAAATAGAAACAGTTACTCAATTTGGCTTGTAGTTTAGTTAGAAAAGGACCAAACCAAGAGCTGTTTCAGGCAGACTAGCAGCCACGGAGAGAACAATCTTTAAATCTGTAAAACGTGGAAGAAGAGAAAAATGAAGACATACCATCTTGGGCCTGATGAGCCAGGCCCGAGGTCGAAAGCTTCATTTTCAGAAACAGCCTTTAACAAAGCTCACATGAAGATGTCGAAATCTTCTCTCAGAGTCTACTATGCCACACCAATTTCATCTGGTTTTCCATTCGGACCCCTCCAGAAATCTGAAATTCTCCTCTGTATTAGTGTCTTTCTACAAGGCCACGAAACCAAATACCTGCATCTTCATAAAGAAGAACAGCATGAATTTTTTACTATAAAGAGCCAAACAGAGAGTTCTCAAAGCCAATTAAACTACATACTACAGCATGATGATCTTTCCGGCGAATGAGCTGAAGCCTCAGCAAACTTCAAACCATACTGGAATATAGACTACAATCTCTATTCTGCTGATTTCCGCCTGTTTTATCAGAAGCGGATCTCAAAAACGAAACATTTCATCTTTGAAATCACCATTTCTGCAACTAGAGTATGTCAAACACGAGATCCAAACTATGCACTCAGCAATTTCTTCATCCGAATTTCCAGAATTGAGCTCCTCGACTTTCTTCCACTATCTTAAAGCAAAATCCCAACTGCAAAAGCATCAAAACAACCACAGTCACTCTCTAGAAACCTCTCTCCCTCTCCAAGATTTCCATGAAATAGTTTTTCCAGAAAGAAAAAAAGATAAAAGAAAACATCTCTACGCAAACTCCAAAGAATACGAAATTCCTTCACAAATCATGCATTTCTCCACAAGAATGCCAAAATATTCTCGAACCAAGCTCAGAGAAAAGCCGTTCGCCATGAAAGAGATCCTCCAAGCACTTTTTTCCGAAACATTCTCGTACGGAAAACGAAATTCCTTGAGAAAAACGTGAAAAAAGAAACCTCAAATTAAGCTCTGAAAAGTGCAGATCGCCATGAAAGAGTTCGTTTGAGCTTTCTTCCAGATCCTTCTCTCGCAGACACTCCAAAAGACGACAGAATTCCTGCAGAAATCGCGCATTTCTTCGGGAAAAGCGCTGTAAAACCCTAAATCAAGCCCGAGAAGGAGTCGCTCTCTAAGATCGCCATGAGAGAGCTTTTCTCGAGCTCTTTTTCTGCTTACAAGTGAAAGCCATCTCACATCCAAACCAGAAAGAGAAAACGCTGTAAAAGCTTCTGATTTTTATATCAAAGAGGCGGGTCTGCTTTTATCTCTAGGATGGGGCCGCTTTCCATCCGTCGCGTGTGGACAAACAAACATCCGTCACGACGTCCAGCTCTACTGTACGTGATCCTGACCTTCCACCTAGTGGGCCCCATCACGTTCGCCTCACGGAACTCCACCTCATTAGACGTGGATCGCTCATTGAGCTCTAACCTGACAAGACTGTTAATTCCGTTTGCCCCCTTCATACCATGCCCCAGAATTCCCCACACGGAAATCCAAGCCAAAAATCTGTATATTCATCCTGTTGGATGTGGACTGTTGGCGTCATAGTGAAAGCTGCCTGATGAGCGTTCCAGATCAATGGAAAGTGGGCCCCACATAAAGCTCTTTGCCAAGCGAAAAACCTCCATTTCATTCGACCGAGTATCATACAGCAGCGCCTCTCTGACTGATGCTGTACCTTAATTAGGTGCAACCGTCTCTACCGTATCCTCCGATTTTTCTCCACTCTAGCTTTATGACGATGATCGGACGGTTTGCATCTGAGACGCGGATTGCATAGAATCTCACACGCTGTGGCTTGTGCGTAAACTCTGTGTGGCCCACCACTGTGATATGTGTTTTATCCACGCCGTCCATCCATTTTTCCAGCTTATTTTAGGTGGTGAGCCCAAAATTAAAGGATATACACAGCTCAAGTGGACCACACCATATAAAAAACAGTGGGAATTGGACGTCTACTGTTAAAAGCCTCTTGGGCTGTACAAGTTTTGGATGAAGATTATATTTCTCTTTTATCTTTCTACATGTATATGTGACATTGTGAACGGGTTGGATGATGAATAAACATCAGTATGAGCCTTGTGGGCTTAAGAAGGTTTCAACGGTGGATATCATTATCCGCACCGTTTCTGTGGTGTGGTCGACTGCAGCGTTGAATAATGATCACTTTAGCGCTCATGTCCTAATGAGCTGGAAAAAAAAGATGGAGAGCGTTGATTAAAAACCGTAGGTCACACGGAGTCATAGTAGGGTGAGTTACTCACTGCAGTCTGCGTCGTACAATTCGGACAGCAGACCGCAGATGGTGGGGCCTGCAGAATGGTGGTAGGCGGAGGGTTCACTTCACCCATTCCTGGCGTAAATCGTAGAGTGGATATTGACCATATGGTATTTACCCGGATAATACGGTAGTGGGTGTTTTGGGCCCACCTTGATGTATCTGTTGTTTATGCAGTTTTTAAACCAATTTTTCAAGCTCGGCATGCTCCACAAATGAAACAGACCCATCTCAGGGGGACTAGACCATCTAAAATAATGGCTACTAATCATTAAAAACTTATTAAGAGCCACAAAAAGTTGTCATGGATCAATTTAATATTTCTATTTTCCCTTCATTCAGATCTTTGTGACTTCATCAACAGATTAGATGGCAAGTAAATACTATAGTGGGCCTTAGGAAGTTTTTAATGATAGGTGTTTAATACCACTGTTTCCTATGGAGTGATCTATCTAAAATTTAGATCTAATTCATTTTTGAAACCATATATTAAAATAAACTAGAAAAAAACTTACGAACAGTGCAGATATGAAAAAAATAAAAAAGTAGATCAAAGGGAACCCAAACACCCAGCACGGTATTACCCGGGTAACACCTGATCCGCTTTCCGCAAATGGGGCCTGTCCATGCCCGACGGACAGAAGACGAGAGCGTAGCTTTTCTGGGTCCCACTCTCTCAGATCCAAGCGCCAAACCCAAATGCATCACACTCGACAAGGCTACAGGTCGTTCATCTGACAGTCTGCATGTGTCCGATCTGAAAATCAGGCCGATGCATTCACTAAGATTGCGACACGTGCACCTTCAACACCGATTTTATCAGTTTGACAACGGTTCGTTTTTAATACATGTTGTCCCACTTGATAAGTGGACCTCACGTTATTAACGTCTGCGATTCTACATGCATATGCTACGGTGAGGTAACTGGCAAGCAGTAGCAATTATTACCGGCTTACATCCCTCTCTGCTGGAAACAAGGGAGAGAGGGAACCAGAGGACAAGAATTTCCTACAAACCCGGCTACGGAGTCCTATGAACAAAAGCTCTGTGGGCTCACCGTGATGAGCTCTGTGGGATCACCATAATATCCGTGCGTATATATATACACTCCTCCGTACAACCTACATCAGTTGTGCATATACTCTCCCGTCCGACCTTGCATCAATCAGCTCACGATAGTACCCCAGCTCAAAATTCACGCATGTTAAAAATCAACTGTGGAAATTGTCTAATGAGCCATTTGGCACCACGGATTTGAGAAGAAGTGAGAAGAAACTACTTGTTTTATTATGTTTGGCCATAGAATTTAAGTAAGAAGTGGATTTTAGTAAAATTCTGGAGAATTCAAAAAGCCACTTCTACTCTTTTTCAAATGCTCTGCAAAATGTGGATTTGAGGAGAAATCCTCCCTAATGTGGGCCCATCGTGATGAATATTTCCTTCTAACTTGTTGGGAAGATCACAAAGACTTGAATAAAGGGACCACACAAATTCACTTTAATATGAATCTTTTTGTGCATCATAAAAGGTCTAATTCTCCACTTTTTCTTGTTTTATGGTCCACTTAAGATATAAATCTACTTTAATTTTTGAATCCTGGCATAAAATAATTGGTAAAAATGGATGGACGGCAAAGATTTAAAAATTGAGGCTAATTTGGTGGGCATACCATAGAATCAAAATCCACATTATCAAGTTCTCTCATGTCAGATTTCTCTCCAAATCTTACCTCCAAAATAGAAAATTTGAAATTGATAAGAGCTGGAATCGATAAAAATTCATATTATAGAATCCACTTCTCATCACTTCCGGTCAAACAAATGGTGCCAAGAGGCTCTAAGCTTTGTCTAGTAGCTCATTGGTGGTTTGGGGATTAAGCTTCCTGTTCTTTCCTTCTCGTGATGGGAATTACCTTTTGGATGTAACACTGGCCTTAGCAAGGTTTCAGTGGTCATTGTTCAAGTGGTATGCCCCACTTGAGTTTTGGATCGGTCTGATTTTTGAACTCTTACGGTAACATGAGCCGACAAAACTAATGAACGGACGGTGTGTCATACCGACACCCCAGTGGACCCTCGGAGCCTTTGTTTAGATGGGCTCCCATGTGACCGCTATTGAAGGAAATTGGTGTCCGGAAGGAGAGGTGATGAGAAATTTCCCCTGAGAGAATGTCCTATCACGGCCATATGCTTAACCGTACTAAGGGATCTCAGCCGTTGGTTTTGGGTCGTATGCTTTTGACTGACGTGATAGCGACATGTGCTGCTGCAACTTTCAATGGTCGCTGTCAGAGTACGATCCGCTTGTAGAAAAACAGGAGTCATCTTCAAGCTTTCTGAATTACTTTATTAATTTCCCCCGTCTTAGGAGGTTTGCCGTCCCCACGCGCACCTTTTTACACGCAACACGCACACAAACCTTGACAGCGTGGGCGTGGAGCATCTGAACCGTCCATTAGGTAGCCCCCTCCGTTAAGATGACCATATGCCGAAAAAAACAGGTTTTTCAACTGATTAAGTGGCCATCCTTCTACAAAAATAATAGATGGTTTGGAAATTTATTCAGGACCGACTTCGGTTTGGAAAAATAATAGACGGAAAAATAAGGAACTATATGAATCGCGGACGCGGATTTGATGGTGTCAACATCCACTCCCAGCACGCATGTTTTAAACTTGGGCGCCATGGCCCCAACATGACGTATATGTTTTATATCCAGACCGTCCATCCGTTTTGCCCCCTCATTGTTGGGCATGAATATAAAAATAAAGCAGATGTAAAGCTCAAGTGAAACATATGACATGAAACAGGTGTGATTAAACGCCCACAAGGAACTGTTGTGGGCGAAATTATCAACCAATTGAATGACAAATAAACATTAAGGTGGGCTTTAAAAAAAGAAAGTGGATTGCATACTCAGTAAGAAAAACTCTACAAGCAACCATGATTTATGTATTTTATTGGCTTCATCCGTCCATTTTACCCTAAGTAACTTGGTGATTGTCCAAAAAATGAAGTACACACTAGGAAACCGTGTAAATTGAAATTCAATTATTGAAAAGCTGTTGGGTTATAAAAGTTTTGAATTAAGCTAACATTTAGGGCTTTCCCTTCGTCCATGTATTTAATCTCACAAACATAGGCTTAGGAAGGTTTCAACAGGAAATTATAATTCCCATTGTTCCTTCAAATATGCTTTAATGTTAGGCGCAACTCCTAAAATAAGCTTTAAAAACACATGCATTTACAGTGGCCAAATAGAGTTTACTCGGTACAATAAAAACCAACTAAGTAAGCAATCCAGTTTATTACAAAGATTTGTACGGTGGATATCATTGTCTCACTGTTTCTATGGTGTGACCCACTTGAACTTTGAATTGCTCGGTTTTTTTTTTTTTTTTTTTTTTTTCATGCCTTTTAAATGGGCTGTAAAATAAGTAAAGAAACAGCGTGGGTATAAAACGCATAAATCAGGTTGGGTCCACAGCGCCCAACACATCAACCCACCAGCGCTGGGGAGGTGTTGGCGACGCCACCTAATCCGTGTCCACGGATCGCTTGTTAGATTAGCACGTGTACTGCGTGTAAGTTCATATCTAGAATGCGTGTGAGTTTCGAAAACCTCCTTTTGTTGTTGTGGGACCTGGAGGTTTATTATTAGCAAGTGTAAGGATTAAGCTACTAATCCCCCATTTTCATGTGAAAATAGCGTCCGGAATATAAAGCATAGGCACGTACTTGAGGGAAAATCCGTGCAATTCACGGATGTACCCACACCTGTTTGCTAGCGTGAGATCCAAGCTGTTCATCACGTGGGCCTAACCATGAATGCCGTGATCTATAAAATGGGGCTGATCTACTTTTTTATGAGTCCTATCTGGTGACATGGTTGGATTTTAGGCCCACCCTAGAACTCAGAAAACGGACATGTTGAGTGGTGTCACGACCAGACAGCCTTGATTAAATGGCCGAAGCAGGAATGATGGGCGGTCGATTGGGTGGTAAAATGACATGGCGAGACTAGATGGGTGAGATAGTATCCTATCAGAGATTGGCCGGGCTTTTTCTTTTTTGACTTTTTTGGAAGCGGATTGCTACTCAGTAGGCGAGTAAACTCTTTGGGGTCCACCTGGATTTAAGTATTTTATCCACTCCTTCCATCCATTTTAACAGTTCTTGGGCCCATAGAAGTTTTGGATCAAGCTGATATTTGTGTTTTCCCTTCATTTAGGTATATGTGATCTATTAACAGGTTGGATGACAAATAAACATCACCGTGGGCCCTAGAAAGGTTTCAATGGTGGAAATCATTAGTCCCACTGTTTCATGTGGTGTAGTCCACTTGAGCTTTGGATACCTTCAATTTTGATATCAACCCCTGAAACAATGAGCTGTAAAAACGGATCGACAGTGCACTTACATTTTATGGGGAGCCCAATTGAGTTTACCCAGTACCATAAAAGCATAGCATACTGAGTAACTAAGTACACAATCCGATTTCAAGTTTTTTCTATATTAGGCGCACCAATTAAATGAATGGCTTTGATGAGAGGAGTGCGATGGCTCCATTAAGCAGGTCATTCAAGCACACCAGCAACAAAGGTGGAAACAGAATCCATCCATGGATGCGGACACAGCTAAACACGTACGATGTTATTATTAAATGACACTGATGCTATTATCGCACTGAGTAAACTCTGTGGGGCGGACTTTAATGTACTTAGTTTTATCTACGCCCTCCATCCATTTTTCAGGCTTATTTTAGTGTTTGAGCCCTAAATTGAAGCATATCCAAAGTTTAAGTGGGCCATACCACAGATACAGTAGAAATAATGTTGAAACTTCCATAGGGCACACAGTGATGTTTATTTGTCATCCAACCTATTCATGAGGTCACACAGACATGGATAAAGGGAAAACACGAATATCAGCTTAATCCAAAACTTACGTGACCTTCAAGAAATTTTCAACAGTAGACATTCAATTCACATGGTTACCTGTTGTGTGGTCCACTTAAGCTTTTGATACACTTAAATTTTGGGCTCAAGCTATAAAATTATCTGGTAAAATTGATGGACGGAGTGGATAAAATACATAAACCACGGTGGGCCTCAAGTCCAAGTTGAGGCCTAAAACCATAACACTGCTAGGGATAAATGGACCATCCAGTGTGCATTCCATGTAACATCTGCCTCTCTAGCTCTTTGGACTAATTTTGATGTGGTATGAAACGACTGAGATTAATCTGGCTTAGGTTATGGTTTCATTAGTTGTATGGGACTCATTTGAGTCTGAAAATCATGACAGTGCTTGTTTAAATGGGCTGTCCAACATTCATTCAATGGGTCATCCACCTGTCGTTGGATTCTGTGAACTATATTTTGGTAGTGTATTTGAGATAATCTTACATTGGTTCTTGGGATTATTCTCTCCAATTCAGGAAAATTCTAAGCGAAGCGAGCTTTTGCTCACGGCCTCTCTTATACCCTACTTGGCCTTTTGGTGGGGAGTGAATGTTGAAAAAAATAAATGGTTTTAAAAAATGTCAAAAAAAAATTAATATATTTTTTTTTCTTTTAAAAAAGTAGTGTTCCACATCAGATAGGGAAAGAATTTAGAAAACATTTATACCAAGTTCTAGCAGTTTATATTGAAAACCAAGAGAATACCACCGCATGCGTGCTCGTGCCAAGCTGTGACAGAAGCATATTTTTGTTTTTGTTTTTGTTTTTGCACATGTTGCTGTAGTGCGCTGATTATCTCCTTGCAGCTTCTTTACAAGGGGTTTACATTTTCAAACCAAACTCTCAGGAAAACTCTCCTCTTCTGCTTACTTTTGCATCTTCTCTTATTTTCTTTTTCCGTGAGCAAATCATTAGAGCGTCTCCACCTTCAAAATGTTATGATTATGTGTGCACCTAATCTAAATTAATCTCAATCTTAAGGAGAGCTATTGTACTCTAGAGACAGGTGTCGTAAGCCAATGGCACAAATCTGTCTTAAAAACAGCATTTGTAACAAACCTCAACTCTTCGGTTTCATGTTACTTTAATACTTTGTCTCCAAGGAGATCATTTTCTATCATCTCTCTTTTATTCAAACCAATAATTTGCTGACAGGTTTACTTTTTTTCTTTGAAATCTTAATCACAATGGTAATCATTCTTGAGAATTTCACAAACGAGAATTTTTACGAAAGAAGTTCAAGAGATGGCAACAAAAAATGAAATTTTATTTAACAACTCTTAAATTGATCACGTGATCAAGAGCCCACTTTTATCTCTTAAGGTGAATGAACCTCGGCATCTTTTAAATGTATGAAATGGCAAGAAGATAACTTCCTGTGCTGAAATCAAGTGACAACTATGATGTCTACTATCACTATTCTTCAGTCAAGGAACTATGGGAACATCTTGAGAAAAAAATTAAAACAAAGGATAATGGAAACAAAAAAGTAAGTTGCTAGTCAGTACATAACTCTCAAAATGATAAATGATAAGGTTGTAGTGGATCAAGAACATGATCTATAGAAAATTGCTCATGAGATTTTATCTGCTTGTATAGCCATTGATGAGGCCTTCCAAGCTTTTATAATTATTGAGAAACTTTTGCCTTCATAGAATGAATATAAAAATTATCTTAAATATAAAAAGGAATTAAAGGAGCTCGGGAGAACTCATTATTTATCTTCAAATAAAGAAGGGGCAAAGAACCATGGCAAATTTTCTATGCAGTGGAATTTATAGCTAAGGCCCAACTTGTTAAAAATAGTTAAAGGGGTAAAAAAAATTAAAAAACTAGTCCTCTAAAGAAAAAGAATCATTATTTTCACGAGAGTAAGCAAGATAAACAAAAATAATAAGAAGACTGTAAATTGCTTCGGGTGTAGAAAAGTCAATCAAAGAATCTCGCCAAAGAAAAGGGTGAAAAAAAGAATTTGTGAACAAATTATTGAGATACTTGAAAAAGTGATGTAAGGAAAGAACCTCATGATCGAGGAGAAGGGTCATGTACATTCTTGAAGAAAAAATACTGGAAAAGATCCAGAAAAAAAGTTACAGAAAAATCAGAAAATCAGATTTCTGACAATTTCTGGCAAAGCATAGACGGGTGAGATCGGGCACCATCTCTCTCACGGGATAACTATTTCAAATCCACAGAACTATCGAGACTCCTCAACCAATATTCCTCGAATCTACGAATGGATATTTCGAATCTACGAGGGGATATTTCGAATCCACGAATAACAACTCGAATCCAAGAGCAGAAAAAAGTAAAAACTCAATAATTTTATTAATCAAAGATAACATCAATAAAAACAAGTTTAAGCAACCTTAAATAGAGAAAAACTAACCTTAGAAACCCTAAAACGTATTAGAAAATAATCCCAAAAAACTAGAAAAGAATCGCAAAAAATCAAAAATAATTCAAAAAATCACGCATTTGTCTGCACATGGTTGGGCGCCATGTGAAGGGTGGTCGGGTGCCCCATGAACTAAAAAACAGTTCATCAAGTAAACTGAAAAATCTGACGAATTTCGGGTGCCCTTGAAGTGTGGCCGGGCTCCCAACGTTGCCGACTGCTCAAAAGCATCGAGAAACCATCGGGAATCTGACTACGACAGCCTAAATCCGTCGGGAAACCGTCAGAACCTGATTTTCTGATTTTTATGCAACTTTTTTTCTAAATCTTTTCCGGTCCTTCTCCTTCAAGAATATGCACGACCCTCCTCCTCAATCATAAGGTTCTTCCCCTACATCAATCTCCCCCACTTGAAGAAAACTCGTCCTCCAGTTTTGCCTCCAGTTAAAGTAGCAATCTACGTTTATCTCCTTCCACAGCCTAGGCTTGTGTTTCATGCCCGTATTCTCGTATAAGAGGTAGGGTTCATCAACTGAACTGCTCTCCCCTTGTTCACCTTCTTGTTCATTGTCCTGTAATGCCTTCCAACCTTTCACAATAGAAATTATCAAAGCATACCTTGGGTTCACAGAATCACATTTTGTGCACACGAACGACACAAAATCTCTGATACTTCGGCCCATGTTGAATCATGTCCAATGACCAATATTTTAAAAGTGTCTAAAGCACAATCCTTAGGCTTTTCAGAAAACTTTTGAACATCCGTCATGATATCATCAACTTCAATTGTTAGCGGTGGAGAGTCTTCAAGAGCGGAACTTGTAGCATCTTTTGCTTTAAGGCTTTCTGGTTCATGGTGAGTACTACAAAAACTCTCAACCGCAATACGTATATTAATGATATCTTCATCAATTAAGAGGCAGCACTAAATTTGTGAATTCTAAATCTTCCCATCGTTATCTGTTGTATGTATAACAGATATATCCCCAATATTCTTTTGTGGGTCTTCTTCTTCTTCAACTATAATTTTTGCAATCTCTCTTGCATCAACCTTGTTAGGTTTCAATTCTTCAAACATCATGTCAATAGTGTCCTGTAGCATTTTGATATTTGATGCTTCATTTATAACTTTATCAGTCCTTAGAATATGGATCTCTTCAATAATACTCGGGTTAATAATGCCTTGAGTCTGCTCTTCGAATCCCTGCAAAACGGGATCAACAACTTCGGGGATATTCATAGACACCTCCCCATTGTCCTTCACATCCGAGATATTGATCTCATCTTTCTTCTCAGGATTTTGAGTAATCTCAAGGACAATGGTGGCCTGAATTTCAGAGACCTCTGAATTTGCATTAATCCTTCCAGGTCTAATACATCATTTTTCAATTCCTTGGTGAAAGCATGTATGGTTTGGTAGACTGTTCCTCCACTTTAAAAGTTTTGGGTAGGTTTTTCATGTCCATAAGGGTCACTCACATGCCACCATGGAACCAGACATTCGTTCACAACTCCGGCTCAAAATAACATGATTATTGCCAACGGGTATGGGATCGTTGGGATATTACCTGAACGTCAATGGTGCATTTGAATCGTGATAGCAGTCATTGCTTCATATGCGGCCATGAACGCATTGGCGTTTTTATCTCTTACATTCACAGATTTCGGAGTTGCTCCCACCAAGCCGAAGGGCACCCCTTCAACCTTAAGGCTACATATTAAACCTTCTTCTCCTCTGGCATCTACATACATCTGAAGAAGTATTCGACTTCAACAAGCTATTTATCAATGGGACTTATACCCTTGTAATAAAAAGGATCCATAGCCTCCTGGTAGGATTGACTTGTCCGATCCACCCAGTGTACCTGACTATCTCTATATGCATACATATCTCGACGATAAATCTCACCTTAAGCACGTGGCGAAATTGGCACATCCGCAAAATGATAGAGGGAAGCCTGCAGCCCTTGGATAGTCTTCGTCTCTCCCGGTGGAAAGCTTCCTTTCTTTCGATAAATGAATCCCTGGATCATCGTCTACAGGATTTTTCCCTTGCCTTACAAAGAGAAATCGGCCCAAAGTTGTTCCTTGCTCTGTTACCAATTTAGCACAGCGTAGACGGGTGAGTTCGAGCACTGTCTCTCTCACGGGATAATTATTCTGAATCCACGGAACTATCAGAACTCCTCAATTGATCTTCCTCGAATCCACGAGGGGATGTCTTGAATCCATGAGACCTTTTCTTCGAATCCACGAATAACAACTCGAATCCATGAGAAGAAAAGAGTAAAAACTCAATAATTTTATTAATCAAAGATAACATTCATAAAAATGAGTTTAAGCAACCTTAAATAAAGAGAAACTAACCCTAGAAACCCTAAAACGTATTAGAAAAGAATCCTAAAGAAACTAGAAAATAATCACAAAAAATAAAAAAAATAATTCAGAAAATCGCGCATCTGTCTACGCATGGTCGAGCGCCCGATGAAGGGTGGTTGGGAGCCCCATGAACTCAAAAACAGTCCAGCAAGTAAACTAAAAACTTTGGTGAATTTTGGGCGCCCAGTAAAGTTTGGTTGAGTGTTCGATGTTGCCGACGGCTCAAAAGCGTCAGGAAACCATCAGGAATCTGATTACAACGGCCCGAATCCGTCGGGAAACCATCAGAAACCTGATTTTTTTTATTTTTCTGCAACTTTTTTTCTAAATCTTTTTCAATCCTTTTTCCTTCAAGATTGTGCACGACCCTCCTCCTCGATCATGGGGTTCTTCCCCTAATTAAAAAAGAAATGTAATTATGGTCTCTGATATGTTAGATATTTAGTTGTACTTGAGAGGTAGCTACAATGATGATAATTGAAAATTAAATTCAAGTCTATAAGTGAATATGTTTTCAATCTAGGATGGGTTTTGGTTTCCTAAACAAATGTGTATATTTTAATCCATGATGGAATCTAAAGTTCATTACTCTGGCCACTAGTAGAGAAGTATAATGGAATTAATTAACCTACTCACAAATATACCTTTATAGGATAAACCTGTAGCGGCAATAACCTTGCATTGTGATAGCAAACCTACAATAATAAAAGCAAATAATTGGATCTACAAAATCTAGACATTTTCATTCGAAGTACAACTTAATCAAGCAATTACTCAAGAATGGGGTAATTACAATTGACTTCATAAGATTCAATGATAGTTTAACTAGTCTACTAACCAAATGATTATTAAAGAGTACTTAGTGATGAATACATCGATATGAATGGGTTGAGTCTCATGTAAATTAAATCATTGTCAATGAAAACCCAACTTATGTGATTGAAGAACTCAAAAACTAGGTTCAATGTGTAATAACAAGTTACTCATGAGTGTTAATGTCAGATTTTGTAATAGGATCCTCCGGACGTTCGCCTTCTCTCCAACAGAGACTTCCGCCAAACCTGAAAGAGGACAGACAGCAACTAAGGGTGGCTGGGGTCCAGCCGTTAGCCCTCTGATGCTTAAGTCAGGCCAAAGCAAGAAGAATAGCCAGGCAAAACGGGACAGAAATCGAATAGTGTGTGTACCTTTCCCTTAATGGAGTCGTCCCTTTATATAGATCTGAAGCGGTTCAATCTGTTACGCAAGATATCGAGATCTCGCTGATCTCGTGTACGATACTGAGATCTTGCTGATTTCGTGGGATAAGATCCTCATCTTTGGAGACGAGATCCAACCCAATAACCTATTTCGGCAATCAAGTCCCTTGATGGCAATCCCTTGAGATCCGGAACCACCCGAGAAGATGAGCCCAAAAACGGACCTATACGGGCTGCCGGTAGGCGTAGTAATAGCGTTGATCACTCATGTAGAGCTGGAAACCGTAGTTGGAGTCATAGCCAGCGAAAAGGAAGGAGACGCCGATGAGACGGAAACCATCGAACTGGGTGTAGCCCTGCCTGGCATCGCAGAGGGATTGGACAAGCTGCTCGACAGGAATCGGGTGCCGGTACTGAAGGTTAAGAGGTGTAACCACAAAAAAGCTATTTGCAAGTTGGAACATGGTCGCGAGTCCAAGTGCTTGCTCATTCTGACGTAACACCTTTCAACGACTTGTGAGAAGGTCTGCTCGCTATTCAAGAAGGGAATCTTTGCTTCGCTTTATCTGACCATCGGCTAGGGGAGCTCGAAGCCTTGCGAATAGGTGCTCCGTATTTATCCATCCTACGACTCTCGAGCATATGATCTCGAGAGTCAGATGGGCATCCCGCACTTACCCGATCTGCGACTCTCGACCAGATGATCTCGAGAGTCTAATGGGTTCTTCCGTACCTTCCCAATCTGCGACTCTCGATCAGATGATCTCGAGAGTCAAATGGGTGTCCGTGTACAATTTTTAATAGCTGAGCTGGTCTCCATTATTTTGTCTATAACAGATGCCCCCCAAGTCCTTGCCGCCAAGAATTTTTAAGGGAAGGACTTAGCTCACTATCACACGTAACCGCCCGATGCCTTCATCAAGAATGGAACCTCACATGATGGGATGGAATTAATGAGCGCCAGCTTTCCGCAGCCTTTCCGCAGACAGAAAATGAAGGGGCGCTTGCCACGTGTTTGAGGAGTTAATGGGCGTGCCTACTCGAGTGCTGCGCCGAAGGAGGGTCTGCCACGTGCCATCAGATATGGCGGAATGATTGCCTATAAATATACGGAGTCCGCCATTTCTTTGATTTTCTACAGAAGCTTTTCGAAAGGAACTTGCAGTCTTCTCTTTCCATTCTTCTTCCTCCGGTGCTCCTTTTCTTTTTGTTTTTGGTATACTTTTTTCTTTTCCTTCTTTTTTTTTTATCTTCTCTCATGGCTGGGAATTCTGACGAGACCACCGTCCCTCTCGGTGATGCCACTCCGGAATCCTCTGCCTCCAGTAGTGCGAGGGTTCCGGCAGGGAGATACACTGCAGCCGGATATCCTTCCGTTTTATCGGAGGACCGGTTGGCTGAGTTACGGGAGAGATACCTGATCCCCGACTCAGTCACTCTCCGCTTGCCCGGAGATGGAGAGACACCAGAATCCCCCCCCAGGATGCGTAGCTTTTTATGAGTATCAGCTTATCCTGGGGGTACGCCTCCCCCTCCATCCCTTCATCCGCGATGTTCTCCGGTGTTACAAGATTGCCCCCGGGCAACTCATCGTGAACGGGTGGAGGGTAGTTCTGGGCTCCTTTGCCCTCTGGGCCCAGGCCGACAACGGGGAACTCACGGCGGAGGAGTTCCTCCTTATGTTCCATCTGAAGAAAGCTCCCTCCAGCGAAGGCTGGTATTATTTGTGTTATTGGCATCGGGATAACTTCGTGTTGGGGAAGCCCTCCTCGAACTATCCCGGTTGGAGGAAGCGGTGGTTCTATGCTTTCGGGAACTGGGAGTCTGCCTCCTCCAGGGGTCCAGGAGTGACCCGATTTTTCTGTGAAGGTAGGCACAATCCCGCATTGTGCAGTTTCTTCAGTTAGGTTTTTTAGGGTTTTTGCTTCATTTGACCCCTGTTTGTGCTCGCAGGTATCCCGGCTTTAAGAAAACCAAATTTGAAGGGAGGGATCAACGAAAAAATTGTAAAGGTGTACAAGGTGCCTGTTGGTGATAGGCATATTGAGGCTTGCCTGTCTCCCTCGCGACTTGCTGCAGCGGGCTTAATTTCCAGAAGAGAGGTTGAGATGACGAAGGCGGGAGAGAAGAGGGGTCTGCTGCCCCGACTGAAGGGCACGGGCTCCAAGAGGCAGAAGAGAATGCCTGCCGAACCATCTCAATCATCCATCCGCACGGGTAGCGATCAGCCTGCCCTTCCCGCGAGCATGGCGGGGGCCCCGGCTGGGCCCACTATTCCCTCACTGGTGGTCGCACCTGGACCGCCAGTGATTAACATTGCTGATAATTCCCCGGATGGGGCGGGGTCCGGCTGCCCCCCAGCTGGAGAGGCTCGAGAGCAGATGGAGCCTCAAGAGCCGGCTCCTGCTCACGAACTGATCCCTGCTGCCGAGCAAGGATCTGCTCGCGAGTCAATGCCTCCCCCTCGCGAGACGGCCGGGTTGGTCGTTGCCCAACCGTCAGGGAGCGGGACATATTCTATTCCAAGCCACCTCCATCCAGTATGCAAATTTTTGTTTGAGAACGTCCCGCCCTTCGGCTCTCTTCCCGAGCCAAGCCCTGAGAACCTTCTCCTCGAAGCGGGGATGAGGATGGTTCAGGTAAGACCTCATCAAGACCTGCTTCAATCTGTTATTACGTTCCAGAATACTCTCTCATATTTTTCATCTCTTTTGCAGGGCTTAGATCTTATCCTGCGAACGAGGCGTGATATCGTTGCCGCCCGTCGCACGATAGATGAGGCTGAGGGAAAGAGGACTGCCTTGGAGAAGGCAGTTCAAGGAAGAGATCAACTGCTCAAGGCTCGTGAGGCGGTGATTGCGAAGAGGGATGAGGAGAAGAAGATCCTCATCGAGAAAATCCAAGTCCTGACTGATAGGTATCAGGCCTTGGACTCAGACTTCGTGAAGCTCACGGGTTTGAAGGAGAAGGCAGAGAGAGAGAGGGAGATCTTTCGCCAAGACAAGATCTCGTTGGAAGAGCAGTTCGCGGAGGCCAGGTCGCAGCTCAAGGAGGCCTACGACAACCTGACCAAGGAGCGCTCCGCTCTTGCACAGCTCAAGGACGACTCAATCCACTGGGACGAGGAGAAAGTCGCCCTTGTAAAGATGCTCTCGGAGGAAGGTCCTCGGGCAATTTCTGAGTTTCGGACTTCGCAGCTATATGACGACGAAAGGTACGAGTCATATGATGCTGGTTGCGACTTTGCACTAAGAGTAGTGCAACGAATGATCCCATCCTTCGATATGGGGGAATTTGGTCGAGTCGCGACCATCATAGCTGCCGAAGAGCAAGCTGCTGCTGAGAACGAGGTGACTGAAGCCACGCAGGCTGGAGGGGCTCCAGAAATGGGCCCTGAAGTCGAGAGCACAGCTCCTCCTCCAAGAGACTGATTTTCTCTTTCCTCTTTATACTTGCGAGCGGATATTATGTAAACATTTTATCATCAATGAAAAAATATATATATTTTTTTCTTTTGGAAGTGTAGTTCTTGTTTACTCTTTCCTTTCATGCAATGAATGCCTTCCTGTTGCAATGCGCTATGCTTAACCCGGGGGGTCGTAGCGACCAACCTTCGTGGAGATAGACTGATCTATCGATTGAAAATGTGCTCAATCCGGGGGGTCGTAGTGACCAAACCCTCGTGGAGATAGACTGATCTATCGATTGAGAATGTGCTCAATCCGGGGGGTCGTAGCGACCAAACCCTCGTGGAGATAGACTGATCTATCGATTGAGACTCAAGTTTTCCTCCAAGTTTACCAAGGGTATGAAGGTCATCCATGAAATGGAGATGCGACCATCCTAGGTGAATTTACCCCTACCAAAGGTAGGCGATTGGCCAAGGGATTGTATGCATCCTCTTCAGGGCTATTCAGGTCCAAGTTAATGGAGTAGCGACCAAAAGATATCTTTCACTTTATTCATAAAAAGTTGTTTGTAAACTACATGTCTAAGGGTAGTATCGTAGCAAATGCTCCACGTGCCAAGGGTGACGTACGGGCTTCCCTTGCATGTCTTCAAGATAATAAGTACCGGGTCGCACAATCCTAATAACCCGATACGGGCCTTCCCAATTTGGATCCAGTGAACGAGCGGGAACTCCAAGATTTTGCCTTAGTACCAGATCTCCGGGCTGGAAGGATCTAGGCCGAACCTTAGCATTTCGATAACGAGCAATACGTTGTTGATATGCTGCCACTCGTATTTGGGAAGCATTTCTCCGCTCTTCCAAGAGATCGAGATGAAGTCGGAGATTTTCCTGATTACTCGCGGGGTCATACTGCTCGATTCGATATGAGGGCACTTGAATTTCCACTGGTACCACTGCGTCGACACCAAATGCTAAGGAAAAAGGGGTTTCACCTGTTGATGTACAAGCCGTGGTTCTATATGCCCATAATACCTCTGGCAGAAGTTCTGGCCACACCCCTTTACATTCACCTAGCTTGGTTTTTAAGTGGTGCTTGATGATCTTATTCACTGCCTCGACCTGCCCATTCGCCTGAGGATGATATGGAGAAGTGCGGAGATTACGTATCTTCCATTTTTCACAGAATTCATCAAAGGCTGCGTTGTCGAACTGCGTTCCGTTATCGGTAATTATAGTATGAGGAAGTCCGAAACGGCATATGATATTTCTCCATATAAACTTAGTAGTTTGTTTCTCAGTAATCTTGGCTAATGGTTCTGCCTCGGCCCATTTGGTGAAATAATCCACCGCCACGATCGCGAACCTATTCTGTCCCTTCCCCATGGGTAAAGGCCCGATGATATCGATCCCCCACTGAGCGAAAGGCCAAGGGCTGTCAACTGGAGTCATCCGTTCGGAAGGTACATGGGGTATAGGTGAATATCGCTGGCACTTGTCACATTTTTTAGAAAATTCAATTGCATCTGCTTTCATAGTAGGCCAATAATATCCTTGCCGCATCGCCTTATATGCTAGGGATCGCCCCCTGGGGTGATAACCACAAGCCCCCTGGTGTACTTCGTCTAGAACATGAAGTGCCTTTTCTGGATGAAGACACCTTAAATAAGGCAAGGAGAAACTTTTTCGCAACAATATTCCGTCTTGCAAGGTGTACCTGGAAGCTCGAAGCCGAATTTGTCTTGCAGCTTTCTTGTCGTCTGGTAGATATCCGTCTCTGAGATAAAGGATGATGGGATCCATCCAGCATGGAGACGATTGTACCGATATTACTTGCTCAAGAGCCGATTGGTCGATTCTTAGGTTCTGGCGATGCTCGATGGGGGTCGAGTGTGCTATCTCAGATTCTGGTGCAGAAGCGAGCTTAGCCAATGAGTCGGCAAGTTGGTTCTGCTCGCGAGGAATATGAATTATTTCATAGGTCTTCAGTTTTGCGAGCAGGATGAGTACACGAGACTTGTATAAGGCCATCCTTTCTTCTTTGGCTTCAAATTCACCAAGAACTTGGTTGACAATGAGCTGGGAGTCGCTATGAATCAACAGATTTTGAATTGCAAGGACAATGGCCAGTTCGAGGCCAACGATCAGGGCCTCATATTCTGCTTCATTATTTGAGACGTGAGATTCGAAACGCAGAGCATATTGAAAATGTGACCCGTCGGGAGCCACTAAAATCAGGCCCGCTCCGCTACCAATGGCCCGCGACGACCTGTCCACGAAGAGTGACCAAGGAGGCTGGTCGCTGGTCATAGTATTATCTTCGGAGGAGTATGTGAATTCGGCGATGAAGTCAGCCATGGCCTGGCCCTTTACTGCGGTCCTAGGACAGAATGAAATATCGTGCTCACTGATCTCGACCGCCCATTTAGTTAATTGTCCGGAAGCCTCAGGTTTTTGAAGGACTTGTCGTAGCGGGTGATTCGTCGGTACTAAAATAGCGTGGGCTTGAAAATATGGTCGTAGTTTTCGAGCTGCCGTGACTAAAGCTAGGGCCAGTTTCTCCATATCAGAATACCTAGTTTCTGCATCAACCATTGCTCGACTGATATAATAAACGGGCCTCTGCACCCCGGCATCTTCTCTTATTAAAGCGGCGCTAACGGCCGTAGTGGACACAGAGAGATAAAGAATGAGTTGCTCATGTGCTACAGGTTTAGATAAAATGGGGGGTGTGCTCATGTATAGCTTCAATTGTTGAAAGGCTTCCTTACATTGTAGTATCCATTTCCAATCAGACTTGGCCGTTGTACGAAGGAGTTTGAAGAAAGGTAAACACTTGTCTGATGCTCGCGAGATGAACCTGTTTAACGATGCGATGCGACCAGCCAGACGCTGGACGTCCTTCAGAGTGGTGGGAGATTTCATCTCTGTCAATGCTTTTATTTTCTCAGGATTTGCCTCAATTCCGCGTTGGCCAACCATGAACCCGAGAAATTTTCCTGCAGACACGCCGAACGCACATTTCTCTGGGTTTAATTTCATTTGGTACCTCCTCATTAAGTCGAAGGCTTCTCGAAGATCAGAAATATGATCAGCTTCTATAGTGCTTTTCACGAGCATGTCATCAACATAGACTTCTATATTCCTACCGATTTGAGCAGCAAATATTTTGTTGACGAGACGTTGATAAGTGGCCCCCGCATTCTTGAGACCGAACGGCATTACCTGGTAGCAATATAATCCTCGATCTGTGATGAAGGCGGTATGCTGGCTATCAGGTGGATGCATCATGATTTGGTTGTAACCAGAATAAGCATCCATAAAGCTAAGCAGAGCGTGTCCAGCTGTTGAATCGACTAACTGGTCGATCCGCGGTGTCGGGAAGCTATCTTTGGGACATGCTTTGTTCAAGTCTGAATAGTCGACGCATATTCTCCATTTGCCATTAGCTTTCCGGACGAGAACTACGTTCGCGACCCACTCTGGATAGTCAATTTCTTTTATGAAATTGACCGTGAGTAGCTTTTCAACTTCAGCCTTGATCGCCATTTGCCTTTCGGCAGTGAAGGCTCGTCGACGCTGGTGTACAGGTTTATGCTTTGGATCGATATTGAGACGATGTACAATGACGTTGGGGTCAATGCCTGGCATATCTTTATGAGACCAAGCAAACACGTCCTGGTATTCAGTGAGGAAACGGATCAGATCTCCGCGGTAGGCACTGGTTAAAGAGGATCCAATGTACACGATCTTAGGCGAGTCGCCTTCGGTCAGGTGAATCGCCACTGTTTCCTCCCCCGGAGTTCCTGACTTCAGAGCATTTTCTCTCGGATCCAACGAGGTGCTGGAGGGGACGTCGGGTGAACCTTGAGCTATCTCCATGACGGGTGTCGCTTGAGCCTTCTTTTCGATCTTGGAGGGCTATCTGGTAGCAAGACCATGCCTCCTGTTGACTTCCTCGCACGACCCCGATACCATTTGGGGTAGGAAATTTAACACACAGATATGAAGGGTGTAAGGCTGCCCCAATCTTAGTTAGAGACGGCCGCCCCAAAATGGCGTTATACGCTGATTTTCGGTCCACCACGAGGAAGTTTACGAAGATGGTGGTCTTCGCTGGACTTTCTCCAAAAGTAACCGGGAGATCAATGCTTCCTTCAGGTGTCACTACTTCACCTCCGAATCCGACGAGGGGGGTCGAAACTGGCTTGAGTAGGCCTCTAGCAAGTGCCATTTTGTTGAAAGCCTCCAAGTATAGAATATCGGCCGAACTACCTGTATCCACCATAATTCGATGTGTCAGATAATTTGATACCTTCAATGTGACTACGATGGAATCTTCGTGAGGGAAGTGAATTCCCGTTGCATCTTCGAGAGTGAAGGAAATTGGAGGATGGCTGGCTTTTGACGAGCTAGACGACTGTTCCAGCCAATAGATCTGCTGGGGTTCTTTGGACGCCTTACGAGCGTATGCTTTTCTTGAAGCTTGAGAGTCACCCCCACAAGCTGGTCCTCCGACGATGGTGCGGATTTCTCCCGTGGGCTCAGCGTCCTCTTGGTCAGTTTGATGATGAGGCGGTTCCTTTTGGCGAGATGAGGTCTTCGTCCTTTCTGGTGATCAATTTTTACGAGCAACATAATCCTGAAGATGGCCTTTTCGAATAAGGGCTTCGATATGGTCACGTAGAGAGATGCAGTCCTAGGTCCTATGCCCGTGATCTTTGTGGAAGTAACAGAACTTGCTCTTATCCCTCTTCTCAGGGTCGGATTTGATCTTTGCGGGCCACTTTACATATGGCTTGTGTTTAATCTCCATTAGAACTTTTTCATGAGACTGATTAAGAGGGGTGTAGTTATGGTATTTACCAGAGTAAGGCTTCTTGGGAGAACGATCGCGCTGATCACGATGATATTTTTTATCTGTAGAAGAGGTTCCTTTTGGCTTGCGTTTCTTACTCTGTACTCCGTGGCGTGTCAATGCGACTTCTTCTGCATTGATATATTTCTGAGCTTTGGCTTGGAACTCTGCCATAGTTTTCGGAGGGCTTTTATCTAAGGCAAATTTGAATTTCTCACTCGTTATTCCAGCAATGAGGGCTGTAAGACCCTTTTCTTCAGTGTAACCCTCAGTTTGGACGGCTTCGGCAGTGAACCGTACTGTAAACTCCTTTATTGTCTCCCCATGCTGCTGTTTCAGATTCATCAGATGGGAGGCTGGCTTCTTAATGCGAATGCTTCCCATGAACTGAGAAAGGAATATCTCCGGTAACTGGGAAAAGGAACTGATGGAACGAGGCTTTAACCCCCGAAACCACGTACGAGCTGCTTCCTTCAATGTTAAGGGAAAAGCCCTACACATGATTTCTGAACCATGTCCCTCCAACTCCATGAGGGACCTGTATGTTTCCAGATGTTCAAGAGGGTCGCCAATACCAGTATACGGGGTGATAACAGGCGTTCGATACTTTCTAGGTAACGGGGCTTCCATAACCTCGCTGGTGAAGGGGGACTCGGATTGATGTATCGCCGCCATGACGGCAGATGGCCGATTTACCTGGTATCGCTGTTCCATGACATCAAAACGATCATGGATTCTTTTTAGATCTCCTTCCCATGGTAGGGTATAGCTTGATGTTTCAGCGGTGGAGCCCTGCGGTTGAGGTTGTCGAGACGAACTAGAATGTATAGAATGTGGAGACGGTACATGGGAATGGCTGCCAAGTGGTGGGACCTGTGGTTCATCCATAGAATGTCTAGATGCCACTGGTATGGGCTGCGGTGGTAACCCTTCGGAGGCTTGTCTCTGAGGTTCGGGGAAATGCTGATCAAGCCGATTTGACAGCGCCTGAACTCCGGCGTTTAGAGTTAGGAGAGTGTTTCCGAGGAAACGTAGGACATCGTCTTGATTTCTAGAAGCTTCCAATAATGGATTTGGTGATGGCATAGTTGGGGCTCCTTGAGGGATGTTCGTCGAGGCAGGTGGAAGGGCAGGTATGGATTCCGTCTCATCAGGCAGAGGTGGTGCCTGCCTTGAAGTTGAAGGATGAACAGCCTTTTTAGGAGGCATCGCCGAAGGATTTTGATCGATGGTTAGAACGATTGATTTTGACGATCAAGTCGTTCCCACAGACGGCGTCAAACTGTTAATGTCAGATTTTGTAATAGGATCCTCCGGACATTCACCTTCTCTCCAACAGAGACTTCCGCCAAACCTGAAAGAGGACAGACAGCAACTAAGGGTGGCTGGGGTCCAGCCGTTAGCCCTCCGATGCTTAAGTCAGGCCAAAGCAAGAAGAGTAGCCAGGCAAAACGGGACAGAAATCGAATAGTGTGTGTACCTTTCCCTTAATGGAGTCGTCCCTTTATATAGATCTGAAGCGGTTCAATCTGTTACGCAAGATATCGAGATCTCGCTGATCTCGTGTACGATACTGAGATCTTGCTGATTTCGTGGGATAAGATCCTCATCTTTGGAGACGAGATCCAACCCAATAACCTATTTCGGCAATCAAGTCCCTTGATGGCAATCCCTTGAGATCCGGAACCACCCGAGAAGATGAGCCCAAAAACGGACCTATACGGGCTGCCGGTAGGCGTAGTAATAGCGCTGATCACTCATGTAGAGCTGGAAACCGTAGTTGGAGTCATAGCCAGCGAAAAGGAAGGAGACGCCGATGAGACGGAAACCACCGAACTGGGTGTAGCCCTGCCTGGCATCGCAGAGGGATTGGACAAGCTGCTCGACAGGAATCGGTTGCTGGTACTGAAGGTTAAGAGGTGTAACCACAAAAAAGCTGTTCGCAAGTTGGAACATGGTCGCGAGTCCAAGTGCTTGCTCATTCTGACGTAACACCTTTCAACGACTTGTGAGAAGGTCTGTTCGCTATTCAAGAAGGGAATCTTTGCTTCGCTTTATCTGACCATCGGCTAGGGGAGCTCGAAGCCTTGCGAATAGGTGCTCCGTATTTATCCATCCTACGACTCTCGAGCATATGATCTCGAGAGTCGGATGGGCATCCCGCACTTACCCGATCTGCGACTCTCGACCAGATGATCTCGAGAGTCTAATGGGTTCTTCCGTACCTTCCCAATCTGCGACTCTCGATCAGATGATCTCGAGAGTCAAATGGGTGTCCGTGTACAATTTTTAATAGCTGAGCTGGTCTCCATTATTTTGTCTATAACAATGAGTAATTTGATATCATCACTATAAAACTTATATTTAAGGGCTTCATTCCTATTATATGACAGTGTTATGACCTGTAGCTAAGAAGGTTGGCTTATATCCTTAATGAGCTTTATAGCTATGATACAATGGAATGTATAGTTATAGATACATTCTTGATGGACTTACCTATTTGAGTGTGAAAGTAATGCCGCTTCTTATGAGAATTGAGACATTCTCTAGAGTGCTCATGAAACTGAGATATAAAATATAGTCATAATATACTGCTTTGTAAGAACTTAAAATTGCCTAGAAATGTTGTGTGATGTATCAGGATTGTCCTTCAAAGAAGTTAGTTTAAGAGTCTAGATTACTAACATCCTAACAAATTAAATATGTAACATTGGACGAGGTTCAAAACTCTAAACATCTAACAATGCACTCATTTCGCTAATATGAACGCTTATTTTTTTGTTTAATAGCCTTTTAATTGTTTTTAATTTTTTTTAATTGTGTGGATTGTTAGAAAAAAAAAAAGATTTAAAGAATATGAAAAAATTTATTTTTCCTTAATTTTCTTTTGAAGAGGTTTTGTCCCACAATGAATAATGAGTGGGTTTAAAAAAACCTTTATATTAAATTCCTCTTTTAGTATCTTGTATTAGAAACCAAAAGAATGCTATGGAGACATCTTCATAGGGGCTCATCCGAGCTATGGTCATGGTCGGGGCATGGAAATGTGAGGTATGGTGCAATGTAGTTTGGTTTGGTCTGACTGTCTCTAAGCATATTTTCATTCTTACTTCTTCTCATGCTACCACGCATGCATATATATAAGGCTACAATCCTCCCCCATGCATGCGCTAAAAACTACAACATGCTACAGACACCCTACCCCAAGCTGATAAGATGATAAAAATGAACGGTCTCAATAGATGATTAAACCCCTGGTCCAAACCCTAAACCTTAGTCTTAACCCTAATTCAAGGTCCTAAACATTAAAACTGACCCTAATCCAAAGCCAAAACCCTTCCAATGTAGTTAAACCTTAAGCCTAACTCTAGGAAAAACCCAGTAATAAAAAACAATTAACTCACCATGTCCACTCACTGAGTTAACTCATCTAGTCATCATATCTCATCCATCTACACAGTCAACTCACATAGCCAAGCAGAACCCCCTGCTAAGGTAAGGAGACCTTTGAGGCCAGCGGCCCACTAGGCGTTGTTGGCCACGTGGAAGCTCCTGCCTAGGGAGAGACTCCCACATGTAGGGCTTCCTCCTTTTGCAACGTCCATCCATGTGTTGAACAAACTTAACTTCAGTACCCTACTTGTGCCATTTAATCCTACCCCATAAGATCTTGCCACGTGGCAATCTCGAATCTAGATCATCCAACCCTTTTGTAACCATGGATCATGTAAGAATTACAAAAGAACTGAGGTTGGGGGCAATAAATAGCCCTCTCCCCTTCCCATTTCATCATTCAGTAATCTCAAGGAGATCCACAATTCATCTAAGAGTCCCTCACACACACCCTTAGTCACCTATCCCATCCTTCTACCAAGGAGAGGTGAGAGTTGTAATGACCGTGTGCCCCACTTGATGTATGTCTTGTATATGCACGCCGTTTTGTTAGCTTATTTTAGGGAATGAGCCCAAAATGAAGCATATACAAATCTCAGGTGGACCACACCACAGGAACTGTAGTGATTGAACACCCACCATTAAAACTTCCTAGGGCCCACCGTCCATGTTCATTTGCCTTCCACCCCGTTGATAAGGTCACAATGACCTCGATGAAGGGAAAAACTCATGGCCCACAAATATCAGCTTGATCCAAAACTCTTATGGCCCACAGGCATTCAATCACCACTGTTTGCTGTGGTGTGGTCCACCTGAGAATTGGATCTGCTTCATTTTTAGTCCTATGCCCTAAAATGAGTTGGCAAAACAGATGGACAACGTGCACATACAACATATACATCAACGTGGGGTGAACCTTCATGGCCTCACCTCAGGCGTGCTTCCCCGGCCTCACCAAATCAGTGTTCCTCTGCCAGACCACAGTGCCGTTCCTCATTTCCGCAGTCTCAATACACGATACCACAGCATAGCATTAGGCAGAGCAAATGGGGTTCATGCCAGCAGCCGGTGTCCACAAAAGCCACATTCTGCTTAGTAAGGTGACCTCACAAACGTCCCATGATGGTGTTGAGAAAGAAACAGGAGTTCCCACAAATAAAAGAACCAGAAACTAGAACAGGTCCAAGCAATTAGAATTCAGAAACATAAACAGCGAGAATGGCATCAATTACCAAATAAATATTACATTGTATGGACCAGTTTGAAATGTAGTGGTACAAATTCAAGATTCGAATCGAACCCACTTGAGGAAACCGAAGAGCCAGCAGAAGTACAGAACAGCTTAAGGCACCCAAGCTCAAAACCCACTTAAAAGCTCAGTCAGCTCTCAATAAATGAACCGGCTTCCTTGCACTTTATGCAGGAAAGCTCATATACGAGAGTGCATGTTGATTGGCGACAATTCAGTGAGTAAAATGACTACCACACCTCCCTCTGCCTTCTCCACTGACAACTAAGAAACAGCTCAATATATCTTCCTATTCGATCAACACCCCTATCCTCCTTGCAAAGTCATCCCCGTCCTCATCATCGAAGCATTCATCTTCTGGTCGTCTGCATTTTCATCTTCCATTTTTGCTGTCCCCGCCCTCATCCAGCTCATATTCATACTCCCCGTCTCTCTGATCATATATTTCGAGCTCTTGATCTTCCATCGTTTCAAGCTTCATACCGTCTTCAATGTTCACAGTATCCTCCTTTTGAGGTGGAGATTGGTCACCTTGAACCAATTCATCACCTTCTTTAGCTATCAAACCTTCCTCATATTCTTCTTGTTGCTCTGAAATTCCAACTATGTTGGCAGTAACCCCAGCCGGCTCTTCATGGCTGCTTGAATCATGGTTGGCTTCTATTGTGGGCTCTACGGATGCAAGAGTCTGTGTTTCTGTAACTGTGTATCTGAGACATGTTCTCTCTTATTGCTTTCTTCATCAATAGAAACTGGACCATTCCCAGACTTCCCCTCTCTCTTTCTCTTCAGAATCACGCTCAGAGGCTTGGGGCCCTCAAAGGCTAGAGAACCTTCAGGCTCTTGATGAACCACAACTTTCCCCAACTTCATGTTTTCTGCTCCCCGAAAACAATTCGATTTTTAAATACAGACGCATTTCCGCTCTTGATCAATATTCCCTCGCTGTTATCAGAAACCTTCACACCTTTCAGCTGTGCCCGACTTTTTGGAGCTGCAAATTTTAAATTTTCAGGTTCATGTCTTTTCATCTGCCAGCTCCTAACGTTTCTCATCTCTGCAGTAAAGTCCTCCTGTGTCCGTCTTACTCCGTCATGGTGCCTTCCCTGGTAGGAAATCAGCCCGCCTGGTGACGATGATCTGACTCGGTGACTTCTCCTGTCCATTTCTCTATCAGAACACAAATCTTTCTCTGGTGAAGATCTTTCTGGAAGCATAATTCTACCTTGCAGACGATTGCTAATGGAGCTCTCGAGAGGATGCCGGTGGTCTGTGCGAGAACGACCCCGATGTCCTTGTTCCTCAGTGTAGCGATCATCCCTCCAATAGAACTCAGCACGGCGATCAGAACTAGTAGCTGACCTTGACCCATTAACCCTTCTTCTCTTTGATAGCTGGTAACGCAGGTCCAACCCATTGATTAGATCAGGGCTTCCCTCCACACGAGACCCCCTTTCCAGTAGAGACGGCCTCTCCAAAATCCTCTCAGAAGATCCCCTCCTTTCCAGTAGAGATGGCCTCTCCAAAATCCTCTCAGAAGAACCCCTTTCCAGTAGAGATGGCCTCTCCAAAATCCTCTCAGAAGAACCTCTTTCCAGTAGAGATGGCCTCCCCAAAATCCTCTCAGAAGAATCCCTCCGATGTTCCCAACCAGACTGATCTTGCACCCGTCTGTACCTGTTATGGTCACCAAAATCATCATATGGTACCCGATCCCGAGAACCATGTTTGAATGCAGAATCATGGTCGAATTTATTCACAGAGTTCAGACACTTTCCACTTTGACCTGAGTTTTTTCGCAAGTCATTCTCATGACAGAAGTAATCGGAATCATCAACCTCATCTTCCACGAGAACATCGAAACCGGGAGAAGACTCCCCGAAGAACTCACCAGCCTCCCTACCATTCAGGAACTGCTCTGATGGCCGCTGAGCCTGCTGACTAGGAGGCCTAACAATATTTGCACTGACAACTGGAGCAATTGCTGGTTTAAATCTAGGAAACCCATCAACCAACAGGGTGGGTGGCAGATTTTTCTTAATTGTTACTCCATTATTCAGTGGAGTTTCAGCTTTAGTGGCAGTTTCTGCTGTCAGCGGAGTTTCAACTGGCTTTGCAATATGTACTTGAGGAATCTTCTGTTGGGTGGTACACTTTTTGATGGCCCCAACAACTTGCTGAAGAGCCTGGGGAGGTTCAGTAACAGAGGCAGAAACCTTCGGCACCTGCTGTAGGGCTGAATTATTGATTGGCTGCGATCCATGCATGAAAGGGCATCTATCACCCTTTAAGCAAACCCCCTTCTGAAAATAAAGCAAGGAACACCCTGTTTGTTGGAGTTATAAGCACCGGCAGTGTGTGTAGCAGGCATTTGCATTGGTGCAGCAGCTTGAGAGGCAGGCAAAGATGATCCCGCAGAAGCCGTCCCCGGAGTTCCAATCAATCCATCGAGCGGCTGAAAACGAAACAATGAAATTAAAATCAAGATGGAAAACATTTGGTGTGTGGCAGTGCTCTTAGATTCAGATATAATTGAAAGAGCATGCTAGCAGGCACATGCATTTGAATGTGCAATGCAACTTTAGTAGCAAAATGCACTTCCAAAACATGGGCAACACATACTCTACCCATGCAAGCATGCGCATCACCGATTCATGCACTTCTAGCATGCACACATGAGAAGATTTAACAATAAGAAAAAGAGTTAGTTTTTATCAATTGCACAGGCAATACGACACATGAAACAGGAACAACTACCATGATAACCGGGAGAGCAAGACAATGGAAGAGAGACTCACCAGATGCCGGAACGAACATTTTGGATTCATGCAGTTACCATTTAACCAGTACCAGCAGTCCCTAGGGTTAACCCTAGCACCTTCACTGTGGCGAAATTCACACTCATTTCCCTGGGTATGAAAAGTCATGTTAGCAGCATTCTTAATGCTTCTAGTGCCAAAAAAAAATAACAACAGAACTGCTATACTTGCACAATGACATGCAGTGAAATCTAATCTATACTACCTGCATCGCGTACAAACATGTAAGCAACAAAAAACAACCAAAGGATCAACTAATTGCTAACTAAATCTTTTAAGACATGAATGATATTGCACCAATGTTAAGGGTGGCAATGGGCCGGGTTGCCAACCTGGCCCAACAAGCCTGACCAGGTTTTGGGCTGGACTTGGGCCTCACATGGGCCGAATCAATTTTCAGGTTGGGCTTGAGCTCAAGTCATTTTAGCCCAACCTGACCCAGCCTGACTCTACTTTATAAGTACATTGTTATGTCCTACAAATATGCCATTCTCATCATTAGTTAGGCAACTATCCATCTTCAATGCTTTGGCTTAAGCTCATGAACGAAGCTCTACTGGGAAAATGGCTTTGGCAATTTGGGGAGGAAGGGTCAGCTCTATGGAAGGAAGTTATTTCGAGCAAATACGGGAGATCGGACAAGGGCTGAGGAACTCATGACTCGTCTGCCAACAGATTCTCTGCCCTTTGGAAAGGGGTCTCCTCTATCAAGCACTCTTTTATAGATGGAGTGGGCTACTCCTTGAGCAATGGAGAAAATATTAATTTCCGTGAAGACATTTGGATTGGCTCCTCCCCCTTGAAATCTGACTTCCCTTCTATCTATCACTTGGCGCCAGACCCTCACATAAAGATTGCTGCATGCTTCTCCTTTATTGGGAATTCAGTGGTGTGGGCACCTCCTTGTAGAAGATTTCTTCGGGATGAAGAAGTGGCAGATTTTGCCACTTTATTAGAAACTATACACCTATGCTTCCGAACCATTTTGGAACCTGACAGAATGATTTGGCGGGCGCACAAATCTGGAGCATTCTCAGTCCGGTCCCTTTACTCTCTCATTTCTGCCGAGGGCCGCAGCAATGCAATGGGACACAGTAAATTGCTATGGCACTACAACACTCCACTTATGATTGCCACATTTGGATGGTTAGTTGGAAGAAAAAAGATTCTTACAATTGATAATCTGAAAAAAAAAGATCTACGATCCTCCCAAATATTTGCCTCCTTTGCATGAAGTACAAGGAGACCATCGACCACATATTCATCCCCCTTCGCCAACTCTATCTGGGCAGATATCTTGAAGCAATTTCGGATGGTTTGGTCTTTTCTGAAGATGGTTGAAGACCTTCTCCCTGCTTGGCATGGGGCCTCTTTTGACAGGCAAAGGAAGACCCTTTGGAGGATGACTCAGCTGGCTGTTTGGTGGGCGATTTGGAAAGAAAGAAATGCCAGGTGCTTCACTAATATTTCTAAGTTGCCCGAGCAATTATCCCAAAGGGCTAGGTTCCTTGTTATCGAATGGGCTTCCGGTCTTTCCGATCTAAAGGGATGTAATCTTCTTTTTCTAGGGATGTAGTTGGGTCGCCATCTTGGTGCCTCCTCTTTTAGTTGTTTTTTTTTTCTTCTTTCCTTTTAATAAAAGTTCATTAGGAGAAAAAAAAAAAAAAAAACCTATCCATCTTCAATGCCAACCGTTGATTTCATTCCTCTATATGTTGATTTTTTGTGCATGTGTGACCACTTGATAAATAGATAGATTAGGAAAATTCAAGGGGGATTTTACAATTGCTAAAATAATCCACAACTTCTGATTTCTACTCTCATTAGAATTTCCAAAGGAACTGCGCTAGCCTGAGTACACATAGTCAAGTAGGGGGGCATGGCTACTACTAACTGTGTGGCACATGGGGGACAACATGCATGAGATCTACCCGGTGACCCGTTTGCCTCATGTTCACCCTGGAACACAAGAATCAGGCTGGTCAAAAGATCAGGTGGGTCACACTGAGGAAAGGAGTTGGGATGGGGCACAAACCATTGCTTGCATGTGGGGCCCACAGTGGATTATTTATGTCATCCATTCCATTGAGATGACGGGAATCACCAGGATGAAGGGACGCTCCATAAATCACCATGTTCTGAAACAGGTGTGCCCACGTGAATTTGAAGGTTTTAGGCATGATTGTACACTCTTTCCTATGGTGAGGCCCACCTGACTTTTGGATTGGTGTGATGTTCGGGGTCAAGGCCAAACACCAAGAGGTGCACCTGATGAACGGTGTGGATCTCATCCACACAAAGTCATTCACCCCACAGAAGCTGCAGGCATGCCCTCGCCTGACTACACATAGTCAGGCCAGTGTTTTCCTTTCCAAAGGCCATGAATCGATAATCATAAAGAGCAATACAAACAAGCAGACCCCCCGTTTTGATTCTCGGGAATTCCACTAAGAGTTGAAATTCCAAAATAAAAAATTATTCCTGTCAGCTTCTGGAAAGGTGGCTACGATCCAAACACGGCCTAATCGAATCGAGAACGAGAAAAACAATCTTCCAATTAATTAGCTATCAGATGAATTTATATCATACGATGCGATTTCCTTCTGACACATCCTCTGGACAACATCAAGCTCCTATATATCGTTTAAAGATCTCAGCTTTTGAACCAGGGAAAAAAAACAAACAAACAAACAACGCAGGAATTGAATTCAACATGTATTAGACGATGATCTTGCGAGAGAATTCGATGCGAAAGGGTACAGAAAAGCTCTAAAAAAAACCCTAGAAAAGATGAGAGAGAGAGAGAGAGAGAGAGAGAGAGAGAGAGAGAGAGAGAGAGAGAGGAGGTACCTTTTTGCAGGTGAGAGGAGAGGCGAGGAAGTAGAGGCAATCGGTATGCTGCTTCACCGCATCTTCCTCGGGGGAACACCGATTGGGGTGGCTAGCGTCTCGGCAGCCAGATTCCATGGCAGCAGATCTCTTCTACAGCGTCTGGAGATTGGATGAGGGATTTGAGGAGGTTAGGTTTTGGGAGGCGAGTTGTAAATTAGGGCAAAAGGCAAGGGCAATTAGGGCAAAATGAGAGAGAGAGAGAGAGAGAGAGAGAGAGATATGCTCTCCAATAAATAAGAATGAAAAAAGAGTCTTTTTTGGGATTTTGGTTACTTTCCTTTTTCAGGGTTTATATAGCATCACATACTCGGTTTCAGTATTGAAAGTGAGGTCCAGTGTTCGGTGATCCGGGCCATTGGTCTCTTGAGTCCAATCTTAAATGATTTTGGGACCGATGTTGAATTGCTCGGCCGTGAATGTGTCTCCTACTTGATCTATGAAGGACATCCAATCCGTCCATTCGATTTTCTCACCTCATGTTACACCTAGTTGGCAAACATCAGCCTGATCCAACGATTAAGTGGGCCACAACACAGGGAACAATGTTCAGGGAACGTCCACCCTCTGAAACTGCTCAATTACGGCCTGACCCTCCATCCAGATCATTTGAAGGGTCTGAATGGCCTGGATTTCGTATATAAAATGCCATGTAAACCCTCCACGCAAATCAAAATCAGGGGTGGATGTTCCTCCCAAACTTTTCCCTGTGGTGTGGCCTACCTCATACACGGATCAGCTTGTTTTAGGGGTGATTTCTAGTAACATGATCTGAAAGCATATGATAGACGGATTGGATTATATGCACGAATCAGGTGGGCCCCACATCTGCCCCGTACTACCGGTACCACGAGACCGTGCCCCTTCTGGGTTTTGTTCAGCTGGGCCTATTTAAAATTCTAAATTTTCAGGCCGGAGCATTGACATCCTTGTTAACAGGTTTCATCTAAAATTCCCGGACTCCCGTGACAGTGGTGGTGACTCATGCTCCTCGCACGTGGCACTCATGTACGACTATCCGGACCATTTAGATTATGAACAGTATGGATGGAGCACATCTCTAAATGAAATGTCTCTAGAAATCCTAGTCATTGAATTGATGGACGGTTAAAAATAAAATAATGAATGGTCCAAATTTCAAGAATAAATCAATTGGTTACTTCCATATTCTCACCTTAGATTTTTATGTGATGCTCCATCTACCATAGGATCATGAATTTTGGTGGTCCGTATTTCCTTGCAACTGTGCCATGTGTACGGTTGAAGGGTCACCACCATTTTTTAAATGGTTGGGAACAATTGTAGAAGTCTCGGATGGTGGGTGAACTATCCAAAAAGGACCTTCCCTATTTTAGGGAGAACTTTTACAATATATCGTAGTTAGATGTTCCATCAACATACACTTTGAAATAGTACACGTGGACATGCTTAACTCAACTGAATCCATCCAAATTGTGGGCCCCCTTTGGATTAACCACTGGATAAAAAAAAATTAGATTAATTATATTTTCTTAATTTCCGATTTGATAAACTATAGTGGACGGTGGGGATTGGAAATAATCAATAGACTGAATTCAGCATATAAATGTCTATTAATTGGAGATTAGTATTGTTTCCCAAATCTGATGTTTGGGCTGTGATTCACATACAGAGGGTCCCAAGATTTGTACGGTTTACATGTATGTGTGCTACGTTTACATGAATGAATGTGTATAAACCAACGCCTGCCGCTGCTAAATAGCTGCCTTGCTTTTAAGAGGTCACAAGTGCGGATGTGAAACACGTGTGTAAGATCAGGGCCGTCTAGCAGGTAGGTTTACACGTGTATGAGATCAGGGCCGTCTACAAAATGGGCTCGGCGTTGGCGCGTAGTTATTCCAGATCCAAGCTGCCCCACTCACCTTCACGTGTACGTTAAACATAGACGGCGAGTTCCTTACGACTGTCCATTTTCCTCAGTAAAAGTGCGGCCCATCTCTTAAGTTGTAGGGGATTAGGTGTTACCCTTACCGTGGGGCCCACCTTGATGATGTGTTGTATATCCACACCACCCATCCATTTCTCCAGACCATTTTAGGACGTGGTCTGAAAAATTAAGCCGATCCAAATCTCAGGTGGACCACACCACGGGAAATGGTGGTGATTGAATGCTACACCATTAAGAACTCCAAAGAGCCTATTGTAAGGTTTTCTTAGTGTTTAGTTACCATCCAACCTGTTGATAATGTCAAACAGAATTGGATGGAGGGAAAATACAAAGATCAGGTTGATTAAAAACTTTTGTGGCCAACAAATTTTTTTTAATGATGAATCACCACTGTTTCGAGTGGTGTAGTCCACCCGAGATTTGGATCTTTGAGAAAACTTTCTAAAATGAGATGAAGAAACTGACGAACGGTGTGGATATACATCAAATATATCAAGGTGGGCCCCACACGTTAGGGGTAACACCTAATCCGATCCCCTATGGAGTGAATGGGCTAATTTCTGAGTGGACGAGGATCCCACACCACCCTAGCAGTGGTGTGATGATGTATTGGGCGCTGTGGGCCCACATTGATGAATGTATTTTATGTCCACGTCGTCCATCTGTTTTACCAGCTCACTTTAGGATATTAATCCGGAAATGAGGCAGATACAACGCTCAAGTGGACAACACTACATGAATAAGGGGGTATAATGAAACACCCTTGAAAGCTTCAAGGGGAAAACAGTAATGTTTATTTACCATATAACCTGTTGATGTGATCACATGGACCTGGATGAAGGGAAAACAAAAATATCAACTTGATCCAAAATTTTCATAGCCCCGATAAGTTTTCAATGGTAGGCATTCAATCACCACTATTTCTTGTGGTGCATTCCACTTGAGCTTGGTATCTGCCTCATTTTTTCGTCCATGCCTTAAAATAGCTGAAAAAACAGATGGATGGTGTGGACATAAAACACATACATTACACATTACTGCACGCGGAGATTGTGGGCGACTTCGGCGTCCTTTCGTAAGGCAGATTGCATGTACCGACCTCAATGGTGGGCCCACGATCATGTATGTGTTATATCCAACCTGTTCATCTATTTTGTGCAATCATTTTAGGGCATGAGTCCAAAAAATAAGACATGTAAACCTCAAGTGGACCACACCACAGAAGGCAGCGTGATCCAAAAATGAGACAGATGCAAATCTCAAGTGGACCACACCAGGGAAAGCAGTGGGAATTGAACACCTACAATTGAAAACTTTTTGGGAGTCACAGAAGTTTTGGATCAAGCTAATGTGTTGTCACTTCATCTGGGTCTGCATGACCTTATGAACATTACAGTGTGCCCTAGGCAGTATTAACGGTGGGCGTTCAATCACTACTGTTTTTCAAGTGGTATGGTCCACTTAAGAGTTGTATCTATCTCATTTTTTTGTCTCATGTGTGAGCCCACCACTCCATGAGAATGGAAACCCATTGAAACCTTCATAAGGTTATTCTTACTGGATGGGGGAATGAACTGAAAACACACATTATTCTCACATGGATGAACTAAAAACACAAACATAACGTGATACAAAACGTGAGGCCCCATGAAGGTTTCGATGGTGAGCGTTCAACCTCCACCGTATTTCCTGTTGTGTGGCACACCTGAGTTATGGATCTTACTCATTTTTGGGCTCCCATTCTATTGTGACATGACAAACCGACGGACAGGGTGGATTTTTCACAGACATCAGTAGATTCACACTTCGTAGCCTCCACCGACAAGAACATCCTGTAGCCAGGGGCACAAGCAAGTGGCGTCCAAGGTATAATCGGATGTATATGTTTATATAAGAACCGAATACCTTTTGAAGAAAGTATTGTCAGTAAAATTTCGAAAACTCGAATTTGAGGCTCCCATGCTCGCTCTTTTTCAATTTCCACGCCGATTTTATCAGTCGGGTAAAAAAAAAAATCATACTACTAGTGGTTTGAAACAAGTGTCCCCACTTCAACAACTTTGTATGGACCGCATTTCCCAACTGGCCCATCTAAGGTATTAGTTCAAGATGAATGGCCTGGATCACATGGGGAAGCACAAGGAGCTGGTAAACAAAGGGTGAGTCACAGTAAACAAGCCTACCTAGCATTGGTCGAGCATTTTACCAGGTATCACGTCCATTGGGAACTGCATGGAAATGGGCCATGAAAGAGAAGCTGAAATCTCAAACGGCCGAAACACAAGCATTTCCACAAAATCAAGAATTACATTACGGACATCACCAAAAGGACAGACGTGCTACCATAAAATTCCAAAATAAAGATAGCATAAGAACCACTCTAGAAGAGAAATGATCCTAACATGGCAAATGATTCTTTAATCCTTGAATCAGAACAGCCACAAGCATTATTTTGATGTTTCATTCTCATGACCATCTCCCTCCCTAATATTCCTGATTACCATAGCTCATGGTTTTGTAAATCCCTGCCATTTGGAGGGATGCTTTCCACAAAGGTTTGCTAGATTACATATGGACATATTGCAATACGAAGCATGGAGACTTCTTCCTCCATCAGTTTGGGGCCGTTTTCAATGAATCAAACCATTTATATGATGGTATCACCACCAATGGGTCATATACCCAAAACAAACTCTTGCCATGGGACATTTCAACCTTTTGATTATTAATACCGTCAAATGATCACGGGGTTAAAATATTCCAATATAATATATTATTTTTACGTATCCCCCATCAAGCAGTAGCCCATCATATAAACGGTTTAGAACATTGAAGGATAACCCAGGTCCAAAGGCTAAAGTCCCGATGCATTGTATTACAATTGAGATGTATTCTACAAAACCTCTTATAACAACGTTAATTGGAAAACAGCTCATTAAATGCATTTTGAAGGAAGCATCACACAAATGGTGGGAAACCGATGTGGCCCTACCCCAGATTCTCCTCAAGAGATCATTATCAGTTCCTAATCTGACAGACACAAGGAAAAAAAAACTGACAGTGCATCATAGAGTCATCCAAACTGTGTACCCTACACAATTCACAATAGGAGGTTGAAGATCCAGACAGGTACATAAAATAAAATCACCCCATCTAAGACCTCAACATAGGCTGAAAAAAAATCCATACTAGTCTAGGTCACTAAATGCCTACAAGATAATCAATATTCCAATGCATTCCCCTTGGAGCTAGTGTCCTCTGTTTCATCTTTGCTCTTTTAAGTGATCAGAGCTAGTGCAGTGACCAGCTTTAAATGTGCCCCATAATATTAAATAAGGAATGAGAAATAAGGGTGGACCACATAATATTAAATGAAGGAATGAGAAATGAGGGTGGATGATGCTAAGTAAAACCATACGTATATATAGTTACTGAGTAATCAAGAACTGAGAGCTGTAAGTCGACTGCAAGTCGTAGACAAAGCACAGTAAAAGTTAAAAAGAGACATCAGGTTTGCAGTGTTTACGTTATAGAGGGAATGACGGGTCCTACACACCATCCATAGTCCCTAACTTCACCTCATAATACTTGCTAGCGCACAACATTCACAAAGTCGGAGAGCAGCTCGAAAGAATACATCCGGAGCACTGAGATAAACACGCATGCCCAGGAGAGATCTAGCTATAACAATCATGTGCACATGCCTGCATACATGGAAGCATGGATGTCTTCATGTTAGAATACTACAATAAAGCATGTCTTCCTATAATGCACACCTACCATTAAAAATCATCATCAAAGTGTTTTCACAACTAACTGGGTCTGGCTATATGAATCTTTGTTCTGCAATTCCACTCTATCAAGGAACCTACCATTAAAAATAAAATAACAAATCATTCAAATCATAAGGTTACTTCAACAGATTGAAAGCAGAGATGCAAAGACAGTTTACAGGAGAGATTAGTCAATTTTAACTCCAATTTCAGAAGGTGACTAAGAATACTGAGACACAAACAAGGTGCAACTGCTTAACAGGAAGATTCCACAACTAAGGCCAGGGTGATGGCCTTGCACCCAATAAAAAAAAGGGTCTTCAGAATCTTTAGTACCATGCCAAAGGGCATTAATCTTCTGTGCCGTTTCTTCTACAATCATGCAGTTACAGTATTTCTTAAGTCAATTTGAGGGCAGTTACAAATTCCTATTTCTGTTACCAAACCCGCCATTTTCACTTCTCGAATTCGACAAGATTGACAGCAAAAGAAACTGCTGCTTGAGTTTGGAATAGAAAAACCGCAATAATATATTTTTTTCCAACATATAGCCCAGTAAGTTTGCCTAATGATAACTTATTCTGAGTTAATTCAGTTCATGCGAAAGGCGGTTCATGCAAAAGGGGGAAAATGTTGGGCAGTCAGGGAACAACATGTTCATCACATGTGTAGCTAAAATGAGGACGTTGAGATGGATGACTGGCAAGATGAGGAAGGATATAACTAGAAATGAAAGCATTTGAAGGAACTTGGGAGTAGCACCAATAGTTATGGATGGGTCAGCCATGTGCAAAAAAAAAAAAAACACTGGTCATGAGTGAGTTTGTTCAAGTTGAAGGCTCTCAAGGTGAAGGGGAAGTGCCCAAAAGGATGTTGGTGGAGGTAGTAAGGAATATATATATATATATCAACCCCCAATTAGTTGGGACAAGGCTTCAATGATGATGTGAAAGGGCAGACTCATCCACAGAGGCCCTCAAAAGATTTAACAAAGATTCCCCTTTTGACAAATGAATGAAGTTTTAGTTAAGAAATCCCATTGTCGACACACAAAACTATATGTCAAAACTGTGGACATATGCATGCATTTATAATGATGCATTCATGAATCATGTTCCTGCATGACATACCACTTTTGTATCCTTTCAGTACTCAAGAGAGCCAACCGATGGTATCACGGACAAAAGGTTCCGAACCTCGCAGCTACTACTGCTCACCTTTTGACCTCCAATAGGGTTTAAGGAGTCATCATCTTGGTTCCCCAGTTTTAACACATCCTCTGGCGAAAGTATCTTGATATACCACACATTATTCACAAATGACCTGCATTAAATGGGCAATTCATCAGCTCCACTAGGAAATAACATAATTATACACTATATCTTCACAAAAAGCAAAACAGATAGTTGTCTTTCTTGTTACTAATTGAACATTATTAAGAGACCAAAAAAAAACATCAAGGATGAATTGAATGCCCAGTTTTGGTTACGGCCAAACCTCAGGGCCTGTTTGGCGTTGCTTCTCTAGAACTATAGAATTCATGCAATCATGAGTTCACTATTAAATTTTGGACTGTTGATTATTGTCTTTCTAATTGTCCAGTCATAGTGATCATGATAGTCTGGTCACTTAGCACTACGGATGACAGAACGATGCAAGAAGATTCATGAAGGTGCATCCCGTTCAATTCTCGGGCTTTGCAAAGCTTGTGTGTGCTTACAAGGCATCTTAGGCACAAGCCGTTGCTCGTGCCAGCATAGCAGATAAGTGCAAAATCCAAGCCATCCATCAAGAGGATCTGACCATGTAGATGTCTCGCCAATAATGAATTTGGTCCACTCAATTTGGTGAGCCCGGATATTAGAAAAAGGTGGACAGGTAAGAAGACCTTGGCCAAGTTTTTCATAGTCGTGCATTTATTTAGGGTCTTAGAAGATGATACAAACTGAGATTCAATATCCAGAAACACAATGGTCAAGTTTCTTTTTCTTTCTTTTCTTTTGGCAACAGAAATATTTTATTGAACTATCAACCAAGGACACGAAGAAACCAGTATAGGAGAGGCAATGAAGACCCTATACAGAGCGAAGAATGTCCGACTCAGTTTCAACAAAACCCAGTTTCTTCTTCTGTGAAACCAATTCAGCTTGAATGAGTTGACTCAGTTAACACAAAGATGAGTCAAATCAATTTTAACAAGCTCCACAACCTTGGTGGGAACTACAGGTACAAACACACCAGGCCAAGGCTTGTTCAAGCCTGTCCAAAGCATATAGGTCCAGGCCCATACCAGTAGCCAAGTACTCAACTCAATGATGCTAAATAAGTCAGGCCAGACCAGGCCGTCCAATCAGACCATTATGTATGACCAACACCAGGAACAACCCATCCAGTAATCAGGCCCGAAAAGACTGCCAGACAATCCTGTGGGCCTTTTATATAAGCCAAAATCCAGCCCAACTCCACTTTCAATCCTTGTAAGAAAAACAAAAATGTGCTTTCTTTCGCTCCTTTCATCATCTAATAAGCAAAACCAACCGAAACTCTAATCTAAATTCCGATTCAACCAATGATCCTACCTAATTGGCATACTCTAGGTTCCAAGTTTGTCAACAGAGATGATAGACAGAACATGCATTCTCAGCTGCATGTAAAACATATACAGTAGAAGAAGATCATCTTCCAAAAATGGAACCATACGGTGCCCACGGAAACGAGTGTTTTCAGCTCATGCTGGGCTAAGCAATGAAGCATTGGGCAAAGTAGCAACAAATGAGGGTGCCAAGCAGGAAAGCGTCCGTTTCAAAATGCTACCAAGTATAAAAGGCTAGAAAGAGGGAGCACAAGTCCAAAGCATGATTCGGAGGGGGAGTGGCACCTAGTTAGAAGAATCCTGCAACTAAGGCCCCGCATCCATAGGGGTGAGAAGACCATAGTAGCCCAATCAGAATCATTCATCTATAGACCACACCATGGGAGGGTCACACTCTAATATCTCCACAAATCAATCTAAGGTATAAAATAGAAAAAAGGCCCACCAATTAGAAAATATTTACCACTTGGAATGTTTTTGGGGCATGGCACATCCAGAATAGGCCTAACTAGATGAATGATATGAATCATCATAAATGATGGCCCCACCGGTAAGAATGCTGGCCCGAGGAAAAATGTCTCCACTTGGGAGAAGCATTGTATGATACCTCTTTCCAAAAACATTCCCAAGATAGAAAACAAAATACTGCAAAAATTAAAACTACCTCAATATACATATGATCAAAATATCTGGCCAGTAGACAGTTTAAATTTTAAATAGGCTGTTTCTACTGATATTTTTCTACGAGTACTTACTCCCAAGGGTCGTCTCCAAGGAGAAGCACATCGTTCTCCCTGTCGACAAATACAAGCTGCCAGCCTGATCTCAAAGGGTCTTCCAACTGACCCTCTATCCCAAACATCTGACCTAGCTCCTCCCGCAGCTCATGGTAGCTGCTGAACCGGGCGATGTCCAATGACCTTCCAACAGACCCCGACTTGTAAACCTACAGAAATTCAAAGGGGAATTTCAGTCCGACAGTTTCAAACTAAAGCATAAAGGACCTCGCTGCCCTCACCTTCACAAATGTATTGGTTGCTGGATCAACCTGCCCTGCATTTTGCAGCATATCAGATGGATCATCTATGGAACTGTACAGAGAATTCTGAAAACCAGAAGCAGACAATGGCATTCCAGATGCATCGGTCCCTATCGCAGCAGTGCCAAGATTAGGCACCTGACTTTGGAGGAGAGATGAGGAGTCTATATTAACACCAAATAGGGTATGCGCCTGGGAGTCTGCACTGCAATTTTGTGGCTCCATTGCACCATCTTTCCCAGGGAATGCTGGAAGTGAGACTGTATTGCCAAAAGGATCAACCGGCAATGATGGAAACTTCGGCACCCATGGTTGCTGTTGTTGCTCACTCGGCATGGAGTGACTGGATCTCAACAAGTTCAGAAGACTGCCACTTCCATCTGGACACAGCGAACCCAACATATTCTGTACGTAGGTTGGATTCAGGCCTGATGAGAATGTCATGTTCGTCTCTGGAAGGACTGATTTCTGGCACAATGCAGTAGGCAAAGGTGATTGCTGCTGCTGAACCTGATCACTGGGAACCTGAAATGTATCTTGATATGTCTTTTGTTGCTGCACTTGCTGCTTCTGCAGGTTGTTAAATGGTTGTGGCAATTGTTGCTGCAGAAAATGGTTTTGAGGATGGTTCTCTGATGCATTGTGTGCCTGTGCATTAAGTATCTGTTGAGGTAGAGTTTGTTGAATAATTTGTTGCTGCAATAACGGATTGGATCTGCACAACTGTTGAGGAGACTGTAAAGGCTGCTGAAAGTGTAAAAATTGCTGTTTCAGAGAATCTCCATTTCTAATATCCTGCAGGGCTGCTGCCGCCATGGCTTGATATTGATTATGCTCATTTCCCACAAGTAACGGGTCGAATCTCGGCTGCATCCAAGGGCTCATACCAAGTGCCTGAAAATTAACAGACTGAAGGCCTCGCTCTCCAGTATCTCCCCTCAGCCACATAAAAGCATTACCGTCATCTTCTTTACTGTCTGAAATAAGAGGAAAAGGGCTATTAAAATGAGCTGAAAGCATGGTATTGAGTCGTGAATTGTGTGTGTGTGTGTGTGAGAGAGAGAGAGAGAGAGAGAGCTTTGCCATTGCACATTTCCGTGAATGAAATGGTAGTTGATTTTATGTTTAATTCATAACTGAAGGACCAGATGTCATGCCAGATTTATCACATTGAAATTATCATAATCAGGTTGAGATAAGCGTTAGAGTTGTGCCCTGGAAGACCAATCCATTGATGATCTTGTCCGCGGATCATGAATGACCATGGGTCCTAATGGACAGGTAGAAATGCCACAGTTAATATTTGGGAGTATCTTAAACATACATTAACATGGATTAAAGGAGAAGGTTTCTCTAGTTCTCCTTGAGAACTTGAGATTGGACACAATGGTCGCTGACCAAGGGAGAGTTGTAGGTCATGGATCTCAACACCTCGTTGTTCCATGACCACCTAGCAGGTTGTAGAACAAACCTATGGTTACTGTTATTATTATGTGGTCATCTTGTGTAAGGGGACTGATGACGAGTCAGGATGGAAGATCTTCACCATTGGGCATGACAATGAGTCGGTATGCCATTGCCATACTCCACATACGAATGTTTGCCATGGGAATAGGCTCCTAGTGTTAGACCAGTTGGGCATTTGCATTGGTAGATCAAGTTAAAGTCCCTAGGCCTGGAGATTCATAATAACCGACCATAATCGAGTTTAGGATGTATTGCCTTTGATTAATCCTTGGCCCAATGACATCTGAGGAGTTCAAGGTCCTGATTTCATGTGGTTTGGCTCGCTTTACAAGGTCAATATGTGGCCAACAAAAGTGGGTGTAGCAGGGTGCATCCATCAAGACTTGGCTGAGGCCACATGGTCTAGCTAGGGATTCGTTGGTTACTAAAAAGTATTTTGTGGCCTAGATATCAAAGATCAAATGTTCAGCAAGTGGTTTTTATGTTGAGCCCAGCACTAACAAGGTTTTGTATATGTTTTCAACCATTAAACGTTTGTTAGAATCATTAAGAAGATTTTGATTTTGAATACATTTGATGTAATCTGATGGTTTAGATGTGGGGTCCCACTAATTGGTTCGCATGAGAATTGGATCAATGATGGATGGGCATCACATTTGAAAGATTGAACCAGATATGAGGAACATAGAAAGGCAGGATTCCTATGTACTAGGGCACATGGAAGACTATAGGGTGGTGAAGTACCATAATTGACGCCTTTCCCTGAAACCCAAACTCCTCATATATAGTTCGTATCCCAAAGGGAAAGGACAGCAGTGAGAGGGTTGTGGATGTTCCCACCCCCTTGGTTATCATCTACTGAGAGAGAGAGAGAGAGAGAGAGAGAAGGGGGGGGGGGGGGGGGGGGGTGCTTCTCTCCTTCCCTTCATTACACGTGGATCCCATCTGTGGATGGCTTTGCACGTCTCTCTAGCCCTAGTCCAAGGGCTGACATGTTTGGCTCTCACCTTCTCCTTCATCTAGGAGAGACCTTCAAGTTAGAGGGATAAGCATCAACAAATCTTTTTTTCTCGGTGGCTTAATCTAGGTAATCCTAGCCATTAGATCTGAGTTTTCCACTTTCTAGAAACTTGAGAATATCTAAACTGGGATCCATAGGGCTCTAATAAACTAAAATCTGTATTTGAAAACCTTTTGAGTTTTGAAAATCTTAACAATAAGGTCCCAGAATCATGTACCAAGAACTTTATCCAGGCACTTCAACAACAATAAAGCCAACTTGTGTTCAACAGCACGTGATAGCTAGTAGTGGGTAATTGGTCATTTGAACAAGCCCAATCAAAAAATGAAAGGCATTAGCCATTTTCCTTCTTCTTCTTCTTCTTCTAGAAAGATAAAGGCATCATCCACATTACCAGGAGTACTGAGAAGATAATGTGAGAAGGCATCTTTGGTAAACCAAGCTTACATTGAGTCACTGTGAACAGTAGTACAATTATGCACAAATTAGCATCCCAGACTGAAAGCATAAGTAACATTAGAATTCATATTGCATAACCACCTACAATGCTGCCAATGTTACCTAAAACACAAAACCCCCACATTTTCCATTCCAAATCGAATGATCCGGATTATGGATCATTTGTAATCAATACCACTATTTTTATCGACCTGAATTATGGCTCTATATCCTTACCAGTGTTCTAAATAGCAGTAGCATGTTGTGTAGCACTCAACCCTTTCTAGCGTGCTATACAACTTTTATTTTTAATTTAAAAATAGAAAAATATGATAAATAGTAAGAAAAAACAATATATATATATATATATATATATATATATATATATATATATATATATATATATATATATATATATATATAAGCCTAAAAGATTATTCTTTTTTCAGTATAAGCATGTTCAAACAAGTAATTAATTATCATTTATTAAGAATCAATCCACATATATAAACCAAATCAAATCATTATCACATCAACAACTTAACCACAAGTCACAAGTATGAAAATAAATTAAAATCCAACAGGTCGAGAGTATTGAGTGCAAAATACAAAATACAATTATCATTTATAAAAAGACGTAGTGAACGCTACATACGATGCATACACTACAAACACTATTCGTACGCTATGACCCCTATAGCGTACACTACGGGGGGATTTATGTTATTTGCTAACTTCTTATTATTGATTAAGTTATTGCAAAATTATATTTACAAATGAGAGATACAAACTTTATTTATTTAATTATAATATAACACTAAGCATGCAGAGATGTAAATGGCAATATGAGTTCATATATGAAACTATATCGCAGGCACAGTGTATGTATTGGACTGATGCACATGATCCTACCCCTAGTGTACCACGTATTGGAGGAAGTACTTTACTGCGTATCCGTTCTCATACATTTGATCTAGGTAAACTTGAATGCTGCTATAGATGGAAGGACCAAGCATAGATTTACCTTGGTTTTAAATCAGCCTGAGATTGACCTCAGCCTGATTCTCAATTAGATTGCACTTGATCATATCAGCGCAAGATAATAGCTCAGTCACACAATTGGACAGAAGTATGAGATAGGCATTGTGGAGTGAAAAAATAGGCATTTGATCTATCCATCTGCAGATGTTACTCGTTCAGATGTAAACTTTTACTGTTGAAGAACATAACTTGTCCTTATTGTCTACCTATCTCACAATAAGGTGTCGAATCATTGAATGGTTTTGCTGAGGGGAAAAAGGCTTCTTACACTCACTTTCTAATTCTAAGGTTTCAGCTGTGGCTTCAACTTATACTAGAAGCGCCTGTCCAGGAGGAAAACTAGAATTGTTAATCAATAGGAAGACAGATCAATTTTCCTAGATGAAGTATGTAGGCATGTAGCTAATGTTCTGCAGTTTAAATATAGAACACATCCAATCTGCATTGTCATGAGAAAACTCTGCACACTGAAAACAAGATGGAGCAAGTATGATCAAGTTCAGAGCACTCATAGTGAGAGTGTTATTGACTTCCAAAGGAGATCCAACCTTGACTTGATAGGTCATGTAGATATGCATGATAAAGAATGGACAGAGAACCAATTTCAAGGATAAGTTAAAGGAAACAATTGTTAGTAGATGATTCTTTTTTTTTTTTTTTTTGAGGGCGATAGTGGATGAAAATAACTTCTAATAGAAATAAATACCATAGGGAGAAGGTACTCCAGGATGCCATGGCCGTTTCAGCCTGAGGGGAAATAATGATGGGTACATGGGGAAAGTTGTCAAAGGCTCAATTTCCCACAATGACACTCTTGGCTGTCTCTCACCTGCTGTTGACTCATCCCAGCCGACCTGCATTTAAAAATAAAAGCCTAATTGGAGTATCTAGCATATTTTCGTGCACGATAATACAAATATTTGAGCAAAAACACAGGTATTTGAAACGTAGCACAATTGAAGCAGTTGAATATCAATGGTTCTCTCTACTTACTGCAGACTGACAAAATATCTGGAAAAAAAAAAAAACAATAATAAACAATCTGAAAGGCAAAAGTGAAAGAGCTGTGATGAGTCAAGAAAAAAGATGAAGATAGTTAAAAGTATATAGACATGTTTTGGAAAAGCATTGTATGGGGACATGGGCGTGGTTTTATGGTGTGTCCTCACTCCCAGTGATTTTGACTTATTACTTAATTTATTTCAGAGGAGGGAGAGGGGTAAGTTCCTTTTGATAAAGTAGGAGGATGTTGAAAAACCCTAGGGGGAAGGGTTGCATTGGAGAAGGGTGAAAGAGAGAACTTGGACCTTGTTAGCAAACTGGTGGAGGTTTAGGATCAGGCGAGAACAAGCTTGAAGTGTAAGGTTATCATTAGCAAATGTGGGGAAAAGTAAGAGGGTGGATCCCAGTGGTTGTTGTCAAGGGGATGCTTCATATAGAAGGCTTTATCTAAACAAGGAAGGAACTGCACAGGCGTTGGACATTGTCCATCAATAACTCCGAGCATGTCTTGACTCTCAATAAGACCCATGATTTGAGTCTTCCATAGAGGGCACTAAGTTTGTGTCAATTTTATGGACACAAAATTGCCCACATTAAATGCGGAGGGGTATGGGAATTTTTTAGAAGAGATTGCAGTAGATGAAGCCATTGTTATTCCTCATGAGTTAACTCGCAGGCTCTGATACCATGAACAATTTTTTACAAGAGATACAAATAAAACTTCTGATTTTTTTAATTCACTTTTTCAAGACTTTTGTCATATTATGTTTTGTACATCTGTTTATACAGATACATGCCAACAACTAAAACCAAGATTTCCTCAACTGTTGTGAGGAAATCATGTATTATCTCACAATTTCTCCACCTGTTAGCTAGTTATCCTTATCTTGGTCAACCACTGTATGTCTTTTCCTGTTTGCATAAGCATGATTCTCTGCAATATCTAAGTATGGGAACTCATCCTCTGGTGTTGGGAACCACATTCTCCAAATTATATGATACAAGGTGGGAAAGGGGGGAGGAGAATCCTTTTCTAGGAGGATACTTGGGTGGTGGAGCTTACTAGATTCTCAAGATTATTTTCTCTATCAGAAAGGAATCTTCTATTTCAAGATCGTTGAAAGTTTCAGAGGAAAGAAGGTTTGGAGTTAAGATATTTAGAAGAAACTTGTGAACTTCTAAGCTGATTGTTTAAGATCTATTGTGGGCCCTTGATGTGGCCAACAAATATGACAAGTGCATTTGGGCTCCTCCATTTGGAACCTTCTATCCAAAAAAGATTCTCAAATGCTCTGTTTGGCAAGCCCAATCTTATCCTTGTGAGGGAGCATGGGGTTTTTTTGGCTCCCCCATAAGTATAAGCTTTCTATTGGACGTCCTCGCCTCATAAGATTCTAACCATTAACAAACTTCAAGAAGAAATTTCTCCCTTCCCAACATCTCCGTCATGTGTTGGAAAGGCACAGGACTGGCGAACTCTCTTCAGTCACTGCGAGATCGACATACTACTAGGGAGATTTGGAGTTTTTTTTCCATCTTGGCCAGGTATACCATTCCAACTTAGAGCCTCCATCCTTTCGAGGTATTATCCCACATCATTATGTGGGGAACATGGAAGGAGAGGAGCTACAGAGCTGTATTTCTCTTATTCCAATGGTGCCCAAGAGAATCAAGGGCTTTGTTATGGTATAGGGTTGGAGCATGACCCGGATAGAAGTTCGAGCATGGTAATCCAAGATAAAATGGGCCTCAGAAGAAAACTGATTCAAGGTCATTGAAGTTGGCCCATGCTAATCCAAGTTAAAAATAGTGTCGGAAGAAACTGACTCATGACCTCCACCACATCCAAATTTGAGAAAGTTAAATGTGGATAGGAACTCTCCGTTCAATCTGGGAGAAATGACTAGCAATGAAAAGGGGTCATTTCTTTACTCTTTCCTGGCCTAGTGGGATCTGATATTCCATCGATGAGGAAATAATGGAAATTAGAACCAGTATGAATCTCTTATTTGATTCTTTTAAAGGCCTGTCAATAGTCAAAGGGGACTTGCTGACCGCAATGGCATGTCAACTGGCAAAGTTCTGAATATCAGTTTCAGGGGACATATCAGCCTGGCCAAAAACAACGACAATACAGGCTTGTATCAGGCCATATTAAACCCATATCAGCCCATATCGTATGAAATTTTCTTTTAAACCAAAAGTTCACTAAAATAGTATCACACAGTGGGTTGAGAAATTTCCATTAGTGCATCAAAAAGGTCTAACAAGTTTTTTTTATCATTGTCCGATTATGTTAGAGATTGATGAGGAGGATGGGGATCCACAACCATTTAGATACAAGCTTTCTTGGTTAGAAGAGGGATTCTCGGATAAGGTTAGAGGATGGTGGTCTTCTTTCTTGGTTCGAGGAGGGAGCAGGTTTTTCATTGTTTTAGAAACTAAAGCCCTCAAAAAAGTAAAATCAATGTGTGGAAGAAAGAGGTTTTGGGAAGCCGAGAAGAGGAATATTCAAAAGTATTGCAAGATATCCAGGCGCTTGATATTAAAGAAGAGGTAAGAGAGTTATCGGAAGAAAGAGCATGGAGGGAAATTTATTGTGCAAAGAATAATGCAAGATAAAAGAGGATGAAATCAAATGGAGACAACGTTCTGTGACTTTGTGGTTGAAAGAGGGAGATAAAAGCATTAAAAAAAAAAAAAAAAACTTCCATGCTATGGCAAGTGCTCGAGCTATAGTCAATAAAATCATGTCATTAATGGTGAAGGGAGAAAGAGTTAAAGGCAAAGTTAAGGCCTGGGCTTTTTTTTTTTTTTTTTTGAAAGATAACGACATTTATTAATCACCAAACCCAAAATATGGCAAAAACAAAAAGAGCGGCAGGGACGCCGAGACAGTGACCTAGCTAAACAACTAAGAAATCCAAGTTACATCCCTTGAAGTTGGGGGCAGACATCATCCATTCAGACATCAACAATCTGACTCTCTTGGAAATGCTATCCGCCGACTTTGTGGAGTTGCTGAAGCACCTAGCGTTCCTTTCCTCCCAAACCGCCCATCAAAGGGCGGTTTTTAAGGTGCGTCTTCAATTGCAAGTTTTTATAAAAATCTTCTAGCAGGGTACGAATGGAAGAGGACTACATTAGATAATCTTTATTTCGATTCAATTTCAATTGAGGCGACGAAGTCCCTTGATAAAAAAAAAAAAAAAAAATTCAAGGGGAGGAGATTAAGAAGGCAGTTTCTAAATTAGGTAGTGATAAAGTTGTAGGTCCGGATGATTTTTCATTCGCGTTTTATCAAAAGTTCCAAGGTCTTGTTAAATCTGATGTGATGATTATATAAATGAATTCTATGAAGAAGGTTTCTTGACAATGGAGTTAGGGGCTACTTTTATTGCCTTGATTCCTAAAAAAGGTGTGGAATGTTTAGGGATTTTAGGCCCATTGGTCTTTGTGGGGGGCTTCTAGACTTCATGCAGTTATCGAAGACGTCAATTCTCATTCGCAAGGGGCTTTTATGGTGGGTAGGTAGATTGTGGATGGGGCAGTGACGGCTCACAAATGTATCGACTCATGTAATAGGAGAGGACTGAAAGGGATTATTTGTAAATTAGATATTGAAAAAAGTTTATGATCAAGTGGATTGGGATTTTTCTTAATTATAAACCTCAGAGTTTGGGTTGTGGAGAGAAGTGACGACCCTAGATTCGGGCATGCGTTAAAAAGGCGAAATTTTCAATTCTAGTAAATAACTATCTAAATGGGTTTTTTTTTTTTTTTTTTTTTGCTTCTAGAGGGTTGCGGCAATGGGATCCTCTCTCTCTCTCTCTCTCTCTCTCTCTCTCTCTCTCTCTCTCTCTCTCTCCTTATTTGTTTGTAGTGGTTATGGACAGTGTTTTCAGTATCTTGCAATATAACCGATATATCCCACGAAATGTCTATTATCCCAGCTAGGCAAAACGAAACCCAGCTTTAATATCCATTTTTCATGGTATCATGCAATATATCGCATGGTATTGCGATATATCGTGCGATATTCGGGCATGCGTTAAATCAGCAAATTTTCAATTTTAGTAAATAGCTATCCAAATGGGTATTTTTTTGCTTCTAGAGGGTTGCAACAGGGGGATCTTTCCTTACTTGTTTGTAGTGGTCATGGACAGTGTTGTCAATATCTTGCGATATCACCAATACAACCCACAAAATGTCTATTATCCCAGCTAGGAAAAACAAAACCCAGCTTTAATATCCATTTTTCACGGTATCATGATATATCGTGCGATATATCCACTCCCCCTTTATAAATCCTTAATGTATCGTGTGAAATATCGATATCGAGTGCAATATCAAAGGGGATAAAAAGAAACTAGCATTGTTTTGTCTGGAAAATCCTCAAAATTTCCCAAAATTTTATTTTTTAAAAAATAATTCATTGTTAGGTGATTTCAACCTGTACACTCTAGTTTGTTGGAAGAAAAACTTCGAAATTTCTAAGTAATCGCAATTGAAAGCTTCTTGGGACATTCTAAAAGGCGCATATTTTTAGTTTTGATTCTTTTTTTTTTCTTTTCATTTTTATGTGGTATAAATAGTGTCAAATGGTAAAAAATCCATAATTCTTTATGTTTTGCATGAAAATTACGGGTTCGGAGATTCGGTTTTAAGATTTGGAGGAGATGGGCCAAGTTACGAAAAATTCAGAAAAAATATATTAAAAAAAAAAATTCCCATTTTTTTCCCAAATCAGTTACAATCTTAGTGTCCAAACACGAAATCAAACATGTATATAACTTGATCCACACATTCTTGGCAATTTGGGGATTTTTAAGAAAAAAATAATTTGTTAATTAAAAATGTTAAATTTTTTTTTTTTTTTAAATCAACAGAGGCATATTTCTAACTTTCTACTTCTTTTTCTTTTGAATATAATACTTGTGTTTCCATAGATGTCTTCTTACATTTATAAATTTTATGAATTAACATTAGTAAAAGCGAGTTATTGGAGGTGGGCTATTTTGTTAGATTATTTAGATGTAAGGAGGGTCGTGAGCAGTAATGCTGCTACAACTATCTCTAACCATATCCCTCTTATGATCCCTCCCAAAACCCTCCGAGGTCAACCTCAGCCAAGGGTTCTGACCCCCAATCTTTAGGATAAAGTGATTGAAAGATTAACTTTAATCTTTGGGAGGAAGAGTAACTTTAATCAATGTGGCAATCTCTAATCTTCCAGTCTATTTCAAGTCTATATTTATATGCTCGAAGTCAGTTTTAATTAAATTGGAAAAAATTAGGCAGATTTTTTGTGGCAAGGGGTGGAAGAAAAGCATAAATTCCATCATATGAAATGGGAGGAAGTATATAAGCCTTGGGAGCAAGGGGGAATCGGATTAAGGAGTTTGGAGGCAATGAATTTAGCTTTGTTATGAAAAAGGGTTTGAAGGTTTGGAGCGAAAGAGGGTAGCATGTGGAGAGAAGTGGTTGGTAGGAAATCTAAGGTGGAAGAAGGGGGTAGATGGATAAAATCTTCATCTTTGTATAGAGCTTCGTCTCCTTAGACGTCATGATGACATTACGGAATAATGTTTAGGAAGGAATAGGTTTCGCTTTGGGGAATGGCAAGAAGATTAGGCTTTGGGATGATGTCAGGGTGGGGAAGTAGAAACTGAACAAAGTATTTCAACAGTTAACAGCGGTATCGGTTGAGGCAAATATATTGGTTGCAAATTGTTTTACTTTTCAAGTTGTGTGGGCTGCACCATGTAGAAGGAATTTATATGATGATGAGATTGAGGACTTGGCTTCTCTTTTGGAATGTCTTTCCAAGGTGCACCCTGCGATATCAGAAAGGGATTCAATACAATGGTTATATGAGAAATCCAACTTATTTTTAGTTAAGTCCTCTTATAATATGATTTGTGTCAGAAATAGTAGTGAGGGAGGCAGCCAGACAACTTATATGTGGCAGTATGGCTCTCTAAAGATAATTGCTTTTGCGTGGTTCGTGGGAAGGAACAGTGTTCGAAATGTCGATATCGTGCAATGTATCGCACCCTTGGGATACAGATACATATCAGTTATCGCACGGGATATATCATTTGCATCGCATAATTTATCGCACTTTTTGGGAAACATGGGGAAATATTGAGAAAATGGTTGAATTTTTCAATGAAACTTCAGGTATTGTTAAAAAAGACCTTAATACACACTTTTAAATCATAACATCTCAAAAAAAAAAAGTGCACACAATAGGTTTCCTTTGCATAAGTCCTTAGCTATGCGTTATCTAATTGAACTAAGGCAACTATATTCAAATATAATGCATAACATTTATAAATGTATTAAGACATGTATATGCACACCGTCCATCAATTTTGCCACCTTAATTTATGGCTCCATCCCAAAAATGAAGTTGATCCAATTATCAAGTGGACCATGCCATAGGAAACAGTATTGATTGAAGGCCCTACCATTAAAACCTTCTTAGGGCTCACCTTAATGTTTTCGTGGTGTTTATTTACCATCCAATCTGTTGATAAATATCGGGTTGATCCAAAACTTTTGTGGCCCATTAGTTGTCAATCACCACTTTTTCCTTTAGTATGGTCCACCCGATAATTGGTTGTGCTTCATTTTTTAGATAATATACTAAAATGATCTGGAAAAACAAAAGAATCGTGTGGATATAGAATACATACATTAAGGTGGACCCCGCGTTAAGGGCCATACCGTCTTGGGTGAGTCCGGGATCTCAACTAATACACACTCCAATTCCTGACGTTGACATATTTGTTTAGGCTCGAAAAACGAGACAAATTGTGCATCCCATGCATTGTATCTATGCCATCCATTCATTTTTTTGGATCATTTTAAAGCCTAAGCCAAAAAATGGTGCAAATCTAGAGATCAAGTGGACCACATCATGGGAAACAGTGGGAATAATGACGCCACCATTGAAACCACTGTTTTCTTTGGTGTGGTCCACTTGAGCTTTTGCGCTGCCCCATTTTTTGGCTCATATGCTAAAATGATATGAAGAAATGAATGGGCAGAGTGGATATAGCACATACATCATTGTGGAGCCCACAGAGTTCGCGTAATAAAATAACGTTGAGATGTGCGAGTGTAATTCCAATGGAGGATGCAGGTAATATGGTGGGACATTGGCCGTTCAATGTAATATGGTGTATCTACACCTTTAATTCATTTTTACAGATTCTTTTAGGCATGGACTGAAAAATGAGGCAGATCCAAATCTGAGGTGGACCACACCACATGAAAAAGTGGTCATTGAATGGCCACCATTATAATTTTTTGGGGGGCTACAGAAGTTTTAGATCAAGCTAATATTTGTGTTTTCCCTTCATCCAGATCTATCAGACCTTATGAAAAAATTGGATGGCAAATAAACATCACGGCGGGCCCTAGGAAAGCTTCAACGGTGGATATCGTTGCCACCACAGCTTCCTGTGGTGTGGTCCACTTGAGCCTTGTATCTGCCTACGTTTTGGGTTGATGCCCTAAAATGACCTATAAAAATGTTTTAACAGTGGTCACTAAATCCCCACTGTTTCCTCTCGTGTGGCCCACCTGAGTTTTGGATCCACCTCATTTTCGGCCGCATGTTCTAAGATGAGCTCGCAAAATAGATGGACGCGGAGGATTTCTCACAAACATCACGGTGGGCCCCACCTAGCATCTCAGCGCAGGAACTTCATGCGCAAAAGGCTTTCCCATGAAATCCGCGCCCAATCAAAAAGGACTCAAAAGCCATTTTTAGAAGCAGAGAGGGTTCCGGCCTTACGGAACCCTAAAACCCTAAAATCTCTCCCAAATCTCCGGATTTTTTCAGATTATCCTCCGAAATCACTTTCGTTTTCAAGCAATAATATATTCAAAGGAAAAAAGGGGGGGAATTGGAGATTTTGTTTGCACTAACGTACGAACGACGTGCTTCGATTCGAATGGCCCACCAAATACAGCTTCCGATCAGGGTAGTCTCTTCTACGGGTACCGAAATTCACTCTGTTGAGAGTCTCTTTTTTTTAATTTTTTTTCCAATTTTTTCAGATATTTACGTGATTTTTTTTTTTAATTTCTTAGTCTCTTCCGACGGGTTTCGTATCGCTGGACTGCGATACCGATAATATCGGCCAATAGTATCGATATTGCGAACACCGGGAAGAAACAAGGTGTTAATGGTTGACAATCTTTACAAGAGAAAGATGATTCTCCCAAATATTTACTTATTTGTTATCAAGAGGAATCGATGAATCATCTCTTTATTCATTACTCCTTTGCTCGATGGGTTTGAAATAGTTTCTTCGGTCTGTTTGGAATAGTTGTGCCAATTGATCAATTTTTCTTGGCATAGCATGGCGTCACATAGAAAAGATCAAGAAGAAAGTGTCGCGTCTCTATTTATTAGCGAGGATATAGTTTCTATGGTTAGAAAGGAATAATCAAGGTGTTCCATAACGGTAACTATAACGGCCACTGCCGTTACCGTTACAATACGGGCCCGTAACAGCCGTTACGGCCCCCGTATTGCCCATTACAGATCTTTCTTTCTTTCTATTTTTTTTTTTTTTTTTTGAAAAAAAAATTGTTGCAGGACCATTATAGGGTTGTTACAGACCGTTACGGACGTTACAGCCGTTTCGGCCCCGTAACACTTAACAGTTATGACTGTTATCGTTATGTAACGATCGTTACATAACCGATTTTGAATACCTCGGGAATAATAGATACTTCAAAAATCAGAAAAAGAAATTGTTTTATAAGGCCAAAATGCATGTTATGGAATGGACAATTACTTCAAAGGCGATTGGCCATTTCCCTCATAGTTGGATGACTCTCTCTCTCTCTCTCTCTCTCTCTCTCTCTCTCTCTCTCTGTGTAGTATTTCTTTTAGGCTTTGGCTTTCTGTTAATAAAATTGTCGACGTTCAAAAAAGAAAAGCATCACAAAAATGAGGGAAATGGGAAAGACAAGAATCTTTTCTTGTTTCTGGACACATATGTAATGGTGTGCCAAACCATTCTTTGGTAAGAATCTCATACATTGGGCTGATCTATTAAAGAGTTGTTGAGACTTTGACCTCTAAACTTTTAATGGTTCTTATAAATTTATATAATATATCAACTGTCATTTGTATGAGAGCAAAGAGATTTAGAAGGATGTTACTCATAGCATTAGAGCGGAGTAGATGAAATGGAGATCTGCCTTTGGAATTTTATGTGATTGCCGCATGCCAATCAAACTAAAGGGGAGATTATAGGATAGCTATAAACCAGCCATACTTTGCAAGAAGAATGTGGGGAGTCAAGGAACAACACATTCATAAGATAAGCATAGCTGAAATGAGGATGTTCAGATGGACAAGTGACAAGATGAGGAAGGATAGAATAAGTGAATGCATATTAGGAAACTTAGAGAAGCACAAATAGGCAATAAGATGAGGGAAAGTAGACTTAGATGGTTCGGACATGTGAAACGGAGACCAAGAGCTGCACCGGTTAGAAGGAATGAGTTGGTTCAAGTTGAAGGCTCTAAAGGAGCAAGGGTAAGGCCCAAAAAGATGTGTTGGAGGTAGTAGAAAAGACTTCATCACCTATGGCTTAACTAAGGATATGTTCCATGATAGAGTGGAATGGTGGAACAAGATTCAATTAGCTGGCATAAGGCTTAGATAATGACAATGATCAATTATCATCTTCATTAGTTCATGTATAAGTTATAGACTAAGGGAATCATTACTACCAAGTAGGCAATTACTATCATGATATCATCTAGCAGTTAGCATCTTCACATAGTACAAAGTATTTGGCTTTCGCCATATGCTCAATACTAAGAATTTAGTGTGTTAACATAGGGTTCGCTACATGAATCCTGTAAGTGTTACGAATAAACTGATGTGCATATTGCCATGGGCTTCTTTAGCAAAATGTATATTGATGTAAGTGTTAAAAATCCACTGATATGTTGGGATGAGATGTTGCCAATATATGCCCTCTTCAAAGAATTATAACTTCCTTGACCATTCAAGTTTATTTACCTTGACAGATCGCCAGTGAGAATTTGGCCAACGAACGGTATCCATATCACTGACACCGGTGATCGTGCCCATGTACCTGGATTAAACAACCTTTCAGATATATTCAAAAAAAAAAAAAAAAAAAGCTAAATTTTATTGGCAAATGAAAATAAAGTCATAACCCAATAAGCCCAATATAAGATAGACCATAAAAAGAACATAGAATGAATTTGTCTGACATAAACAAAGGCACAATCCAATAAGACAAATCTCATTCATATGGCAGATGATTGTCCCTGGCTAGATGCATTTGTTGCATGGAGTAACTAGTAAAATTAACTAGACCAAGAAAGTTTCATAATCATGCAATAAATATCGATGCAATCCATTACCATACCTACGAACACTAGATTCCTCAGTCTCAAAAAGCATTCGGAAACGCATTCCAACTGATACACGAGTGTGAAATACAGCTTTTACATATTTTGACAGTGGTATGACAAACTCAGATGGACTGGCCCTGCAAGAAGTGCATCCACATCAAATCACTAGAAGCATGTTAGTGAACATAGAAATACAACCCAAAAAAAAAAAAAAACATCCTGCATCTCTTGATACCTTGGGTTATAAAAAACAGTGAAACGACTATTTGTGGCAGCAGCATGAGCTGCTGCAGCAAGGAGTCCAATATGCATGCTATCGCTCGATAGAACAGATGAAGGCATCACAGTCTGTGGTCGATTGACGCGCCGGATTCCCAATAAAAGCTGATTCTTTTCATTCCTTATGGTGATGATGAAATAAGAGAGCAAAAATGCATGAAAATCAATAAATTTCCATCTTGAATATTGCAAATTCTACACGAAAGGAGAACAAATGATGTGTCTTACCAAATAAAAAGAACAGAATCCCCAGCAACAAGTCTCTTGGCACTGACAAACACACTCCAGCCTGTAGTAAGAAGATGCCTTTTGGGCTGGCCTGCATGAGGATTGGGGAAGAAACCTCATATGTCATAATAATTGATTCAGCGATGCATACCATCGACACAGCACAACAGTGATGGAAAACATGCACCAGACACCAGTGTGCCCAATGATTTTATATTGATTGTAACGATGACTTTCCTTTTTTCCCCATAGACACAAAGAAACTCTATGAACCCCTTCCTCTGCCTAAGATTCAGCTCCAATAAGGGGAGCAAGACTTTTCCCTGCCTCCAAAAAGCACACCCAACGGTCACCTTCACCCTCCTTCAGCGATGCATACCATCGACACAGCACAACAGTGATGGAAAACATGCACCAGACACCAGTGTGCCCAATGATTTTATATTGATTGTAACGATGACTTTCCTTTTTTCCCCATAGACACAAAGAAACTCTATGAACCCCTTCCTCTGCCTAAGATTCAGCTCCAATAAGGGGAGCAAGACTCTTCCCTGCCTCCAAAAAGCACACCCAACGGTCACCTTCACCCTCCTTCCCTCCCACCCTCTGCTTCTCTACCAATCTTTGGACCTTTCAAGGTTTCTTTACTTTTCTATACTAATAACAGACTTTTCTTGAAGACTTTCAGCCTGAAATGCATGAAAAACAAGCTGATTTAGTTCGGGTTTTGTTTTCTTCTTTTCCTTTCTCTTTTCTTCATGAGGTTGAGTTTTAGACCATTTCGTTTAAAGAATCGTGGGACAGTAGATTTTTCTTTAGTGATTTTTATGATTTCTTTTTATTTTTTCTGTAAATCTGTAACCAATTTATTTTTCTTCTTTTTTATATTAACTTTTTTCTTTAGATGTTATCTCATGATTTATTCGAAAACATGTAAATCTCTTCCCTGCCTCCAAAAAGCACACCCAACGGTCACCTTCACCCTCCTTCCCTCCCGCCCTCTGCTTCTCTACCAAATACCAATCTTTGGACCTTTAAAGGTTTCTTTACTTTTCTATACTAATAACAGAGTTTTCTTGAACACTTTCAGCCTGAAATTCATGAAAAACAAGCTGATTTAGTTAGGGTTTTGGTTTCTTCTTTTCCTTTCTCTTTTCTTCATGAGGTTGAGTTTTAGACCATTTTGTTTAAAGAATCGTGGGACAGTAGATTTTTCTTTAGTGATTTATATGATTTCTTTTTATTTTTTCTGTAAATCTGTAACCAATTTATTTTTCTTCTTTTTTATGTTAACTTTTTTCTTTTACATGTTATCTCATGATTTATTAGAGCACATTTAAATCGAAAATCTCAATTGTGATTTTGTTGTAAATGTTTTGGGATTTTCTATGTGATTTGCTAGATGGACTTACCCTTATGGTCTGTATATTAGGATTTTATTTTGTCTAGTTCTCCCCATGCATTTGGGTTTAATGCAGGGGCATTTTCACACTAGACTCGAGTGGGGTGGCCTGTGTGAGGCGGGAGCACACTTAAGGTGGGGCGACCTGTGTGAGGCGGGTGGACCATGTGAGGCGGAACCCATGTGAGGTGGGGCCCACGAAGGAGGGTTCGGCCGAAGGCCTAGCCTGGCCTGGGCTATGAGATAAAGGGATTGATTCCCCACGCTCTATCAGTTTGAGCTTTTAGAGCAAGTGGTTAGTTGTGCGTCAAAAGTGGTATCAGAGAGGGAGGTCTTGTGTTCAAGACTTCTCACTAGGGGTGATTAATGCAGGGGCAATTTCACACCAGGCTCGAGTGGGGTGGCCTGTGTGAGGCGAGGGCAGACTTAGGGTGGGCCGACCCGTGTGAGGTGGGGCCCATGTGAGGTGGGGCCCATGAAGGAGGGTCCGACCAAGGGCCTGGCCTGGCTGGGCTATGAGCAAGGTGTCCCATAACGGTAAAGGTGGCCGTAACGGCCACCACCATTACCGTTACGATAAGGGCCGTAACGGCCTGGCCTGGCTGGGCTATGAGCAAGGTGTCCCATAACGGTAAAGGTGGCCGTAACGGCCACCACCATTACCGTTACGATAAGGGCCGTAACGGCCGTTACGGACCTCGTATCGGCCGATACGGCCCTTTTTAATTTTTTGAAAAAAAAACTGTTATAAGACCATTACGGGCCGATACAGGTCCGTATGGGGCCGATACGGGGCCGTTATGGCCCATTTTTTCTGTAACGTCCGTTACAGCCTTTTTGACCCCGTAACGCGTAACGGTCATGACCATTTCCGTTACGTATCAGCCGATACGGCCAATACGCAACCGTTTTGGGATACCTTGGCTATGAGATAAAAGGATTGATTCTCCATGCTCTATTAGTTCGAGCTTTTAAAGCAAGTGGTTAGTTGTCCTGCGTAAGGGTTCCAACATGAGGGGAGCACATATTTTGGTCATAATGGGTATGGATTTGTAGGATGGATTCTAATTCGGTGTGTTTTTGCAATGGTTTTGATGTATTGAATGTAGTTGGGATGGTTTTTGGGTCTCTGAAGTTCTAACTCATGTTCATTAACTGTTTGGTGAAATGCCTAAGTAAATGTTCCTTTGTTGTTGTAGATTACTTGTCCATTCACTTGATTGTGGTTTACATTACGTAAGCATTTTGATAGGTTTTACCTCTTGCATTTGGATATTTGACCCTATGATGGGTATTAACTTATCCCCATGTTTGGTTTGTAGTGCATTAAATGGTTAATGCCTAATCTTTCTTTCCTATCAAAATTCAACAAGTCTTCATGTCTCACTCAACCACCTACTACCTTCACAACAGTTGACTTCAACTAGCATAATCATGCATTCAAGTTAGGACTATTGTGATGCTAGGTAGTGCGCTTATGCTCGAATTTTACACACTGCATATCAAACTTGTATAGGTACCATTTTATTGTTGCAACAATTATTTTCATCTCCATAACTCATACTACAAAGGATTGATTTGTTGAGATCTACATTTCAAGGCTCATATATTGTCTGCTCAAGTAAAGTTGCTCAATAAAACGCGCAATGATAATTATACTAAGTGAGGTATGAGGTATGCCACACGTCTTATGGATAAAGATGTTATGACAAGACCACTTCTCAAGAAAAGAGCCAAATAAACTCAAGTGCAATTGCAGTCACAACCACCATAGGATTTTATTATAGTGATGTAGATACAACGAGCATAATTTATTGGTCAAATAATACATGGATGATAAAAAAGACCCGTTGTCAAATACGTGTAAGGATGCATTTATCTGACTCTGTGACATTCTACAGGGTAAAAAGGCGGACCTCCTGATGCAAAGTTCATTAAAGAAGTATAGAAGAAGCATTACTAATGTTTTTGCACTCTCCCACAACATCAACAATAGAGTAAATATACTACAATTTCAACACTCAGATGAGACGGCCTATAAATCTCACTAGACAACACTTTCAAAATCCCATGGCTTCAAGGTATCTTAAAGTGTTATCTTCCATACAACAACAATTTTGGCCATGAGGTCTGAGGGTTGCTAGATGTGTCCCCAATAGATTGGTGATCAAAGCAGATAGTTGCTTGTGTGGTAAGCCACAAGCTGGAATTCTCATCATCAATATGGTCACCCTAAATTGGTGTTTAATCCAAAAAAGAGATGCACTCATATTTGAAAGAATTATATCTATATGATTGATTTTGTAATAAGTGTATTGTTGGATGCAAGGAGAGTACCTAAATGGACAATTTTGTGCATAGAAATCTTCTCTATGAATCAACATCCTTATCCAAGTAGATAGATGTTAAACACTTTGGTGTCAAATGATCATTACAAGATCCTGGGGCAGAGACACTTCAATCTACCCTCTGTAGGTTGGTTGCTAGTTGTACATGGAACCCACAAAGATGCACAATAAATCCATTGGTAACATAGATAAGGCATCGCAAACGACTTTAAGTGGTTTTATTTTGCTTTTGATATCCGACGTTGAGGAGGAACCTCACAGATGACGAATTATTGGACCTAATGGTCCTCTCTAATCCGCAGGGCTTATCCCCCAATCTAGGAACGAATGATTCTCTAGTCTGGAATCTCACCAATTTGAGTGCTTTCATGGTGCAATCTTTCTACCTTCGCCTCGAGTGGACTGATCCTTCGATCGCTTACTGCCATTCAGGAGCCGTGCGATCATATGGGGCTCCCCTTAAAGTGGCAACATTTGCCTGGCTAGTTGGCAAGAGTTACCATCAATAATCTTAGGAAAATAGGAATGATTATGCCTAATGTTGGTCTCATCTATCTCCAAGATGCCGAGTCTATCAACCACTGCTTCCTCCATCGCTCGTTTTCTTTGGAGATGTGGAATTAGGTGTTACAGTTGGCTAGTCTATGATGGGTGATGCCAGCCTCTATTGATGGTCTTTCTTGTTCGTGGCATGTGGGTGGTGGGGGGCTTCTAGACACAAGGAAGTGGCAAATTATTTTCTTAGCAATTCTTTGGGCCATGTGGTCCGAGGGAAACAATTGTTGCTTTTGCGGCTTAAGAGCTTCCTCAACTAGGGTTTTTTTCTCAAGTCTTGTGTTTGTTTAGGGACTGGGCACTTTGACATAGTGACGCAAGATGACCTAATTATGATGCATGTTTATGAACACGATTATTCAGCGGAAATAAAAGACAATAATAATCTAAAATTCTAGCATTAATCATCATAACTAAGAAAATCATAAAGGAAACATGCAATGGAGCGGGCCATCATTACAACCATAAAGTATGGAATTCAATTATCGCTTAGGTTGAATCCGGCGAGGGATGAGACCTCCCGATCTTGCATGGTCATACCCAATTGATCAATGAATATCACTAGTCCGAAGAATCAGGAAGTTTCTCGGATTAGGGATTTGAGAATTTGAAGATTTAGGATTTAGATTGATTCTCAAAGTTTGATCGAGGAAGGATTAGCAAAACTGGAAATAGAAAGAAGAAAGATAATTACCTTGAAGAATTTGGATGGGTGCAAAAAGAAGTTGGAAGAAGAAGATCAAGGAAAGAGAAGAAGCACCATGAGAGAGAGAAGAGAGAGGCTACCAAAGAGGTTTGCTTTTCATTAATAATCAACTAATTTCGTTTTTAGGGCTCAGCCCACTTAAATAAGTAATAAGAAAACATAAAAGTATCAAAATATCCCTAAAAATTAAGTAAAAAACAAGTCCCAAAAAAACAGTTCGCACGGTGGTCAGGCGCCCGATGACCATTTTGGTCGGGCGCCCGACGAGGACAAAAAAGGTCCAGCGAGCAACAACTCAAAATTGGGGAATTTCGAGCACCCAATGACTAATCGATCGAACGCCAAGTGACAGTGAAAACTGTCCAATGGGTTTTCCCTCAAGTCAGGCTAATTTCGGGTGCCCGATGACCATCGGCCTGGCACCCGACGACCCCCAGTTGGGTCTTCCTCATCCCACAACACATCTTCCCAATGTGGGGCAATGTGGGGCCTTCAATATGCCAAACCACGTGTGTAGGGTCTTCAATGCTCCTCAATGATCGTCTAACCACAAGGAAGATGCTTGTAGCGTGCGCTTTCTCCTATCATAGACTTTGAAGGGTCTTGTGTCCTCATCGCATAGTCAAGGGTTTGTCCCAGCCGTGGGGCTGGTGTGTTGTATACTTCATTTGTTTCCTTTCTCTTTATATTTTCTTCTATTCTGTTCTCTATTTTTTACTTTCTTGTTGCATTTTGTTTTTGCTTCTCTTGGCTTTGCCAAATAAATTTCTTCATCTTTCCAAAAAGAAAGATTATATATATATATATATATATATTCTTTTGAGAAGTAACAACTTTATTTAACAAGAAAGGAAACTACATAAAGTAAAAGGGAAAGTTTTCTAGATATAAAGAGATGCAATTGACACACCCAAAGTGTCGGCCAACTAAGTAGCCTCTCTGCAACCACAGACAAACAAAATGTTTATCATAGAACTAATATGTAAATTTCAGAAAAAAATGAAGACATGCCATGGTTTTGACTTCAAGTTAGAGACTGATGAGATCACCATCGACAAATCCCTCCATACAAGTAGACCCCAAAAGGTCCCTCATAAAATTCCTGACCCTTCTTAAAGAGGGAGGGCTCCCGTCATATGCACCTCCCCCCGGTAGCAAGACCATATCACCCTTCTTGATTTTTTAATTCGCAATCACCCCAATGTGTGTGTGTGTGTGTGTGTGTGTGTGTGTGTGTGTGTGTGTGTGTGTGTTTCCCCTCAATTACCCCTAAGGGACCACAACGACCTAGGTTACCAACAGACTAACCATCAAAATTCAATTTCTACATCTTTGGATCCAATATCTAAGGAGATCTGAGGCAATGACTCCATGGAAGGCCTTATGAGACAAAGCTGTCTAAATGATGCTACATTGATTCTTTGTATTATTTCATCAATCAATATACCCAAATTCTCAAACAGTCCAACAGTTCCTCTCTTTCCAAACTTCCCAACATAGAGTAGGAATCATCCTCCATAAAACCATTGTCCTTCCAAAGGGCCCTGATCATGGTTTTAAATAAAGTTATCAGGAGTGTATCCGCCAGGCCCAAAAACAATCGATACATGCCCATGTCAGCTTTTTTCCTTTTTCTTTTTTTCTTCTACCAAAGAATCTTAGAAGAATTAATGGAAAGGAGGAAATGTAAAACAACACAACCTATCATTTTTTATGTTTTTAGCATTTATGCAATGGTGTATCAGACCATTCTTTGATAAGAATGTTGTCTGCTGGCTTGAGTTGTTGAAATTCAATCAAATAAGCCCAAGTGAAATTCAACCAAATAGGACTGACATTTTGTGCTTTTAGAATATATGACCATTCTTTGTCATTTGTCAGCTTGACTTGTTGAAATTCAACCAAATAGACCCTAATCGAACACAAATCAAGCATGATTTGGTGATTAGGGCTCATTAATCGAAATACAACAAAAAGAAGAGAGAAACAGAGAAAGTAATGGTTTACCCCTTCCTATTTTTCCTAGAATGGTTCATTTCTCTCCAATTCGTTAGATCTCCCTCAAATCATATGTTTGATCCTCAAAATAGGTATAGATCTAGTTTTAAATGAGTTTCTAATGTTCCCCAATAGTCAAAATGACAAAAGAATTGGAAAACAAGCGAACTTGCAAAATAAAATTTTCAAAATGGGGCCTTTAGTCTACAACGGATGATACAGTCCAATATGGTCCACTTTTATTGTAACAGACTAATGCATACGGTATTGCATAACAGGATTGTCCGATATTGTTACGAAATGGCCGCTACAGACATATTGCAAGTCATAAATGATATGCAAAACCATGGCCCCAACCCATCTCTGAAAACAATAGTTGTGGTTCTCTTGAGAAATCGAATGCACACCAAAGAGTATGAGGAACTAGCCACAGATGATATCACAATTGGGCGATGAACAAGGTATGCAAAAACAGTTACATAATAATGTTACATGGTCATAACGACCATAACAGCTATTAAAAAGAAAAAAACTTGTAACAACCTGTTACGTGACCTAACGGTCCATTACAGACCTGATATAGTTTTTCTTCAGGTTTTTTCAACAAAAAAAAGGGGACCATAGTGGCCATTACAGCGGCCCATATCATAATTGTAATGGTAGTAGCCATTACAACCACCATTACTGTTACAGAATACCTTGCCAGTGAAGGAGCAAATGATGTGGCAATTCTTCATCCCTCTTACACATAAAACGTACCATTTGAAGCTGTGTTACTGATGTTAAGATAATCAAGAGTGAGGATATTATCCGGTGTAACCATCCACATAAAGGCCTCCACTTTCTGAAGCACCACCCCACGCCTTTCTACACGGGGTTTTTCTTCAACTTCAGTGAATGCTTTTTTTTTTTCTTTTTCTTTTTTCTAAAGATGAACTTTACTGAATACAAGGAAATAAGATTAAAAAGAGAACTTTAGTCCACTTCCATGTTGTAAAGGCCTCAAAACCGTGTATTGACAGTGTCCACCAACCAGTTGGTCGACCGGTCGGCTAGTGGACAGATTGGCACAGCGGGCTCTAGACAAATTCTGGAGGTCTCTCCAGTCGGCCAACCGGTCTGTTGGAGGCTCCGACAGGTCAAATTAGAGGCAGCAAGCATGTTTTCTTTGGCAAAACTCTCTAGACTGATTCGGTCGGTCGCCGACCAGTCGGGTGACGTGCGGGAGTTGCATTCCTTGCGCGGTTTCGTGCTATATATTTCCAAATCCAAATCTTCTCTTATATATATGTTTCCTAATCGTGTTGGGTAGTAATCTAAGCAATACCAAGGAGTCCTAATACGAGATTAGGGTTTTCGGTGAGAGGATTGTGAGGTTTGAGAGCTTTTGTTCATCTTTGGGATCTACTTGGGTAGATTAGCTCTGTAATCATCTAAGATTCATAGTGGTGTCGCTTTGTGCAGTGGTTTTTTCCTGCAAGGGTTTTCTACGTAAAATTCGTTTGCTTTTGCATTGATTACTGTGCGGTTGTGTGGTCATTGTTTGATCTTCTTTGTTGCTTCTGCATACAAGAGTGCTTTTACTCCTTCCACAGAGTGCTAGGCATTTCATCACACAACCCCATAAGCTCCACATGCAAATCAAACAAAAGGAACAAAAAACATCCACATGCATCTCTATTTCCTTGCCCTTTAGAGTTCTTATTAACGACAATGATTATTTTATTGAAAAAATGAAAATTGGAATACAAAAGCCCCTGCCTAGTACAACCATAAAAGACACTAAGCCCGTAGCCCAATAGACTACCCTACACCTAGCCCTTTGGAACACCACCTCATATGATTAGCTTTGTTACAAACGGTTCTATTACTTTGATCCTTCCAAATCAATCATAAACTCAAAAGCGGAGAAAGGCACCATAAATCTCAGAAACTCAAGTTATCAATGAGGAATTGATTAAGTCTCACGTGAACTCAAACTTGAGCAGTCATAAATATCGAGCTTCAAGCTTTTAAACATGCAAGAAATCAATGGATCATGTCAATTTGAATACCATGTTAGTGAACTTGAGTTCATAACAAATATTGCAAAAGAGGAAATAAATTATCATAAATGGATTAGTGTGCATATCCATTAATATATTAAACACATTCAATTTCATTTCAGGGTTTCGGTCACTCCCTTTTTCCAGATCCCTCCATGAATGATTAGTATTTTGTTTGATTAGAGGTAAATAGGTCTGGTGCGAGTTAATGTGAACAATAAAAAAAATCACTTAAGGAAATGGGAAACACTTAAGGAAATGGGAAACTTACAGGTCATAAATGACTTATTGCAAAACAAAAAATTCTTAACCTACCTCTGAAAATGTGCCTAAACTTCCATTCAACATCATGAAGATCCCTTGCAATAAGCTCCTGACATGGTGGCTGCTGAGAGAAATCCTGAAAGACAAACAGGTATTGTTATCAGATAAAACGTCATACAGAGTACAGCATGCGCATAAGAACCTACCAGTGGAGGGAAGACTTTCTCAGCTGCACGACGGGGAACAGAAAACCCTCCGTGAGTGCTAGTGTCACTCGCAGTTAATGTCTTACAGAAATAATTTGTCGGCTGCTTGCTCGGAACACCCAGCTCAGCAGGAAGGTAAGTATCCTTTTGTTCTTGCTGAATAGAAAATTCCAGAATTACATTTAAACACATGATTGAAGATTGAAGAATTAGGTTGCATTAGAAATAAAAAGAGAATTGACTTTACTGGATTTAAAGGTTGCAGGGTCATTTGAGCATATACTTCATCTGTCTCCACATCTGCCTGAAATTCAACAGCCAAGAGGCTCTTCTTAACCACTATCCAACTTTACCAAAAAAGACTAAAATGCATACGCATACTACTGCAGACGCTCACATGCATTGTAACATTGTGAAGTTGGCAGATAAGTTGAGGGGGCAAGCTCGGATAATTGGGTATTTGTCCATCAATTTCCTTGTTCGTTGACGCAGCAACCTCAACGCAAAACATAGTCAATAGAAAAGTAAAATTGTATGGAAGAAAAATGAAAATAGGAAGCCTCTATTTACACCCACCTGACTGATGAATACACCCATTCTTTCTACTTTCATTGATACAATAGCACAAAGTTCTGCTATTGCATTATTGCAAGTAGAAGAAAGGGGTTTATTTATTAGTCAGGGTGAGCACCAATACCAATTCCCTAAAAATAAATCTTTTCAGGACATTTAATTTCACCTGTTCACTATGGCCTTGAGGAAAATAAACAACACGGGTACCAATTGTTGGTAAGGACACAAGAGGGCCAGCACAAGCATGCCAGAGTTCTGAATTCAAGCATCTCTTTTCTCCTGTCATAAATTTCACAATTCGGGTTATCTTTGGGGCTTATTTCGAGATGATGTTATAGCAAATTGGAGCACAAAAATAGAAACAGTTACTCAATTTGGCTTGTAGTTTAGTTAGAAAAGGACCAAACCAAGAGCTGTTTCAGGCAGACTAGCAGCCACGGAGAGAACAATCTTTAAATCTGTAAAACGTGGAAGAAGAGAAAAATGAAGACATACCATCTTGGGCCTGATGAGCCAGGCCCGAGGTCGAAAGCTTCATTTTCAGAAACAGCCTTTAACAAAGCTCACATGAAGATGTCGAAATCTTCTCTCAGAGTCTACTATGCCACACCAATTTCATCTGGTTTTCCATTCGGACCCCTCCAGAAATCTGAAATTCTCCTCTGTATTAGTGTCTTTCTACAAGGCCACGAAACCAAATACCTGCATCTTCATAAAGAAGAACAGCATGAATTTTTTACTATAAAGAGCCAAACAGAGAGTTCTCAAAGCCAATTAAACTACATACTACAGCATGATGATCTTTCCGGCGAATGAGCTGAAGCCTCAGCAAACTTCAAACCATACTGGAATATAGACTACAATCTCTATTCTGCTGATTTCCGCCTGTTTTATCAGAAGCGGATCTCAAAAACGAAACATTTCATCTTTGAAATCACCATTTCTGCAACTAGAGTATGTCAAACACGAGATCCAAACTATGCACTCAGCAATTTCTTCATCCGAATTTCCAGAATTGAGCTCCTCGACTTTCTTCCACTATCTTAAAGCAAAATCCCAACTGCAAAAGCATCAAAACAACCACAGTCACTCTCTAGAAACCTCTCTCCCTCTCCAAGATTTCCATGAAATAGTTTTTCCAGAAAGAAAAAAAGATAAAAGAAAACATCTCTACGCAAACTCCAAAGAAGACGAAAGTCCTTCACAAATCATGCATTTCTCCACAAGAATGCCAAAATATTCTCGAACCAAGCTCAGAGAAAAGCCGTTCGCCATGAAAGAGATCCTCCAAGCACTTTTTTCCGAAACATTCTCGTACGGAAAACGAAATTCCTTGAGAAAAACGTGAAAAAAGAAACCTCAAATTAAGCTCTGAAAAGTGCAGATCGCCATGAAAGAGTTCGTTTGAGCTTTCTTCCAGATCCTTCTCTCGCAGACACTCCAAAAGACGACAGAATTCCTGCAGAAATCGCGCATTTCTTCGGGAAAAGCGCTGTAAAACCCTAAATCAAGCCCGAGAAGGAGTCGCTCTCTAAGATCGCCATGAGAGAGCTTTTCTCGAGCTCTTTTTCTGCTTACAAGTGAAAGCCATCTCACATCCAAACCAGAAAGAGAAAACGCTGTAAAAGCTTCTGATTTTTATATCAAAGAGGCGGGTCTGCTTTTATCTCTAGGATGGGGCCGCTTTCCATCCGTCGCGTGTGGACAAACAAACATCCGTCACGACGTCCAGCTCTACTGTACGTGATCCTGACCTTCCACCTAGTGGGCCCCATCACGTTCGCCTCACGGAACTCCACCTCATTAGACGTGGATCGCTCATTGAGCTCTAACCTGACAAGACTGTTAATTCCGTTTGCCCCCTTCATACCATGCCCCAGAATTCCCCACACGGAAATCCATGCCAAAAATCTGTATATTCATCCTGTTGGATGTGGACTGTTGGCGTCATAGTGAAAGCTGCCTGATGAGCGTTCCAGATCAATGGAAAGTGGGCCCCACATAAAGCTCTTTGCCAAGCGAAAAACCTCCATTTCATTCGACCGAGTATCATACAGCAGCGCCTCTCTGACTGATGCTGTACCTTAATTAGGTGCAACCGTCTCTACCGTATCCTCCGATTTTTCTCCACTCTAGCTTTATGACGATGATCGGACGGTTTGCATTTGAGACGCGGATTGCATAGAATCTCACACGCTGTGGCTTGTGAGTAAACTCTGTGTGGCCCACCACTGTGATATGTGTTTTATCCACGCCGTCCATCCATTTTTCCAGCTTATTTTAGGTAGTGAGCCCAAAATTAAAGGATATACACAGCTCAAGTGGACCACACCATATAAAAAACAGTGGGAATTGGACGTCTACTGTTAAAAGCCTCTTGGGCTGTACAAGTTTTGGATGAAGATTATATTTGTCTTTTATCTTTCTACATGTATATGTGACATTGTGAACGGGTTGGATGATGAATAAACATCAGTATGGGCCTTGTGGGCTTAAGAAGGTTTCAACGGTGGATATCATTATCCGCACCGTTTCTGTGGTGTGGTCGACTGCAGCGTTGAATAATGATCACTTTAGCGCTCATGTCCTAATGAGCTGGAAAAAAAAGATGGAGAGCGTTGATTAAAAACCGTAGGTCACACGGAGTCATAGTAGGGTGAGTTACTCACTGCAGTCTGCGTCGTACAATTCGGACAGCAGACCGCAGATGGTGGGGCCTGCAGAATGGTGGTAGGCGGAGGGTTCACTTCACCCATTCCTGGCGTAAATCGTAGAGTGGATATTGACCATATGGTATTTACCCGGATAATACGGTAGTGGGTGTTTTGGGCCCACCTTGATGTATCTGTTGTTTATGCAGTTTTTAAACCAATTTTTCAAGCTCGGCATGCTCCACAAATGAAACAGACCCATCTCAGGGGGACTAGACCATCTAAAATAATGGCTACTAATCATTAAAAACTTATTAAGAGCCACAAAAAGTTGTCATGGATCAATTTAATATTTCTATTTTCCCTTCATTCATATCTTTGTGACTTCATCAACAGATTAGATGGCAAGTAAATACTATAGTGGGCCTTAGGAAGTTTTTAATGATAGGTGTTTAATGACCACTGTTTCCTATGGAGTGATCTATCTGAAATTTAGATCTAATTCATTTTTGAAACCATATATTGAAATAAACTAGAAAAAAACTTACGAACAGTGTAGATATGAAAAAAATAAAAAAGTAGATCAAAGGGAACCCAAGCACCCACCACGGTATTACCCGGGTAACACCTGATCCGCTTTCCGCAAATGGGGCCTGTCCATGCCCGACGGACAGAAGACGAGAGCGTAGCTTTTCTGGGTCCCACTCTCTCAGATCCAAGCGCCAAACCCAAATGCATCACACTCGACAAGGCTACAGGTCGTTCATCTGACAGTCTGCATGTGTCCGATCTGAAAATCAGGCCGATGCATTCACTAAGATTGCGACACGTGCACCTTCAACACCGATTTTATCAGTTTGACAACGGTTCGTTTCTAATACATGTTGTCCCACTTGATAAGTGGACCTCACGTTATTAACGTCTGCGATTCTACACGCATATGCTACGGTGAGGTAACTGGCAAGCAGTAGCAATTATTACCGGCTTACATCCCTCTCTGCTGGAAACAAGGGAGAGAGGGAACCAGAGGACAAGAATTTCCTACAATCCCGGCTACGGAGTCCTATGAACAAAAGCTCTGTGGGCTCACCGTGATGAGCTCTGTGGGATCACCATAATATCCGTGTGTATATATATACACTCCTCCGTACAACCTACATCAGTTGTACATATACTCTCCCATCCCACCTTGCATCAATCAGCTCACGATAGTACCCCAGCTCAAAATTCACGCATGTTAAAAATCAACGGTGGAAATTGTCTAATGGGCCATTTGGCACTACGGATTTGAGAAGAAGTGAGAAGAAACTACTTGTTTTATTATGTTTGGCCATAAATTTAAGTACGAAGTGGATTTTAGTAAAATTCGGGAGAATTCAAAAAGCCACTTCTACTCTTTTTCAAATGCTTTGCAAAATGTGGATTTGAGGAGAAATCCTCCCTAATGTGGGCCCATCGTGACGAATATTTCCCTCTAACTTGTTGGGAAGATTACAAAGACTTGAATAAAGGGACCACACAAATATCACTTTAATATGAATCTTTTTGTGCATCATAAAAGGTCTAATTCTCCACTTTTTCTTGTTTTATGGTCCACTTAAGATGTAAATCTACTTTAATTTTTGAATCCTAGCATAAAATAATTGGTAAAAATGGATGGACGACAAAGATTTAAAAATTAGGCTAATTTAGTGGGCATACCATAGAATCAAAATCCACATTATCCCGTTCTCTCATGTCAGATTTCTCTCCATATCTTTCCTCCAAAATAGAAAATTTAAAATTGATAAGAGCTGGAATTGATAAAAATTCATATTATGGAGTCCACTTCTCATCACTTCCTGTCAAACGAATGGTGCCAAGAGGCTCTTAAGCTTTGTCTAGTAGCTCATTGGTGGTTTGGGGATTAAGCTTCCTGTTCTTTCCTTCTCGTGATGGGAATTACCTTTTGGATGTAACACTGGCCTTAGCAAGGTTTCAGTGGTCATTGTTCAAGTGGTATGCCCCACTTGAGTTTTGGATCGGTCTGATTTTTGAACTCTTACGGTAACATGAGCCGACAAAACTAATGAACGGACGGTGTGTCATACCGACACCGAAGTGGACCCCTCGGAGCCTTTGTTTAGATGGGCTCCCATGTGACCGCTATTGAAGGAAATTGGCGTCCGGAAGGAGAGGTGATGAGAAATTTCCCCTGAGAGAATGTCCTATCACGGCCATATGCTTAACCGTACTAAGGGATCTCAGCCGTTGGTTTTGGGTCGTATGCTTTTGACTGACGTGATAGCGACATGTGCTGCTGCAACTTTCAATGGTCGCTGTCAGAGTACGATCCGCTTGTAGAAAAACAGGAGTCATCTTCAAGCTTTCTGAATTACTTTATTAATTTCCCCCGTTTTAGGAGGTTTGCTGTCCCCACGCGCACCTTTTTACACGCAGCACGCACACAAACCTTGACAGCGTGGGCGTGGGGCATCTGAGCCGTCCATAAGGTAGCCCCCACCGTTAAGATAACCATATGCTGAAGAAACAGGTTTTTCAAGTGATTAAGTGGCCATCCTTCTACAAAAATAATAGATGGTTTGGAAATTTATTCAAGCCCGACTTCTGTTTGGAAAAATAATAGACGGAAAAATAATGCCCAGATGAATCGCGGACGCGGATTTGATGGTATCAACATCCACTCCCAGCACGCATGTTTTAAACTTGGGCGCCATGGCCCCAATATGATGAATATGTTTTATATCCAGACCGTCCATCCGTTTTGTCCCCTCATTGTTGCGCATGAATATAAAAATAAAGCAGATCTAAAGCTCAAGTAAAACATACTACATGAAACAGTTGTGATTAAACACCCACAAGGGAACTGTTGTGGGCGAAATTATCAACCGAATGACAAATAAACATATGAAGGTGGACCTTAAAAAAGGAAAGTGGATTGCATACTCAGTAAGAAAAACTCTACTGGCAACCATGATTTATGTATTTTATCCGCTCCGTCCATCCATTTTACCCCATTATTTCGGTGATTGTCCTAAAAATGAAGTACACACTAGGAAACAGTGTAAATTGAAATTTTAGTATTGAAAAGCTTTGAGGCCATAAAAATTTTGGATTAAGCTAATACTTGGGCTTTCCCTTCGTCCATGTCTTGAATCTCACAAACATAGGCTTAGGAAGGTTTCAACAGGAAATCATAATTCCCATTGTTTCTTCAAATATGCTTTAATGTTAGGCCCAACTCCTAAAATGAGCTTGAAAAACACATGCATTTACAATGGCCAAATAGAGTTTACTCGGTACAATAAAACCTACTGACTAAGCAAGCAAGCCGGTTTATTACAAAGGTTTCTACGGTGGATATCATTATCTCACAGTTTCTATGGTGTGACCCACTTGAACTTCGAATTGCTCGGTTTTTTTTTTTTTTTTTTTCATGCCTTTAAATGGGCTGTAAAATAAATAAAAAAACAGCATGGGTATAAAACACATAAATCAGATTGGGTCCACAGCGCCCAACACATCAACCCACCAGCGCTGGGGAGGTGTTGGCGACGCCACCTAATCCGTGTCGACGGATCACTTGTTAGATTAGCACGTGTACTGCGTGTAAGTTCATATCTAGAATGCGTGTGAGTTTCGAAAACCTACCTTTGTTGCTGTGGGACCTGGAGGTTTATTATTAGCAAGTGTAAGGATTAAGCTACTAATCCCCCATTTTCATCTGAAAATAACGTCCGGACTCCGGAATACAAAGCATAGGCACGTACTTGAGGGAAAATCCGTGCAATTCACTGATGAACCCACACCTGTTTGCTAGCTTGAGATCCAAGCTGTTCATCACGTGGGCCTAACCATGAATGCCGTGATCTATAAAATGGGGCTGATCTACTTTTTGATGAGTCCTATCCGGTGACATGGTTGGATTTTAGGCCTACCCTAGAACGCAGAAAACGCACATGTTGAGTGGTGTAACGACCAGACAGCCTTGATTAAATGGCCGGAGCAGGAATGATGGGCAGTCGATTCGGAGGTAAAATGACATGTCGAGACTAGATGGGTGAGATAGTATAGAGATTGGCTGGGCTTTTTCTTTTTTTACTTTTTTGGAAGCGGATTGCAACTCAGTAGGCGAGTAAACTCTTTAGGGTCCACCTGGATTTAAGTATTTTATCCACTCCTCCCATCCATTTTAACAGGTAATTTTAAGACTTGAGCTCAGAAGTGAAGGGTATTCAAAGCTCAAGTGGACAATAACATAAGAAACAGTGTGAATTGAACATCTACCATTGAAAATTTCTTGGGGCTACAGAAGTTTGGATCAAGCTGATATTTGTGTTTTCCCTTCATCTAGGTATATGTGATCTTGTTAACAGGTTGGATGACAAATAAACATTATTGTGGGCTCTAGAAAGGTTTCCATGATAGAAATCATTAGTCCCACTGTTTCATGTGGTGTGGTCCACTTGAGCTTTGGATACCTTCAATTTTGATATCAACCCCTAAAATAATGAGCTGTAAAAACGGATCGACAGTGCACTTACATTTATGGGGAGCCCAACTGAGTTTACCCAGTACCATAAAAGCATAGCATGCTGAGTAACTAAGCACATAATCCGATTTCAATTTTTTTCTATATTAGGCACACCAATTAAATGCATGGCTTTGATGAGAGGAGTGCGATGGCTCCATTAAACAGGCCATTCAGGCACACCGGCAACAAAGGTGGAAACAGAATCCATCCATGGATACGGACACAGCTAAACACGTACGATGTTATTATTAAATGACACTGTGATGCTTTGATCGCACTGAGTAAACTCTGTGGGGCCTACTTTAATGTACTTAGTTTTATCTACCCCGTCCATCCGTTTTTCAGGCCTATTTTAGTGGTTGAGCCCAAAATTGTAGCATATCCAAAGTTTAAGTGGGCCATACCACAGAAACAGTGGAAATAATGCTGAAGCTTCCATAGGGCCCACAGTGATGTTTATTTGTCATCCATCCTATTCATGAGATCACACAGACATGGATGAAGGGAAAACTAGAATATCAGCTTAATCCAAAACTTGTGTGACCTTCAAGAAATTTTCAACAGTAGACATTCAATTCACATGGTTACCTGTTGTGTGATCCACTCAAGCTTTTGATATACTTAAATTTTGGGCTCAAGCTATAAAATTATCTGATAAAATTGATGGACGGAGTGGATGAAATACATAAACCACGGTGGGCCTCAAGTCCAAGTTGAGGCCTAAAACCATAACACTGCTGGGATAAATGGACCATCCAGTGTGCATTCCATGTAACATCTGCCTCTCTAGCTCTTTGGACTAATTTTGATGTGGTATGAAACGACTGAGATTAATCTGGCTTAGGTTATGGTATCATTAGTTGTATGGGACTCAATTGAGTCTGAAAATCATGACGGTGCTTGGTTAAATGGGCTGTCCAACATTCATTCGATGGATCATCCACCTGTCGTTGGATTCTGTGAACTATATTTTGGTAGTGTGTTTGAGATAATCTTACATTGGCTCTTGAGATTATTCTCTCCAATTGAGGAAAATTCTAAGCGAAGCGAGCTTTTGCTCACGGCCTCTCTTATCCCCTACTTGGCCTTTTGCTGGGGAGTGAATGTTGAAAAAATAAATGGATTTAAAAAATGTCAAAAAAAACTAATATATTTTTTTTTCTTTTAAAAAAAGTAGTGTTCCACATTGGATAGGGAAAGAATTAATTTAGAAAACATTTATACTAAGTTCTAGCAGTTTATATTGAAAACCAAGAGAATACCGCCGCATGCGTGCTCGTGCCAAGCTGTGACAGAAGCATATTTTTGTTTTTGTTTTTGCACATGTTGCTGTAGTGCGCTGATTATCTCCTTGCAGCTTCTTTACAAGGGGTTTACATTTTCAAACCAAACTCTCAAGAAAACTCTCCTCTTCTGCTTACTTTTGCATCTTCTCTTATTTTCTTTTTCCGTGAGCAAATCATTAGAGCGTCGCCACCTTCAAAATGTTATGATTATGTGTGCACCTAATCTAAATTAATCTCAATCTTAAGGAGAGCTATTGTACTCTAGAGACAGGTGTCGTAAGCCAATGGCACAAATCTGTCTTAAAAACAACGTTTGTAACAAACCTCAACTCTTCGGTTTCATTTTACTTTAATACTTTGTCTCTAAGGAGATCATTTTCTATCATCTCTCTTTTATTCAAACCAATAATTTGCTGACAGGTTTACTTTTTTTCTTTGAAATCTTAATCACAATGGTAATCATTCTTGAGAATTTCATAATCCAGAATTTTTACGAAAGAAGGTCAAGAGATGGCAACAAAAAATGAAATTTTATTTAACAACTCTTAAATTGATCACATGATCAAGAGCCCGCTTTTATCTCTTAAGGTGAATGAACCTTGGCATCTTTTAAATGTATGAAATGGCAAGAAGATAACTTCCTGTGCTGAAATCAAGTGACAACTATGATGTCTACTATCACTATTCTTCAGTCAAGGAACTATGGGAACATCTTGAGAAAAAAATTAAAACAAAGGATAATGGAAACAAAAAAGTTGCTAGTCAGTACATAACTCTCAAAATGATAAATGATAAGGTTGTAGTGGATCAAGAACATGATATATAGAAAATTGCTCATGAGATTTTATCTGCTTGTATAGCCATTGATGAGGCCTTCCAAGCTTTTATATATAATTATTGAGAAACTTTTGCCTTCATAGAATGAATATAAAAATTATCTTAAATATAAAAAGGAATTAAAGGAGCTCGGGAGAACTCATTATTTATCTTCAAATAAAGAAGGGGCAAAGAACCATGACAAATTTTCTATGGAGATGGAATTTATAGCTAAGGCCCAACTTGTTAAAAATAGTTAAAGGGGTAAAAAAATTTAAAAAACTAGTCCTCTAAAGAAAAAGAATCATTATTTTCACGAGAGTAAGCAAGATAAACAAAAATAATAAGAAGACTGTAAATTGCTTCGGGTGTAGAAAAGTCAATCAAAGAATCTCGCCAAAGAAAAGGGTGACAAAAAGAATTTGTGAACAAATTATTGAGATACTTGAAAAAGTGATGTAAGGAAAGAACCTCATGATCGAGGAGAAGGGTCATGTACATTCTTGAAGGAAAAATACCGGAAAAGATCTAGAAAAAAAGTTACAGAAAAATCAGAAAATCAGATTTCTGACAGTTTCTGGCAAAGCATAGACGGGTGAGATCGGGCACCATCTCTCTCACGGGATAACTATTTCAAATCCACGGAACTATCGAGACTCCTCAACCAATATTCCTCGAATCCACGAATGGATATTTCGAATCTACGAGGGGATATTTCGAATCCACGAATAACAACTCGAATCCAAGAGCAGAAAAAAGTAAAAACTCAATAATTTTATTAATCAAAGATAACATCAATAAAAACAAGTTTAAGCAACCTTAAATAGAGAAAAAACTAACCTTAGAAACCCTAAAACGTATTAGAAAATAATCCTAAAAAACTAGAAAAGAATCACAAAAAATCAGAAATAATTCAAAAAATCACGCATTTGTCTACACATGGTTGGGCGCCATGTGAAGGGTGGTCGGGTGCCCCATGAACTAAAAAACAGTTCAGCAAGTAAACTGAAAAATCTGGTGAATTTCGGGTGCCCTTGAAGTGTGGTCGGGCTCCCAACGTTGCCGACTGCTCAAAAGCATCGAGAAACCGTCGAAAATCTGACTACAACAGCCTAAATCCGTCGGGAAACCGTCAGAACCTGATTTTCTGATTTTTATGCAACTTTTTTTCTAAATCTTTTCCGATCCTTTTCCTTCAAGAATATGCACGACCCTCCTCCTCAATCATAAGGTTCTTCCCCTACATCAATCTCTCCCACTTGAAGAAAACTCGTCCTCCAGTTTTGCCTCCAGTTAAAGTAGCAATCTACGTTTATCTCCTTCCACAGCCTAGGCTTGTTTTTCATGCCCGTATTCTCGTATAAGAGGTAGGGTTCATCAACTGAACTGCTCTCCCCTTGTTCACCTTCTTGTTCATTGTCCTGTAATGCCTTCCAACCTTTCACAATAGAAATTATCAAAGCATACCTTGGGTTCACAGAATCACATTTTGTGCACACGAACGACACAAAATCTCTGATACTTCGGCCCATGTTGAATCATGTCCAATGACCAATATTTTAAAAGTGTCTAAAGCACAATCCTTAGGCTTTTTAGAAAACTTTTGAACATCCGTCATGATATCATCAACTTCAATTTTTAGCGGTGGAGAGTCTTCAAGAGCGGAACTTGTAGCATCTTTTGCTTTAAGGCTTTCTGGTTCATGGTGAGTACTACAAAAACTCTCAACCGCAATACGTATATTAATGATATCTTCATCAATTAAGAGGCAGCACTAAATTTGTGAATTCTAAATCTTCCCATCGTTATCTGTTGTATGTATAACAGATATATCCCCAATATTCTTTTGTGGGTCTTCTTCTTCTTCAACTATAATTTTTGCAATCTCTCTTGCATCAACCTTGTCAGGTTTCAATTCTTCAAACATCATGTCAATAGTGTCCTGTAGCATTTTGATATTTGATGCTTCATTTATAACTTTATCAGTCCTTAGAATATGGATCTCTTCAATAATACTCGGGTTAATAATGCCTTGAATCTGCTCTTCGAATCCCTGCAAAACGGGATCAACAACTTCGGGGATATTCATAGACACCTCCCCATTGTCCTTCACATCCGAGATATTGATCTTATCTTTCTTCTCAGGATTTTGAGTAATCTCAAGGACAATGGTGGCCTGAATTTCAGAGACCTCTGAATTTGCATTAATCCTTCCAGGTCTAATACATCATTTTTCAATTCCTTGGCGAAAGCATGTATGGTTTGGTAGACTGTTCCTCCACTTTAAAAGTTTTGGGTAGGTTTTTCATGTCCATAAGGGTCACTCACATGCCACCATGGAACCAGACATTCGTTCACAACTCCGGCTCAAAATAACATGATTATTGCCAACGGGTGTGGGATCGTTGGGATATTACCTGAACGTCAATGGTGCATTTGAATCGTGATAGCAGTCATTGCTTCATATGCAGCCATGAACGCATTGGCGTTTTTATCTCTTACATTCACAGATTTCGGAGTTGCTCCCACCAAGCCGAAGGGCACCCCTTCAACCTTAAGGCTACATATTAAACCTTCTTCTCCTCTGGCATCTACATGCATTTGAAGAAGTATTCGACTTCAACAAGCTATTTATCAATGGGACTTATACCCTTGTAATAAAAAGGATCCATAGCCTCCCGGTAGGATCGACTTGTCCGATCCACCTAGTGTACCTGACTATCTCTATATGCATACATATCTCGACGATAAATCTCACCTTAAGCACGTGGCGAAATTGGCACATCCGCAAAATGATAGAGGGAAGCCTGCAGCCCTTGGATAGTCTTTGTCTCTCCCGGTGGAAAGCTTCCTTTCTTTCGATAAATGAATCCCTGGATCATCGTCTACAGGATTTTTCCCTTGCCTTACAAAGAGAAATCGGCCCAAAGTTGTTCCTTGCTCTGTTACCAATTTAGCACAGCGTAGACGGGTGAGTTCGAGCACTGTCTCTCTCACGGGATAATTATTTTGAATCCACGAAACTATCAGAACTCCTCAATCGATCTTCCTCGAATCCACGAGGGGATGTCTTGAATACATGAGACCTTTTCTTCGAATCCACGAATAACAACTCGAATCCATGAGAAGAAAAGAGTAAAAACTCAATAATTTTATTAATCAAAGATAACATTCATAAAAATGAGTTTAAGCAACCTTAAATAAAGAGAAACTAACCCTAGAAACCCTAAAACGTATTAGAAAAGAATCCTAAAGAAACTAGAAAATAATCACAAAAAATAAAAAAATAATTCAGAAAATCGTGCATCTGTCTACGCATGGTCGAGCGCCCGATGAAGGGTGGTCGGGAGCCCCATGAATCAAAAACAGTCCAGCAAGTAAACTAAAAACTTTGGTGAATTTTGGGCGCCCAGTAAAGTTTGGTTGAGTGTTCGACGTTGCCGACGGCTCAAAAGCGTCAGGAAACCATCAGGAATCTGATTACAACGGCTCGAATCCGTCGGGAAACCATCAGAAACCTGATTTTTTTATTTTTCTGCAACTTTTTTTCTAAATCTTTTTCAATCCTTTTTCCTTCAAGATTGTGCACGACCCTCCTCCTCGATCATGGGGTTCTTCCCCTAATTAAAAAAGAAATGTAATTATGGTCTCTGATATGTTAGATATTTAGTTGTACTTGAGAGGTAGGTACAATGATGATAATTGAAAATTAAATTCAAATCTATAAGTGAATATGTTTTCAATCTAGGATGGGTTTTGGTTTCCTAAACAAATGTGTATATTTTAATCCATGATGGAATCTAAAGTTCATTACTCTGGCCACTAGTAGAGAAGTATAATGGAATTAATTAACCTACTCACAAATATACCTTTATAGGATAAACCTGTGGCAGCAATAACCTTACATTGTGATAGCGAACCTGCAATAATAAAAGCAAATAATTGGTTCTACAAAATCTAGACATTTGCATTCGAGGTACAACTTAATCAAGCAATTACTCAAGAATGGGGTAATTACAATTGACTTCATAAGATTCAATGATAGTTTAACTAGTCTATTAACCAAATGATTATTAAAGAGTACTTAGTGATGAATACATCGATATGAATGGGTTGAGTCTCATGTAAATTAAATCATTGTCAATGAAAACCCAACTTATGTGATTGAAGATCTCAAAAACTAGGTTCAATGTGTAATAACAAGTTACTCATGAGTAATTTGATATCATCACTATAAAACTTATATTTAAGGGCTTCATTCCTATTATATGACAGTGTTATGACCTGTAGCTAAGAAGCTTGGCTTATATCCTTAATGAGCTTTATAGCTATGATACAATGGAATGTATAGTTATAGATACATTCTTGATGGACTTACCTATTTGAGTGTGAAAGTAATGCCGCTTCTTATGAGAATTGAGACATTCTCTAGAGTGCTCATGAAACTGAGATATAAAATATAGTCATAATATACTGCTTTGTAAGAACTTAAAATTGCCTAGAAATGTTGTGTGATGTATCAGGATTGTCCTTCAAAGAAGTTAGTTTAAGAGTCTAGATTACTAACATCCTAACAAATTAAATATGTAACATTGGACGAGGTTCAAAACTCTAAACATCTAACAATGCACTCATTTCGCTAATATGAACGCTTATTTTTTTGTTTGATAGCCTTTTAATTGTTTTTAATTTTTTTTCAATTGTGTGGATTGTTAGAAAAAAAATAGATTTAAAGAATATGAAAAAATTTATTTTTCCTTAATTTTCTTTTGAAGAGGTTTTGTCCCACAATGAATAATGAGTGGGTTTTAAAAACCTTTATATTAAATTCCTCTTTTAGTATCTTGTATTAGAAACCAAAAGAATGCTATGGAGACATCTTCATAGGGGCTCATCCGAGCTATGGTCATGGTCGGGGCATGGAAATGTGAGGTATGGTGCAATGTAGTTTGGTTTGGTTTGACTGTCTCTAAGCATATTTTCATTCTTACTTCTTCTCATGCTACCACGCATGCATATATATAAGGCTACAATCCTCCCCCATGCATGCGCTAAAAACTACAACATGTTACAGACACCCTACCCCAAGCTGATAAGATGATAAAAATGAACGGTCTCAATAGATGATTAAACCCCTGGTCCAAACCCTAAACCCTAGTCTTAACCCTAATTCAAGGTCCTAAACATTAAAACTGACCCTAATCCAAAGCCAAAACCCTTCCAATGTAGTTAAACCTTAAGCCTAACTCTAGGAAAAACCCAGTAATAAAAAACAATTAACTCACCATGTCCACTCACTGAGTTAACTCATCTAGTCATCATATCTCATCCATCTACACAGTCAACTCACCTAGCCAAGCAAAACCCTGAACTGAGCCCAAGCCCAAGCCGATTCAAAGTCTAAAGAAGACAACAGTGCACACTCTTTTAGGAAAAGGCCTCCACACGTGTAGGAGGAACCCCCTGCTAAGGCAGGGAGACCTTTGAGGCCAGCAGCCCACTAGGCGTTGTTGGCCACGTGGAAGCTCCTGCCTAGGGAGAGACTCCCACATGTAGGGATTCCTCCTTTTGCAACGTCCATCCATGTGTTGAACAAACTTAACTTCAGTACCCTACTTGTGCCATTTAATCCTACCCCATAAGATCTTGCCACGTGGCAATCTCGAATTTAGATCATCCAACCCTTTTGTAACCATGGATCATGTAAGAATTACAGAAGAACTGAGGTTGGGGGCAATAAATAGCCCTCTCCCCTTCCCATTTCATCATTCAATAATCTCAAGGAGATCCACAATTCATCCAAGAGTCCCTCACACACACCCTTAGTCACCTATCCCATCCTTCTACCAAGGAGAGGTGAGAGTTGTAGAAAAGAGAGCCTAGACCTGGTCTATCGAAGCCTAGTTTGAACCCTAGCCTCCCGAGTAACCCATGTCTTAATCCAAGCCACTCAATCGAGTCCTTGCGACACTAAAATCCATCCAACCGTCCAATTTCAGTATCAGCTTCCTCAAATCTTACCTAAAATTGCGCAACATTTATTCTCTTCTCAACCCCTACTTATCCCATTCATTAGCATTGCATAGCACTCAACATCCAAATCAATTCAAATGTATGCTATGTGGCTTGCTGGATAGTTGGATCCTGCCCATTAGAAATTTAGACTGATTTGTTTACGCACATTAAGTGGGCAATCAAGGCGGATTTATCCAACCAAAACTATAGCTTGTCATCGTTGTTGCATTTAACACAACATTACACATACATTACTGCTAGGCCTTGCAAAATTCCACACGACCCACCAACTCGCATGAAAAAATCAGTGTTCGTGTCCGGCCTCATCATGTCGGGTCACTAACGGGTTAGCCCATCAAGACCCGTTAAGATAACGGGTTGGGTCAATGTTTCACCTACAAAACCAATTTAACCCATTAGTGGGTGTATTTTGGTAATTATTTTTAGTGTGGTGAGAAATCCCTAAGAAGCTTAGACAGCCAATAAGACTCTCTCTCTCTCTCTCTCTCTCTCTCTCTCTCTCTCTCTCTCTCTCTCTCGGGAGTTTTCTCCATCTTTTTGCCCATGACCCCACACAGCCACACTCTAAAATCTCTGTCGAATCGAGCCCCTTTCCCATCTCTCTGCCCACAAAAGCACGACCCGTTTATTTAACGGGTTAAATGAGTTTGGGTGAGGGCATTTTTTACCCGACATGAATACAACACAACACGAACACGGTTCAACACGACCCGTTGCCAAGCCTAATTACTACATCATTGGCATGTGAGAACTAATCCCGACCTCAGAAGTTAGTCAGATCCTGTGAAGTAAAGACCGTACATCTATATGGGCAGAGTGGGTACCTAACACTTTCCCTCTCTGTAATCATGGTCCCTTACCCAAAATCTTTAGTCACAAATCAAGGAGTTATCTTTGGGTTGAGAATCTTCAGATCCTCTTCCTTAGCGTTTCTATAGGGTCTAACCGACTGTAGAGATGGAGTAATTAGCTAGTGGCGACTCCAGTCAAATATTATAACGTAATTCAACATAACGCAAAAGGTCCTCAGATGAGGTAATCGATGGAAGCACTGTTTCGATTCCGGTCGGGATCCAGCTGTCCACACACGCCACCACATGTGCACTGACGTGTTAATGCCTATACCAATTTTCTACCATGTGTCGTAGGCAATCTCCTTACAGCTTCTTCTTTAAAATGAGTTTCCATTTTCAATTTAAGGTGCATTTGGTAAACTGAGTAAAAAAAAGTCTGAAATTAATTCAAGCACCGAATCCATTGTGTACTGAATTTTATGTACTGATAAGTGCTAGAATACCTATTTGGTAAATTGTTCCTGAAAATTGAAATTTAGTACTAAAATTTAAAAAAATATATATGGTAAAAATATATGAAATTTGGTAATTTTACTATATTACCCATGTCCTAACATGATCCGAAGAAATAGATGGAGCACGTGGATTTCTCACAAACATCACAATGGCCCCACTTAACTTCCCGAGGTAGGAAGTGTTAGTGCACTTTTCTGTGGCATACTAGTGCACCTTGTTTGTCAATCACTTAGGTCAGTGAGTCTAGTGTCGGTTGAGCTTAATGAAAACGAAGACCGAAGACTCAAGTGGCCATGCTACATCAAGGAAGAAGAAACAGGTAAAAGTGATGCCTTGGTGTGCCTTAACCTTGACCAAAACCAAACCATTAACCTCTTGATGACCTTGACCATATTAGGAAAACCTTTAGTCATCATAGATTAGCCCTAGGTGTCCCAAAAGATCACCCATACTATGGCCTAAGAGATTGGATTGTGAAAGAGTGGGTCAGCATACCCATTTGGCTTAACCGAGGCCTATCCGACCGGTCGGTTTGGCTTCCAGACCATACAGCAAGTTGTTATACACTCAGGCCCCTTGGCCGACTGGTCTTGACCGGTCAGACAGACTCCCCTCCTAAACAGCGTGCTCACTGTCTTGCCTGGCCGTTGGCCGACCGGTCTGGATTAGCCGTTTTTTGCCTGTTTTCTGTCCATTTGGACATCTTTTATAAAAGGGCTTGGGGTATTTGTTGAGCTAAGAAGAGGGATTTTGAGAGGAGGAAGCCAACATTGTTGGAGACCATTTGAGGCTCATTCCCAACCTATGCAAGGCATCTTCCTTGTGATTTAACACAAGATTGGAGCATTCCATGCTCATGAAGAAGATGACCTTCATCCCCTCTTGATCTCTAGAGTTTGGATCTTCCTTGATAGGCATATCCTTATCCAAATCTCTAAGATGAGATCGTTGTAGGTGAGCAGTTCTAGGAAACCCATTCCTATTAGTTATAGAGTTCTCAAACCTACCCTCCTATCACCTTGGGCATTTCAAAGGCATCACAAGAAAGGTGATTGATCAAGTGCAGCTGAGGCATTGGCGACGCAACGGTAACACAATCTGGGGAGCAAGGGAAGCTGATTAAAGCACAGGAGAGCGGAGATCAAGTAACCCAAACCGGCGCTGAACAAGGGGCTCATCCAATAAGTAAGGTTGTCTTTATTGAGAGTCCATCCACTCAATTCCCTGTGGGAGTTAAGTGTAGAGTTTGTTTGTCAAACTCGAACTAGGGACGTTGGCCGTTCCTTGGTCTGTTTGTCGGCCTAAAGACTAGGGGTTGTTTGACACTCCTTGGCTCGTTTGCTCGACCTAAACAAAGTCTCCAAGGGGGAGCCTCCGACATGGGAGTGAACGTGCGTCGGGTTGAGAGTTAGCCTATGTCCAAAACTCCGTTTGGGTTGAGAGTTAGCCCTTTGTCCAAAACTCCGGTTATGGTTGAGAGGTGAACTGGTAAAACCTCCATGTAAAGGTTAAGAGGTGAACCTCATTTAAAACCTCTGATAGTGAATGTCGGTGTGTTCAAAGGAGTTGAGTACTTAAACCGAGAGTGGAGTAGACCCAAAGTCGAACCACTATACATGTTTGTGTTTGTGATTGATTGAGCACATTGATATCTTAGCATTGCAGGTTTAATTGTTTAATTATAAATGCTTGATAGGAATGTATGCTAGGCACTAGATAGGCACATCCACACACAAGATATACTTTCACTAGTTGTGTAGACTTGAGCTCATCGATCCATTCTTATAAGTTTACATAGGTTGCATAGATTAGGAGCTTGATTAGTTAAATCATTTGATTATCTATGCATGCTTAGACTAGGTTGTTTATTGCTTAAACCATATGCTAGTCTTATGATTGAACCCACTTAGGCTTGGAAGCCGAAATGTTCTTACTTACTTAGTTTAATGTGTTAAATTGCATTAAGTAGGCGAAAAAAATTTTAAAAGGTCCTAATCACCCCCTCCCCCATAAGACTTATCCATAATTCTAGTTGCTCTTTAAGCTTCTGCACATACGAAGGTGTCGTGTTAGACTACTGACGTAATTCAGGAAGTTCCTACTAAAGGCTTTCGTTGGCGATCTATCTTAGATCATGGTTTTATTTATTTATTTACACACGCACCCCACACCCACCCATGCACAGACACCCCCGCACTCATGCTGTAATGAGATTTCACCACCTATCGGTACTCGAACCCCCGTGGGTGTTGCGTTGACCGTAGGGCCCACCTTGATGTTTGTGTTGCACATCCACGCCGTCAATTAGTTTTTATAGCTTATTTTATGCCATGGTTCAAAAAATGAAGTAGATCCAAATCTCAAGTGGACTAAACACCAAATATTGAATGCCCACCACCAAAATCTTTTTTTGGACCCCAAAAATTTTTGGATCAAGCTGATATTCTTTTTTTCCCTTCATCCGGGTCTATGTGACCTTATCAAAAGATTAGATGTTAAGTAAACATCACGTTGGGCCTTAGTAAGTTTTTAATAGTAAGCATTCAATGACCCACTATTTCCCGTGGTGTGGTCCACTTGATTTTGGATATGTTTAATTTGGCTTAAAATGAGTTGTAAAAACTAATGGACGACATAGATATATAACACATACATTAAGGTGGGCCTTAGTTTTTAATGACGAGCATTCAATGACCATTATTTCCCGTGGTATGGTCCACCTGAGATTTAAATTTTCTTCATTTTTTGGACCACACCCAAGAATGATCCTAAGAAACTGATGAATGGCTTAGATAGATGGCATATACATCAAGGTGGGCCCTATGGTTAGGGCAGCACCCATTAGCGTGTTACCTGGTGAACACAGCAACATATAATGATGGCAGCCCAATGGTTTAAGACAACATATACATCGAAATTCAAGGTGAGCCTATCATGATGTTGTGGACCCTCGCCGTTTCGCGCTCCCGGACGTTCTCCCTTCCCTTCGGAAAAGAAGAAGGGGTGCGTGCGCGCGAATTGCCGTTTTTAGCACTGGCTTGCCTCGTTCTCGAGGGCTTTGTTTGGTTGTCGTGTTAAGCTGGATGTGTTTGTATAAGACCAGAGTTGCCACTAGCCAGTTACTTCGAATCTACAGTCGGCTAGACCCCGTAGATACGTTAGAGAAGGGAAGTCGAAGATTTCTTCCTCTAAAATGACTCATTTTGATCTGCTGCCAGAGATTCGAGGTAAGGGATCACGGTTACAGGATGGGAAGAGGTTAAGCACCTCACACACTGCCCGTACCGAAGTACGGTCTCTACTTCACAGAATCGAACTAATACCTGAAAGTCTTGTTTCAATCCTCGTACATTCTCATGGATGACATGATGCATGAATGCAGGTCTGAATAGTAAGAGTTTCTGATGGGCAGGTTTCCATTAACAGGCAAGCCCAGAGCATACGCTCGAACTGACAGGTGCTTTTATGCGAGACGCATGCAGTGTGTTTGAGTAATCAAAGTGCTTGTAGTGACTGATGCATGAATGCAGGTCTGAACAGTAAGAGTTTCTGATAGGCAGGTTTCCATTAACAGGCAAGCCTAGAGCATACGCTCGGACTGACAAGTGCTTTATGTAGGATGCATGTTGTATGTTTGAATAATCAAAGTGCTTGTAGTGAAGCAGAGGGGGTTGGAAGAAAAGTAAATGTTTCACTTATACTAGATGCGAATGAGATGATGCTTGTAAAAGAGTAGCTGGATGGATGGAGGTGTCGCAAGGATTGGCTTCGAGTGGCTGGATCAAGACTTGGATGGCTTGGGAGACTTGGACTAGTGGTCAGGCTGGGCTGGACCAGGGCTAGGCTCTCCTCACTCAGGCTCTCCTTGGTGGGAAAGTGGGCTAAAAAGGTGGAGAAGGACTTGGAACGACCGGATCGCACTCGGGTTGGAGGGCTTGTGAAATGAGAATGGGAGGGGGGTATTTATAGCAGCAGGCAGTGGCAGAACCCGTAATTATTTTTGGGCGGCCCTTAGGGGGCCGCCTGTACGGCCGTTCTGCTTCGGGTTCGGAGTGTATGACCTCCGAACCTGAAGCAGAATTTTTTTAGGTTTGGGTTCGGACTTGCTCCAAGGCTGCGGTCTGGAACTCGATGAGTTGACTGGGTTTAAGAGATGGGTTGACACGGTGAGTTGACTTGATGGGTTGACTCAGCGGGTTGACTCGGTGATTTGACTCAGCGGGTTGACTCACTGAGTTTGACTTTTTAAGGATTTTTTGACTGATTTTTCTTATGGGGGTTTTTTGGGCTGATGTTTAGGGGTGAGTTGACTGGGTTCAGGCTTGAGCTGGGATATGGATTGGGGTTTACAAGGGTGAGTTTGGCTGAGTTTGAACATGGGATTTGGGGGTATGGTCCTCCATTTATCTAGCTATCTCTACCATCATTGTAGCCAAAGGTGGGGTGTCTACAGATGCCACTCTTTGGCAGAGGTTGCGTGCAACCGAATGCCAAAGCGAGTGGACACCCCAGTTCTGACCCGGTCATTCATAGATCATGGTCTGAAATCTTTGCTTGCCTTTGCATCTGCGTTAGTTGATCTTCTGGAAATTGATCACCCACACATACCGCGAGAGTTTGGAGAAAACGTTGCGATTGTCCCTGCATGCGCTGCAACCTGGGTACCCAATCGCAACCCTTCCATTCCCGATCGGTACTAACATCGGAAAGGTACAGTAGAGCCTCTGCGTCAGTCTTATGAGGATACTGACCACTGTGATTTGATTGTTCGATGTTTTCCCGAATCACTCAAGGAGTACTTGTTTCGCTTGACTGTCAAAGTGGTTAGCTGCCCTGCGTCATGTAGTCTTACGGGAGTCCACTACGCCGACTTGGAATCAGTCAAGGTTCTTCAGGCATCCACGCCTAGGTATGTACGGGTGAACCCGATCTGCTGGTTTTGATGCTTGGTTTGCAATTCATTCTTTCCTAGATTGTGGTCTGGAATCCTTGTTTTCCTTTGTATCTGAGTCAGTTGATTATTTAGAAATTGATAACTCGCACATACCGCGGGAGTTTGGAGAAAACGTTGCGATTGTCCCTGCATGCGCTGCAACCTGCGTACCCAATCGCAACCCTTCCATTCCCGATCGGTACAAACATCGGAAAGGTACAGCAGGGCCTCTGCGTCATAGTCTTACGAGGTTACTGACCTTAAGATTGATTGTTTGATGTTTTCCCGGATCACTCCAGGAGTACTTGTTTCGCTTGACTGTCAAAGTGGTTAGCCGCCCTACGTCATGTAGTCTTACGGGAGTTCACTACACCGACTTGGACTCAGTCAAGGTACTTCAGGCATTCACGCCTAGGTATGTGCGGGTGAACTCTTTCCACCCAATCTGCTGATTTTGATACTCAGGTTACAATTCATCGTTTCCACCCGTTCAAATGGTTTCTTTGACCGAGCCTTTTGGCTTTCATCTTTTCGTATCTTGGCATGTGATACGACCGCACTGATATTGGAGTTCAGTTCGACTGTACTTTGAGTGCATTGGATCCGATGATCTTCGGGGAAACCGCGAGACATCGGATCTTATTTGATTCTTGCGTCGGTTCCTACCTAGAGATATGGAAGATCTCTCGGTGTTTTGGAGGCCGAATGCTCTACTGGGAAAATGTTTTTGGATTTTGAAAAGATACCCACTCTGGGGAGTGATACTCCGTGAGGTTTTTATTTGCGAATAGGAATATTTTTTTGTCTTTTTGAAATGGAAATCTGGCTTGCACGCGCCTCCACTAGGGATGCCTGTGGGGTCTTTGGCTAACTGACTTTTATTTTGAAAGTAGGTAAAACATGATGATTGACGCATGGGGATGCATGGAGATGCATATTTGATAATGAATGCATGGTTTGGCTCATTCTCTTTCAGTTTAATGATTTTGCTTTTGCAGAGAATTTTTGAGCTTATTGCTTGCAGGGTTGTACTCCTCTGGGGATTTTCTTTTTTATGTGGGTGTTTGGTCAGCGGGTTGGTCAAGATCTCGACCCGTGGTTGATCAGGTCCATCATCCCAAGATGTTGTTTCTTTGCTAATGAGAATGGATGAAGGATGTTATCAAACTTCAAGATGTTCTTCTGTGAATGGATGCGATTGGGACGATGCTTGGTCGCCAGTGTTGGTCAAGATTCCAATTTACGAGCGATCGGATCCGTCATCCCAAACTGCGAAGTGAGCGGAGCTCGAGACAAGTGCAATGCTGGGGATAATGACAATTTTTTGTGATTTTTTTGCAAATATTTGGTCTGAATCTTTACCTGAGTCAGGATGGAGATTGGTTATTGAAAACATAGGAAATATTTTTGTGATTTTGAAAATATTTTGTTTGAAAGCAAGGGAAATATGTTTGTGATTTTTTGAAGATATTTGGTTTGAAAGGAAGGAAAATATTTTACGATTTTTGAAAGATGATTTTGCAATGTTTTGGTATTTTCTGATTTTTCTGAAATGCAGGGAAAGGTATGGAATTTTCATCCATTTTCAGCTTCTATAGCTGGTAAGGCACCCGATCCATTTTACGTCAGCGAGCAAGACGAGTCTCACACAGTTAAGTGCTGTAGTTTTACATCTTCGGATGAGGAGATTTTAAGGGTTTTCAGTCAAAACACCCACAAAATTGCCTGTTCCTCATGTGCAATGCACATAGACCACGTATCGTCCGACGAACTCCTTCGGCCACAAAATGAGCCACATCCTCACATTTCCCTTTGTCAATCCAATTTGGGGTCTTATGTTACTCACAATTTCGTGGCTTCACCTCCCAACTGCCTTAATCCCCTTCACGAGTTTTAGGAACAGGGAACATCCGTCAGATTCAACAGCGACTCCTAAATCAAGGTTGTCTATCACGGTGCGTTCAACACGATCAGGATTGTGGGGTTCTGCCCGCCTCAGCCTTTACCTGTTTAGAAGATTTCAGACACTCGTACGATCAAGTGTCAGCCATGTCCGGAACAGGTTGGGAAAGAAAGCCCCCGAGAAGTTAATCATAGTGTAGTTTTAGGTCTTCGAACCGCTGGGGACGAATTTGCGCAGTTGAAATTAATGGTGAATTTTTTTGTTTTGAGAAAGTTTCAAACTTCAACTCGAGTAGTCAAGATTGATACTGGTTTTTGTAGAAAGCTTAAAATCTTTTTAGTATTTTTTGAAATGATCCGGGTTATCGAACCTTGATCCGAGCGGTCGAGGTCAATTCCGGTTTTTGGTTGGAAGGAAGGAAAGTCCCCCGGGAAATTAATCCCTAGTGTAGTTTAAGGTCTTCGGACAAAAAATATGTACAAGCTGAAAATACATTCTTTTTGTGATTTTTTAAAAACGTTCCAAACTGTTAAATCCCAATCCGAGTGATCAAGATCAACACTGGTTTTTATTGAAATCTCTCGGGATTTTGATCCCGACGTAGTTTAAGTTCTTCGGATCAAAACTTTGTATAAGCGATGCTGGAAATACGCACTTTTTTTTTGTTTTTGGAAAATGTCCGGTGTCAGCAGATCTTAATTCGAACGATCAAGACTGCTACCGATTTTTATTGAAAATCCCTTGGGATCTTGATCCCGACGTAGTTTAAGGTCTTCGGACCCAAAATATGTACAGAACAGGGCAGCACATTTTTTTCTTTTTGAAATGATCCAGGTCATCAGATCTTGGCTCGAACGGCTGGGATCGATGCCGGTTTTTATTGAAAATCCCTCGGGATCTTGATCCCAGGCGTAGTTTAAGGTCTTCGGACCCAAGATATGTACAAAACAGGGCAAACACATTTTTTTTTATTTTTGGAAAATGTCCGGAGTCGTCTGATCTTGATGTGAGCAAACAAGACCGACGCCAGTTTTTATTAAAAATCACTCGGGATCTTGATCCCGATGTAGTTTAAGGTCTTCGGACCCAAGATATGTACAAAACAGGGCAAACACATTTTTTTTTTTTTGGAAAATGTCCTGAAGTCGTCTGATCTTGATGTAAGCAAATAAGACCGACGCTGGTTTTTATTAAAAATCACTTGGGATCTTGATCCCGACGTAGTTTAAGGTCTTCAGACCCAAAATATGTACAAAACAGGGCAAACACTTTTTTTTTTTTTTGGGAAATGTCCGGAGTCGTCTGATCTTGATGTGAACAAACAAGACCGACGCCGATTTTTATTAAAAATCACTCGGGATCTTGATCCCGACGTAGTTTAAGGTCTTCAGACCCAAGATATGTACAAAACAGGGCAAACACATTTTTTTTATTTTTGGAAAATGTCCGAAGTCGTCTGATCTTGATGTGAGCAAACAAGACCAACGTCGGTTTTTATTAAAAATCACTCGGGATCTTGATCCCGACGTAGTTTAAGGTCTTCGTACCCAAAATATGTAAAGTAGGCAGCAATCAAGGTTGGAAATTCTGGAGATTCTTCTTAGAATGGTTCAGATCATCAGGCCATGACTTTGGATGGTTGAGATCACTGTTTGACCAAGTCAATTCTTTTTCTTTTCCTTGAAAATTCCATGGAACTTTTTCCACATCATCAAGCCAACTTCTCCCCAATTTCTCACAAGATGAGATTTTGGTGAGATTCCTTACTTTTTCTCATCCTTCTCTTCCATCACTTCATTCTTACATGGAGGTACAAGATTCACTTGCAACCACCCTTCCCAAGGAGGAGTTCTTCCCAAGGAGAGAGGGTGAGGGGTCGTTTCAACTAGGTGAGAGGAAGGACGGCCCCCTGGGTGCCGCCCTAAACCGTCTCTGCCCACTGGTCTTTCCAGTGGGTCGGGTAAAGGAGTGCCCTCCCCTTTTCTATATAACATGGGGCACCCTTGGCCCCTCCAACGTGCAATCTCTCTCCTCTTTCTCATACTCTCTCTTTCTTCAAGTTTTTCTCTTTCTTTTGGTGGTCCCTTGCTCTTTTCAAGTGGTGGGCCTTAGTGAAGCTTTGGGACAGCAAGGTGGTCCCTCTTTGGTGAGTGGTGAAGGTATGGACCACTCCCTTTTCTCTCTTGTCCTTTTCCTTCTTCATTGTCTCTTCTTATGTTTCCTTTCTTTTCTCCATGTAGATATACCAAGGGAGCCAAGGTGGGCCCAAGTCTTTTTGGCCTTTTCTTCATCTCTAACCTCTTCTCAAGGTGGTGCATGGAGAAGGATATTGCAAGCTTCCATTTCATTCATTCTTTTCTTTTCTTTTTTTCACACTCCCTTCATGTGTATGTAAAGGGTAATTTTGCCATGTCCATCAAGTGTGCATGGCAAGATTATCCTATCTTTCTTCATGGGAGTTGGGCCACTTTTCATATGTATCAAATGGGCTCAAAGTGAAGTCATGGCCCTTGGTATATTTGATAGGCCCAATGCTTCATTTTAGGGCTCCCTCTTGCTTTCTTTTCCTTTGTCATTTCCTTTGGGGCTTTCTTTTTTCTTTCTCCATCTTCTTTTCAAGGTTTGGGCCCATAGGAATGGTAGGGCCCACCTCAAGTTTTGGGCTCCTAGGGCTCACTTTGGGTGGCCCCATCTTTCTTCACATGTGTGTGGACAAAGGTGGTTAGCCCATTCTTCACTTGGATATAAAGTGGGCTAGATTTCGTAATTGGACCTTTAAGGACAAGTAGCCTAAATCTTCTACGATAAATGGTTTTCTCATGTTTGTAGGAAAGTGGTTCTCAAGAGCTTACTTTTAGTGTTATCAACCTCAAATGGATGATCCTCCTTCAAGTGAGCTATCCAAGCAACCATAGCTCCTTGAACTTCCCTTGGGGTGCTTTGTGAGTCATCCACCATCATTTTCAAGGATGCGTGACTCCTCTTTCAATTTTGTGGGAAGAATGATACCCATAAGTTGCCCAATTTTGTCCCATGCTTTGGGGCATTTTGGATTTTGATTTTCAAGTGGGCTATGTATATCATTCTTAGCCATTTTTCATGATGGTTGGGTGGCTCATCAAGCCATGCCCTCTTGTGCTCAAATGGTCCCTTTCTTGTAAAGCAATTGGTGCACATGAGTTGCCCAAACTTGTCCTTACATGGACATTTCCAACTTTGGTTCTTTATGTGGGCTATGTGCATCAATTTTTTTACCATTGGTTTCTTTGATTCATATGTTTGTGGGTAGACCACCATTTTGTACTCTCATAGTCAAGACTTTCATCAAGATGATGCACATAGGGTTGCCCATGGTTAACCCATGAATGGGTCCTCATGTTCTTCAAATGAGCTATGTGCTCCTTTCAATCCATTGAGGTGGGGCACTTGGGTGGCTCTTGGGGGTCAATTTCCTTTCTATTCCCCACTTGTCCATGTACATGTGTAAAAAGATGGAAACATCTTAAATGAGAATCATGGCCTTGGTATGAAAAGTGAACCAATCCTTGGCCACATAAGGAGTTTGAAGAGGGATTTCTCATGTAAAGTTGGATTCTTATCCCTTGTTGATCTCATGGCACTTAAGTACATTTGTTGTCCAAAATGTGTCCTTAGATGATGGACTTTCCTTTCCTAGGCACGGCATGCAACCCTCTTTGAGGTGGACCTTGCTTTCTTTAATGGGGCCAACACTTATCTTAGGCAACACATGGATTTGGACATAGGATTTTGCATTTGAATGTAAGTCTGAATCCAAAGGTTTCCTGGATAATGATTTGGATTTTAACGGGTAAAGAGTAGAGACTCACCTTGCCAAGCTTGTAGGATTCGATGGCGGATGGTACAAGAGGACGACGGGTGATCGATGAAGATGATCCGGCCTTCATTATTCGCCGATGGGCTCATATGTGTTCCTTGGCTAAGGAGCACCAACCTCTTCCCTCCATCAAGGGTCGAGGTACCAGGGATCTTTGGGATGACTGGGTGAAACACCCACAGCCTTTGCTTGAACGAGTTCTGGCTGATACCCCTTTCGCCGGTCTCTTTACTTTGCGCTTCCATAACAACAACGCCAACCGCATGCTGCTTGTGGCTCTTTGTGAGAGGTGGCGGGATGAGACCCACACCTTTCAACTCCCTTGTGGCGAGTGGGGAATAACTCCCCTGGACATATATATATGCAAATTGGTTTTCCATTTCATGGGGCAGTACTTGTTCCCTACGTCAGCTCTCTTGCTCCCATCACTTCCACTGACTGGCTATGGCTTGTAGGTGACGTCTCACCTGAGGATGAATTCCAGGGCCACCAAGTAAAATTGCGATGGTTCTACAACACCTTCGCAACCGTCACCCCTACTACCGAGCTGGAGGCCCTCCACAAAGCACGGGCCATGATTGCTTACGCTTTCGGTTCCTTCCTTTTCTGTCATGCGAACGAGAGGATCGATCCTAAGTTTCTTCGTTTGGTCGAGGATCTTCACTATTCGTATAATTAGAACGGGGCTATCTTGACTCATGTCTTCTTAGGTTTAGACAAGACCTCTCGGAATAGCCGGTCCTACACAGGTTTCTGGCCCGTCGTAGAGGTACTTTTTTTAACCTTCCCTGGAGACATTTGCCTTCTTTCTTTCTCTAATCATTATGTGTGCCCTTGCCCAGACTTGCTTTTATGTCCATTTTGCTCATCTCGAGCCGAGGATACGAGATGACGTTGAGCCATCTTTGTATCGCTATATGCACTAGCATCAGCAAAATCGTCAACGGAACTCTCGAGTCTCTGGGGACAATTGGCGTGCTGACATAGACGGATTGACCGTCGAGGATGTAAGTATCTTATTTTCCTTATCCTTCATGCTGCTTTGTGGCTGATTATGATGACCTCATTTACTGTAGTTTGCTCGGATGCTGTATACCAACTTTCCTCTCTACTACACCCCTCAGCGTGTGAAGGCATATGATTCTTCATGCCTCCGGATCATGCTTTCTGACGCTGAATCATTTCAGTGGTATTTGGGTGAGAGGCTGCTTCGACAGATTACTGGGGTGGCTCGAGTCCCTTGTTCCGCACCTCCTCCGGTTCCTTAGATCCCAGCTGATGAGATGGCCGATGCTCTTGTGGGCCAGCCTGGGTTTCGCTTCACGATCCCGGATCGTGACTATGACGAGTGGTACTTGTTGTACCGACAGGGGCCTTTGCTTCCTCCGCTCTATGTTCCTAGGGGTCTTCGCAGGTATGTTGGAGGCTCAGTGACAGCTCCTTTGATGGATCTTCATCGTCGAGAGCGGGATGAGATGAGGGATGATGACGATTATGTTGGTGACCTGTAGCCTGCTTCTGTATTCTTGCCTTGTAAAACCCTTTTTATTTTTTACCTTTTTGATGTATCAAGACTTTTTGAAGGAATATATAACCTTAATTTTGTCTCAAATTACTTGACGATGCCTAGATGCTTTGATTTCTGACTCATTCTTTAATGATTTGTGGAAGATGAGACTTCTTAACTGCATGGATGATCACTTGAACGGTTCAGATTGCTTGATTTGGCCTTGTGGGCCCCTTCCAGACCTCAGCTTGCTTTGGAGCACCTTTTCTTGATGTTTTGTGAGGCTAAGAAGGCTTCTCATGGTATGGATGATGACTTGAACGGCTAAGATCGCCCTTTTCAGCCATGTGGGCCCACTTGATGATCAGATCTTGGATTCTGGCCCTCTTTCTTGACAATCAAACCCTTGATGTTGCTATTTGATGACTCATGCAAGCTTTTCCATGGTTTAGATCATGATGATCTAGTCTTTGAATGACTCAAATTGCTCGTAGGCCCCTCTTGATCAATTTTCCTTCTCTTTGACTTGATCTGACCCGTACTGGTCGTAGCACTTCATGATTGGATAGGTGGGGTACCCTTTAGATGATTCAGATCAACCTCAAACGAAATCTGGAATTGCTTGGAGCTTTGGGTGGCCTTCAGGGTGCCATCTGCTGACGTGGACTATCAGTCTCACTTACCAACGACCATGGAGCCAATCCCGCGGAGGGAGAGGGAGCGCGTCCGTACGGGCGGCCCACAGCGGGCTGCCCAAACGTCGCCTCTTGTGCGGCCTGGGCTGACTCGTGCTCGGACATTCCCTTCTGTCCACTGCCCTTGTCCCCACCTTCCTTGTACGTCCAGGTTCGATTTCGACCATGAATCTTCCTTTTGTCTCCTCTTTCCTTCCTTTTTGTCTTTTTCTCTATTGGTCCTCTCTTGGGCAGCCATTGATGATGGCTTGGGGCCATTGTGGGAGAGGTTGGTGGGTCCCACACTTTAGCAATTGGTGATGGCTTTAAAGATGGTGAGATCCCTTGATTGATGGTGTAGATAAAGCATTGAATGAGGGTATTGATGGGGATTTAGGAGGAGTGGTTGGTGGAGCTTTGAATGACCCCATTAATGGCAGCCATGCTGAAAATTCATATTTGAATGGGGCATTGATTATGGGAGAAATGAATGGTATGGATGGGATGAGGAGATGGGACATAGGTGAGGTTATGCATCCCTTGAGTGTGGGCCACATGGATGATGTGATTGATGGTGGTGATGGGACTATGATGGACATAGATGGGCTGATCTCATGTTTGAATGGAATTGATGGTTCAGATGATACCTTTGATGGCTTGGACGCTCTTGATGATGGCCGAGATGTGCGGCACACTTGCTTGGGTGGACTTGATGTGATCATTGATGATGTCCCCCTGGTGTGGATGCCTCGATGATCCCTTTGATTGGTCAGGATGATGATTGGATTCATGACTTCATGTGAGAGGGCTGTAGGTCTAGGTCTGACCGTTGATTCTTCGATCGGGGTTGCCAGAACCCTTCTTGATGGTTCAGATGCATTTTTCGATGGTCAGATTGGTCAGGATGCCACGATGTGCGATGTGATCTTTGCTGATAGCCCTTTTGATGGGGAGTATCGCCCTTCCCCTGATCATCGGTCCTTTACGCACTCGGTTCACGAGGTGGGCGAGTCTTCTAATGAGGTTGAGGTCGTGACAGTTTCAGACAGTGACGCGACTATATCAGACATAGCCGCTACTGGGGATAGGTCAGGGGCTGTTGAGTCTGCAGAGGTTTCATCTTTTCCTTCTGCTTTGCCTGTTGATCTTCCGATCCTTGATGAGATGTCATTGATTCTTGGGCCTTTTGTTCTCGAGGGGATACCCGTGAGGACTTGTCAGCTGCTTCCTCGTCCTTCTTGCTCGCCACGACTGCTTGCTTGGCTTGACAGCTTATCATCTTATGAGATTCGAGATTTGGAGTCTTATGGCTTTGGCAGTCTGATCCATATGGCTAGAGTTGACATTGACTGGAGGATGCTCGGGGCTGCACTGATTGACTGGGTCCCCTCGTTGAACTTATTTGCGTTCAACGACATGGAGATGGGACCCTCTTTGGAGGAGCTTGCGCGCTTGACCGGTCTTCCTTGGGATTATACTCAGTATTTTTCACCGAAGACCTTGCCGAAGACTGCCACACCGCAGAACTGGTTGGGGATCTCCTATCTTGTTTAGCCTGTAGCTGCTGGCCAAGATGCTGTGGTATTCTCCTTGGATTTCCTGTACGATCTTTTTTCGAGTCCTCGGAGTGTGGCAGGGTCCTTACTTTCTCGGAATGCACTGATGTTCTGCTTGATAGCTGAGGTGCTATTCTCGGGATGGCGTAGGTCTCAAACTCCTTTGCTTTTTGAGGTGATGAGCCGAGTTGTTCGACGACAGGGGATCATTTCTCTCGTCCTAGCAGAGCTGTTTAATGGGTTGACTAACTGTGCCTTGGGCCGTACTCGTGTCCTTCGCGGCTGCTGTGCATTTCTTCAGGTATCTTTTCTACACTTTCCTTTCTTGTCTTCTTGGGAATTGCTCTGCTCTAGCTGAATTTCTTCTTGTGATCAGGTCTGGCTATGGGAGCATCTTTCGCTGACTGTTCCTGTATCATTTCCCGGCATCCATAACTCTGACGTCATGCAACACATCATGGAGTTTCTTCCGCATACAGCTAGGATGAGCGAGCCCTTGTATCGCAGGATGTTTGCTGAGCTGCGTGACTGGAATGTTCGTTGGGAGTCATCTTGGCTTTCACTTCCTCCAGTACTTTGCGATGCGCACCGTCTTCCTCTGATGTTGGTAGGCTTTCGTTCTTACTTTTCTTACCACCCTATTCGGTTCCTGCGGCAGTTTGGGTACGAGCAGGATGTTCCTCTTTTTGCTTTCATGGGTATTGGGCGTTGAGCGCTTCCATCTAGATCATCTATCTTTAAGACTCGGGTTGATGGATCCTGGGCGAGTTACCTGACTGCTGATTTGCTTGGTTTTGAGCTGCGGTCTTTTCCAATGGCGACCGCCCCATACAAGTACTGGATTGCTAGCAGTCTCTGTATCAACGCATCCCTTGTTGGCACCAAACTGCCGATGAGGATGAGCAGGATATTCTTGGAGATGCCGGCTCTTCATCTGGTTCATATGAGCCTTTTAAGGAGCGCCCATTCATCGATCTTGGTTTCCTCTTGGCCACTCATGGCCACCTGTTATCTGAGATTTCTGCACTTAGGTATCATTATGAGATGATGTCGAGGAGATTGGCTGCCGATCAGAGGTTGTCTGATGAGGAGACAGCGATCCGTATCCTTGAGCGTGATGAGGTGCATTACCTGCGTATGGAGGTGACAGGTTGAGAGCGAGGCTATTTATTATGAGTCAGAGGACTTACCTGATACGGCCGAGGAGGAGGGTAGAGACTGATCGTGTCAGCCATCTGTACATTCCTTTTTTGCATGGTACATGACTGATGATGATGCATTATATATATATATATATATATATATATATATATATATACATATTTGAAAAAGATGACATGATATATGTAAAAGAAATGTGATGCATTTAATGAAAAACAAAAGAGAAAACTTTTTGAAAATCTATTGTGCCATGAGCTGTCTTATGAGTGTGTCTGGATTTTGTGTCGGGATATACGAATCAGAACTGAGGCTCAGCCAATGCTTTGATTGATGTCTTGAGATTGATTTGTGAGGTCCTTTTGGTTCCCTAGAGGTGTAGGCAATGAGAACTGTTACTTCCTGAGGTTGTCGGAGTTTGTAGAGTTCTTTGTTCCTAACTGTACTTCTTCTTGTTCTTGAACCGCAACTGCTTGAACTGATCTGGACCATCTGATTTCTTGGTACCTGCACTTTCAATTTTTCTTTTTTCTATTCGAGTCATTTTTGCCTGTAGCGCTCTTTTGAGTTTTCACCACAGCCGGCTTTTCCCGTCATTTTTGCCTGTAGCGCCTTATCGGGTTTTCACCACGTCCCAGGTATTAGATCTTGCCTGCCCCTTGGTAGCTATGCTGTTTTTACTCTCGGCGCCCTTTCGGGTTTTCACCAAGTCCGCTGTATGCCCACTGTTTTTACTTGGAGTGCCCTTTCGGGTTTTCACTCCGCCATCTTTGTTTAGGCACACGATTTTCTTTTACTCTTTTTTTCTTCTTTTTTTTCTGAACTTTTGGCTAACTGCGGCGGCTAGAGGTCAGGAATCCGTCGTTGCCGACCAATGGTAGTCTTTTCGCCCTTATCCTAAGTTACGATGATAGAGCTGTCGGTCTTAGCCATAGACCTTTCTGAGATTAATGGATGGATGAGGATGTTTCTTCTTGGGTTGATTTTTTTTCGGATGCCTTGTTTTGGCTTTCCATTTTTCTTTTCTCCTTTTTTTTTTGTTTTTTGTTTTCTTTGTGCTCTCTTTTTTTTTTCTTTTGAATCCCTTATTTGAAACACTTGTTGGTGAACGGGAATGATTTCTCAGAGGTTCTAGCTTCGACCTCTTGACTTCAGCTTTATTAATGTAACTCTTGATAAGGTCAGAATGACTTACCCATGAAAGATTTTCACTTTGTCGGTGTTGATATGCTCAGGAAGATCCACCCCTCTCATGCTAGTGAGTCTGAGGGCGCCTCCAGGAAGTACTTCTCTGATGATCAGCAGTCCGTCCCACGAGGGTTTGAACTTTCCTCTGGGATCAGGAAGGTGTGATGGTAGGATTTTCTTCATGACCATGTCGCCCACCTTGAAACTTCTTTTCCGGAGACTCTTGTTGTAAGCTCGAGTGATCCTTTTCTGATAACACGGGGAATGACTTAGCACACGCATGCGCTTCTCATTTGCTAGCTGTAACTGATCGAACCTGGCCCGCTGCTATTCTCCTTCTTCAATTCTGCTTTCTAGTAACACTCGTAGTGACGGTATTTCCACCTCGACTGGTAGAACTGCTTCTATTCCATAAGCAAGCTCGAAAGGAGTAACGCCCGTAGCAGACCATACGGACGTTCGATAGGCCCTAAGTGCATATGGGAGCATTTCTGACCAATCTGGATAAGTCACGACCATCTTCTCGAGTATCTTAACGATTGTCTTGTTTGCGGATTCTACCCCACCATTCATCTGAGGATGATAGGGGCTTGACCGATGACGCTGAATCCTAAACTTGCTAAGGAAGTCATCCATCTTCTTATTGACGAACGGGGTCCCATTATCTGTGATGATAGCATTAGGGATTCCATACCGGCATATGATGTTGTTCTACATGAATTTGATCACCTCGGATGCTGCAATTGTGGTGTAGGAGGCTACTTCTACCTACTTGGTGAAGTAGTCGACTGCCACAAGTATATACTCATGACCATTTGATGCTTTGGGACTAATCTTCCCAATGATGTCGAGCCCCCACATAGAGAAGGGCCAGGGAGTCGTCAGGTTGTATAATTCTGATGATGGGGCATGAATCTGGTTCGCATGCTCCTGACACTTGAAGCATTTTCTAATGTGCTGGCAGTAGTCTGCCTTCATGGTGAGCCAATAGTAGCCGAGTCGTAGAATCTTCTTTGCTATCATGTGCCCGTTCATGTGTGGGCCACAGATTCCTTTGTGTATTTCTATCATGATCTTCGCAGCTTCTGTTTCGTCGACGCATCGAAGGAGGACGTGATTCTAGGATCGCTTATAAAGGACTTCGCCACTGATGGTGAATTGGCTGGCCAAACGCTGGATGGTTCGGCAATCTGTTGCTGTTGCCAACTCCGGATACTCTTGGGTTTCGAGATATTGCTTGATGTCGGCATACCAAGGTTTGTTGGGGGCAGCTTCGGCTTCTTCTATTTGCAGGCAGAAAGCAGGTTAATCTTGAGTTTCGACTGTGAGCTCTCATTTCGAAGCTCTTTTTGGGATCTCGAGCATTGACATGAGTGTAGCGAGAGCATCTGCAAACTGATTCTTGGCTCTGGGCATGTATGAGAAGGTAATTTCTTTGAATTCTTCGATCAGGTTTTCGAGATACACATGATATGGTACCAACTTCTCGTCCTTGGTTTTCTATTCGCCATTGGTCTGATTAATGATAAGATGTGAGTCTCCAAATACTCGTAGCTTCTTGACACCCAAGATTATGGCTTCCCTTAAGCCAGCGATGCATGCTTCGTATTCTGCCATGTTGTTGGTACACTCGAATGCTATACGGCTTAAGATAGGAATAGGGACATCATCTGGAGAGTAAAGGATTGCTCCGATACCATTTCCTTTGGCATTTGCTGCACCATCGAAGAATAACGTCCACTCATCTTTTTTCTTCTTTTCTTCACCTTCGATAAGTAAGAAATCTTCATCAAGGAAGAATGTCTTGAGCGGTTGATAATCCAGGAGAGACTGAGCGGCAAGATGATCGGCGAGGGCCTGCCCTTTGATTGCCTTCTGAGTGACATGGGTGATGTCGAATTCAGACAGGAGTAGCTGCCATTTAGTTATCCTTCCAGTGAGTGGCGGTTTCTCTTATAGGTACTTGAGCGGATCCATATGAGCGAGGAGGAGAATAGGGAACACAATCATGTATTGATGGAGTCGCTGAGTTGCCCAGACTAGGGCAAGGCAAGTCTTCTCGATTGGAGAATACCTGGTCTTGTAGTCGGTGAACTTTCGGCTCAAATAGTATATTGCTTGTTCCTTCTTCCCGATCTCGTCATGCTGACCGAGAACACGGCCAATTGCTTCTGCTGCTACTGAGATGTATAACAATAGTGGTCGTCCGGGAGTGGGCGGCACTAGAACTGGAGGATTCATGAGATACTTCTTGATGCGGTCGAAGGCGACTTGGCAATCATCATTCCATTCTTTTGGAACGTTCTTCCGAAGGAGCTTGAATATGGGTTCACAGATGGGTGTGAGCTGTGCAATGAAGCGACTGATGTATTGAATTCTGTCGAGGAAGCCACGGATTTCTTTCTCTTTTTTAAGAGGGGACATCTCGATGATTGCTCTGGTTTTGGTTTCGTCGACCTTGATGCCATCTTCACTCACCATAAAGCCAAGGAGTTTACCTCCTATTGCACCGAAGACACATTTATGAGGGTTAAGGCGGAGCTTGTACTTTTCTAATCTGTTGAATAACTTCTTCAGATCTTCAAAGTGTCCTTCGATCGTGCGAGATTTGACGATCATATCGTCCACATATACTTCAAGCTCTTTGTTCATCATGTAGTGGAATAATGCTGTCATTGCTCGCTGATATGTTGCTCTTGCATTCTTTAGACCAAATGACATCACCCTGTAACAAAAAGTTCCCCAAGGAGTGATAAACAATGTCTTCTCGCAATCTTCGATGGCCATCTTGATCTTATTGTAACTTGAGAACCCGTCCATGAATGAGAAGATCTTGTACCCGGCAGTGTTGTCGACTAGAGTGTCGATATGTGGCAAAGGGAAATCATCTTTAGGACTGGCTTTGTTGAGATCTTGGAAATCGATGCACATCCGAACCTTGACATCCTTCTTTGGTACTGGTACGATGTTGGCAAGTCATTCAGGGTAGTTGGAGACTACCAAGAATCCCGCATTATACTGCTTAATGACTTTATCTCGGACTTTCAGAGCCCATTCTGTCTTCATTCTTCGAAGTTTCTGCTTCACTGGCTTCATATCCAGCTTGGTTGGCAGATGGTGTATAATAAGCTCTTCATCGATCCTCGGCATGTCTTCATATGAGAACACGAAGTTGGACAATCTTGGAGCTAGGAACTCTATCATTCTCTGCTTCATCTCAGGTGGCAGCGATTTTCGAATGCGTACTTCCCTATGGATCTCAGATGTCCCCAAGTTTACTATCTCGAAACCATCGGCTACAACATTAGCTCTAGATTCGAACTTTTTAAGGAGATCCTTTAGTTCGGGAGCCGGGTCATCATCTTCCTCATCCCAAGTTTCATCTAAACCCATGAGCTCGAAGTCTAATTCGATGTCGAAATCATATGATTCGACTTCAAACTCATGTGACTCTTTAGACGAACTTGGCACATTATTGAATGCAGGAAAAGAAATGTTTTTTGGTTTTTGAGAATTTTCTGGAATTGACATGCTAGATGTTTTTGGCTTTTAAAAGTTTTTTTTATTTTTTTGGGTTTTTGAAATTCACGGGACTCTGAACAAGTGGGCATTGCAGACCATGATTGATCCCAGCTTGTCCCAAGGTTCCGCTCGCTGATTAAACTGGCCTTTTTTTTTGGAAGCCAAAGCCTTTAGATGACTCTCTGGCTGACTCAAAAGTTAGGGGAACAGATGACCATTCAGGACCCCACACTCCTTCCCCTAGAGAGGTGGGGGTTGATGACTTGGGCGAATAATCACAGTCTGGCCCAATGATCATGATTTCTCGCTGGTTGGGTTCGAGATCTGAGTCGTACTCAGTCCCTCCCGGATCACTTACCTCGCATTGCAATTCGTCTGGTTCCACAGTGAGACATGAGTTCGGAATCTGGACATTGGACCAATCTAGGGCTGGCCATTTCCCTTTCTTGGTCCAATGGATGGGCTGCTTCTGCCCCTGGCTGATGATTAATGATGTTGATTCTGCAGAGATGGGCGGGTCGAGCCCCTTGTTGATTGATGTTGAAGTGGGCAAGTTGTGCCCCTGGTTGGGAGCAGGTATCAGAGTACCTTGACCCTGAAGCTGTTGTATTTGACTTTCTTCTTCGTCTTCATCCTCTTCTCCTTCTTCCGGAGGCTTAGATGGTTCGAGAATCTGGTCCCATTGAATGGGGGGCCATGTGGCCCAAGCTAGGCTCATCGGGAGGCCTTTGTGTAGTGCAGTCGGTTGATTCCCTCTTGGATCTTTGCAAGGTTCTCCTGGCTTGATGAATGGAATGGGAGAGCACCGAAATTTCTTCTTTCTTTTATCCATGAAGATTGCCCTATACCCGAGTCCCCATTTGCGTTGATTATATACCAGCGGTACCCTTCTGGACTTGAAATGATTCTTCATCCGATACTTGAGGCTCAGATGTTCTGCTGGTGAAAAGACACGGTCCACCCTTATCGGTTCCGGATTGGCGATAGCGTTCACAGTCTCAAATTCAAAATTATGAAACGGGACATCTTCCTCAGAGTGTTCGATGTCGATGACAGGGATATCCGGTTCAGTGGCGGCAGCATTGGAAGGAATGATGAGCTCCTTCTTTGCATGGATAGAAATCACTTGATTTCCACATATGTACTTCACCCTTTGATGCAGGGTTGATGGCACAGCTCCAACCTTGTGCAACCATGGTCGTCCGAGCAACATGTTGAAAGAGGCTGATATATCCAGGATTTGAAATGTGATGGTGGAGATTTCTGGACCTATCTGTATCTCTATGTCGACTTCCCGTTCCACTGATCGTCGGGTGTTGTCGAATGCTCTGACGCATATAGTGCTGGGTCGAAATGAAGAGGGACTGATTCCCAGACGTTCCGCAGTCTTGAGCGGGCAGACATTTAAGCTTGAGCCGTTATCTATAAGGACTAGCGGGACACAGATGTCTTTGTATGTAAGGCTATGTTGAGGGATCGCCCATGATCGCGTCCTTCTGGTGGCAACTCATTATTAGTGAAGGTGATGGCGCGCGGAGCCAGGGGCTGTCCGATCATCAATGCTATCATTTCATGTGCTGTATCGGAGGAGACATGAGCATCACTCAGGGTCTTGGCAAACATTTGTCTGTGTATGCGCAATGTGCAGAGTAGCTCCCATACTGAGATTTGAGCAGGGATTGACTTAAGCTGAGTCGCCACATCATATGCGGCTTCATTCTTGTTGCCGAGGCCCGAGAGGGCGCCCTTGGGATCTCCTCTGTTCTGATTATCTCTTCGGATGCAACGCCCATTGGGATTCATGTTTCCCACCTCCGCACATTCTGGATAGTGCCACGGGACTTCTTTATAATTTTCCTCTCCTTTGCCTTCTAGGACCACTGGTTCTTGCAACGGTGCCGGTGTGGATACCATATCTTCCTTGTATGGAGCTTTTGCCTTGAGGATTACATTGTTGCCTGTGCTGAAGGGATAATGTCGAGGCTTGTCTTCATAGATCACATAAGGTCGCGGTCATGGCTTGACCGTTCCTAATGCGGGAGGTTCCCATGGAATGAATACTGGTCCTCTTGATATGGCGGGGGGTTTCTCTGTTCATCCCAGCTGTCTTAGTGTGATTGATATGCCTCCGGAACTTGCCCCTTGCAATATGACTGGCTCGACTGGAGGAGCCCCTTGCAAAACGACAGGTGCGTATGCGGGCTCGATACATGACTGTACTCCTTCCAGGATGACCGGCTCCCAACATGAATAGTTATAAGGTGCCCCTTGAATAACTGGTGCATCATATGGAGGTGCTCCTTCGAGTACTAACGGCTCGGAGACTGAAGGAGGAAAGGGGTTTGCCCCTTGCAAGATCGGAGGGGAACTTGTTGGCCTATAAGTGTAAGCATGAATGGACTAGATTGGGGAGAAGAAGCGATCGAGACGCTCTCCTTCTTCTATGTTGTTGACGGCAGGGCCACGAGATGAACTGGGGTCTGTCGGATGCTGAGGCAGAGGATTCTGAAGGATGTTAGTGGAAGCTGCTGGATGAGTTCCAAGGGACCGAGATGACGATCCTTGCAGGTCATCAATCAGATCTTGTATGGCATTCTTCAAAGTCAAGCATCGATCAGTGGTGTGACCACGCTCTTAATGGTAGGCACAATACTCATTTTCTCAGTAGGTTGGAGGCAGAGGATTTGAAGGAGGCCTGGGTGCCATCAGAGTGAGTAACTGCTTCTGTACTAGCATGGCCATGACTTGACTGAGTGGCTGAGTGAGAGGAGTGAATTTCCTGAGCTCCCTATAATTCTGCCTATTCTGATATGAGTATTGGCCGTTCCCCCTGAACTGCTGCTGCTGCTGTTGAGGTGGTTGTAGTTGTGGTTGATGATTCGGTTGCGGTTGATACCGCTGAGGTTGGTGCTGAACTTGATTCTGCTGATACTGTTGACTGTCCCTGTGGGGGAGCATATTGATTACCCTGAGCAGTGGTGCTAATGTTGTTTACCTCTGTCGGGCGAGGAGGAGAACCGCTGCGGTTTTCATTCCCATATCCGATGGGTCTTCCTTCCACTCTGTTCCTTTTGACTGGAGTGGCTTGATGAGGCCATGAGGAGATTGTCCCGGCGCAGATTCCTGCTTCGACTTGCTCTCCAGCACGGATCAACTGTGAGAAATTCGCGTATGGGTGTGAAATGAGATATCCAGATATGCCAGGATATGTTGAATGAACAATCATGGAGATTTGTTCTTCGTCGTCGATAGGTGTCCGCATTCTGGCTGCCATAGCTCGCCAACGTCCCACATAAGTTGATAGCGTTTCATCACTCCTTTGCCTGAGAGCCGCGAGGTCAGCTCTTCTGGGTGCCATGTTGAGATTATACGCGAATCTGTCGACGAAAGCCTGGAAAAGTTGTTCCCAAGTCCTGATGCGGTGGCAGTCCAATGAGGTGTACCAATCTAGGGCATCTCCCTTCAAAGATTTTTGAACAAACGAATGAGGACCCCTTCATTTCCTGAGATTGCACTCAGCTCTCCACAGTAAGAGTTTCTGATGGGCAGGTTTCCATTAACAGGCAAGCCCAGAGCATACGCTCGGACTGACAGGTGCTTTATGCAGGATGCATGTTGTGTGTTCGAATAATCAAAGTGCTTGTAGTGAAGCAAGGGGGTTGGAAGAAAAGTAAATGTTGCACTTATGCTAGATGCGAATGAGATGATGCTGGTAAAAGAGTAGCTGGATGGACGGAGGTGTCGCAAGGATTGGCTTCGAGTGGCTGGATTAAGACTTAGATGGCTTGGGAGACTTGGACCAGTGGTCAGGCTGGGCTGGACCAGGGCTAGGCTCTCCTCACTCGGGCTCTCCTTGGTGGGAAAGTGGGCTAAAAGGGTGGAGAAGGACTCGGAACGACCGGATCGCACTCGGGCTGGAGGGCTTGTGAAATGAGAAGGGGAGGGGGGTATTTATAGCAGCGGGCAGTGGCAGAACCCGTAATTATTTTTGGGCGGCCCTCAGGGGCCGCCCGTACGGCCGTTCTGCTTCGGGTTCGGAGTGTACGACCTCCGAACCTGAAGCAAAATTTTTTTTAGGTTTGCGTTTGGACTTGCTTCGAGGCTGTAGTCTAGAACTCGGTGAGTTGACTGGGTTTAAGAGATGGGTTGACAAGGTGAGTTGACTCAATGGGTTGACTCAGCGGGTTGACTCAGTGATTTGACTCAGCGGGTTGACTCACCGAGTTTGAATTTTTAAGGATTTTTTTGACTGGTTTTTCTTAAGGGGGGTTTTTTGGGCTGATGTTTAGGGGTGAGTTGACTGGGTTCAGGGTTGTGCTGGGCTATGGATTGGGGCTTACAAGGGTGACTTTGGCTGAGTTTGGACATGGGATTTGGGGGTATGGTCCTCCATTCATCCGGCTATCTCTACCATCATTGTAGCCGAAGGTGGGGTGTCTACAGATGTTCATTTGTCATTCAATCTGTTCAAGAGGTTACATAGACTTGGATGAAGGAAAAAAAAAAACAAATATCAAATTGATCCTAAAACTTCTGCGACCTCCAAGAAATTATTAATCTTAGACATTCAATCCCCATTGCTCTCTACGATGTATTCCACTTGATCAATATATCTACCTCATTTTTTCCCATGCCATAAAATGGTCTAATAAAATGGGTGGATGGTGTAGATATGACACATACATTATGGTGAGGCCCATGGAACTTGGTGACATTAACAGGGTGTCGTGTATCACACCACGCAATCCGTTTTGCCTATTATAGAGCACGGCACAAAGGTTGGTACCGTGTTGGACGTGACAAAGTTCTATATGCCCCATCATGATGTATGTATTTTATCCATGCTATCCATCCATTTTTCATATCATTTTAAGGCGTGATCCAAAAAAATGAGGTGTAATGCTTTGCATTTTCGTTAATTTGAACTTCAAAATTATCCTCGAAAAAAAATTCGCTAAAATTAGTTCATTTTATCACTTAGTGATCTTTAAAACTCGATCCCAGCCTTAATGCAGGTGTTACCAGTAAAGAACCACACGAAATTAATAAATCAACCTAGGAATGTAACAAATTCGCCTGATCACAAAAAATCTCAGGCCTAACTTTGTGATCTATTCATCTAGGGCCCGGATCTAGACGAACCACTGTGTATTAATCAAGATAACTAAAACTTAATGAAGATCTACTTAAGACCAATATAACTGACGGTTTGAGATATATGGATGACCTCGAGCTACCAAATGATTTTATAACATAGAAATTAATGGTTGAGGATGAATTAGGCTAAAATGTCATTTCTATTAACTTTCTAACTGACCAAACCTTAAACATAAGTCGATTCGACCCCTACACTCACAAAATCTCACTTTCTACTTTATTTTAAAAATAGTCGAAATCACCAAACAAGATTTGGACCACTCATTAGTGGCCATCAAAATCGAAACAAAGGAACATCGTCCGTATGTTTTAGTGGGCTTGACGTCCATCTTGGGACATTGAGCTAAGAATATGGGCCGAATCGCTCAACTTGGAGCTAAGAGGGTAGCACATGTAATATGTGAATTTGCCTAAAAATTACCTAAAACTTAAGTGAATTCTGTCATTTAAACTTATGCAAGGTTGTGGCTTTCGAGCTAGTTAGATTTCGATGAAACTTAGGACCCTGCTCTCAAATATTTTCTCGCATATGACAAATATATACAATGTGCAAATATATATTTGTCGTATACCTCTGGATTTAGTTATCTCTGCTTAACCGTTGATGTCGCTGATTTAAGCTAGACATTACCTTTTTGAATTATATATTGTATATATTTGTCATATATCTCTGCATTTAGTTATCTCTCTTTAACCACTAATGCAGCTGATTTAAGCTACTATGATTATTTGGCTATAAATAAACATTTATCGATCTACATGTGCAAGTGGAAACTCGCTCATGTGTATTTTTCAAGTTAACACCCGCCAAATCTAGGGTACCAAATTCTCAATTTTTTGGGGCGTTACATGAGGTAGATCCTAATCTCATGTGGACCACACCACATGAAACAATAGGGATTGAACGCCTACCATTGAAAACTTCCAGAGGGCCAGAATTTTTGGATGAAGCTGATTTTTTTGTTTTCCCTTCACCCAGGTCTGTGTGACCTAATCAACAAGTTGGATTGCAAATAAACATTATAATGGGCATTATAAAGTTTCTAATGGTGGACGTTCAATCACCATTGTTTCTTGTGGTGTGGGCCATTGGAGATTTGGATCTGCCTCATTTTTTGGGTCATGCCCTAAAATTATTTGGAAAATAGATGGACGGCGTGGATAATACACATACATCATGGTGGGGCCCACGTAGCAATGTCCAGTAGATTCCTCGTTACTTGCAGCGTATTAGGCAATCCGTCTGCAATACGGGCGGACTTCCTGCAACAAGAGAGATTTCCTACGCATAGAAGCTAGGTGAGCCAACCTGATGTTTGTGAGAAATCCACCCATCATGATGCATGATGTATATGTTAGATCCACACCTTCCATCCATTGTTTTAGATCATTTTAGGTCATGAGAAAAAAAAAATGAGACAGATCTAAATCTCAAGATGACCACACCACCGAAAATAATAGGTATTGAAGGTCTATAATTGAAAGCTTCTTGGGGGTCACAGAAGTTTTGAATCTAAGTTGATATTTTTTTTCATTCATCTAGGTTTATGTGACCTTATGAATAGATTTGATGGTAAATAAACATCTTAGTGGGCCCTAGGAGGATTTTGATGGTGGGTATCATTATCCCCAAGATTTTTGTGGTGTGGTCCATTAGAGCTTTGGGTCAGCCTTAATTTTTGGCTCATGCTTTATAATGATTAGGAAAAATGGATGGACGACATAGATATAGTACATACATCAAGGATTTGGGAGTTTTTGGAGAAAAAAAAGAGAGAGAAGTTATAGATAGAGAAATCGGTAGAAGAGGGAGATGAGGTCAAAAAATAGGATTTTCTTTAGAAATTACGAATGACACTTACACTTACTACATTCCATAAGCATCACTTATTGCATTTAGCCCATACACCACCCTTGAATTAATTATGTGAAAATTTTCTATTAAGGTCTTATTTTAAGTGAGTTAAACAAACACCTGAAATAACATCATAAGCAGTAGAAAATCATATTTCCGCCACATGTTAAGTGGTAAACAAATAGGCCCTCAAACTGTAGAAAAACTCTCTTCTCCTATTCTTTCTTTATGTCTTTTCTTCTTTTCTTTTTCTGTGGACAAATCAGTAGAGCATCTGCACCTTCAATAAGCTATGATTGTATGTGCACCTGATTCAGGCCATCCATCGTTGAGGAGAGCTATTGTATTCCCGAGATAGAGGTATTGCAACCGAGTATATCGAGGGTCAGATCCTTGTGGGGGTAAACCTGTTTCAAAGACAATATATGTAACGTGTATTAACTTTGCAGTTTCATTTCACTTTAATTTTGTGCATCTGAAATGACTAGCAGCTGGACATCTCACAAGCAGCTCCACTTCGTCCATTTACAACAACAGTTGGAGCACATCCAACTGTCCAACAAGTGGAGAGGAGGTCCCACCTCACACGTGCAACCAAGGAGCATCTAACATCCTCATCTCCATCTCCGTTCACGAGCCAGGTGAACCTTTAGTAGCAAGGCTACACTTCACACCTCACGTTCAAGTGCAGCAGCTAACGTCTCCAGCTATTTGTTTCATCTTCACCGTCCACCATTCCCTCAGTCGTGCCAAGCCTTAGATCATCCAGCATCATCCAGCATCCATCTCTAGCAATCCATCTATGGTGGGCCCCACTTTGCACGTGGTATCTAGTCAGCGGGAGACATTCCAATCTTTAATTCACCATAGGTGATGACCTCCATCTCCACTGTCCATTGTTCACTCCCCAAGTGTAGGGTTGCGAAGTAGTAATAATTCGGAAAGACCGAGTATCGTTCCCACAGAGATTTATAAATAGGTATTCTCAGATTTTGTCTAAAACAATTAGTAATTAAGATCCTATTAAGAACTAAAGCTAGAAAATAGTGATTTGGGTTTAAACAGTGAATGTGTAAGGTAATATCGATCTAAAAAGGCACTAGAGCGCCAAGGATCCACTTTTGATAAGTTTCAATGCATCAACACAACTAGGTCTCACATAACTCAATCGGAATCGAATTCATATCTCTATTCAGATCGGAACATAGATGGTTCAATCAACAATTATCTAAAACAGTTGCTCATTCATTGATTCGATTCCCACAACAATGCTTAGGCCTTGGGCACACTCAATTGTGTAGGCCAAGCCTCTTTCCAATTTAGTTGAGATTCACAACCATAGCTTTCATTAAATCCTGTCACTAGACTTGATTACAACTAATGATTAGAACTCTAATTAAATCAAAATCAATCAGCAAACAGCTATTTTAGACTACTACAAAAGATAAGAACTTTAGTTGAGTGAGTTCCTACATGAAAATCAGGCCATTGTACGCAAGGCAATCAAAGGGTCTACCATGCCCGGAGTCGATGATAGATCAATGAACTACACAATCATAGACAATGCTCAGAAGCTAAATTACTAAGTTAGGATCACTAAGAATCACATGAGCCCAGAGTCATCAAGAGATCAAAGTAAAAACCCAACTAGTACTTGATTCAAACTCACATTAACTAAAATCCATCAATTAAATCATAAAAAGGAAACCTAGGTTGCATCAATCCATAAAAAACAAATCAAAAGCTTCACCTCTTAGCCCTAGCTAAGAGGTTTTAGTTCATCTCTAACATCCTTGAACTAGAAGCCTAACAAACATAAAAACTACTAAAACAGGAAGAAAACTAAGAAAACTCGAAGTAGAATCCGTCTCCTAAGCAATCCCCACGTCCTAGCATGCTCTGGTATGAAGAGGAGAAGTCCTTTTATAGCTTGGAGGTGTTCATTGCGTAAGAAACTTCCAGATTTCGCGTAAAAGTATGCACTTACGCAGAGAAATTAGGTGCCTGATTTAGAAACCTTGCTGTTTACGCAGGGCCGACCAGTCGCACGACTGGTTGAACTGGCCTGGCCGACCGGTCATGACCGGTCGGGCTTGTCTTCTGTCAGTCCAGAGAGCACATTAGAGGGGGCGACCTGTTGGCCGACCGGTCTTGACCGGTCGGACCTTGTAGTTACTCCTCCAGCGAGTTTCCAATGATGTGGCCGACCGGTCTTGATCGGTCGGGCTTCCTTGGCCGACAGGTCGTACGATCGGTCTAGGCCCTTTTTCTTCTTTATTTCTTTCTTTCTTTCTCCGCTATGCTTTCTTCTTTCTTTTCTTTTCTTTCCTTGCTTTCTTTTTCCTCCCTTTCATACTTAGTCTTGTGATCTTCAATGTATATAAAGTGCTCCTATTTAGCCTTGAATTAGTGAAATCTCCATCTTGTTCCTACAATCACAAATCATGCATTACATTAGTCCTTTAAACATGTAAACCATGCATAATGAGTGATGAATTGGGGTTAGAATATGCACAACTAAGAGCTCAACACACCCCCCAACCAGCATTTTGCTAGTCCAGAGCAAAACATGCGTGAAACAAGTTTCATTCTCCAAAACCCAACTCTCCTCTAAAAACTATTCTTCTACACATTCCAAGACACACAAGCGTAAAAATCAGAGAAATTAGGTGATAGAGGTTGAAACCTTAACTCTCAGAACATAATAAGTGTTTATGTGAAATTCCCGCTGATTGATTGATAAATAGAAGAACTTGAACAAATTCAACCTAGTGTGCATAGTGAAAGTTCATCTCATGAGTTTCCGGGATTATCTTCTTCATAAATCAACTAAACTATAGATCTCAAGGTGCATAGAGCAACAACAAGCCTATGACAGGAATTTGCCTTACCGTCCTTCCGACGACTTTCACACTACGTCCCATTTTCGGCTTTGGTTACGAGTAGACCATCCGACGGTTGGTAGTAGGTAGCCCTAATCGGAATTTTTCACAATTTTCCATCATTCCCAATTTCATCCTTCCTTTTCCTTTTTCTTTTACATTAGATAGGATTTTTAGAAATCCATATCTTTGGTTATTTTCCCATGGACAAGGATGGACAAAGTACCCCGGCTTGGTTTCTCACACCTCAAATCAAAGTCTAGCTAATCCACAAATCACATAATCCTTTCAAATCATGAAAATCGTGTGATGTGAACTAGGTGCAAAAGGTGTTCAAATTTTCTATCAATCATAAAAATAGGTGAATTCACATATAAAACCATTATATTAAGATAAATTCAAAGCTTGCAACATCCCTCACTTCGTATCTCCTTTTATTATCCTTATATCATCTCGAATGCATAGAATCAAAGTTTTCCAAAAGAGTTTTCAATTTTAGAAAAATCAAATTTTTTTTACATCATTGCTCGAAATGTATATTCATCTAAGGAATCTCTCACCCCCCAACCAAAACTTTACATTGTCCTCAATGTAAGAATGTATTTGTAATTGCCCCGAAATTTCGCTCTCGTGTACAACACGATGGGTCGAGCTCCCGGGTGTTAACTCATGTGTGTCAGGGTTACGTTTCCACACACTTATCTGTAATTCCATATATTTATGGCATACATAACATAATGACGGAAATTTAAGTTCTTATTCAAAGTTTTTATACTCTACGTTATCAAGATAATGTCCTTAAATCATACAAATTACATAATATTCTACTTTCTTTCTTTTTTTCTCTCTCCTTTTTTCTTCTTCTTCTTCTTCTTCTTCTTCTTCTTCTATTGGTCTGCTATGAAACTCCAGCGGCAGCAATATAGGGGTAAGAGATCCCTCCCGCATGGCACTCTCTCTCTCCACACGAACTCTCTCTCTCTCTCTCTCTCTCTCTCTCTCTCTCTCAAACGACTCTCACCTTCTTTCTCTCCTTCCACGAGCTCTCTCTCTCTCTCTCTCTCTCTCTCTCTCTCTCTCTCTCTCTGGCATTTCTAAGAAGAGGCAGGAGACGTGCGTCTAGGGCCTTAAAATCTCTTGGACTCGGTTGGCGTTAGGTGGATGCGGAAAGGAGCGAAGAGTTTGAGTTGGAGGAAGAAACAGATCTGATTTCGGAGGTGGTTTACACATAGGATTCGTTGAAAGGCTAGGTGGGGTCCACATAAAGTTTTGGGAGAATCTTGGACCGTTCATGCAAAGCGATGGGCCCGATCTTGATAAGTCTTCATTTGAACGGTGGTTTGGATTCGGATTGCACAAGTGACGGATGACAATAAAACGTTGAATGACTAGGTTTGGGTGGGGCGTTGTCACGATGGACAGAGTGGATTTGGAAATGGGGTCCACTTTGATAGACGGTGTGGGGTGCAAGGACGGCAGTGCCCGTCCGCTGTTGTAGCTAGAGAAGAAGAAGAAAAAAAAGAAACTCTTTCTTTATGTGATTCTCGGTCAAACGTATTTGACCGAGATGTGAAATAGGTGGGTTTCACGTGTGTGGTCCACTGAGGTGGAGCAGAGTCGTATGCACCGTTCAATCGGTAGGAAATACAAAAACAACCAGTTGACATGAAAAGTGAAGGCAGATCCGAGTGAAGATGGGCCACTTATGATTAAATTTCTGATTAGGGCATTTGTAGGATGAACGGAAGGCTGAAATTCGACGTGTACGGCTAAGATGTGTCAAAAAGCTCATATACGAAGTTTTGTGTAAAAGTGATCGTCAGAAATCATAATACTTAAAATAGGTACGTTAACTTAACTTTATCTAATGGCATTTTCGAAATTAATTAAAAACAGCGAGATTTTTGAAATCCGGTCTTTCTACAATGTTTGTAGGATCATTTTAAGCTACTTTTGTAAAGGGTCCCCTGTCGAATCTCCTATGGATGGTCCGTTGTTTTCAAAACAAAGTAAACGCTCGACATAAAATCAAAATAATTTTTTTTAAAAAATTCTAAAATAAACTCGAAAATCCGGGGCGTTACAATTCACCCCCCTTAAAAACAAACTTCGTCCCCGAAGTTTTCTTGGCGTCGGGCATGGTCAATCCCCATCTATTTCCTTGTGTTTATAGCTACCCTGATCCTACTCTAGGTTAGTTGCGGTTACTCCACCCCCCTTAAAAACAAGGCTTTACCATAGAAGCTGATTTCTAAATCTCTGGTCTGGCATGCTTCCACTGCTCACTCTGATTCCTAGATGGTTCTCTATACATCGATGGGTCCTTTAAACTAGTTGGTCATCTAACTCTTGATATGTCTCGAGTTTGGGAGTGCTTTTACAACTAGAGATATAGGAGGAGGATTAGGTTTGATAGTTATTAGAGAGGTTTGATCACTATAGGGGCGATGGGTCGGGAGTTTAGAGAATAGATCCGAGTTGGATTACGTCGGCATGATCAAATGGTCAATTGACAGGGTAGATAGACTGAGCGTGTGGCTAAGCGAATGGGGTATCATCGATGATCATCGATGGCTAAAGGTGCAGTGCTAAGATGGTATTAAGAGTATCGTAGTTTAACTCATGTTATGCTCTAGATGGCCTAATTTCTACGTTCCATGTTTGTTTATACTTCTACTTCACTCTAGTCATCATACAACAAACACACATACATACATCTAGGAAAATGCACAAATATCCCCAAGCTAAGCCATAAATACGGTTCATGTAGTGACGGCATCACGAGCGAACGGTTCAAGTAGATTGGAATCTGATACTTAGATCTTCTACTCACAGGTGAGCATTGAGTTCATTAGTATCTATTCGAAATTCCGAGTGTCGACCCTCGGGATTTGAACTTAGATTGAATAGTTTACACAACATATCAGGTACAGTTCCGTCCTTCCGTATGGCTGTTTAGCTTGACATCATGAGGACCTTCATGTATTTTCCCAAATGGCATAAAGTAATCAATAAGTTCATGCAAAATAAAACCCATCATTACAACAAATCGGAATATTACAAGGTCATATTTACTTTCGTCGCCATACATGATCAAAGATCTACGTGGGGGTTCGTTAAGTGGCGTTCTATGGTTGTGATAACTTACCTAAGGTACCGAGTTGGGAAAAAATTACATAGGAACGTAAAATCAAATGTTGAGGAACACTTCTAAGGGTGTAGACTTACGAAAATTAATCCTAATCAAATGGGTTCCAGGGTTTAAGGCTAAGGGAACTAAGGTGGCACCAAATCTGGAATGTAGGACCTACAGACGTTCCTAGAATTCTTTCTCTGAAACTAAATATCGGTTCCTCCTGAAATTTGGTAGGTAAGCTAAGGTTAGGTGGGGAACAACCGTGATTTTTCTCAGGTTAAGATTCCTACGATAACACATGTTTATATCCTAATCTAGTCCGAAAAATGCAGCAGGTCAGCAGGATTTTGTGCAGTATTTTCTCCACTAGTCAGAATTTTTCTGATTTATCCATCTATCGGATTGGTCTAAAATTTTATGAGGATCCTGGGAAATAAGTCAGGAGTCTCTAGAAAAATTTACGAAAATTTTCTAAGTCTGAAAGTACTATTTCTAATAGTGGTACTACTGCTGGTTCGAAAAATCTAGCCTAACTTTGAAAATTCTAAATAAAATAGCTAATGATATAATTCGAGGGGAATAAATAACACAATTCAGCGGATTGTTGAAATAGATATGGGGAATGGATAAGAGCCCCAATCTACAAACAAAAGTGGGAATGCTCTTCTCAAAAATCCTAAATTTTCAAATTTCTACGTTTATCGACTACCCTAACAATATCAAGGGGCCTAAGTATGAGTCTCTACATTCATAACATCACATACAATCATTTATGGTCATTCCTAAGTTAATTTATTACTAGTTTCAGGGGCCTAAGTCCTAGGGTGAATTCATTATGCGATGGGTTGGGCTTCACACCCAAAGGTCCTGTTTATGCTCTAATACCAATTTGTAACGCCCCGAAATTTCGCTCTCGTGTACAACACGATGGGTCGAGCTCCCTGGGTGTTAAATCATGTGTGTCAGGGTTACGTTTCCATACACTTATCTGTAATTCCATATTTTTATGGCATACATAGCATAATGACGGAAATTTAAGTTCTTATTCAAAGTTTTTATACTCTACGTTATCAAGATAATGTCCTTAAATCATACAAATTACATAATATTCTACTTTCTTTCTTTTTTCTCTCTCCTTTTTTTCTTCTTCTTCTTCTTCTTCTATTGGTCTGCTATGAAACTCCAGTGGCAGCAATATAGGGGTAAGAGATCCCTCCCGCATGGCACTCTCTCTCTCCACACGAACTCACTCACTCTCTCTCTCTCTCTCTCTCTCTCTCTCTCTCTCTCTCTCTCTCTCTCTCTCCCTCTCCCAAACGACTCTCACCTTCTTTCTCTCCTTCCACGAGCTCTCTCTCTCTCTCTTTAGCATTTCTAAGAAGAGGCAGGAGACGTGCGTCTAGGGCCTTAAAATCTCTTGGACTCGGTTGGCGTTAGGTGGATGCGGAAAGGAGCGAAGAGTTTGAGTTGGAGGAAGAAACGGATCTGATTTCGGAGGTGGTTTGCACATAGGATTCGTTGAAAGGCTAGGTGGGGTCCACATAAAGTTTTGGGAGAATCTTGGATCGTTCATGCAAAGCGATGGGCCCGATCTTGATAAGTCTTCATTTGAACGGTGGTTTGGATCGGATTGCACAAGTGACGGATGACAATAAAACGTTGAATGACTAGGTTTGGGTGGGGCGCTGTCACGATGGACGGAGTGGATTTGGCAATGGGGTCCACTTTGATGAATGGTGTGGGGTGCACGGACGGCAGCGCCCGTCCGCTGTTGTAGCTGGAGAAGAAGAAGAAAAAAAAAGAAACTCTTTCTTTACGTGATTCTCGGTCAAACGTATTTGACCGAGATGTGAAATAGATGGGTTTCAAGTGTGTGGTCCACTGAGGTGGAGCAGAGTCGTATGCACCATTCAATCGGTGGGAAATACAAAAACAACCGTTGACATGAAAAATGAGGCAGATTCGAGTGAAGATGGGCCACTTATGATTAAATTTTTGATTAGGGCATTTGTAGGATGATCGGAAGGCTGAAATTCGACGTGTACGGCTAAGATGTGTCAAAAGGCTCATATACGAAGTTTCGTGTAAAATTGATCATCAGAAATCATAATACTTAAAATAGGTACGTTAACTTAACTTTATCTAATGGCATTTTCGAAATTAACTAAAAATAGCGAGATTTTTAAAATCCGGTCTTTCTACAATGTTTGTAGGATCATTTTAAGCTACTTTTGTAAAGGGTCCCTTGTCGAATCTCCTACGGATGGTCCGTTGTTTTCAAAACAAAGTAAACGCTCGACATAAAATCAAAATAAATTTTTTAAAAATTTTTAAAATAAACTCGAAAATCTGGGGCGTTACAGTATACAATGAATGCAACACATGAGAGCAATGCCCAAAACAAAAAGAGAGTGAGAAAGAGAGATATCACCTGAAGCATATATTTCATGGCAAGATTAGCTTTTGGAGATGGATTACTTCACAAATAAATCAACTGATCAAAGCAAATCCTACTGGGAAAGCATTCTAGAAAATCATCCTCCATCAAACTAGGAGGTTAATCCCAACAACTCATCCAAAAGCATAAAGTCAAGCAGAATCATTAGATGGATCAAAAGGTTTCGCAGTAACGTCATCCAATATCTTGCTTTATAATATACATGTGTGTGATTGATCCAGATAACCCACTGAAAATCCCAAAAAGGAATTTTAGCGGGTTCCTTAATATTTTCACCACATGTAGAAGAGGAGACATCATCATATTTATCAGAAAAAATATGTCTCCATTCAGATTTTCCCAGGCATTGGTATTGCAAATATGGATCATCCCAGGGTTGGTGGAGTTCGGTATGCATGATCCACAAAGGTGTGAAGATATGAATTAAGTTCTCAGCACAATAAGGTATTGTTTCCACATCCTTCTCTCGGCTAGCGTCATATGTCGATACCGACTCTAAAAGTGTGACCATATCCCTTATCATATCATCGTTCTTATCAAGGGAGTAAGTCACGTCTTCGTCTAAGTGACCGGAGTAAAAAGGTGAGAGGGACTCATCTTCCATGATAGAATTGATCATGTTTATTTCGTGGACATCCTCATCTTCATCCTCATGTTGGTTGTCAATATTGAAAGCATTCAACTCAATCGTCATATTGCCAAGAGACATTTGGATGACCCCACTCCTACAATTGATGATAGCGTTTGATGTAGCTAGGAATGGGCGGACCAAGTATGACAGGCAATTTGAGGGCCAATATTAACCATGGATTGTGTGTCCAAGACAATAAAGTCTACCGAGTAGTAGACTTTGTCAACTTGGACAAGGACGTCCTCAATCACCCCTCTCAGAATACGAATCGATCGGTCAGCAAGTTGTAATGTGGTTTTGATGGGTTTTAATTCACCTAAACCCAATTGTTCATAGACCGAAAAGGGAATTAAGTTCACACTTGCCCTAGATTAAGTAAAGCATGTTTCACCCGGTAGTCTCCAATTACACATGATATTGTCGGACAACCGGGGTCTTTGTATTTCTTGGGCATCCCGTGATTTATAATGGCACTTACATTCTCTGTCAAAAATGCCTTCTTTTGCACATGTATTTTTCTTTTCACCGTGCAAAGGTCTTTTAAGAATTTAGCATATGACGGTATTTGTTTAATTGCATCCAACAATGGGATGTTGATTTTAATTTTTTTAAAATCTCCCAAAATTCCTGATATTTATCTTGAGGTTTGGCTGAAATCAAGCGTTAGGGGAATGGAGCAACGGGCCTATATTCTTTCAATGGCTCTTTTTCATTCATGGCGGTGCTAGGTCCATCATCCTCTTTGGAAGCTACCGGATCATTAGGCGTGGAGGCCTTCACCGGGTTAGATTTTTCAATAATTTTACCACTTCTAAGAGTGTTGATGGCCTTAGTGTGTTCCATGTGCTGGTTAGAGGAACTAGGCACTCTTATTTTGCATTGTGGTTTCGGATTTGGTATGGGTTGGGCTGGAAGAATCCCTTCCCTTGCGTTTAAGCGAGCCTTGATTTCCTCCACCGAATTTTTAAGCTCAAGCATTATCGTATGGTTGGATTGATTTATTTGAGCTTGACCTTCCATGAATGCTTTCAATGTATCCTCTATAGGCATTTGAGGTGGAGCCATAGGAAATTGCATTAGGGGCCCCCTTTGAGGATTATTTTGATTAGCCGTGTTTTCATTCGCCCAATTGAAGTTAGGGTTGTTTCTCCAACTAGAATTGTTCGTGTTTGAATTTGGAGTACTAAAAGGTCGTTGATAATTATTCAAAGCATTCAATTGTTCAAATAAACGTTCTCGAAATGCATAGATTGTTGGACAATCCGGCGTTTGATGCACATTGGAAGCACAAATACCACAAATAGTTTCAACAGCTCCCCTTTGTTGGGTTGTGTCCACTTTCTTTAGTTCCATCTCCTCGACCTTTCGTGTGAGTTTAGCCACTCTAGAATCTAGATCATCTTGCTCATTTAAAACATAAATTTTTCCATTTTCCTTGGCTTGGGGTTATTTTGAACTTGTTGGCTTAGATGTATCCCATGTTTGTGTGTTTTCAGCCAACATGTTAAAATAATCCCAAGTTTCCTCCGTTTCCTTGTTCATGAACTCCCCATTGTACATCATCTCCACAAATTGGCGCATGGTTGAGTTTAATCCATCATAGAAGAAACTAATCAACCTCCATCGTTCATAGGCATGATGTGGGCATGCGTTTAATAACTCATTATACCTTTCCCAACATTGGAAAAACTGTTTCTTCTTTTTTTTGGGCGAAGTTCATTATGGCCCTTCTTAGTGCATTGGTTCGATGAGTAGGGAAGAATTTTTTTAGAAATTCCCTAGTCATCTCAGCGCATGTCCCAATAGACCTTGGCATTAAGGAATGTAGCTATGATTTGGCCTTCTTTTTCAAGGAAAAATGGAATAATTTGAGTTTTATAGTATCCTTGGTTACATTGTCATAGTTTATTGTGGTAATAACCTCTTCAAATTCCTTAATATGTAAATAAGCGCTTTCAGAGTCGAGACCATAGAATCTAGGAAGAAGTTGGATCAACCCCGGTTTAAAATCAATATTTTCCACATTGTGAGGGAAAATTATGCAAGAGGGAGTACTCGTCCTAGCTGGTTGTAAATAGTCACGTAAAGTTCTAGGTTGAGGTACATCCCCCACTTCATTCTCATCCAATTCAGTAAGGTGTGAGGCTTGATTTTGATGTTGATTAGCCCCTTGATTTGGTTGATTTTCAGCCATCTCTCTAGTAATTTCAGGAAAATTTTGACGTTTTCTAATACGAGGCTCTATATCAATCCCTTCAACAATTACTCCGTCACGATTGAGTTGGTTATTAGAATCCCGAGCCCAATGTGGCATGCAAATCTAAAAAGAATGAAACAAAAAGGAATTCTTCCTTCCTTCCTTTACTTCTCTCTAAGACCGAAGCACAAGGTGTCTTGCAATGGCGGAGCCAGAAGCAAGGATAGAGACCGATTTCTCCTGGACAATAAGGGTTCAGAGAACTCCCCACCCACTCTTTGAGTCTTTTGAGAAAAGTGCAGAAAAAGAAGAAAGCGGAATAAGATTGAGAAGAGAAGTCTCTGAGCACAAGGTGATCCAAGACGGCAGAGCCGACCAATAGGAATCCAGGCGGCACAAGGCCAACCTATCAGAGATCCAAAAGGAGTCTCCACCCACTCTACAAGAGATGAATATGGTAGGAATGAGTAGGAGAAGAAGAAGAATAAGGTTAGAATGATAAAACCTGATTTGTGACTTAAGATGCCTACTTCTTCTTTAACTTCCTAAAAATCCCTGACTTAGATCTCTGTTAGAATCCTGCAAAAATCAAAACAAAGTAAGTTAGTATTTAGAAGAAAACCTACTCTAAAAAGCAAACCAAATCCTAAACCTATCTTAACACAATCTCAACTAAAAGTTATTTCAGAAAATTCTAAAAATACCGCATAGAAATCCCCGGCAGCGGCGCCAAAACTTGTTCACTCCCCAAGTGTAGGATTGTAAAGTAGTAATAATTCAGAAAGACCGAGTATCGTTCCCACAGAGATTTATGAATGGGTATTCTCAGATTTTGTCTAAAACAATTAGTAATTAAGATCTTATTAAGAACTAAAGCTAGAAAATAGTGATTTGGGTTTAAATAGTGAATGTGTAAGGTAATATCAATCTAAAAAGGCACTAGAGCGCCAAGGATCTACTTTTGATAAGTTTCAATGCATCAACACAACTAGGTCTCACATAACTCAATCAGAATCGAATTCATATCTCTATCCGATCGGAACATAGAGGGTTCAATCAACAATTATCTAAAACAGTTGCTCATTCATTGATTCGATTCCCACAACAATGCTCAGGCCTTGGGCACACTCAATTGTGTAGGCCAAGCCTCTTTCCAATCTAGTTGAGATTCACAACCATAGCTTTCATCAAATCCTGTCACTAGACTTGATTACAACTAATGATTAGAAGTCTAATTAAATTAAAATCAATCAGCAAACAGCTATTTCAGATTACTACAAAAGATAAGAACTTTAGTTGAGTGAGTTCCCACATGAAAATCAGGCCATTGTACGCAAGGCAATCAAAGGGTCTACCATGCCCGGAGTCGATGATAGATCAATGAACTAACAATGCTCAGAAGCTAAATTACTAAGTTAGGATCACTAAGAATCACATGAGCCCGGAGTCATCAAGAGATCAAAGTAAAAACCCAACTAGTACTTGATTCAAACTCACATTAACTAAAATTCATCAATTAAATCATAAAAAGGAAACCTAGGTTGCATAAATCCATAAAAAATGAATCAAAAGCTTCACCTCTTAGCCCTAGCTAAGAGGTTTTAGTTCATCTCTAACATCCTTGAACTAGAAGCCTCAAAAACATAAAAATTACTAAAACAGGAAGAAAATTAAGAAAACTTGAAGTAGAATCTGTCTCCTAAGCAATCCCCACTCCTAGCATGCTATGATATGAAGAGGAGAAGTCATTTTATAGCTTGGAGGTGTTTATTGCGTAAGAAACTTTCAGATTTCGCGTAAAAGTATGCACTTGCGCAGAGAAATTCGGCCCCGATTTAGAAACCTTGCTATTTACGCAGGGCCGACCGGTCGCACGACCGGTCGGACTGGCCTGGCCGACCGGTCACAATCGGTCGGGCTTGTCTTTTGTCATTCCAGAGAGCACATTAGAGGGGGCAACCTGTTGGCCGACCGGTCGGACTGGTCTGGCCGACCGGTCACGACCGATCGGACCTTGTAGTTACTCCTCCAACGAGTTTCCATTGATGTGGCCGACCGGTCTTGAACGGTCGGGCTTCCTTGGCCGACCGGTCGTACGATCGATCTAGGCCCTTTTTCTTCTTTATTTATTTCTTTCTTTCTTTCTCCGCTATGCTTTCTTCTTTCTTTTCTTTTCTCTCCTTGCTTTCTTCTTCCTCCCTTTCATACTTAGTCTTGTGATCTTCAATGTATATAAAGTGCTCCTATTTAGCCTTGAATTAGTGAAATCTCCATCTTGTTCCTACAATCACAAATCATGCATTACATTAGTCCTTTAAACATGTAAACTGTGCATAATTAGTGATGAATTGAGGTTAGAATATGCACAATTAAGAGCTCAACATCCATCCTTTCAGTAGGAAGCAATAACAACTAGAGCATCTCCAAGTCCAGCAAAGGCAACTGAAGGAGAGCTTCTCACGTGCAATAGAAAGGGTAGATGTCTTCAGCCCTCACATGTAACGCCCAAGATTTTCGAGATTTATTTGAAAATTTTTGAAAATTCATTTTAATTTATTTTCTATTAATTATCGTACATTTACCGTTGATTTGCGAATAGCGGGACATCCGTAGGAGATTTGATAGGGGACCCTTTACAAAAGTTGCTTAGAATGATCCCATAAACATCGTAAAAAGATCAGATTTAAAAAATCATGCACTTTTTAGATAATTATGAAAATGACATTAGTTAAACTTAAGTTAAGATGCCATTTTTAAGTATTATAGTTTCTGACAATCACTTTCATGCGAAACCTTGGATTTAAGCTTTTGGGCACATATTAACCATACAGTCAAATTTCAGCCCTTAAATCATAGTAGAAGTGGTTCGATTGTCAAATCAGCCCCTTAATCCTTGATTTTCATGTCCATCAAGTGAGGAAAGTGGATGGTTAGTTGTAGTCAAATATTTTTCTTCATATGAATGACTTGGATCGTCTTTATCATGAACCAATAGTATGATCTGAGTGCCCCACCTTGATAAGCCTCTTTCTTATGCGCGAAGTTATCCCGTTTTAGAAATTAACGAGTTACCAACTCTTCTCAAATTTGAACCTTTCAATTTACCCACTTCTCACCATCAATTGCTTCTCAAATTTAGACCACTCATAATACTCATATGACTACGAGTTTGCACAAAATTTGGACCCCGATCTATAATCTTACACTATTGAACCACAAAGTCAGCCCCTTCCTTTTTCGCCAAAAGTTAAAATTTCAGATCTAGGCATTTCTCACCATCAATCAACCACTAAACTTTGTAGAATTATTTCCCTATCATGACTATATATTTTTCCAAAATTTGGGCCCTGATCATCAAGCGTAGACCATTACTTGAGATTAAGCCCATTTTAGCACCCATTAGGCCATTTTCAAGGATCGGCCAATCTAGAATGTGGATCATCAAGAAATTTACGTATTCTGATTCTACTCTTTGAGCTTGATAAGATGAACAGATTGGAATTGATTAAAGATCACCCGAATATTGAGATTTGAGAAACCCACCTCAAGAGGTTACACAAGACTTCACAGCGCACGCCCTTCTTTTCTCTCCCCATGTACGCATATCCCTCTCCAAATTCTTACTATGCACCTCCAAGCCCTTCTCCTAACCCTAGCCTCCATGCCCTAGAGAAAGAGAGAAGAGAGAGAAAGAGAAGAGAATGGAGTTATTTCTCATATTTTTTCAGTGGTTAGGATCTTCTGCAACCCTCTTCTAAGTCCATCCTAAGGTGAGGATTTTCCTTCAAGCCTTTCATTCATAATATTACGATTATCATAAGTTTCTTTTGTAACATGTGAAATTATTTTGTTTTGAATTGCTGATCCATAAAACATGAAATTTAACGTAGGATTTGCAATGAATATCATTACATAATGATGTGATTCTTTGTTTAGATTTTTGACTAAGAAGCATGTGTATTTGTGTTATTTATCTTTATAAAATCTATGCCCTTATTTTCTTAGTCTATGTGTTACAAGTAACATTGTTTTTCATATTGTGATATGAAATATGTGTATAAGATCATCATATGGACATCCCATTATTGTATACTCTTTGTCCCTAAGTTGGTAAAATTATTCAATGTAGAGAGATGGAACCTGTGAGAGGTGTCCATGATGGAAGAATATATCTTGACTTAACTGAGAGAATGAAGTGATTGTTTATTAATGGATCCTTACATGTACATGATGCTTGATTGGACCCATTTACATTACATGAGCATTTAAATGAAATTGGTCATAACGTACAACATTGGCTTCTTGGAACATGATGGAATTATAAAATGGGACAATGAGTGGACACTAAGCTTAAGTTGTCGGCCTATGCTGGGTTGTTTACAACTCCCCATAGTGACCATTAAGTTCTTTCAATACGGCTGGATGTGAAATTACTTAAATAAAGGTGAAACTAAAGTCATGCATTCACTTGGTTCCATGTGGGTGTACGGAATTGAGAATATGCTAGAGCGTCCTACTTCTCCTATACACTGTCACGTGTAGATTTGGGTTATGAGCGTCCCGTTTCTCACGTGGTCGGGTAAAACTATGGGCTTGTGCGTCCCAGGAACCTTTGGTGGCTAGTGGCTAGCGTGGAGTCGTAACAGGGAGTCTCTTACTTCATGTATTGTGATTCTAGCCAGGGTGCCTTAGCCAGAGCATGCATTCCATGCATCGCATTAACAAAGGTTTTTACTTGATTGTTTTGTTTGAATAAAGATATCATTGTGTTGCGTTACTATGAGTTTTATACATTATTATTCTTGATTGTCTTGGAGGGAATATTCCCCACTATGATAGCGTTTAACGTTATCCCAATCGCAATTTAGATGATGCAGGTGAAGATCCAGGTATCGAACCTGACTTTTAAGGTGAAGAGTTCGATGGTTCGTACGATCACATGGCGGATGAAGACGTTGGAGGAATTTAGTTGATATTTTCATTTATTAGACATTTCTTTTGATTAGTGGTTACACTTATGGATATTGTAATAAGTCTTCCAGAGAAGACATGGTTTGATATTTTGATTGATTAGTATGGATATTGGTTGGTTCCCTTATTTAAACATTGATGATGAAGTAGTAAGTTTGATAGAATAAGATGAACATTTGTTTCCGCCATTGTGCTTGAATGCTATATTTCATTATTTAACAAATCAATTAGTCCATGATTTACTTGGGAATTCGGTCGTTGTGTTATACACGAGAGTCGAAAATCTCGGGTCGTTACATCACACGTGTGCAGCCAAGCTCAAAGGCGTTTATTTTGCTCACACGTGTGCTGCATCCAAGGGAGCCTCATCTTCATCCACACAAAGACAACCCTCTACTCTTTCACATGTGTAGTCCTAAGAAGTAATTCTCACACATGAATGGATAGAAGAGGCTCTCTCTTCGCACATGTGTGTAGTTTGCAAAACGTAGATCTCACCAACTTTTCCTTCCCTCACATGTGTGGAGCTTGCAAACGGAAGCTTCACCAACTCTCACACATGTGGGGTTAGAAAAGCTCTTCACCAACCCCCACATGTGTGGGGCTTGCAAAAATTGGATCTTACCAACTTTCACTCCTCCATATGTGCAAGCTCTCTCTCTCTCTCTCTCTCTCTCTCTCTCTCTCTCTCTCTCTCTCTTCTCCTATAAAAGGAGCACCTCTCCTTCTCATCCTGTCCAATCCCATCTCATCATTCTTCCTCTCCTCTCATTCTCATCCATAATAGATGCTTAGAACTCTCTACAATAAAAAAGCTAGTTCAGGTAAAGTTATCGATCTGTAAAATTCCTTGATCCATTATCGACTTCGGGCATATTGGATGTTACACTCCGCATTTTAGTACGCGGGTGTTACCATGAAGATTTTAGGTAATAATAATGTATGTGTGTGCTTGTACACCAACATGTGTACACTCGTGTCCACTGGTCCATCAGCCCGATCAAGGGGGCGCTGACCTGAGCATTTTCTAAAAAGAGAGTTTTTCTCTCTCTTGCTCCTCATTTCGCGCCCATCGAAAATCAAATGGACGACCGTCCATTATTTGATTAGTGGGCCACCATTAATGGCCACATCATCGATCAGAACAGCCCATTTGGTTCGTGTTGTGGGGCTGACCATAACCTAGGTATCTTCGCATCCGTTCATTGTAGAAGATGTAAGGTATAGCCGAAGAGGGATCGTACAAGTACATGTTATTTATCTAACAACCGTGTAAACACCAGATTGTGGTGGATATGGCCCACCTTCGAATGAACCAAACCGTCCATATTGAAAGGACCCCAATGCTGACTAAGACCTTGATTCTTTTCCTCACTGACACGCATGTGCATGTGCACAGATTCTGACACAATTTGTGCATGCATGTGACAAACTCCGAAAGTGAGAGTTGTTTCTTACCAGGCTGGTGATCCATTCCAGCACTGCCCTCTCAGCCATCTATTGTGAACAATCCCAACCCTCCATTGAGGAGCACACGGATTAGGTTCTAGTAGAATCGGTGCCAAAAAACATTTCTCCCAACTATAAGAACTCTCTTCTACAGTTGCTGCCGAGTTTTTGGGAAACCTAGCTGCCAAAATCAATCTAAACCTCTCATCCAGAGTTCTCCAGGTGCATGAGGGTCCATAAAAGCAAGATCTGATCCTATCTCCTTTGTTTTGTAGGCCTTGTGGGGTGGCAATAAAAAATCCTGCTAATTCCTCCTATACTCAAATCCACCAAGAAAAGCATCTTGAAGCTTTGTTTTTTTTTTTTTTTTCTGTCTGCGTGCTATCAGGGACCCATATAGACCCTCAAATAACATTGTGCTGAAGAAAGGAGCCTCAGATCAAGATCCGCCATGGATGTACATTATCTTGCTCATCGTTTCCCACCAAATGTTGATCTTGGCGAAGACGTGGTTTCAAATCTAATACACTTATCTGGTGAGTCATTTAAACTATTTTCATTATAAATACTCATCATAGATAAGATTCGAGTCACTGAGCGGGTTGTATTTGTGTTGTTGGACTGTTCGATTCACTGAGTCATCCCATGATCAGTTCGTTGGGTCCAGATCAATTACGAGATGCACTTTGTGTGTAGCTGAGTACGAGAGAGGAAGTTAGAGAAGAAGGAGAAGAAAGAGTGAGAGAGGAAGCCCCATTGAGTCAAGTTTGGGTTGAGTTGAGTTGACTTGGTTTAGTCAAGCTTGAGTTGATTTTCTGGGCCTGGGTTAAGTGCTGGTTGAGTCTAGCAACCTTGCTGGAAGAACCAGAAGAGGAAGAAGAAGAAGAGGAGAAGTAGAAGCAATGTGGGTTGAGTTGACTCAGTCGAGTCATCTCATTGGTCAGGTAGGTTGGGCCGAGTCGGGCTGGAATTGGATCTATCCAGTTTAGTTTCTTCAGCGGGAAATTATAGCAGTCACTGTTTAAGTTTAGGAGCGGGGGTTAGTTGTGTTCGGGTTTGAGCTCGAGTTGATCGATTGAGGTAAATCCCTAATCAGCGTCGATTGAAGTAAGATTCTACCTTGTTAATTAGTTTTATAGTGGAGTATTATTTTTCTCTAGGTTGTTGTAATCGGCGTCTGATTTGTGTTGAGTTTGACTCAGTGGGTTGTATTCAAATAAATCATAGGTGTTTTAGCCATTGAGTCAATAAACTCGGTGTGGAATTGAGTTATGTGACATCTTGCACACATAGCTATACCTAGCCTCCAACTCAGTTTTTTGTTCCATTGAGTTGAATAGCTGTGGTTGGTTAATTGTCTGGTATTAGTTTGTGTCTAAATTTCATTAACATCTATTACTTTCTTTCAGGTTGCGATTTCTTAACCAATTGTCTCTTTGGGCCGACTTGGGCTTGGTTTGATTCATAGTTGGAAATCTTAGTAGAGAATCTGAATCTTCTCCAAACTGTCAATTTAGTGAGGATCCTTGATTATCCCTAGCATATCTTCGACCTCAAGTGTTCTATTAGTATCTTAATTAGAGTAATTTGAGTTATTGATTTACCTTTGATTAAATATAAAATTATTTTCAAACACTAAGTTGGGCCTATCTTGTTGAGTTTGATTTGGATTGAAGCAAATCGATTTCAAGTTTTGGAGTTGAGTTATGGTGAATCGATTTTCGCAACTTAGGTGAGGTTCTCACTCTTTAAGCTTCCCATCATTGCAATAGTTTAATTTGTTTTCCTTTAAATTCGTTATTTGCTTAATATATTATTCATGCCTAGTCTATTTGTGAAATGAATGATAAATGTTCGTTTTCATTTGAGTGATTCTTTATATGTGTTCCATGTATAGATTTTAATTTGAGTAATTTTATATGTTATAAACTCCAACATGCTTTAATCTAATGAGTTGTGGAATCATTTACTTTAGTCTAGGTATAATAAGCACTTTACATGTATTCTATTAGTGTTAATGTAATTTTTAGAATTAAATTGTTTCTATATGATTTGGATGTCTTTTGGAGAGTTGGGTGTGAAATAATAGTTAATGTGTTTTAAGAGTGAAATAATAACTGATGTGTATTGGAGATTGGCACGTTTGCCATTTGAAGAGTTAAGGGTGGAATATTGGTTGATGTGTTGGAATTGATTGGGTTGCCTCTTGGTGGTTAAATGGAATTGTCATTTCATTATTGAATGTTTTAATATATGGTTGGTTATGATTGGCGTGAATGATGGAAACTGTTCTTTCACTTGTGACCAAATTTTGAGAAAATGTAGTGAATTGAATATTGTTATAGGCTTACCATCTTGTGAATTGATTGTGCCTATATGACTTTTTGAAATGATCTTTTTGGTGTCCTTAAATGGACTTCTTGGCCCAAGTGGCTTTTGTGAAATCGTTTGTATATTGTAATGATGGTAAATCCTATTGTTGTATCTTAATAGGCCACTAGTGTAGAGGTTTACGGCTCCATTATATATCAGTCACGAACTACTTGTATGTTGCAGAATCCTTTTTGTTGATGCATCATGGGTCGTGGATGGTGTTATGGTATATTATGCCCGAGTTGTCGGCGTGTGCTGGGTTGCGCCCCCCCATAGTGACCGTGAGTATTTTAATTATATGTTTTGTAGACTAGACTAATAAAGACTGACTAATCATGCATACATGACATTTGGATGTTATTGGGTATCTGGTTGACTGTTTTGAAAGCTTAATGTATTGTTCAAATGACCCATTTGTATATGGGTGTTATTGAGTGCGTAGTCGATTGTTTTGAAAGACTAGTATACTATTCGAACGACCTTTCTTGCATTGGAATGAGTCGATGTTGAACCTCCAATTTATACATTGCATAGGCCACTACATCACATTCTATGCATGGTTTTTATGTTTAAAAGACCCATCTAACGTATGTTTTGTAATTGTAGGGATGAGAGCAGACTTCACCAAATTGGGGATCAAAAGAATACATTTAGATGCATGGGATGAAGGTTGAAAGAGGACCAAAGAAAGAAGAAAGCAAGGAGAGGAGAGAGAAGAAGAAAGAGGAGGAAAGAAAGGAAGAAAAATTGAATTGAAGAAGGATCGACCGGTCGTGACCGGTCGGCCACCCCCTCTGATGCACGCTGGACAAATGGACAGCAGGGTCCGATCGGTCTTGACCGGTCGGCCAGCAGGTCCACCTCCACATCAAGCTTGCTGGACTGAAACAAAGGCAGGTCCGACCAGTCATGATCAGTCGGCCAGCCCAGTCCGATCGGTCGGCTCTGCGTAAACAGAGACCTTTCTAAAACGGGACTTCGAATTTTCATGCGCAGTGCGTATCCTTACGCAGTTATGGATGTTTCCGACGCAACCGAGCATCCTCACTATAAAAGGACACCTAGGGGTTCTTCCTAAGGTATCATAGAAGCCAAGGAACGTTGTGGGAGAGGACGGAAGTCGTCGTGGAGTGTCTGCAACCCTCCAAACTCTAGTTTTTCTAGTTTTTATGTTTTCTTATTTGAGTTCTATTTGTAGTATAACGATGCTCTGCTAGAATCTCTCAGCTAAGGCTGAGAGGTGAAGCTTGTAGCTAATTTTCATGTTTGATTCAATTTAATTCAAGTAATTTCAATTCAAGTTTGGATTTTTATTTATTCTAGTTCTTCAAGTTGATAGTTTGAGATGTTTTATGAGAGTTCATGTGCTCCGGACATGGATTCCTTGCAATTCTCTGAGATGATCATATTGTGCTTGTTTAGATTTGAATTATAGTAATCCTTGAGTAGGCCATAGTCCATAGGCATGGCTGTTACTCCAAAGGCTATGATTTTGAATTCTACATTGATTGAATGGGACTAGAACTTGGAAGTTCAACTTGAATGGGATTGAATGTGTTTAATACTTTATTTTTCAATTAGATGAGAGATAGGACTTCAAATCTAGTTGTGTATCTTCCTTGGATTGATTGGATTGACATGGGATTGCTACAAGTGGATCCTTGAATGCCTTAGTACCTTAAACTACTGATTTTCATTAAGTTACTGTTTTAGTATAATTGCTTCAATTGAATCTCCTATTTCTTACAAAATTGAGTTGCTGTAATAGTTTGGAATCTATTTTCCAATTCCCTGTGGATCAACGTCGGTCTTACTGAGTTTTATTACTACATCACAGCCTTACACTTGAGGCGAGCGAACAGTCAACTATTTTAAAAGGCACATTCCTTGGTCTAGCTGGATGTGCATCCTTAATCGATGAACATATGCATACATTTAAACAAGATTAATGAAATAATGAGTGAAGTGAACATTGTAACTTGTTGTGTTTGTTTGTACTATGGGTGAAATTCTACATAAGATTTCATTAAATATCATTTCTTGGAATTCTATAACTTGTCATTATGTGAATTATTATCTTTAATTAATTTCTACTTAACTGTTATCACGACTGGTAATCTTAGAGGATCTTTACCTCCTATAATAACGTCTGACGTTGTCAAACCATATCAGTTAGTGCAGGTGTCGCAGATGAGAAACCGGTTGGATAGTGCAGCTTGGGTTAACTGTAGCTTGATTTCTATTTTATTTCTTTCAATTAATATAATTTTGAGACATTTGTCTTGTATAGGCCATATGGGCACCACTTAGACAATTTAAATTTATTAACCTTTATTTATATCTTGATTTTCTTTCGTTGCAATAAAAAAAATAATTGTGTATCCTTTTAAGGTTAACACTCAGATTTTCAGAACGTGAGTTTAAAACTCAGGTTACAAAAATCGAGGTGTTACATACTTACATTGGATGCTTGAAATTCCTTGCGATCGATTGACGAGATCTTCATAGTCAGATAAATCAAGCAAGGATTTCTATCTTATGAGTTATGCATTTGATCTTATAATTTTGTGATTTTCATCAATTGATGTATTTTGACAGAGTTGTTGATCTGTAAAATTCCTTGATCCATTGTCGACTCTGGGTACAATGGATGCTTGGAATTCCCTACGATCAACTAATGAGCCCTGCATGGATAAATTAATCGATTAAGATCTATATTTTATAGATTCATGCAAGTGGTTTAATAGTTTCATCTTTCGATTGGAATAAATCTTTATTTGATTTTAATTGAGTTATAATTAGATAATTGAATAAAATATTATGGATTGATCAAAGGTGAATCCCTAAAGCCTTAGTCTTTTTATTATTCTTGTTTATTATTAGACACACATTGCTCCATTCACGTGGCTAAACCAAATTTCATCTTCCCTCCGAGCTAATTTCATTAAGTGTTCTTATTTTTCCAATTTCCCGTGGTTCGACCTTGGTCTCACTGAGTATTTATTGCTTCACTACCTGCACTTGGGTGTGCAATATCTGGATTATAAAACAGCTCATCAAACCAACTATAGAGATAATTATTCATCACTATATTAATCTATCTGATCGTTCACTTTGCTTTTGGACCACTCCATAATAGTGAATTAACCATGAGTCATCTAAACTATACTTGCACTCATTCATCCAAGTGTGTAAATCGTTCACTTTACTTCTTATCCATATATAAACATTTCTCATCGTTGGATTCTTATTCTAATGGCTATAAATATATCTACCATTCACTTAAAAATTTCATGGTGTATTGCCCATACCCTTCAACCGTTCTAAAAACATATTTGTATATGTTCGATCATATTGATAATTTAACCTAAGGTCATTGGATTTATTTGAGTCACACATCCTTAATTGAGAAAAAAAAAGAGCTTTAATGCAAGAAGGGTTTTATTCCTATTATGATATCATCTTTGAAAAATAATATCATATAAAAGAAATAGGTAATTATGTATCTACCAATCTAGACTATCCGATCGAACAATCTATATCGTTCATAAGACACACCTCATCACCATCCACATACCATACGATTGGTGATTCAACCACCTATCCATACACCCCATACACTTAGACCGTACATTCAAAACATACACTGTGACCAACTCATGCCTTAATTAGAATTGACCATTAGCTAAACCACCTATCTATTCACCCAATGTATGCTCCATAACCACCTATCACGACATAACACATGTGTGCAAGAGGCACTAGGAAGCAACATGCATAGTATTTACGTAAAACTAATGTACTTGTAGTCACGATAGGAACTTTAGCAGCGTGATTTAAAAAAGGAGCCTTGATAGGGTAACATCATTTCTTCTTTGGTGATGATGTATCCTATAGCAGGATTTTGGTGTGCATGCGTGTGTGGATGTGTGTACATTTACATTCATCTTAGTATACATGCATAGATTCATTTATTCATCCATGCATCCATATATACATCCATGTATCTATGTATATTTGAATACATCATTTTGTATATGTTGTGACCATTAATATGCGTAATCGATTTATTATGTAGTTATCCATTATGTGATTTTTTGTGTTATATATATATATATGTGTGTGTGTGTGTGTGTGTGTGTGTGTGTGTGTGTGTGTGTGATTTTTTGTGTTATGTATATATATATATATGTATATATATATATATATATATATATATATACATATATATATATATATATATATATATATACATATATATATATGTACATATTTACTTGCACTCTGGCCACTTACACTCAAAGGACCACCCGTTTATCTATAAACTAACTCAATTTCAATAATAAAATATACCCTAAGCTCACCTGATTATGACCCTTGACTTGTATGTTAAAATCATTCAATTTGGACCTTATAGTTAAACTAAAAATCTTCATAAATAGATCATTTATTTGTACACCCAATCGACTCATTTTAAACCTTACAATCTCGAGTTATGCCAATCTATAGTAAACCCGTAAAGTTAGAGATCAATCTGTTTTCGATTAGCCCATATCTTCACCACAGACTTGCATCACTAATGACCATTGAACCATAACTTAGATTGGCCCTCTAAGATATGTGATAATGTACTTAAATCGTTCAAAAGAATCCAACAGATATAGTGCACCAATCCCTCAATTATTACCCTTAACCGATGTGTACAAACCCTTTAAATTCCATTACTAATCCTAAACCTTTCATCCATCAACCTTCACATTAGTTCGTATACACGACTATTCACCAGATCAACCATAAAAATAAGTAAGGGGTGTTTGACATCTTTACAAATAAGAGTTTATTGGCTTATTCCAAAAAAAAAGGAGCTTTTGAACTGTTTGGTAAAAGTCTAATCAGAGTGTTTTTTTGTTTATAAAGTAGAAAATAAGCTTCGATTTTATAAGTTGGGGAGGGATTAATTTTTGAAATAGAGCTTATTTGGCTTAAGTGGGTAGGTATTTTGGACAAGTTTGTCCTTAAACTTTTCAAGTAATTCCCATCTCACCATCTTCTTTTCTCTTTACAATCTCTTCGAGGTAGGCCCATATGACAACCAATCCACATTAAAGGTGGCCCTCACATGATGAATGGTCCACAACAAAGGTGGGCCCACATAATGCACGGTCACATCAAAGGTGAACCCTACCTGATGGATGGCTTGCATCAAAGTGTGGCCCCACATGATGGATGATCCACATCAAGTAGGCCCTACTTGATGGATGGTCCACATCAAAGGTGGGACCCACATGACTGATGGTGGACATTTAATGTGGGACCACATGATGGAAGGTTGACATTAAAGGTGGGCCCACACAATGAATGACCCATAGTTAAGGTCGGGCACCACATGATGGATAGTCCACAGTAAAGGTGGGACTTACATGATGAATGGTGGGCATCAAATGTGGGCCCCTCATGATGAATGACTTATATTGAATGTGATGCCCACATCAAGGTGGGCCTACATAATGAACGGTTCACATCAAAGGTGGGGCCCACATAACAGATGACTCGCATCAAAGTGTGGCCCAGCATGACGAAACATGCACATCATGTGGGTCCCATTTGATGGGCAATCCACATCAAAGGTGGAACCCACATGATGGATGATGGTCATTGAAGGCGAGCCCACATGATGTTCAGTTGACATCGAAGGCGAGCCGACATGATGAATGACCCATATTGAAGGTGGGGCCCCACACAATGAATGGTCCACATCAAGGTGAGCCCACATAATGGACAAAGTAGGCTTCACATGATGGATGACCCACATCAAAGTGTGATCCCTCATGATGGATGGTCCACATTGAGTTGGCCTCACATAATGGACACTTCACATCCAAGTTCTTTCATGATGGATGATCCATATCCAAAGTGGGCCACATGATGGATGATCCACATAGAAGGTGCACCCCACACGATGAATGACGGATATCAAAAGTGAACCCCACATGATGGACAATCCACTTTGAAGGTAGGGCCCACACTATGGACACATCAAAGTGGACTCCACGTGATGGGTGATGGGTAGTGGACATAGAGGGCCCCACATAAAGGACAATTAGCATTGATGGTGGGCTCCACATGATGGATGACCTACATCAAGGTGGGCCCCTAATGATGAATGGTCCACATCCAAGACGTGCTTTGTATGATAGATGACCCAATTTGAAGGTTTAGCTCACATAATGGACGGTGGGCTCTATAATAGATAATCCACATCTAATGTACGAGATAATAGATGGCCCAAATGTCTTAAAATATGAAGATTGTCATCATACATTCTTTTGTCATTTGGGGAATGCTTCATCTATGAAGATATTCATCAAAATAACCATTTGGATTGCTCTTATAATAGAGTTGTTGTAATCTTTAAAAATGACATCAACTACCCCTAAAAAAAAAACTTCTTATTTGAAGGTTTTACTAAACGTGCTTATTTTGAATAAGAGCTTTTTTTGGACCTGAAAGCGTGATTTTACCAAATAAGCTTATTTAAAACAAGAGGTAGAACAAAAGAGCTTATTGGAGTAGCTCTTATTGAAAAAAGTTCTTATTAAATTAGAATAGATATGCCAAACGAGCCCTAAATATTTTTAGATCTAATGATCTAACTATCCACCTCACCATCAGATCGTTTCATTATAATGAAGTTGCCTTGGGACTATCTAAACCATACATACATTCACCCAGTAATGATTTTAAACCATCCACTCTATTCTTTATGTTGCATGATCACATCCTATCGTTAAAGTCTATTTTTAATAGCTACGAATACTCTACTAATCTTCTAAGGTTTTTAAGGTGTACATATTCCTATCCGACACTAATCTTCAGAAAATCTATTTATGAGAGTGCGATCATGATGAAAACTTAATTAATGTTTATTCAACTTAGTTCAACCATACATTGTCAATTTCAACATCCAACTCACAAGAACCACTGTCCATCGAAATTCTCATCATATCTATTAGGTGACCTGTTGAAAGTTAGATAGAGATCATTATTAAGATTTTCAGGAAATTTTTGTAACGCCCCAAATTTTCGAGATTTATTTGAAAAATTTTAAAAATTCATTTTTAATTTAATTTTTTATTAATTATTGTACATTTACCGTTGATTTACGAATAGCGGGACATCCGTAAGAGGTCTAATAGGGGAACCTTTACAAAAGTTGCTCAGAATGATCCCATAAACATCATAGAAAGATCAGATTTAAAAAATCACACACTTTTCAGATAATTACGAAAATGCCATTAGTATTATAGTTTCTGACGATTACTTTTACGCAAAACCCTGGATTTAAGCTTTTTGGCACATATTAACCATATATGTCAAATTTCAACCCTTAAATCATAGTAGAAGTGGTCCAATTGTCAAATAAGTCTATTAACCCTTGATTTTCATGTCCATCGAGTAAGGAAAGTAGATGGTTAGTCGTAGTCGAATATTTCTCTTCATATGAGTAACTTGGATCGTCTTTATCATGAACCAATAGTGTGATTTTAGTGCCCCACCTTGATAAGCCTCTTCTTATACGCGAATTTATCCTGTTCTAGAAATTAACGAGTTACCAACTCTTTTTAAATTTGAACCTTTCAATTTATCCACTTCTCACCATCAATCTCTTCTCAAATTTGGACCACCCATTATACACATATGACTACGAGTTTATACAAAATTTGGACCCCGATCTATAATCCTACACCGTTGAACCACAGAGCCAGCTCCTTCCTTTTCCGTCAAAAGTTGGAATTTCATTTCTAGGCATTTCTCACCATCAATCAACCACTAAACTTTGTACAATTGTTTGCCTATCACGACTACATATTTTCTCAAAATTTGGGCCCTGATCATCAAGCATAGACCGTTAATTGAGATCTAGCCCATTTTAGCACCCATCAGACTATTTTCAAGGATCGGCCAATGTAGAATGTGGATCATCAAGAAATTTATGTATTCTGACTCTAGTCTTCGAGCTTGATAAGATGAACGGATTGGAATTGATCAAAGATCACTCGAATATTGAGATTTGAGAAACTGGCCTTTTCGTGGTTGGCCCCTATGGAGAGGAAACGGCTATTCTACGTCATGACGGACCATGGATGGGGTATAGAGCGAACTTGGGATGGGAACATCTCTAAAACTGCTAGATAATAAGCTATTTAACTAAATGTGGAACTAAATCATGCATTCATCGCTTGCTAGTGAAAGTGTGCACGGGCCCGTTTCACTAATTGTTTTTTGTGTATGGGAAGAGTGGAGTGATCCCGTCCTAACTAGAACCTCTGGTTGCTAGTGACTGGTGAGAAGAGTAGAGTGATCTTGTCTTATTGGTCAGGGTGCCTGAACCAGAGCATGCATTTCATGCATAGTATTAATCAAGATATTTCTTTTTGCGTGTTTTGTTTGATATATGCATTGTTTGGATATTATTGTAATAGTCTTAATTGGTGATTCGTACTGAGTTGATCGCGAGCAACTCACGTCCTCCTGGGACGGTGTTTTTAAAATACCACCACACATTGCAGGTGACGATCCGTTAGGTGAGTCCAATCTGCAGGGTGTTCGCTCGCCTCAAGTGTAAGGCTACGATATAGTAATAAAACTCGGTAAGACCGAGGTCGATCCACAGGGAAAGAGTAACAGCTTCCTAATTACTCCAGCAACTCAGTTTAATAGAATAAATTCAATTTCAATGGGATGTTTAATTAAAACAGTAACTTAATGAAAAATCAGAGATATAATGTACTAAGGCTTTCAAGGATCCACTTGTAGCAATCCTATGTCAATTCAGTCAATCCAAGTATAGAACACAACTAGATTTGAAGTCCTATCTCTCATCTAGTTGGAAAGTAAAGCATTCACACACATTCATCCAATTCAAGTTGAACTTCCAAGTTCAAGTCCATTCAATCAATGTAGAATTCAAATTCATAGCCTGCGGAGTAACAGCCATGCCTATGGACTATGGCCTGCTCAAGGATTACTATAATTCGAATCTAAACAAGCAACCTGTGATAATCTCAGAGAATTAAAAGGAATTCATGTTCGGAGCACATGAACTCAGATAAGACATCTCAAACTACCATCTTTTGAACTGAACATAAGAAAATTCTAACTTTGAATTGAATAATACTTGAATCAAACTGAAATTAACATAGAATTGGCTACAAGCTTCACCTCTCAGCCTTAGCTGAGAGGTTTTAGCCGAGCATAGTCATGCTACAACTAAAAACTCAAAAATAAAGCATAAAACTAGAAAAACCCGAAGATAGATGTTGCAGACGCTCCACAGTCGCCTTCAGCTTCCAAACTCACGTTCCTTCTCTTCTCTGATACCTTAGGGAAAGCCCCTAGGTGCCCTTTTATAGCAACAAGCCCCCCTTGCATCGGATTCTGCGAAAGCCTTCGCATTGCGCAGCAATTTTCGGAGTCCCAATTTAGAAAGGAGTCTTCTTACGCAGGGCCGACCGGTCGTGACCGGTCGGACTGATTTTTCAAACCATCCAAAAAGTCCAGCAAGTGTGGCCGACCGGTCATGACCGGTCGGACCAACCTATCCATATTCCAGCGTGCATGCCCGACCGGTCGTGATCGGTCGGGCTTTGTTTCCTCCTCGTCCAGAGCCTATAGCCGACCGGTCATGACCGGTCGGCCCTTCCTCAATGTCTTCTGCCTTCATGGCCGACCGGTCTTGACCGGTCGGCCTTCTTCTATTGCTCCTTTCTTATGTGTCTGACCGGTCGGACGACCGGTCAGCCTTGTTATTCTTCAGCTTTTTCTTCTTTTCTTCATCCTCTTTTCTCTCTCTTTCTTCTTCTTTCTTTGGTCCATCCTAAGACTTCATGCAATAACTTCAAATACATTCTTTTGGCTCCAATTTGATGAAATCCACTCTCATCCCTATAATCACAAAAACATATGTTAGGTGGGCCTTTAAACCATGAAAATCATGCAACATTGTCGTGAAATGGGCAATGCAATGAATAAATTGGAGGTTCAACACAGGGTGACGAATATGAAGGCTCGTGGCAGCAAATGGCAGATGATGAAGCCTACGTAGCTTGATGATGGTCCATTTATTGCTTTAATAGAGAAACGTTAATTCTTTGAATTCGAAATAGGTTCCTTTTATGGGGACATTTAAACAAACATTTTGTTAGACATGTTTTATATTTGATTTTGAACTTAGAGTAGAAAATTATGGAATAAGATCTTTATTTTCCATCATTTTGCTTAAATACCATGAATGTATATAAGTATAGTATGTGTGTATGGAATAATGATGTTAACACACAGGAGTTAACACCCGAAACTCGACAGATCGTGTTGTCCACGAGAGTAAAAAATTCGGGGCGTTACAGTCTTGGAGGGAATATTCCTCACTATGATAGCGTTTAACGCTATCCCAATCGCAATTTAGATGATACAGGTGAAGATCTAGGTATCGAACTCGACTTTCAAGGTAAAGAGTTCGATGGTTCGTACGATCACATGGCGGATGAAGACGTTGAAGGAATTTAGTTGATATTTTCATTTATTAGACATTTCTTTTGATTAGTGGTTACATTTATGGAAATTGTAATAAGTCTTCCAGAGAAGACATGGTTTGCTATTTTGATTGATTATTATGAATATTGGTTGGTCCCTTGTTTAAACATTGATGATGAAGTAGTAAGTTTGATAGAATAAGATAAACATTTGTTTCTGCCATTGTGCTTGAATGCTATATTTCATTATTTAACAAATCAATTAGTCTATAATTTACTTGGGAATTTGGCTGTCGTGTTATACACGAGAGTCGAAAATCTCAGGTCGTTACAATTTTCAATGAATCTATCGAGTTACATTTTATATCAAGATATGTTTGGGCCTATTTTTGGAGGTCTTAGATCATCCAAGAAAAATCTTTATCCAGTTTCTAAAATAAAAGGAGTTTAGTGTTCACATTTATGTCTTACATCATACACCCTCAATCAATAAGATAATGACCTGACCATTGATCTAAAAGATTGATTGCACATTTACACCTAGACACCCTAAAGAACCTCGTGGGACACTCAATCTATGATTTTAATAACGATCCAATCGTTAATTTCAAAACCAACATAATATAACCATCTGATTAAAGAATAAATAATTGGATCAAACCTCATCGATCTAAACCATATGTTGGTAGACCACCAAGGGCCATAATATATATCTATTCATCAGCCATCTTGAACTGATCTCACGTGCAAATTTGAAAACAGAAATGCACTATATGAGTGCATGCATGCAAGATCAAAATCCATGAAGATTTTGTCTAATGTAACAATGTTCAATAAACTTTTTTTAGTTTTAATCGCTATGAAAAAATTGATGTTATGTGATTCATGAGGACTATCATAAATGAATCCCAACCATTTAAAGGATGAGTATTAGCCATTTGATCTCAAGCCTAAACCATTACCAGATTATGCTAAAGATTTCCGCTGTTGGAGAGACATGTTCATTCGATTTCTTATGTTGAAATTCTAGAAATCAGGAGTTTGGATTAATCTAGACCATTAATTCTTCACTCAACAATCCTTGTAGTCCCATTTACGTTACAAGGGGTTGTAAGCGTAAAAAATTATGTCTTGATTTCTCGTTGTGTTCAACGGACATGCGTGGCAGCCGGGAACTCCTCTTTCTTGATCCACCGATTAAACTGACACTAATCTTTAAATTTTCATGTCCTTAAGCTTCGGTAGATTAATCCGAATCATCTAGAGGAAACAGTGTGAAGAGAGGATCAATGAGTGAGAATTCACCATTAACGGTGGCTTATCTTCCTCGCTAAGAACCCACGATTGCAGCTTCACGTATGGCCATTGATTTGAAATCTGATCTGCACATCGTGTGGCCCACCTAATCAATGTATGATCACCAGTTTCTAAACTAAGAACTGATCCAAATCTTATATGTGTTGCAACAAACATCAGTTGTGAAGAAATTCACGTCCTTAAAACATTCCAGCCGTAACCCGATATAAGGACTCTTTCTAGGCTCATTCCATGACTAGAGAGAGAGAGGTAATGAAGGCTATAAGAAACATTTACATTGAGAGAAAGAAAGAGCATCAATGTTCACAACAATTAAGACAGAGAGAGAATAATTAAGTTCGATTTACTGACTCGAACTGAGTGTTGTTGAGTCCAATGCCCTCTACTGGATGTGGCTGAGAGAGAGAGAGAGAGAGAGAGAGAATCCAAAGTAAGTCGACTCGCTAAGTTGACTCATCGGGTCAGGGACGAGTGAAAGTCGAGTTAAGTAAAGTTCAAGTCATTTAAGGTCTGTTGTGCACCTAATCAGGTGGGTGATTCTCCCATCTTGTGAAAGTCCTGAATTTTGATGCTTCTTAAAATTTTAAATTTATTTTATCACTAAACTTGATTTTTTTTATTATCTTAAAGTCGATAAAAAAAAATTGAGAATATTATGTTATGAATTTGATATTTACATCCTAAATTAGATATGTGGTGAAATTGTATTCATGTTATGTACATATAAACATTGAATGAGAATTAAAGATTGAGATTAGGTGTACTACCTTGGGTTTTTTAAAATGCCTTAGTTAGTGTATTGCCTTGGGTTTCCTTAACATGTATTTCACAGATTCTCTAAAATGTCTTGGTCATGGTGCAATGCCTTAGGATTCCCTTAACGAGTATAACATGGGTTCCCTAAAATGTCTTGGTCAATGCATGTTATCGCCAAAAATTGGCTAACAGATGTTGGTCAGGGACCAACTTTGATTCTTCATCGTTAGATCTCTACTCAAAGATGAATGATGTAGATTGGGAACTTGTAATCACCAAGAAAGGTTAGGACCGCCGCCGGTTGGCCCGGCTTACGGCCCTCCGATGGCAAAGTCAGTACGGATACTGAAAGGAAAGATTGTTGAAGTTTTTCTGGTGGTCGATTCCATACCTGGAGAGAGTGCGGAGGCCTCTTTATAGATAATTATTGGAGAGATTTAATTGGATCTTGTTGGGATAATCATTATCTTATCCGAATCAGTGGGATAAACTTTATCCTTATCTTATCCGAATCAGTGAGATAAGCTTTATCCTTATCTTATTTGGATCAGTGAGATAGGCTTTATCCTTATCTTATCAAGAGGGATAAACCAAGGCAGATGAGGCCAGGCCTCTTGCCAAGCTGAGGGACGTCCTTGCCAGAGATCAGAGACCAGAGACCAGGTTGAGTGCTCGCATGTTGAGACCAGAGACCAGGTTGAGTGCTCGCATTTTGAGACCAAAGACCAGGTTGAGTGCTCGCATTTGAGACCAGAGACCAGGTTTGCTCACATGATGGGAGCTGCTCATATGTCGGGAGTGCTCATGACGGAAGTGGTCATATTCGGGAGTGGTCACATTCGGGAGTGCTCATATTCGGGAGTGCTCATGACGGGAGTGCTCATATTCGGGAGTGGTCATATTCAGGAGTGCTCATGACGGGAGTGGTCATATTCGGGAGTGGTCACATTCGGGAGTGCTCATGACGGGAGTGGTCATATTCGGGAGTGGTCACATTCGGGAGTGGTCACATTCGGGAGCTGCTCACATGTTGAGATGCGACCCCTTTCAACGACCATGAGCTGAGCTGCTCACATGTTCGGGATGCGACCCCTTTCAACGACCATGAGCCGAGCTGCTCACATGTTTGGGATGCGACCCCTTTCAACGACCACGAGCCGAGCTGCTCACATGTTCGGGATGCGACCCCTTTCAACGACCACGAGCCGAGCTGCTCACATGTTCGGGATGCGACCCCTTCAACGACCACGAGCCGAGCTGCTCGTATCTCTGAAATGCGACCCCTTTCATCAAGCACGAGCCGAGCTACTCGCATTCGGGATGCGACTGCGATTTCTCTTGAGCATCATCTGCTCATAGCCAAATTTATCTACAACAGATGCCCCCCAAACCCTTGGCGTTGAGGAGCCATGCTAAGGGTTTTATACGTATACGCGGTTCGATGCTGGAGAAGAATCACCCGTGAATCGTTTAACATGATCCCGCATTTATGATGGCCAGCTTTACGCAGCTTTTTCTGCCGCAAGGAATGAAGCGTCGCTTGCCACGTGTCTCTATATTTAATGCTTGCACCCGTTCGTTTGTCGTGCCGGATGAGAGGCCGCCACGTATCAACCTAATCAAACGAAATGATTGCGTATAAATATCGGATCCCGCAGAGTTTTTTTCATTTTTGAATTTTCAGCTGTAGGGTATTCTTCCTCAGCTTTTTCGCCTTGTGTCGATCATATATTGACTGCTCGCATAACTAACTCATGAAAAAATGAGTTAGACTCAATCCGGGGGTCGTATGACCATGTCCGCATTGAGATAGACTGGTCTATCGATTGAGATTTTGATTCCACCAAGGGTAGAAGATTGGTCAAGAGAACACGTATGTTCTCTTCAGGGCTATTTTTTATCCATAAAATAGAGAAGCAACCAATAACTTTGATTTTAACCCTACCAAGGGTAGGCAATTGGCCAACAGAATGTATGTATTCTCTTCGGGGCTATTCGAGTCCAATTAATAGGAGTAGCGACCAAAAGAAATGACTTTGATTCTTATTCATTCGGAATGTCATTCGGAATTATATCGAATTAAGGGAAATACCGTAATAAGTGTTCCACGTGCTAAGGGCGACATATGGGTCTTCCCGGCATGTCTTCAAGATAATAAGTACCGAGCCGCACAATTTTGATGACTTGATACGGGCCTTCCCAATTCAGATCCAGCGAACGAGTAGGAGCTCCGAGGTTCTGTCTAAGGACTAAATCGCCGAGCTGGAAAGCTCTAGGCCGAACTTTTGCGTTACGGTAGCGAGCAATGCGCTGCTGCTCGCATCTGGGAGGCAATTCTTCGTTCTTCCAAGAGATCGAGGTGAAGCCGAAGATTTTCTTGATTACAAGTGGGATCGTATTGCTCGATCCGATATGAGGGTACTTGAATTTCGACTGGTATTACCGCGTCGGTACCGAATGCCAAGGAGTAGGGAGTTTCGCCTGAGCACCAAGTCACCGAGCTGAAAAGCCCTGAATTTGACCTTTGAATTATGACAACGGGCTATACGTTGTTGATAAGCCGCTACTCGAAGATAAGATATGTTCATTTTCTCTCCTAGGAGATCGAGGTGAAGTAATCGACTGCCATGTCCTTTTCCCATAGATAGTGGTCTGATTATATCAATTCCCCATTGAGCGAAAGGCCAAGGGCCATCCATCGGCGTCATTTTCTCAGAGGGTAAACGAGGGACTGGAGAATATCACTGACATTTGTCACATTTCTTTGAGAATTCGATAGCATCCGCCTTCATATTGGGCCAATAGTATCATTGCCTCATTGCTTTGTATGCTAGAGACCGTCCTTTGGGATGATTACCGCATGCCCCCTGGTGTATTTCATCCAGAACATGGTGTGCTTCTTCTGAATGGAGACACTTTAAATACAGTAAAGTAAAACTTTTACGTAACAATTTTTCATTTTGTAAGATGTACCTGGCAGCACGATAGCGAATTGTCGGGCTGATTTTTTATCATCTGGGAGTCGTCCGCTTTGGAGGTAAAGGATGATGGGGTCCATCCAACATGAAGATAAAAGCAATGTGCGACCTGTTCTGGAGCAACTTGATCGATACTCGGGGTAGATAGATGCTCGATAAGAGCAGCTTGCGTCAGATCGGACTCAGGTGCAGAAGATAATTTTTGCCAAAGAATCTGCGAGCTTGTTCTCCTTGCGGGGAATATGACTTATTTTATATTTGTTCAATTTGGGCGAGTAAGATGAGTACCTGAGATTTGTACGAAGCCATCCGTTCCTCCTTTGCCTCGAATTCGTTGAGCACTTGATATACAACGAGCTGAAAGTCGTTGTGACTGGGTAGGTTCCTTGTTGCGAGTATATTTGTTAATTCGAGGCCGACAATTAAGGCTTCATATTCCGTTTCGTTAAGGCACGAGAGCTTTAACGCTACAATGATGGAATCCTTATGAGGAAAATGGATTCCTTTAGCATCTTCGTGAGAGAGAGAGATTGGATGATGGCTCTAAACTTAACGTGCTGGATGATTTCTCCACCCAATAAATATGCTAAGGTTTCTGGCATGCCTTTCGAGTATATGCTTTTCCTGAGGCTTGGGAATCTCCTCCACAAGCCGAACCATTTGCAATGGATGGAGTGGATGACCGCTAGCTGGATGATGAAGATCAGTTGGGCGGCGTTGATGGTTGCTGGCCCCACATGTGATGACGAATGGTGATCCATTACGAGGTAAGATGAGGAAATCCAAGTCATTGATTAGTTTTGCGAGATTCAGACGATCTGTGAACTCAAATATGAAGCAGGTCTTGAACTCTAGCGGGCTGCATAACAGGAAATAATGAAAAAGCTTTGGACGATCAAAGTTTTCCAAGAGCTTGGATCAAATGGACGGTTTGGATCAAGAACATGGGTTCCATCACTATAGAAGGTTTGGATGTCGCTGGTGGTGCGTGCCCTGGTTCATGAATGAAGGAGGTGTCCTAGCTGCTGGAGTGGATAGTTGAAGAGGATGGATTATCCATGCTAGATGTTGGATGATGCAAGCTCCATTGTTGGTTGACGGTGTCCTTAGCATGGAGTTGGAGGTGTGGTTGACCGAATGAGATGGATGGGCGGTTGCTGGGAAGAGCTTCATGTGCTACAACGGCTCGGTTTTTATTTGTTGGCAACGTTGTAGCTTGCTGGCTCTGATGGACGGTTGGATGGTGAAGTTGGTCCGTGAGATCCGGATATGCTTAAGAATGACTAAATTGGTGGGGTTCTGCACGGACTACCAGCGGGAGATGTGTGCGACATTACCGCTGGTGAGGAGCGAGTTCCGCTATGATGGATACTCTTGTAACAGATGCAGGAGCGCAATTTTGTTATGGGCGTTAGGTGGGGTCCACTGAGAAGTCTTATGAGAAATCCAAGTCGTTTATCAATTGTGGCAGATCAGAGTCCGTGACAAGGTTCTGGATGAGAGAACTTTATGGCTGAGGTTTCTCATGCTGATGAACGGGGCAGATCTATGAGGTGTGATCAACGGCCGGGCTTTGAGGGGGTTGCACGTTCCAGACAGCTGCGGAATGTCGGAGCTGAGAAGATGTGATGGTTACATGACATGTGAATGCAGATCCCGCTGGACAGAGAGGATGGACGCCCATCTGCATCGTTGGTTGATCAGGTGCTGATGATTGAAGATGGCCCACCTGTTGGGCGTTGATGATGTCCACCATTAGGCTGGATGTTTACACTTATGAAGGCTAGGTGACGTGGAATCAGGGACGTTGGATGAGGGGTTGTACACGTCGTAGTCAAGTGTGGTCCACCTGCTTGTCTTGAGGCATCCATAAGATGGATGAGTATTGACATGTCTAGACGTTGAAGTGGTGGGGCTTACCCTGGTGACTAGAAGACGGGATGTACATGCAAGATGAAGGCCATCAATGATGGTTGTGACGTCCTCAACTGATGGACGACTGAGCAGCTTGGTGGAGATGTGGGCCCCTCCTGACGTTGGAGTGCTGGAGAGGAAGATGAGACTGGTGGACATGTGCGTGTGAAATAACCCACTAACTCTTGGTTGAGCATGTGTGGTAGATGATGCTAACCATTGATTAGGTAAAAGGGAGAAGATGACTGAACGACGAAGGAAGAAATAGGCAAGAACAATCTAGTCGTTCCCACAGACGGCGCCAATCTATTATCGCCAAAAATTGGCTAACAGATGTTGGTCAGGAACCAACTTTGACTCTTCGTCGTCTGATCTCTACTCAAAGATGAATGGTGTAGATTGGGAACCTGTAATCACCAAGAAAGGTTAGGACTGCCGCCGGTTGGCCCGGCTTACGGCCCTCCGATGGCAAAGTCAGTACGGATACTGAAAGGAAAGATTGTTGAAGTTTTTCTGGTGGTCAATTCCATACCTGGAGAGAGTGCGGAGGCCTCTTTATAGATAATTATTGGAGAGATTTAATTGGATCTTGTTGGGATAATCATTATCTTATCCGGATCAGTGGGATAAGCTTTATCCTTATCTTATCTGGATCAGTGAGATAAGCTTTATCCTTATCTTATTTGGATTAGTGAGATAAGCTTTATCCTTATCTTATCAAGAGGGATAAACCAAGGCAGATGAGGCCAGGCCTCTTGCCAAGCTGAGGGACGTCCTTGCCAGAGATCAGAGACCAAAGACTAGGTTGAGTGCTCGCATGTTGAGACCAGAGACCAGGTTGAGTGCTCGCATTTTGAGACCAGAGACCAGGTTGAGTGCTCGCATTTGAGACCAGAGACCAGGTTTGCTCACATGATGGGAGCTGCTCATATGTCGGGAGTGCTCATGACGAGAGTGGTCACATTCGGGAGTGGTCATATTCGGGAGTGCTCATGACGGGAGTGGTCATATTCGGGAGTGGTCACATTTGGGAGTGCTCATATTCGAGAGTGCTCATGACGGGAGTGGTCATATTCGGGAGTGGTCACATTCGGGAGTGCTCATGACGGGAGTGGTCATATTCGGGAGTGGTCACATTCGGGAGCTGCTCACATGTTGAGATGCGACCCCTTTCAACGACCATGAGCTGAGCTGCTCACATGTTCTGGATGCGACCCCTTTCAACGACCACGAGCCGAGCTGGTCACATGTTCAGGATGCGACCCCTTTCAACGACCACGAGCCGAGCTGCTCACATGTTCGGGATGCGACCCCTTTCAACGACCACGAGCCGAGCTGCTCACATGTTCGGAATGCGACCCCTTCAACGACCATTAGCTGAGCTGCTCGTATCTCTGAAATGCGACCCCTTTCGTCAAGCACGAGCCTAGTTGCTCGCATTCGGGATGCGATTGCGATTTCTCTTGAGCATCATCTGCTCATAGCCAAATTTATCTACAACAGTGCATTGCCTTGATATTCCCTTAACGAGTATGACACAGGTTCCTCAAATGTCTTAATTGGTGTACTATTTTAGATTTTCTGGAATCGTCTTAAAAAGTCTTGGATGGTGCATTGCCCTAGACATTATTAAAAGTACATATTGACAAATGATTATGTTCATTGACAAGTGATGATGTTCGTTTAAGTTATGATTTATGGAAAGCAATTGCATGCATCGAATCTCTTGAGTTACCATACATGATATTACTCTTTTTTTGCCCGATTTCAACCATATTTTATTAACTTTATAAACCTAAAACTTTACCGAAGTGGGAAGGATATGATTTCACTGAGTTGTTATGCTACCCCACTTTGAACAATTTTACAAGTGCTGAGTTAAATTACTATGAGTAGGCGAGTCTCTACTATTAATTTTTCATTTATTCACTAGGTTTAATTTAAATTTTAAATTTTAATATAATAAAAAATTATCAAAAAATGGATACTTAAATAGTGGAAAATATTTTATTGAGATTTAATTCAACAATATTTTTCTTTTGGTTTGGTTCTATATATCTATTGAATTCGAATAAATTATATGGGTTGTAATGAATATTAATTATTTAGTTCACAAGCTTGAGATCATTCAGGTCTTGAGTAGTTCAACTTGAGTACTTGAATTTGGGGTGTGCCAGGTTGGTACTAGAGCCTAGGTTTAAGATTAAACTGAGGGCATTAGGAGTATTAGGATTAGGGGTGACTTAAAACTGATTGTAGACAAATATTCTGGTTCACTGACTTAAAACTGTCCCTAGAATCACATTTTTTTTAATTAACTAATCTGAAATTGTCCTAAATTCTCAATCAATCCGTAAGTATTTATTTAATTAAAGTGGTCATACAGCTAAATAAATTCTTAAAAAATTAAGAGTTCTTCAACAATGTTAGCAAACCAGCAAGCATGCAGAGCAATACCATCCAGCTGGCACATATCAATAAGTCAGATATGTTGAAAATACAGTGGTTCCATCAATTGGGACACTTTAATACAGAAAATAAATGAAGAAGAAGAAGAAGCTCCAACCACTAAATAAATTTCTTTGATTGGTCGATTTTTATTGGTAAGGAAATTGACGGTCCATGTCAATTATAGTACAGAAAGATGGTCATTGTCATAGATTATTTATCACGCGGGTCTCATTTTTTTTATTTATTTAACATCCCTCTGGAAATTCACTTTAGTTGACTCATTAGCCAGCGAAATGGACGATCCATATTACTAGAAATATCCATTCATCGACTAGGATCATCCGTAATAGGCCTGCCGCTGTCATTTCTAGCCACCGACCCTTGATGGTCCTGGTCCAGCTCATTTGATAAATGTGAGGTAGAAGAGCCCTTGGATCTAGGATCATATAATCCAATCTGTTGATAAAATGAAATGCAACAAACGGAGCTAGCTATCTCAAAAACCTTCATATCGGTAAATCCGGACTTTCCAATCAATGGCCCACAAGCAATTCTCAATTAGACGGTCCACAGTCCATGGAAAAAATTAAATAGTCAAAGCACAAAATAGTTACAAACTCCCAAATCCAAATCCTATTGCAATACGGAGCGATGTATTCTAGCAAACCTCCTAAGACGGTATGGCCATCCAGATAAAGTGACCTAAAAACCAGGTGGGCCACTCAAGTCTATTTCAATGGGCTAGTTGTGGCGCAAGCTGTTGTCTAATTGACAAGTGGTCCACCATTTCTTTCTGGGCAAGGAATCAGCACCATCCCAAGCCCCTAAAATGGAAGGATCGGGTCGGGTCGGGTCGGGTCGGGTCAGGTCAGGTCTTGTCTTGTACCAAGATGGCCTACTTTTTACATGCGTGTGGGCTTAGCAAAGCTCAAATATAGGAAAACGGATTGCATGCGTACTAACTCAGTAGGATTTTATCGTACTAAGTAAACCCTGCTGGGCCTACTGTGAATGGATGTGGTTTATCCACGCCGTCCATCCATTTTTTCATCTCATTTTAAGGGTTGAGACTACAATTGAAGCATATTCAAATCTCAAGTGGACGACACCACAGGAAACAGTGGAAATAATGATTTCCACCGTTGAAACCTTCCTAGGGCCCACAGTAATGTTTATTTGTCATCCCACCTGTTCATAAGATCACACAGACATGGATGAAGGGAAAACACATATATCATCTTGATCCAAAACTTCTGTGGTCCCCGAGAATTTTTCAATGGTAGATGTTCAGTTCATACTATTTCCACTTGTGTGATCCACTTGATCTTTAGATATACTTCATTTTTGGGCTCAAGAACTAAAATTAACATTTAAAATAGGTGGACGGAATGGATAAAATACATAAATTACGGTGGGCTCCACCAGTTTGCTCAGTACGCAATCCTCTTCCCAAAGGAAATCGATATTTATCTGAGAAGTCTACAGTAAAGCTGGTTGGACTATTTATGTTGCGGTCCACCCAGTGTGGATCACATCTTACCTTTCATGTGTGTGTCACACCCAACCCGTCCAATAGGTTGGCCCCATTGTATAGTCTTTGGCAAAAAAATCACCATGTCCACTCATCAAGTGGGCCCATTTGTATTTTATCATCCAACCGGTCCAATAGGTTGGCCCCATCATATGGATCATCTTTGGCAAAAAAAAAATCACCGTATCCACTCATCGAGTGGGCCACACTTGTATTTTATTATTTATTAATGGCTACGTATTGTTTTTATTGTGTGGACCATATCATGAGTGGGTAGGGCTGATTTTTGCACCAGCTGGTCCTAGATTTCACATGCAATTAACAAGTTAGAAGTTATCTACATGGTAGACCGTATCTTGCGGTCCACGACTTTAGTCCTTCTATTTAAAGATACCACTTTTCTCATATTTGAATATTAGTATTCCTAGAAATAGAAAACATGGCATACGTGTAAAAAATGTGACAAATGAAAAGTCGTTCTCTGTAAAAAAGATGAAAACGCTTGCATGCCTAACTTTAGATACCGTACATCCGCTACACCATTCCTTGTTGGCCGAAGATTTCTGAAATTAGGCTGACCTGAATCTAAGGTATGGCCCACCTGAGTTTTGGAATCCTTCGATTTTGGGATAATTATTTCATCCTGGTGGGTTCCATCCAACGTTTTAACATTGAGGTTAAGGGTTTAATTACATTGAATTTGTGTTTAAATAAAAAGAAAGATGGGATTGATCTAACCCTTGGGAAAAAGAATTCATCCAATATTTATATATTTTTTAATTATTTTAAGAGATTTTTGATACTCTGTCTGTGTATGGTGCTCGATACGCAAGCTCTTAGAGAGTGTACACATGGCATGCATCAACTGAAACTAAGCAGACTAAATTGTGGAACCCACTGTCATTAAGTCACCAAACACAGATCAGATTCGTTTGACAATCCTAACCTTTGATTTGTGGACACTTGTTCGTTTCAATGGATCATTAGATATATTTAATTTCGAACTTTACAATAAATATCCTCTTATCTATTATGAGTGTAAGTTTTGGTTCATGGTACATCTAAAATGGGTTCCATAATTCACTCAATTTAATTCGAATTACTTATTTCTAGCTATACAATTCGTAAGTAATTCATCCATCATATTATGCTAGAGGAGCATGCAATATGCATCCATTCATTTGTTGTATAGATTGGCTTTCGCATCCAGCAGCTGTAGGCTCACTCCCAAGAGTTTCAATACTGTGGTCAAGGGTTCAAGCACCCATTGTGGTGTGTGTAGGTGTGAGTGTGTGTATACAAGAAGAAGTGTAATATATGCTAAACAATTATGTAATTTTCATGGATTCACAAGTACTATTGAACCCCAAACATGGGGTTCGGGGCCTTGCCTCGTTGGTAGACTCTGTGGAGTTCTAACAAGGGGTCTCGGTCTCGAAACCTATCAGGATGAAATTTCTGCTGCTGACAGCATCAGTGAGTGCGTTGCATGACTGATTGGGTGGGTGGGTTGCATGACTGACCCCCAAAAAAAAAGTACTCTTAAAACATGGATTTCTATAGATTTCATTTTTGGAAATCTGATATTCTTGTTACAATGGTCCCTTTATATCTTGTACATGAGAAATTTATTATGGAAATGCTGACGATTACTACGAGGAATGCACTAGAATTTTTCATCCAAACAGCGAAAAGGGTCTAAACAGTGGAAAGCTCGTCTGTTTTCTTCTCTTTTTCCTACAATCCAAACGGGCCCTCAATCTCAAGATTTATTCGATCCTAAAGTGATGAAAGCATGGATAGTAGTGCTCTTTATTTGTGTTTCAAACCATTGGGTATCATACAGAAAGACAGAGCTTTTCCGCCTGCAATCAAAGACGTGCTAAATCCATTTGATTGATCTATCTCCCAGCTCCATAAATATGGATGTAGAACTTGCAACACGAAATTTTTGCAGTTGCGTGGAAATGGTAGTTTTCTTTAAACCTCTTAAAGCAAAAGTTCACCCATTTTCTAGCCTTTCCACGAATACACAAGAAGACATTAGAAACGTGCAACTGGTCGAAAGGGACTGTGAACTCCCCACTTGAACAAAATTTCACAACCACAAGCAACTCCAACTCGACTGCCATGTTCATGCTAAGTCGACTCTCTCTTTCTACTGTATCGGCACGTGCCGTTCCACATGCAGTTGCCTCCACAAATGCAAACCCCACGCGCAATTTCCGCGCAAGGGGACAACGTTGGGGTCCACCACATGTCCCACTAGAAAAATGAGCTGGGACATCATAGACCTGGGGGCGACCCAGTGCAATTCCAGTGTCCATCAACGACAGCGATGGTGCCGGCACATCACTTGTCTGGGGACCCAGGCTACTTAAAGACCAAAGGGAATGTAGTGGGGACAAGGAGACATTAATTTCACATGAGAGGGGGAGCATCATGTGCAAGACAAGGAAAGGCCATGATGGTTATGTCTAAACCAAGAATGTTGCCTTTGTTAGGGACTTGTTAAGCAAAACACAACCACAATAAATCTCCATTAACCTCTAAACATGGCCCTCTTGGGCCCCTACTCACCTTCTCTCTCTTTAATCATTTGTCCATGATTTCACCTGCGGGTAGTAGGATAAATACATCAACACAAAAGTAGACTTTTTGGGACGGATTATCCGGTCCGGACGCCTCCATGTTCACTGACGGGGATGGCCCAAAAATCTTCTAGATGAAAAGATGCTTAGCTGTCCAATCTTTGGCTCTTTTTTTTTTTGGACCATTGATGTATTTTTTTTTTTTCTTTTCTTGAGAAGGCTCAAGTACAATTAGTTGGACAATAAGTTGCCATCTGCCCATTAGATAATTTCCAACACGTTATCCGTTCTGCATCAAGCTCGCCCAATAGGTTGGTGCCACAATGAGGATAACCTTGCGCAAAATTCAGTCCCATTCATTCATTTGGTAGGCCAGTCCATAGAAAAAAGTTTACAGTCGTGGTAGCTGATAAATAACAAAATGCCAGCTTGGTCCTAATGAGCCGATGAAGCCGATTTTCTTTTCATAATGGGATCTTCATGGTGGGGTCAACCCTAAGGGCATGCTTGGAACGCTGGATTAATAAACTGTTGAATTGCATTATAAGTAGAATTAACACCATTATTGCACAATGATTATATGCCTGAAAATATCATGGTATTTTGACCGTTCAATCCTACATTTGGAATCAAAATTTTCCCCTAGGAAAGATGTATTAAGTGAAACCTGTGTTTGGTGGACCAACGGACTAGATTGCACAAGTGATGTCGTTCACTTGTTTGCATATTGTGTAACTCAATTGTCACATATAAAGGGCCCATATGGACAGTCGGCTTGGATAAAATACATGCATCAACGTAGGGCTTGAAAACCACAATAAATCCCACCATACCTCCTGTTGGGACTGGATGATATGATACTAGGATTGATCCAATTTTTCCCATCTTTTTCAATGCCTAATGGAATTTTCATTAGACCAAATGCAATTCCACGTCACCAAATCCCACATTCCAAGCATGCCCCAAACGAGTTGTAGGTACTGGCACATTCATGACAGGTTGGAAGTATCCATTGGTTGGATGGTAACATATATCGTCCAACCGGCTAGACCTGAGACCTTCCATTTATAGGCCATTGATTGAATGATCAAGAACTCTTTCTTTAGAAATGTTTTGGGTCACCCCCTTCCACAATGGACACCAAAAGATGAAGTGTTTGGATAAGCAAACCATTGCCGTACTTTGCATCAGGAAACTATTCCTCTCTCAGGACGAAACTTTCCATGCATATTCAAGTGTACATGAAAAAATATAAAAATTCAAGAGCCCCACTATCACCTAAAAGTAAAATGGACACATGGGCCTTTAGGTGAGGATAGTGATAGGAGGGCTAGGCCAGGTTCGAGAGAAATGTAGAGCACCAAGACAAAAGGATTTCACTCAATTGGAATATGTAAAACGATGGCTGTAAAGCTTTCTTGGTTTTCTATGGAAAATTTGAGTATCATAGAATCCTTTCAAGAATCCACGTGAAATAGAAAGATACCCAAGACCACTTAGGATCATTCCACCATTTCTAATGGCTCCCACTCCGAGGAAGAGAGAGAGAGAGAGAGAGAGAGAGAGAGTATGATTTTATGCATTGGATGCCACTAGAGCATGATCACCATGGCTGATTTTTAATTTCGGCTGAAATCTACTCATGATCATGCAAGGTCAATTGCAGGTCAACGCAATCGTACCCAAGTCGGCAGGCGCGTGATTTTGATTGATCATGCGCATCCAAACATGCCAGAAACGATACAAGTGGGAGGAGCTGACCCATGGGCAGTGGGCAAGCGTACTCGCCGCATGCATATATACACCTCAAGCTAAACCGTCCAGATTTGTGGGGCCCATTATGGATAGGTTGCTTGATAGAAAAATTGCACTTGAAAATTGATCTTAACTACCTGATTGGTGGCCATTAACTTTGACAGTAAAATCAGATTCAATAAACAAACATTGACCAATCAAAGGTTTGGATCATTCAATCAAATGTTATTTTCTGGTCATGGACGATCGAAAGTAAAGCTTACAATTTGGACAGCTTGGATTGAGGCCAATGTATGAGATGTGTACTCGAGATATGTGATTGATTATAGATGGTCATAAGTCTGCCAGAGTATAAATGTCTTTCCCCACCAAATTACAGTCTGATACATTTTCACAACTATATGCGTTTATGGTGATGTGCAAAAAAGGAGAAGTCCACATCAACACACAAGAGGATTACACACTACATGAGGAAGTCTCTGACATAAGGAAGTCTCTGAGCATGGGCTTACACGTGTAAAGATACCCAAGCAAGAGTATCAAATGGTTATGGAAAATGGACCACAAGTTGGCCGTGGCATTGGTGACCTGGCCTAATTTTTTGTCGGTTGGACACTGTAAAATGTCAGCAACCATAATGGGCCAGGGCATTTTTGCACTATATCTTCTCTTTCTTTCTCTGCACAAACACAGGGTGTAGATAAGGCTGGCGATGGATCTGTTTACCCAATTATCCATTACCCGACACATCCAACCCCATAAAATCTGATTTGCATTCAGGAATTCTATTAGCACAATGCAATCAACCATCAGGTCACTAGTGTGATCAAGGACCCGTATTTGAATTTCATAGGTAGTTCAAAAGTACGGACATATTAGAGTCATACTCAACTCAATGTTTGATTGAATGGTGTGACCACCGCACTTAAATGATCATCTAAGACTGAATTCAAAACTCCAACCGTCGACTCAATCATCAATTGTGATCAACGATCAAGCGATTTGCGAAAGGATAAGGATGAGTCCTTCCTGATGGATTTTTTTTGCTTTATATTAAGGACATTTCTTAACCATTGCTTGTAACCAATATACTTCTCAAAAGAATGAAGATGAACAAATAAAATAAAAAAAGCTAAAATAATGCCAATTTTATTAATATGTAGATATGACCCATTACGATTGACAAAGTATCAAATAAACTATTGAAATAAACAAAGTGAGAGATAAATACCTGATTCTTTTGTAAGAACAGATGATCAAGGCGGATGGTCTACAAGATTTGACTAGAAAAATGATCACCCAAGTAAAGACTCGATTGATCGGGATCTAGTAACTTAGGGTTATAAATGTTTAATCTAATCCTATAGTACTATAGTGATAGTGTTAGACTAGGTCATGTTAAGATAAATATAAAGATAAATGTAAAATAAGATAGTGTTTGGTGTGAACCCCGAGCTCTTCATCGCATGTTCCTTTTATAGGTTGTTGAGACGGTAAAACCCTCACTGGACTTCCTTGTTGATCCAGGATCCTTAGCATCTACGATTTCATTCCAAATATGAGATCTCCATAAATATGAAATTATTGGTTTTCATCTTCTTAAATCTCAACTTTTACGTAGATGCTCCTTTATTGGAGACCTTCAGGATCCTACAACATTTATATTTGGGCTCAATTAGAGTCATCTCCACCCATCATCCTGGATCTCAAATCAATCAAGTCACTGTTACATCTGAATGACTCTATCATTGCCCTACGATCTCGCTCTCTGCTGATTATGAAACTGGTGAGACTGGATCCACCAGTTCCTGATTTCCCATTATCTTGATTTCGATTAATGCACGTATATCGGCCCTAATCCATTTTGTCCATATATTCCTGGTTTGGGTCCGTGTTGCAACCAATATGCTTGGATTTTAGTGTGGTCTTCAAATATTCAAACTCTTCGTGATCACTACAAAAGCTCTGAACCTCTTTAAGAAGATCTCCCATTTTATATGGATTGCAAGAAACGGCCTCACAGAATGTATCATAACCAAATCCATGATAGAAATGTTTCCCTTGGTAGGCATTTTATAAGCATACCGGGTACACTGCCTTAATAGTGTGCCGCACGAATTACAACAATGTGTCATTCGTCATTTCATTCCTCTAAAAGCATGCGTCTGGTTTTGTGCTACCACATTAATAATGGAAAATGCATTGCCTGAAGAAGATTAACAAAAGATATCTTCGAGCGCAAATACGATTTGCTTAGCATCGAGCCCATAGTGACAACACGTGACAACTTCTTATTGATACATGTTAGCACATTGAAAATGAGTGTTAACAAATTCTATATAAAACTTGACTTTTAAACAGGTTGGATACAAATATTATCATATCCAAATTGTACTTGACCCATTAACAAACCCAAACAGAGAGAGGAAAAATGGGAGGGAATGTTTATCCACTATATCTGTGCCTTATGCTAATGCAAAATCCACCATTAGAGATGGATGGCCTACTCTCAACCCTAGATAAAAATGATTGTGTGATTATCGGTTCAAAGTTCAAACTATTTATTAAAGTTCACAAAAAATGGATGATAATAGGAAAAGATGATCTCTCCATCCATTTTGTAGGTTCTTAACTAAATGGCTTTGATTATCCCATTGGAGCAGTTCTAGGACCAAGCAGCATGCCCTTGCCGATGATTTGCCATTGATTGTAAGGGGTCATTTGGATGCTTGTAAAATTATGAAGTTGTAATCTGATTAGGATTATAGGTGTAAAGTGTTTACAATATGTTCTGTTTGGCTTTAAGCTATAATTTATTTACCGGTAGATAAATATTTGTGTTTGGATAATTCATAAATTGTTTACAATCTATAATTGGATATTCATGCATGATAGAGCTTGGAGTGAAAAATCAGTTAAAAATCATCATCAGTAGAATAAGATCAACTAAATACAACATGCAATCTATTTGCAGACAAATTCACCCATCCAAATGCTTTATGTAATTCACCATAATTGAATTATAACTTGTGGATTTTTAAGCATTCAAACAATCCTTGAAAGATTTCTTTTATACAAAAAATCCAAGGGATAAATATAGAAATTGTGCGTTTTTTTATACAAAAAATCCAAGGGATAAATATAGAAATTGTACAAGTATGCATGATTATTTGATACATTGATTATTTGAATCTTTACTATAGAAGGTAGATTCCAATTTTAAAGGTGCTATTAATGTTGGAAATTCGGTCAGCGGAAGCACCGAAGAAGATCAAACAATTACCACACAGCCACACAAGCAATCAACACAAAAGCAAACGAATTTTATGTGGAAACCCTTGCGGAAAAAAACCACGGCACAAAGCAACACCTTCCACTATGAATTCAGACGATTACAGAGCTAGAACTACCCGAGTAGATCCCAAAGATGAACAAGGCACACAACTCTCTCAATTTCTCTCTCCCAATAACCCTAATCCCATTTAGAACAGCTAGGTATTGCTTAGCATGATGTTTAGCACAATTAGGAAACATATATATAAGAAGAAACCCATAATTAGAAACAAGTAGCGCAAAAACCACGCGACACTACAAATTCCGCAGACCGCAGACCGGTCGGGCGACCGGTCACACATCATCCAGAGAGTTGTGCCAGCTGCTGCCTCAACTCAGACCTATCCCCAGACCGGTCCGAGCATCCTACGACCGGTCGGGCGACCGGTCTGAGCTGCCAGCGATCGGTCTCAAAAGCCTAAAAAAGGTCCAGAGAGTTTGGACTCAAAATTGTACAATCTGTCCACTGACCGACCGGTCGTGGGACTCTGTTAACGCACAGTAATGAGGCATTCACAACAAACTCCACCAATGCATCATTACACTTCGAATCATCTCTTCTACTCTTCAAAGAACCAACTCATCATCAATCATAGTTACCGCTTCTCATGCATCACTGTGTCTTCGTCAAGCCTTCGCCAATCCTAGAGAAGTTACACAGAACTTGAACTTCTCTGTAGGGACCACCTTGGTCAGTATATCCGCCGGATTCACGCTGGTGTGAATCTTGTCCAGAGTCACATCTCCTTCCTTAAGCACCTGTCGAATAAAATGGTGACGCACATCAATGTATTTAGTTCGTGAGTGATAAACAGAATTTTTAGCCAAATTTATAGCACTTGAGCTATCACAATTAACCGACACGGCTTCCTGCTGAAGCCCCAACTGATTTATCATCCCTTTCAACCAAACAGCTTCCTTGAAAGCTTCTATCATTGCCATATACTCAGCTTCAGTAGTGGAAAAAGCCACCACGGACTGAAGCTTAGACATTCAACTAATCACTCCACCCGCTAATATAAACGAAGTCGATCTCCTATTGTCCACACTATCCGCGTAGTCAGAATCGACGTAACCAACCAGCTTGTCCCTGGATTTCTCAAACGTCAAGACATAGTCCTGCGTACCCCGAATGTATCGAAGTAGCCATTTCATAGCTTCCCAATGTTGTTTGCCTGGGTTAGACATGAATCGGCTTACAACACCCATAGCCTGTGAAATACCTGGTCTTGTACAGACCATGACATACATTAAACTGCCCACAACACTTGAATAGGGCACATGAGACATAACATGCTTTTCTTCATCCATTTTGGGACAATGTTCAGAAGAAAGCTTGAAGTGAGCCGCGTGAGGAACGTTAACCGGTTTGGACTTGTCCATCTCGTACTTTTTCAATACCTTCTCAAGGTATTCTTCCTGGGATAATCACAACCTGCTCCTCTTCCTATCTCTATGAATATCTATGCCAAGAACCCTCTTTGTAGCCCCCAGATCCTTCATCTCGAATGTCCCTAAAAGTTGAGTCTTCAACACATCGATGTCAGACATGCTATGACTGACAATAAGCATGTCATCGACGTACAACACCAGTATGAGAAACTTCTCATTATTTAGTGTCTTGAAATAAACACAATGATCGTACTCACTCCTGGTAAAGCCCCGACTCATCATGAAGGAATTAAATTTCTTGTACCACTGCCTAGGCGACTGTTTGAGACCGTACAACGATCTCATCAACCTGCAAACCTTATTCTCGGCCCCTTGTACTGTATAACCTTCTGGTTGCATCATGTATATCTGCTCTTCCAATTCCCTATATAGGAAAGCAGTCTTCACATCCATCTGTTCCAACTCGAGGTCGTATTGGGCAACCAGCGCCAACACAAATCTGATAGATACTTGCTTCACAACCGGTGTAAAAATCTCATTAAAGTTTACGCCTTCACGTTGAGCATAACCTTTCGCTACTAACCTTGCCTTGTATCTATCATGTTTCTTCCAAAAAATTCACTTACACCCTATCGTTTTTCAGCCCATTGGAAGCTCCAGAAGCTCCCAAGTCACATTCTTGTATAAGGAGTCCATCTCGTCTTGCATTGCCGTATTCCGCTTCTCAGCATTTACATCTTGTAACGCTTCCTCAAAGTTAGACAGATCCCCCTCATCTGAAATGAGAGCGAATGCAACATTCGAGTCATCCATGTACCTTGCCGGTAACCTGCGATCCCTGGGTGGATTTCTTCGCATAGGTGGCTGCTCCACCTGATCTCGTACATCTGTCTGTGCCTCAGTATCGGCCCGTGTTTCATCTCTGTCCTCGTGAGTATCAACCTGTTCTGATGTGTCTAGTTCCTTTGTAGCATCCTTACAGAACAAAGACCCCTTATCAAACTTGACATCACGGCTCAGGGTGATCTTCCATGTGACAGGGTCATATATTCGATATCCCTTCACACCATCATCATAGCCAACAAAGATCCCTTTTTTGGCCCTATGGTCTAGCTTATCTCTATCAACTGACGGTACATAAGAGTAAGCCTCACAACCAAAGACTCGCAGACTTGAGTAGTCTAGCGTATGACTACTCCACACTTCCTCAGGGATTTTACATTCAATTGCCATAGAGGGTGACCGATTTATTAAGTAACAGACCGTGTTAATGGCCTCAGTCCATAGCTCTTTGCCCAACCTAGCATTACTAATCATGGATCGAGCTCTCTCCAAGAGAGTCTGATTCATTCGCTTTATCACACCATTCTGCTCTGGCGTGTGGCGCACTGTATTGTGCCTTACGATCCCCTCCTCTTTACAATACGCGTTAAATTCTCCGAAAGTAAACTCACCTCCATTATTGGTTCTCAAAACTTTCAATTTCTGCCCTGACTGATTTTCCACCATCGGATTTATTTTTAAAAAATAAACCCAAACCTTTCTGCTATAGTCATCGATAAACAACACAAACCACGATGACCCACCAACAGAAATAATGGGCGACGGCCCCCATACATCAGAATGGACATAATCAAGCACTCTTTTACATACATGTTTCCCCCTTTTAAAAGACAATCTAGACTGTTTCCCATACATGCAATGTTCACATATACTAAAGTCTACAAATTTAAAGGAAGGAATCAAAGATCATTCAGAGAGTACCTTCATGCCCCGCTCGCTCATGTGGCCTAAGCGTGCATGCCACATACGTGCAGACGTGGAATCCGCTACAGTCGCTGCAGCTCCACCTACTGAAGTGCTCCCAATCATCCTGTAAATGTTACCATGCCTCTGTCCCTTTATAATTACAGGGGCCCCCTTTGAAACTTTGCAGAATTGGTCAAAACTGGTGAACTTGCACCCCATTGCTTTGAGTGCACCAAGGGAGATCAGAATCTTCCTCAACCTAGGAACGTGCCTCACTTCCATCAAGGTCCGTTCGATCCATCGAACATCTTGGTGCGTATTGTACCAATCCCCACAACCTTGCAGGCGTAATCATCGCCTAGAAATACCGAGCCTCCCTCATACTCCCTATAGGAAGTAAAGACGCTCCTATCTGTGCACATGTGATATGAGGCTTCGGAGTCCATGATCCACTCATCACACAGAGATCCAGCCTTTGACACCGTCAAGACCTCACAAACATCACTACCACCCTCCTAAGCTTCAATGGTATTGGCTTCCCTAGAAGAATCACCTGACTTCTCCTTCTTATATTTTGGACTCTTGCAGTCCTTCTTCATGTGCCCAACTTGGGCACATCTTTAACACTTCAACTTGCCCTTGCCCTTGCCCTTCAATTTGGATCGAGAACGCGACGATCCTTCACCTCGCCCAGAATCCTTCCTCTCATAAACAGTGCTTCAGGAGGAGGAATTAGTATCACTGCTTTTCTGTCTCATGGCCTTCGATTGAAGGGCTGAGACAACGGTCTCGACACTAATAGTGTCCCTACCCGCGCACAACGAGTCCCTGAGTGACTCATATGAACTAGGAAACGAGTTTTACAAGATCAAGGGTTGATAGTTGTCCTTCATTTACTCACCAAAATCAAGCAACTTGCAAATCAGTTTATTGAACGTGCTAATGTGGTCCTCCACATCTGTCGCCTCCGCCATCTTCAAAGTGAAGAGTTGCATCATTAGATACATGCGATTTTCTAGAGACTTCGTCGCATAGATGTTCTCTAGCTTGGTCCATGTTTCTATAGCAATCTTTTCCTTCGTGACATTATAGAGGACGTTATTAACAAGGCACAATTGGATTGAGGCCATTGCCTTCTTATCCATCTTCGTCCACTCATCATCTTTCATCTCGGCAGGGCGCTTTCCAATGGCGTTCACGATCCCTTGCTGAGCTAGGATGGCGCGCATCTTCACATTCCATAACTCAAAGTTATTTTTGCCCGAGAACTTCTCAACGTCGAACTTAGTACTCAAAGCCATGAGATCGTTTCAGAAAACTTCTTCAACAACCCATCAACGATATCTCTGATACCACTTGTTGAAAATTTGGTCAGCGGAAGCACCGAAGAAGATCAAACAATCACCACACAACCACACAAGCAATCAATGCAAAAGCAAACAAATTTTACGTGAAAAACCCTTGCGGGAAAAAACCACGGCATAAAGCGACACCTTCCACTATGAATTCAGACGATTACAGAGCTAGAACTACCTGAGTAGATCCCAAAGATGAACAAGGCACACAACTCTCTCAATTTCTCTCTCCCAATAACCCTAATCCCGTTTAGAACAGCTAGGTATTACTTAGCATGATGTTTAGCATGATTAGGAAACATATATATAAGAGGAAACCCAGAATTAGAAACAAGTAGCGCAAAAACCGCGCAACACTACAAATCCCGCAGACCGCAAATCGGTCGGACGACCAGTCGCACATCATCCAAAGAGTTGTGCCAGCTGCTGCCTCAACTCAGACATGTCCCTAGACCGGTCTGAGCATCCTGCGACCGGTCTGAGCTGTCAGCAACCAATCTGGCGACCGGTCTCAAAAGCCCAAAAAAGGTCCAGAGAGTTTGAACTCAAAACTATACCATCTGTCCATTGGCCGACCGGTCGGGCGACTGGTCGTGAGACTCTGTTAACGCACACTAATGAGGCGTTCACAACAATTAATACAAGCTGAATTCCAATTTTATTAGACTATATTCACCCTATATCGGCAAGTATAAGCTACTGAAGAAAAGGTTGATGATTATTTTGCATGATTCATAATATCTGTCTAAGCAATCAACCACTGCTGTCTAATTAAAGGAATACAATTTCTTTTTCGCTTGGATTCCTATCCAAACATGATCTCATGGAGAGAAATGAGCTCCATGGATTCTTAGGGCATGGTCCATCCACGTTGGGCCCAACCGGCCAATGGTCTTAATCATTGAACCATGGCCACAAATGTATATTTGAAAAGCCCAAGATTCTTTTGGATGAGAACTGATCACAAACATGTGGCATTGCTACCAAGTTGTGGCACCATACCATTTGTTTTTTTTTTGCCAACATGCGACTTTTGTAGGACATCAGTACCATGAGAATGGTAGGCCCTTATGAAAATCACTCTTCTTGAAAACCAGGTTGGCCTGTTCACTAGGTAGACCACACCTGTATGTTGAGTTAGACCATCAGCCTTCCATTGATTCCAACCATGTGACCCACCTGATGAGCCGGATGGCCCAATTTTTGTCTCAAAGTTATTGTCATGGTGGGGCCTACCATTTTTATGGTACTGATGCCCTTCAAAAGTATCACACTCGTGGGAAAGATGGTATCATGCAACAACTTGTGGGCCCTTGCCTGTATGCTTTCACTTCTCTATTTCGCACCTCCTCAGGTGAGAGAGAGAGAGAGAGAGAGAGAGAGAGATCACTTCTCTATTTTGCACCTCCTCAGGTAAGAGAGAGAGAGAGAGAGAGAGAGAGAGAGAGCACCTCCTCTGGTGTGTGTGTGAGAGAGAGGAGGGTTTCACTTGATTTTGATTTCCCGCCCCATTTTAGTCATTTGTCTTTTGACTAGCTCACCAAAGTAGACTTACCTGGAAAGGTTTTACATGATATGTACACTATACATGCCTTCTCTATTCTGACAGGTGGAGCCCATGGTTGGAAAAGCAGACCATCGGATCATTGAGTCCCATCATGGATGAAGCATGCCCCAAAAATCTCCCAATCTCCACAACCAATGTCAGGACCTTTTTTTTTAGATTCTTCTCGACCGTCTACTTGTTGGCCACAAAACAAAAGATTACCAGTGACTAAAATTTCTAGGCATAGCTCATCTACTGTGGGACACAATAGACCAATTGTCTAGATTACCAAACCATAGGCCCCACTCATCAGAGCTGAGAATCTTTGCATACCGTTGAAAATGTGGGCCACACGTACCATGCCAAGAAGATGAATAATGCCCACCAACCAGCATTCGAGTGCCCATTAAGTGTACCAAAACGACGCTACAACATTTCAACATCCAATGCCCCCTTTTTCATTCACACTCATTTGCAATCTATGTAAGTAAAAAGCAGTGAAAAATAAAAAAGAGTTAAAAAAAAAAAGAAAAAAGACATTGAATTCATTTGCTACCTCCATCCATGAAAACAACTGTTGCAAGGATGAAAAATGGTCGTCAGCAAGCTTTTCAGTTTTCAGCCATGTGATTGAGGGTCCCACATCATCTTTACTGAGTAAAGAAAATGGTAGATGTACGGTAAATTGGAAGATAAGCTTATGATTGTATTGGCCTGATTTTAGGAACCCATCATCACCGTGGGCTCATGTAATGCACGGGTTGGATGGCATATACAAGGCAACTGCTGCTGGCTGGGTCGACATACTATGGATGTCCCAAAAATCAGGCCAATCTAATAACCATGTGAGCTACCATGTGAATGTGGATGTGGATGTTTTTGGATGATTTTTTATTGTTTTCTATGACGTGGCCTACCTAATAATTGAATAGGGCTGATTTTTGAGGAATCAGATCATCATGGCAGAGGTTATGAAATGCACGGGGTAGATTGCATGTAGACAAGATGGTACCCCCAATCAGGAAAAACAATAGACAACCATCCAAAATTCTCAAATTCACATGGTAGCTCCAACTTAGTTGGGCTGGCTTGATATTTTATTCCTTCGACTTTCACGGTGGAGCGACCATGATGGACAGGTTGGATTTTACACACTCATCTGGGCGGCCCTACACGCAGACTTGTAAAGGAACCAGCCTCATGGGAGTAGCCAATTTGGTGGCCTGCAGTAGCGACCCCTCCAGTATGAACTTGGTACTGGTCGGTGCTGGAAAAGCTATGTGGGCGTCACCATTTTGTATGTGTCTTATCAATGCTGTCCAAGCATTTTTACCAGCTCAATTTATGGGATGAACCAAAAAATGTGGCAGATCCAAATCTCAGGTGGATCATACTATAAGAAACAGTGGTGAACGCTTACCATTAAAAACTTCCTAGACCCCACTGTAATGTTTACTTATCATCCAACCCTATTGATTAGGTCACACAGGCCTGAATGAAGGGTAAACACAAATATCAGCTTAATCCAAACCTTTTGTGTTCCCCAAGTGGTTTTTAATGGTGGGCGTCAATAAACACTGTTTCTTATGGTGTAGTTCGCCTGAGATTTGGATCTGCAAAACCCTAAAATGATGTTGGAAAATGGATGAACGGTGGGGATAAAACACATACATTATGGTGGGGCCTACAAAGCTTTTTCCAGCACCAACGGGTACCAAGCTGGGTACTGGAGGGGTCACTACCGAATCCGGTTCCCATGCAGGCTACTACTGACTAGAGTAATTTGGTCCATTGGCGTGAAGGTCACAAGCGGAACCGTCTATTCTTCAAAAAAGATGGTGGACCAACCTTGTGAAGCCCCAATGCGAGCTTCCTTTTTTCTTCTCATATTAATAGCTCATTTGGTACACTCTCCGAGTAGAACAGCCATATTCATGCAGTCAGCCAACATCCTCACCTTAGGATGGGGATGGCCCAAAAAATCTCTCAGACTGGAAGATTGTAAACCTCATGCATGTACCCTTTTTTGCACCGTTTGTGGACCTTTGCTATATCGCTTTTTCTCTCAACCATTATTTGTTGGCATCCAATTGGAGGGTTGAGATTGTCCAAACTAGCAGATCTCTCAATATTTCCTTGTCCATAGGTGCAATCGGATTAATGGCTTGGATTTCTGAAACGTGGGCCCCACATGTAGGATGTAAGTCAAGAAACTCAGTATTCCATGATTCCTACAATTAAAGAAATCATACTATTCTTCAAGGGCAAGGGTTTGACGGGGGACAGAATTGCTGCTAATGGATTAGTGGATACGATCTACTACAACTAGTTGAACAGTAGGCCAATGGTACGACTAGTTGTTTTGGACACCTGGCAGTCCAATCAGTCACTCTCACTTTCCCATTCCTTCACAGGTCTTGGTTGGCAAGGACGAGGAATCATACGGACCATACAATCAAAGCCAATAGAAATCAATGGACAGAATCAGGCGAAGAAAAATAGATCTAATCATCAACTTTGAAATATGTATTTGATGGTACTGCCCACCTTAGATTGCTTAGAATTTTAAAGAAATAGTTTTTTAAGATGATACTAATCATATAATTTATAGCCAGTACAGTGTAAGGTTAAAAAAAATAATAATAATAAAAACTCAAGAGGCTATAGAGAAGTAAAAATCTATGAAGAACAAATGCATACAACACCGTTCCACGAATTGCTGTAGAGAAAAGAGTGTTGTTGATATGTGGATTGCCAACCACGATAGATTTTCACGAATAGATAAAAAATGAACTTTTGTTTATATATATATATATATATATATATATATAGTGATGTGTAGTTTTCGTAATTATGCAATATTCAGGATATGATTTGGATTGCATTGGGAGAAACCACCCTCCTAGCTATTCCAGTAATTGGTTTCCCACTCATATCTTATCATGTGCAACAATTTTAGAATAAAGAGAATTAATTAGGAGAAAATCTCAAAGGTCATATTAGCTACATATATATTAACATCTCCCACTAAATCAATGTACCTGGCATGGCTAATATGTCGTAAGATTTGTTACCACTAAATTATGGATTTATCTTTTATAACCATATAACTCACTATAAGGTTTTAAATGCCTTTTGTAGACTTATTATTCATGATAAAATAATTAAGTGCATTAGAATTTCATAACTTAGGCATCCCCGAGTGCTTAAAAATTTAATGAACTATGTATCCTTAAGTTTTATTGAGCATATATGCTTTGAAAATATTTTCGCACTCGTATCTTTTGTTAAGAGAGTGGCTATCATATCTTCTCTTAGGGAAAATAAGTGATTGTTATCTCACTATTTTCAACATTCTAGGTATGATGATATTATTTTTCAATGTATTTGCCCTTTGAACTATTAACTCCACTTTTTATTGGTCAAAATTGCATAATGATTATCACAAAATATGCATATTGGCTGGTTGACTATATCAAACTTCATATACTTAGTGAAGTGCTTTATCGATATGGCAAAAGTACAAGCCATACTATATGCAATGAACTCATTTTCTTGAGTGCTTCTTTCTGGACCAAGCAATAGCAACCCCTACAAAGAGAAACATATGACCTAAGGTAGATTTACTATCATCCTTATCCCTTGCAAAATTAACATATTTAAGCATCCTATTATCTTAAGGCCTTTGCTTGAAAATATTAATTTAATTAAGATGATTTGTTACCTTTATATATCTTAGTATTCATTTAACTATTTGCCGATTAATTATAATAGGATTACATTGAAAACGATTTACATAATATGCACCATGTGTAAGATTTAATCTTATACATAACATTGTATACATAAGATTAATTATTGTAGATATTTCAAAAAACACAAAGAAAATATTTTTGTTTAAAGAAGGAACTTGCATTGTTTTTCACTTGTTTTTCAAAGGTAAAACCTTATCTCACTTCATATCAGAAAGAAGAGAAAAATGTATTTATATAACATCCTTCTCATGAGATCTTATGTGATGTGTTATATTATGACTAAGCGTGTATACCCGTGTAAATCCATCATTTGCTTAAAGTCTTGATTGATCAGATTTTGATAAAATTTCTAGCATTTTTTTATTATAACCATTAGATGTGGCTCAGTCTTTATAAGGACGTTTTTCACTACGTGAGGCATGTCTCCTCGAACAGGCACATCTCAACAAGAGTGCTATGCCTCATTTGACTCATCTAATTAATATTGACATTTTTTTAATGGTCAGTTTTTTCTCTTTATAAAAAAAAATTTTAATAAAAATACACAAATATAAAAATCATAACCTTAGTATTGTTTTTCAAAATAAATCGATCTTCTTCAATTTCTTTCTTTGGGCATTAAATAACGAATGTGGTGTAGAGGTGTTGGAATTTTATTTGACCTATGCAAGTCGGAAAAGTCCGATTGTTGGGTATTGAATCGTAAGGATAGCACATCGGAAGCTTTTATACCAGTTGAAATTGTCCGTGGGGCACGAACTATCCTAAAAAAAGTGACAACATTCGCGCCTTGTCCTCATTACAGATTGTTTCTGTAATCATTATCTGATCAGGTATGGAGTTTCAAATTTATTTGCTATTTAATTATTTTCTATATCTTTTTTTATAAGTTTTTAACAAGACTTCTAACCGTTTGAATATAAAGAATATCTAATTTTTTTTATCCATCTTCTAGGCAATATTTTCTATTGAGTTTAATGCATTTTTCAACTAAAGTATACAAGCGTTTAAAATTATTCATTTTGAATCTTTTAAGTATATTATTAGTATACTTTTTTGGATTAAATTAATGATTAGGATTTTCTATCCCTATCTATTTTTATTTTTAAAACATAGGATGCTTCTATTATATTTTTCATCTCAAACTCATAACCAAACAATGGTTTAATTTTTTTATTTATTTAGATGTTATTCCTACTTAAAATTATGTCAATTACCTACAAAGACATATGGTAAAGTCATTCCTATTATTCTTAATATAAACATAATTGTCCAATTAATTTATAATGTATCTTAATTCAAAAATTCAAGTATCATTGATGAAAGAAATATTTACATTATAAAAGTTTTTCTTTAATTTATATACCTATTTTTCTTTATCTTTAATGATAAAGACTTTGAGTTGACTTAAATAAATGATCTTTTTTATTTTTTATTTAAAAATATGGTATTAAAATAAATTTGATAAGATTTTAAGTTAAAATAGACAATGATTACAAAAAAATATTCTAATTGATATGAATTTAGCAATAGGAGAATGTATTTTTGTAATTTGTCCATTTTATTTGGTTAAAACTTTATGCTAATAATCTACTTTTATATTTTTCAATTATTTCATCAAGCTTGAATTTTTTTTTAAAGAACTCATCTACATGAAATAGTCTTTCTATCTTTTGATCATTATGATAATTCTCACAATTTTTTTTAAAATTAATTCAATTTCTTATTTCATAGCAATGTTTTCACTTATTTGTATTTTTTATGACATGACTTTATAATAGTTAAGTAGCTTTACAAGTTCTTCATATTCATTTTTTAGTGCATAATAATATTTTATATGTTGTTCATTTACATTATCTATTATACATAGTAGAGGTGTACACGAGCCAAGCCGAACCGAGCTTTAACCAGTTCGGCTTGGTTTGGTCAGCGGGCGACCTAGGCTCGAGCTTGGCTCGGCTTGGTCCTTGAGCCCAGGTGGTGGGGTTGGCTTGGCTTGGACGAGCTTTTGAGCCGAATTCGAGCCTGTTCGAGCTTGTTCGAGCTTCAAGCTTTCGAATTCAGCGTTGGGCAAAGCCGCATAGATGAGGGAGAGCTGGAGAGGGAGGAGGTGAGGCCAGGTGATGGGGGAGAGAAATCAGAGATGAGGGAGAGCCGGAGAGGGAGGAGGTGAGGCCGACGGCTAGAGGGAGTTGCTGGTTAGGCCGGGGCCGCCGGGCGAGGTCGATTTAGCCAGCCGAACGGGAGGGGTTTTGTTTTTGAGATTTTTAGGGATGGGCGAGTGAGTACAAAAAGGGTGCTGGAAGAAAAAAAAATTAGGGCGGGCTTAAAATATATATAAGAAAAAATTATACCGAGCCTTTTACGAGTCGAGCCTGATTTCGAGTCGAGCTGAACCGAGCTCAGGTCAACCTCGGGCTTGGCTCGAATTTCCAACGAACCCATATAATCGGCTTAGCTTGGCCTGATACGCCCTCTAAATCGAGCCGAACCGAGCTATTTCGAGCTGAGCCGAGCGAGCTTTTCAAGCTAGCTCGGTTTGTGTACAGCTCTAATACATAGTAATTCTTTATATGAGAATGTTGACATGGTTTACTTTAAATTATAATCAGTATTTTATATAGGTTCTTCTATGATTCTATCGATTTTAATACTCTTTGTATTAATTTTCTTTTTTCTTTTTTTTTCCCTTTCAAATAACTTTATTAATTTTATAAAATTCTTTTTATTTATTCGTTCTTGTAATAATTTGATATCTCTACTTTAAAGTGTACTTACACTATAATTACTATAATGCACGATAAACTTGTAGCTTTTAAAATTTTCAGCATATCCTATATATGTACATTTTATAAATTTATTATCTAACTTCCTCTATTTTGATAAGTCAAACTTAGGCCAATGAGCCCTAAATATTTAAATGACTAATATATAATTTACTACCATCTACAATTCATATGGTATGATTTTGTTTTAGTGGAATTAATTAATTTAATATGTGAGTACTTAGTAAATGGATTATAAATTTGAATATATTAACATAAATCTTACCATATTTAGAAGTGTTCAATTCTTCTTCTTTTTTCTTCCAATTTTCTTGAAGTATATAACTCATTGTTACTTTTTTTACAATTTCATGTTCATTTTAATATCTTTAAAAAAAATTAAAGTGTATTTGCCTCATCGACGATTTCTTAAATTTTCTTACAGTTTTACCTAATTATCTTTAACTAAGTTTTTATAATATTTGAGTAATTCAAACACTTTTTTATTTTATTTTCATTAGATATACATGTCCAAATATGGACTAATCATTTATAAAAGTGATAAAATACTCAATTTCTCTAACAAACAACACACGTCATTTTTTAAGGAATAGTAATCTAATCATTTTTCATGATAGACATAATTCATTTGCAGGAAAAATTATATTTATATTAAATATTAACTTACTACTATTATTCTTTTTATTTTATCTTTATTTATATATCATAATTTAAGATGTCAAATGTATGAATCATCAACAAACATAGAAGAATCAATATAAATAAAATTATTGGCTACTAATTTATTATTTTGATGTTTAGACAATACAAACCATCCACTTTAATTCCTTATATAAGAATAAGTTCATGGTTCTAATTGAAACTTTTTGGAGCAAAATCTGACTTTGAAGCCTTTTTCAACAAAATGTCATATTAAAATTAGGTTATGTCTTACCAAATGAATGTATACTATATTATTTAAGAAGATGTTCATTTCTTTAAGTAAATTGATCTATAGTGTACCAACTCTACTACCTTATAGTATGTGTTATTTACTATGTACTCACAATAATTGTCAATTTTTACCTCATTTATTTCTAAAAACTCTTTATAAGACTTAGCCACATAATGTAAGGAATCATAATCAATCAACTAGACGTTCGTATTGCAATTTGCAAGTAGAGACTCAGAAATCACACAATCTAAGTTTCTTTTACCATTTTTATTATTAATATTGTTGTTCTAGTTATTTTTTTAATTAATATATTATTTTTAATTTTTTAGAACCTAAAATTTTTCTAGTGGTGATCTATTTTACCATAATATTGTTGTTGTAATTATTATTTCTTTTATTAATATATTATTTTGATTTTTTGGAACTTAAAATCTTCCTTGTGGTGATTTAGTTTAGCATAGCAATTTATTCAGCTGATTTCTTTTTATTTTTGGATCACTTCTTGGGATTCTATTTCTTTATTACTAAAACTTTTATTAAAATTTACTTACAAAATAGTTGACTCATTTGTAATATTTTCAAGTATAAATAAATTTCTTAAAAGTAAAGTATAGTTTTATTTTTTTCATTATTATTTTATGCTCTAAACCTAAAAGCATTAAGAGAGCACTTAATGTTACAATTCTTAATATCATATTTAGGGTTATAACTATCTATTTCTATAAATAAGGTAAACGATGCAAAATTTTAGATACTTACATCATTTCGTATATGAAATTTTTTAAACTTTGTATTTTTTAGCTATAAGCATAATTTTGTTTATGTGTTTGATAATCGGCTCATTTTTTTTTATTTCGCAAGCGTTATATATCTCAATCAAAACTTGTACAAAAATTTAGAGGTAAACAAATACAAAACGTTTACAGCCTCAAATATAGCTTTAGCCATATTATGTTCTTTGAAAATTAATTCTAATTCGAGTTCCATGAAAGTTTGCATTATATCTTTAGTAATTTTATCATTATTTAAAAATTTTAATATACTGTTTTACTAATACCATTAACATTTTATTCAAGTTCCTATAGTATGGGTGAATTAGGTGTGTATTCCATTTTACCCTGAAATAAGATGTGCTTAATTTTACATTTTCACATGGAGAAATTCATGCCATTTAATATATCTGTTTTGTTAAGCTCTACATTAATTGCTTTAAAATTTATATTTAAAGAAAATGAAAATTTAAATATTAGAGTTTTAGAATACCGACCAAATTTGGTGACTTAAACCCAATATGTATGTGTTTTGATCAAGTGTTGATACCTTCAATTATGTGCATCTTTGAAATGATGATTAACACGGTCTAGAATGTAGCTTTAGACTTTATACGTAAGCATAATGGAAAAGATAGTTTGTTGACAACGGCTCCGATGAAATAGTTGTTGTAGGATGATCTTTAATATATAAGTGAGCATCATAGTTGCATATAGAAATTATTGCATAAATTAATATATTTGTCTTAATATAGATCTTGACCGAAGAATCACAATGATTTAAACAAATTAAAAAATCCTATCTAAGACACAAAGGATATGGCCCAATGAGTTTATACGTGATCAGATGTAGGCTATGATATTAGGCCTAAAACTAGTTTAACTAGGCCTACGTCAGATGACTTTGAACTTAGGTTTGTTGCCGGTGTACCTAGCCTTAGGTGACTGGCCGTGGGTTTAGGCCTGCTATAAACGATGATCACAATCGTCCACTTGTGGCTATGACCATTTTGATGGTAGCGACGACAACTATTCAGGATAGTTCCACATGTATACATGTATTTTTTACATATTCATAACACGTGTATACTTGTCCAAATGATGGTCCCATCTGTTTAATGTAATTGGTAGTATGATAATCTTTTTACGCTAATAGATTAGCATTTCGTCTCATACAAGACTTATATTGTATGGATCACTCAAACTAGATAACTATCTACATGGCCACGTGGTTTCTTGAGTGTTTATTTCTAATATTGTAATTGCCCCCACGTAAATGTATTGAGGCATTCATATGTTTTGACACTCTTACTTGATCAAAGCTCCTTAACAGCTTGTATTGCTTAGACATGAGCCCCAATGGCATGTGCGGGCACATGGAGAAAACAAGGTGGAGAGAGATAGGAGGAAAGAGAGTAGTTGGTTGTGGGCCACACGCAGGAAAGGAAGAGAAACGCTCAATTGATTTCAACATGTGATTTGACTATCCTATTATTCCGCGATGAATGGAGTGGATGTCACAAAGACATCACGATGGCCCCTACAAAGTATTTTATTGTATGGCCTCCTAAGTATATATCACTGTGCGTAACTATATGCGAAGAGGAGTTAAAATATCATGTGTTGCTTTTATTAGAACTAGAAAATGATGAAAATACCCCATATAAAGGAGGTAGACCTATGAATATCTTGTTGTTTTAAATCTCCCCACAACTAATTATAAGGATAAAATTAACTAAACGCTACTCACTTAAGATTTAGTAAAGATAGAAGTGAGAACCCATACTCTCACAAATGCTCAATATGGGACAACTTTCGAGAAAATTTCATAAAATGGACCATAACAAGAGCTTGTATACACAAGATCTTGAGGGGTTGCATTTGTAATGGTTTTCTTCTTCCTCTAAGCTACAAAAGCTCGAAGATGTAGAGAACCATTCGCTTCAATAAGGTAGGAGAGGGATTAACATTCTGTCATGTTTCGATATCTTGTATCAAAGTCATGTTATATGATGATGGTTGGATGGGTGGCCCAGATGACATATGGTTTGGTGAGTGTGTACACAACTTATTGTGAGTGCCTCATGTAAGGTATTTATATTCCTCTATACTTACATCAACGTTTCATTCTCTTATATCATCAATTATATTTTTACATTCCCTTATTTTATTTTTACATAATCTGTTATCGCCTGTTTGTTTGTTTTATTTACATTGCATATAAATATATGGTAAATAAACAATCATTTCTTACATAAGTAATTCATGTCATGATGTTGACAGTTATACCTATTTAGAAGTATCCCACAAAGAAGGAAAATATGAAAGAAAGAAAAATTTGTAGGGCCCGTGATACGTCCCAAATTTTGGTATTAGGAAGTCCGCGACTCTTGATTTTTTCAGGGTGACTATATTTTGTGAGAGTATAGTTTAGATGTATAAATTATGTGGAATCAGTACATTAGCATAAATGTAACCAGTCAGTGCCATTAATTCTAAGATTTAAAAGGTGAATACAAGTCAATTATATGAATACATATAAAGGGCATCTATCATCATTAAAACATAGGGTTATCGAGGGCTCAATATACATAATAATATGAAACTAAAATCCTATAATAGCTCGTACTATCTTCAAATGTAAAGCAATCTCGGCGAAGGCCGAAAGACAACAAAACTAGAAGTAACTATGAAAATCGAAAGCCCGCCCAATCTTGAAACATTCGTGCTAACACCTGCATCAAATATATAACCGAGTAGTATTTTAAAACACTATCTCAGGTAAGAGTGAGTAGCTTACTCAGTGTTACCAAATCCCTAATTTATGTCATGTTAACACAATCAATTTTAAAAAAATAAATCAAACATCGCAAGCACTTTCCTAGGCTAGTTAAGTAATGCATTTCTATCATAAAAAGAATGCATGTCCCGGGATAGGGTGGAGGGGTCAGACTATACACATGGCTCGTCACCAAGGTCGCCTGTAACACCACACGCTGACAATAGCAAGGCTCGTCACCGCCTACGCCTCCACAACTGTGGGGTCATAGAATTAAAGCCCTGGAGTTTCAAGGGAAACATTCAGGCTCTACGATGACACCCATGTAATGAATGCATGATTTTTAAGCCTTTATTAAGTCAGTTCTCATGTAGAAATATTGGAGAAATCGTAATACCTCAATTAGATCGGGTGTTTAATAAGTAAAAAATCACTTAGCTTGTCACCAATGCTCCCAATCTCACTAGGATTAGTCACCCCTGCATCATATCCAGGATGTATCAACTGGTATGGGCTTACAACCCATTGATATGTTGAGTGTGGAGCCAAGTCACACCTGAGCATGGTCGGGCACCCGGACGGTCTGATGACCGGGCGCCAGATATTTATGTGTTATTGAGGCAACAACCACTGGACTGTTCTGTGACCGGGCGCCCGATATTGGTCTGTTTTATGCTGTTGCTCGCTGGATGATTTTTGTAATGGGTGAGCGCCCAACCCAGTATGACCGGGTGCCCGATATTGGTCTGTTTTATGCTGTAGCTCGCTGGACAATTTTTGTAATGGGTGAGCGCCCGACCCAGTATGACCAGGCGCCTGACCGGCCGCAGACTTAAACGCAGGATTTTTTATTTTGAGTTGTACTTTCGGGTTTTACTATATAAAGGGGTGTAATCCGGGATTAGACAATGGGATTAGGGTTTCTATACGTCCAAGATGAGAAAGAGGCGAGATGATTAGCAAAAAGGTCATCTCTGTACATGGGAGCATAGGAGAAGATAAGTGTATTGCTTGTAACTTCGTTCTTCTTGATAGTGGAGTTTTGTCCCCGTGGTTTTTTACCCTTGTTGGGATTTTTCCACGTAAATTTTGTCTTGTGGATTGTTGGTTTGTGTGATTTCAACTTTTAGTTATTATTTCTTCCTGTTTATCGTTTGTGGGTGAGACCGGAGATTAGATCTCGGTTCACCGGCGTTGTTGGCGTGCTGCGCAACATGATAAACCCAAATTCAAACAGGATGGCAGGCTCGTCACCTCCATCAATACTCACGGTCACTATGGGGAGTTCAGTCACCCTTGGCTCGTCGTCTCCAACTACTTGAACAGTAAGGTTTCCTCATCTAGCATAGGCCGACAACTCGAGCATAGTACCTCATACCACCATCCTCATCTCACGAGACTTTTTAAAGATATATTCACACTAACAGTTATATATAGTAACTGCGCAATGTTGGAAATTGGGGTATTCTGAATTTCATAAGAGGTGTGACCACAACATTTAAGCACAAAGAGTATCATTGTCTTAGACCGATTTGACGGACCGAGGGAACAACGATGGATAATGCTTAGCTAGGGTCGAGCCATCTTGTTCCATCTAACTTCACCGAGTGAGTCTTTGACGGCCCAAACAATGTAAGCAGTCTATACATATGGTTTTTAGAGGATAATTCACAAACAATGGAGATATGACATAATGAGCATGTTGAATAACAATCATGATATTCAATTCATTAATAGGCATCAAACCAAACACTTAGCAAGCGACTATAGCACGGACTCTTTTCATTAATAGCCATATAATTAAACACATGGTATATGACAACAAAGCATGTTATAAGTTCATGTCATGAGAAAGCTTAAGTGAATGGTAATTCACACTAACATTAAATGTGAACTTCAATTCACTAAGACATTTCATCAAACACTTGAAGTGCGCACTTATGAAGATCACATTCCCACATAACCAAACCAAACTTGAATTCTACATTCAACAAAAAAGTAACATGTTATCCAAATCAACCAAATACATAATCCTAAGCATTGTAAACAACCACACATGTATCAATCATCACATAAATGAAATATTCATTATCTAGAAATAGGCTATGATAGCATATGTTAAATTAGGAGAAATAGTCATCACCTTAGGCTTCAATTTCACGCACTAACATCGTTTAGGGCGAATGATTTGAAAGAAAAACTCAAAATCATACATGAATTCAAATAAATGTAGATTAGACTAAGAAAAGCTCAATTAGAATATCAAATTTGATTCTTAGGATGGTGTATTACCTACAATAGACGGCCGACATCAAATGATTGAGGCATTCAGCGACTGACCGAGGAATCCAAGAGAAATCTCAGTTTCTAAGCCCTCCAAAAATTCTAATTTCATCTCAAATGAAATCCTCGAAGTGTAGGTGAGTCACATAACTCACACTCCTCGGTCTTAATCTAAGTTGTGCGGTTCGAGGCGTAGTGTCGAATATCTGATTTAGGAAATATATCAAGTCTACAAAGGCGATCGATTCCATATAGTTTTATAATCAACAACTCACTAGCGAACGATCTATAACTCTTTTAGGTATCTCGACCACTATTAAGGCTATTTCAGGAATAAATCTTCATGGCGCAGTATGATAAGATTGTAAAGGGCATTATTAGGCACAAGATGTGATTAATGATGTGAATTATTAGCAACGTAAGGGCGATTAATCGCAGTCATACGGTTCTATATGTCAAAAGGGCTATCTGGTCAAATTAGCTCTATACTTAAGATAATTAAGATTTAATCCATTTGTTAGATAGATTCTTCGGTAAATCTTCATTTCGATTAGATGACATGGATGGATCGGCAATGGTTTCATTAGATTGTGGCTCAAGGTGTATAGATCGAAGGGTCAGGCACAAGATTAAGGCGGGCGGCGATGTCTACAAGTCTTATAGGGTATCAAATCAAGTTTATACAGTTGGATTAGCATATCCGAATATTCTATAAAGTTTAGATCAGTTCAGACTTCTAAAATTGAGATTTCATGTACAAATCTTCAAAGTTTTAGAACTTTAAGTCAAATGCGTGCACCTATTATTTGTCAGGTAAATCAAAAGAGTTTTAATGATCCCCGTGTACATCTAATGCTCGAGTACTGAGAAATTTGAAATATTACAGCCCGCCTGAATGTATGTGTCTAATCCACACTGTCCATCTATTTTACCTACTCATTTTAAGGCTTAAGATAAAAAAAAAAATAAGGCAAAAATAAAATGTATATGATATTTGGAGCACAGGTAATTCTCATGAGAAATCATTTCATTAAACACTTTATGAGTATGTTTATCATAAATTGACTTATCATCATCAAATTTCATGTGGTCTTTGTTCATTTTTTCTTCATTCGGTTTGGTCATTTCATCAAACACTTCATGAGCATCTTTATTATAAACTAGAATACTTGTAAAGGCCTGTACGGGAAGTCTTCGCAAAACTTCTCTATCATGCATCGTAGATTATTATTGGCAATACCTCAATTCTTCAATTTTTTTCGTGAAGGTAGACATCTTGAATTGAAGCTCTTTGTTCAGTCAGTTTCTTCTTTCTCTTGTCATAAAAAACCAAGTTTGATCTAAGAATCAAACTTCCTCTGATACCAAATGATATTAATCCAATACACAAGAAATGAAAAAAAAAATGACACAAACAAGAAGCAAAGAAAAAATTTATTTTGATTGAAAGTGGTGGTAATAATATATGGTAGATCGCTCGGGGACTCACTCATCTAAGAGATTGGGGAATCACACACCCAATTAAGAGAGGTATCACTTAACTCTCGATGAAGATATCGAGGCTCTCACAAATATAAAGCTTGTAGAAAACAACCCCAAAATGTCTTCTCTCATAAAATGACTACTATATATAAAGAAAACAAAAATAAATAAACGCATTGCATTAAATGCACTTTGAATGTTGGATAGTTTTTCCCTTGTTATCATTGGTATCTTCAAAACCACGCTGGAGTATGATATAATACTTTTTGGTGTACCAAGGCTGCATCAGGGAGCGACCGCTGGTTGCCATAGTCTGTATTTGTGCATCTCTTACTATGCACATGTGTAAATATTAGTTAAAATAATATAATTATCCATTCACATGCAAGCACACATCTATATGGCACATGCCCATGAGATCTGAGCTTTCTATCAGGCAGGTCGTATTGAATAGATCTTTTGGTCTAAAAACCCATCCATTTCATTGCTCAGGTGGGCCACATCATAGGAAAAAAATAGATGACAGAGAAAGAAAAAATGTTTTCGTCATTCAATTGATTTATCTATTATAGCTTACGTAAATAGTAAAACAGCCTGAAATAAGATTGGCATGTATGCTTGCATGTGCATGGGCAGAATTCTATACATGCCTAAGAACTTGAAAAACCTTTAATTACTAAGGAATAACTACAATTTAGTTATTTCATCTCTAGATAACTAAATCTATAATTCAATTTAATAATGCATCAAAACGAAGAATAAATGAAATGACAAAAGATAAGAGAAGTATTTCTTATTATGTTGCAGTCGAAGTGTTCTTTTTCTTCCGCTTAATGAGAATTTCATTAACAAAACACATCAACTTCATGTTAGCATGGCATAGAGATGTGTATTGGCACATGGATTGAATGACTCGTCTCAGTTGGATGACTCGTTTACCTTAGATCCCTCAATCTTGATTTAGATTTTTTTCATGAATAAATTCTCAATATTTCTTCTTCATGCAAAGAATTGAAAATCATGAACCTCGTTAGAAATCTTCAGGCTATCTCTTATCTATTGCTAACAAATAACAACCTTAGTAACATTTTGGCTACATTAGGGATTCTACAACAATGCGAGGACCTAACTACTTTGGTATTCACCATAAATTTCTTTACCGAAGAAATGCCCATCCATCATGTTTTGAAGCGTGAAGGTTCTAGTCATTTCAAATTGTTGTCTTTTGGGTTTTATCCTATCATGATTGAAAAATAATAGTCAGTTACGACTACTAGATTTAGCATTGACTTGATTGGGGGACCATCCCTTTGTGGGTTGGCGACGTAAACTCCCTATTTTACTTGAGTCTGTCAAATAACTCACCATTGAAGCAAACCCCTAAAAGCTTGACATAATTGGTGGGTCCTTTTTTAACAACATATTGCAGGAAGGTTTCTCTCCTAACTTTTCATTCTTTATCAACCGTGGTTCAAGTGCGAGCGCATTGTAGTATAGTCAGTTCACTAGCTTCCCACCAAAGTTAGATTTAAGCAGCAATGTCTAACCGAGTCGATCTGGCCCAAGGCTAAGAAACTAAAGAAGCTTCATATGTTGAATCTGAGTAAGAACAAGCACCTAGCGAGCATTCTTAACGAGTTGTCGAACAAAACAAGCTTAAAAGTATTTGATCTGTTATGAACCATACCAACTTCTCTGGCCAATCTCAACTTTCTATTAAGGTTTAATGTCATGAACACGTGAACTTTATTAAGAAAATATAACAATAAAGGAGAAGAAAATGATATAAGACAGGTAAAAATTGCTTAGTGTATATTTTCATTATATTTATTTGATATTTATATAATAAGTGAATTAATTTTAGAAGATTACAGTAAATCAATCCTCAATCAAATCTAAATTTTTTCAGCTATATAAGACCGTTCATTTTTTAAGTTTTAGTGAATTTTTTTATCAATTTTTCAATGTTTCCCATGTTTTTCAAAATAACAATAAATTACTGATACATCTTATACAATAACTGATGTGTATCCATATCCCAAAGGTGTGATATATTACATGATAAAGACATGAAAAACATTACATCTATCAAGCGGATAATCTGCACAATCAATATTAGAGTATCCCATAATCTTTAAATTTTCATTACAATTCATTAATACTCTTTTTTAATGAAAAGCCTTTAGATAACAAAATTTTTTATTTATGGCATCCATGTGAATGACGCATAAACTATGCATGAATTGACCAACTAGAGTAACAACTTAAGTATATCTAGATGGATAATTGTAAAATATATGAGTCATTTAACTAGTCATTGATATCACCCAATGTCTTTAATTGACTTTCTCATCTTTCTACAATGCGAACATTATAATCAACAGGTATATCAACAAGTTTCATGGTTAGCTTTTCTGTCTTCTTAAGTAGATCTAGGGTAGAGGTGTATTTTTCTTATGAGAGAAAAATACCCATTTTTTAAGAGGCCACTTTTATTCCGAAAAAAAAATTCAGATATTTTATGTTAAATTGAACTTTAAGACCATTCTTTAGTTGTCAAATAGCTTGATCTTTATCACATGTTACTATAATATCATCAACATACACCAAAACAACCACCATTTTTATACTCTTTGCTTGATAAACATCATGTAATCTACTTCACTTTGTTTATATCCTATACTTATCAAGAAAGATCGTAGTTTTTTAAACCATAATCTTAGTGATTGTTTAAGCTTATAAATTACCCTTCTTAGCTTACAGACTATATTATGCTCCCCCTCAAGAGGATACCTAGGAGGTTACTTCATGTAAACCTCCTTGCGTAAATCACCATGTAAAAAGTTATTTTTTACATCCAATTAATATAAAGGCCATTCACAATTTGCAGCTACAGATAATAGATTTCATGTAGAGCTCATTTTTGTAACTAGTATAAAAGGTTTCGTAAAAGTCTATGGCATAAGTTTGAGTAAAACATTTTGCGACTAGTTTAACCTTATGTTTTTCTATAGAGCCATTATTTTTTTATTAATTTTGTAAACTCATTTGCATCTAATGAATTTTTTTATGATGTAACTAAACTATTTCTCAAGTATTGTTTTTTACAAAGGCAATCAAATCCTCATTCATAGCTTTCTTTCATAAAGTTTAAAATCGGGCCTCTATAAAACTTTTATGTTCAACATTGGTAAAAACAGAGGTTAAGAATGTTATATGTTATTTAGAAAAAAAAATTTAAGAGAGACATATGAGTTAATGTGATATGCAACTTAACATAAAAAAAAAAAAGAGTAGGAAGATAAGTGATTCTTTTTTTCTCATAAGGCAATAGGGGTATGAGAAGGAGATACACTTAGCATCGGAAAACCTATCGTAGAAGATGGAGATTGATAAGATGAGGAGCTTGATGTCATAGATCCATACTTGTAGATTCAGGCATTATCAGATATTTGGTTCTTATATTGGATGAAAGAAGATAGCTTGGTCAAGTTATTCTCTATTTAATCTTCATCTTTTTTTTCTTCATTTTGTCGTAAGATAGGCCGCAAAATTACAAAAGGACTTGATGATCAATTATTATGTTTCTCCCCCCTCCCCCCGTCAATACTTTTAGTAATTCGAAATCTTTAAATTTTGAATAGTACGAAACATTTTCAACAAACTGTACATTTTTTGTAACAAGAATTTTTTTAATGGATCGAGGCATTATATCATTTTTGGTGGGGTGTTCCCAACCTTTTACCTAACTTTTTCTTATTAGATTCTACAATATGAACATAACATATGCATCTAAACATACACAAGTGTGAGATGTCGAAAAATGTTTCAGTTAAAACGTAAACTGAGATTTTTTATTTATTTATTCAAAACTACACTTGGTATTATGTTATTAACATAACTAGTTGACAATAGTGCATCTAGCCATAAGAAATCAGGAACATTCATTGGAAATCTAAATGTCCTAACAACTTCAAGTAAGTGAAGATTCCTATATCAATTACTCCATTCTGTTATGGATCGTTTAGCAAAGTAATTTGATGAATGATCCAATTATTTTCAAGATATTTGTTAAAAAATTTACTTAAGTATTTTACTCTATGATCAGATCTTGGAATTTGAACCTTATAATTATGGTGAGTAACCATCATCTTATGAAATTTCTTAAAAGCATTAAATACTTTTCTTTTAAATTTTAATATATAAATTCATAATGATCTTGAGGAGTAATCAATAATAAAGCTTACAAACTATTTGAAGCTAAATAAAGTGTCTACTCATGCGGGGCCTCAAACATTTGAATGAATCAAACAATCTCACACTTATTAAAGAAAAAAGTAATAAATGGAGACAAACGATATAGCACTCAATTTGATGGATTTCCAAGCCTTCCTTGCCAAATCTAATCTTCGTTTATGTTTCTTTCATTATTTAAGAGAACTCTTGTATCATTATCTAAACAAGTAAAACCCATATGCCTCTTCTAGTCTACGAATCTCCTTCCCAATGATTAGATCCTGTAAGACAAAGTATTTTGTAAAAAATGTAAAAACACAATTAAGAGATTTGGTTAGTTTATTAATAGATAATAAGTTGGATGGAAATGTGAAAACCTAAAGAACTTGTTATCAGAAGACATATTAGTCTTGCCAATTTCATAAATTTGGGGTGGACGATCTTTCAACTAGGAAAACCATCTTATTTCCTTTGGTGTATGCTATGGAAGATATGTTTTCCGATGTCCTTGTGATGTACTCAGTGGCACCGAAAGTCTATAATTCAAGAATTTGGAATACCGTGAGTAGAAAAGACGAAGGAGACAATACCTAAATGAGGTGTAACCTTAGACTTATTTAGTTGCTCAAGTAGCTCAGAGAGCCTTTTAAGGAAAATATTGCAGTTGACAATATTGGCGTTCTTGACAGAGTTAGTGATAGTTGTGGTATCTTGTAATTTACTACGGAGAATCTAGTGCTATCAATTTTAATGGTGGTGGTGCTGCTAGAGCCAAAGCAACATCCGTTTGTCGGAGATGGAGTAAAGATAAAGAAGGGTTGTGGATCTGTTTTGAGCAGAGGCACTAGATCCGACTGATGATGTGAGATGGCACCCTACGGACTAGGGTTCCGCATAACTTGCCCGACAGATATCAGATAATTTGGTTAGACGAAGTCAGCGGTGAGGATACCGCTATGTGTAGTCAAAACCACAGCGGCAAGAAGCGATAAAAGATCCTTCTCTTTAGATTGAGAGGTCATTGCGATGTATCAATGGCCTAGATCATAGATGGGCTTTGATACCATGTGAACTTTAATAAGAAAAGATAACAATAAAGGAGAAGAAGATGATATAAGAGAAACAAGAATTTTTTCAGTATATATTTCAATTATACCAATCTTATATTTATACAATAGGTGAACAAAGTTTATAACATTACAATAAATCAATCCTAAATTAAATCCGAATTTTTTCCATCGTACCATGCAATCACATTTAACAAATAAAGCAATTAATCTTAACAAGCATGTTAGCCATTCTGACTGTTCAATGGATGAGCAGTCGTGATCATGCAGTCCTTGAACAAAACAATAGCTTGTTTAGGTTGAGGCCAGTTCTCAACCTCCTTGAGGAGTTTTGAAGGGAATCTGGTTGCTGCAGCTAGCGAGTGTATTTTTTCTTGCAGTAGGAATCAAGTACCTCCCATTCACGAGTCAGCATTGCCATTTCTGAGCAGTGATTCGTTGTGTTATCTTTGTAATTCTCTGCTTCAAATCAGGAATGTGGAACGCTTAGATTTCTATCTCATAGATGTTGATTATTGAGACGGATTGAAACCAGTTGCATTTTCTGAGGCCCAGCGATGAGCAACCGGACGTACCAGATGCAAGCAATACATTCAAGTACCAGATGTTGGAGTAACAAACACATACCAATGTCAAATGCCACCATGTGTCCTAATGTGAATCCAAGCCGTCCATCAGGTGGACCAAATGTCTATATTCTGTGGCCCAAAAGTTAAGGCCGCTCATGGGCAACAATGTTAGAAAAACTTGGCCAAGTTTTTCAGCTTTCCTTAAGTCCACCTATCAGCACATTATACTGATTTTGGGCAAGGAGACATCTACATGATGGGACCCACCTGATGATGGACGTCGTGGATCTTGCGCCTGTGTACCATGTTGGCATATTTGGTGGTGCTTAATGGTGCTGATGTGCTACCTTAAAATAGGCAAGGACTAGCAAATCATTTCTAGGGAAATGCCTTAGCGCCAACCATATGTTTATCTCAACCCTGTCAAGGTTGGACAGTGATGGAATTGGTAGCATTTGATCCCAACCCTACTTAAGAAAGTGGGGCCCACTTCCCGCCATCTTCCTTGCTGCAATTCACCCTTAGCACACTCTAATTCCTGGTGCTTTGAAACTACTGAAGTATGGGGAATTATTTTGATAAGGGTGCAAATGGGTTAGATTGGATTTAGGGAATTTCTAGACCCAATCCCTATATTAATTGGGTCTATAATTTATTTTGCCCAAAACCCAATTCATTAAAATCTGAGTTGGGTTTGGGTCACATGCCAATCAAAATAAACCAACTCATTAATTTAATAGGCCAGGTTGGAGGATTTTGACTTGATTGATCAGATTCATGGCTCGTTTGGCCAGGTCAAGGCATTCTCACAGTTGTCCTACACAATGGATGGCCAAAATCTATACTTGTATGTATTGCTTGCATGTGATTGATGGCCAAAATTCATTAACTTGTATGTATTGTGTGCATGTGATGGATGGCCAAAATCTGGTAACTTGTATGTATGGTGTGCAAGTATTTTGTAAAGTTACCATTCACAAGAGCAGCCAACCTTAGCAGTAGCATTCCTAGGGATGATGGTCTTTTTTCTTTCTTCTTTTTGCCAAGATAGAAGAGAATTAATCACATGGAAGAGTTGTATGTGAACTTTCACACCATCCATTTCTTTCTCACCAATGTTTTGGACAGGTGAATATGACTCTCACTAACCATCACATACATCACTAACTAATTATAACTTTTCAATTCCCACATTTTCTAATTAAACTTAGTAATTAACAAATTTTCCTAATTCTCATTTTTTCCCCTTTTTTTTTCTTTTTTTTTTCTTTTGTAATTAAGCTACTTTTCTAGTGTTGGATCGGGACTGAGCCAGGTCCATTTTAAGATTGCCCAAATTAAATCTATTAAAAATTGGATCCTGGATTGTCAATTTTGAGAGGTCTTAGTAATTGGGTTGAATTTCTGGACCCAAACCCACCCAATTAAAGATGGAATGGGCCTGATAGCTTGCCCGACCTACAAGCCCAATCCAGCTTTGGGCTATGTTGGACCCACTAGCTTGGCGCTCGACATGTATGGCCTGGTCAATTTTTGGAGTGGGCTGGGGCTCAAGTCATTTTAGCTCGACCCAACTGGCCCAGCTCATATTTATATCTACAAGTGTTATATACCGATCCATCTCAAAAGTAGACCGTGTTTCATTCCTCTAAAATGTCTACTTTGTACATGTGTGGCCCTCTTCATTAATGGATAACCTAGGAATGTTAAAGTGGGAAATATAGATTTTATCAATTTTCGGGCTAGAACAGGTTGGGTTGGGTTGGGTCAGGATGCAGCCAACCCACTTTTTGGGGGCTCAGGCTTGGGCCTGGAGTGTTAAACAGGGTCCAAGCCCAGACTGGCCGGCCCAAACCTAGCCCATTGCCACCCCTACACCCAATGGATCCAAATCTTAGACCCATCCTCATGTCATTTTGGGTCGTGTTCAATACCCATTTTCACCAATTATTAATACTCTGGTAGGACATCATGCCTGATACTCAGGCAATTAAGGATTGTAGATGTGGCATGCATTAACCTAAATTAAGCTACCAAAATTGTAGAACTCACTGTATTAAGTCTGGTGGACACTTGTTTGTTGAAATAGGACAATTGGGTAGTTCTTATCTGGACCATCCAATAAATGTCCACGAATCGGATAGTCAAATAACTTGAAGGTTCATTTGTGGTATATCTAATCGGGGACCCACAATTTCGGCATCTTAATTTGCGTTACCTAGCATGCCACATGTAAAATTTCTCACTGCCTGCTTATCATCCATCACAGTCTTCCAGAGCATCAAAGTTCTTCTTATGAAGTATTCTATATAGAGCGCGGAATATAGAATCATGGATAGCCTGAGTGTGCATACTCTTCACACCATCCTACTTGCAGACACGTGTGAATAGGGAACACATGCACGGACTCCAAGCTGCTCTTCAGATGTGCACCACCATTGATGTTACCGTTCCAATATCAGGTCAATTCAGAACTAGAAGATTTCAGCAATGAAAGTGGACTGCAGGTCAAGTGTTTTTAGCCGTCCATCTTCACCCCTCCAATTCAAGCTTTTAAGATTGTCTAAGGCCCCGATTTTTCACCAGGCACATCGAAACGAGTGGGACTTAACCGTTGGTTCAAAACTCATACACGGGGATTTTGAACTAATTTGGGGCTGTGGGCCATCCATGTGTCATTGCACCAGATCAACGGTACCAATCAACCCTTCTGGTGTCCGATAGATATACAGGGTAGATATGGAAAGAGGCGAGCCATAGATCCATGCCCCCATCAAGCTATATCAGCACATCATGTGTCCATCCACGTGGCATGTACGTCTATCATACCAGACTATTCAAATGGTGGGGCCTATTGTGGATGGAACAAGACCCAAAAAAATCACACTGATTGCACGCCCTTTATTCTCCAGATGGTACTAAATGGACACTTTTGTCCCAACCAACCCCATGAATTTGTACCACTGAACATTTCTTTTCAACTGTCCATTTAATTGCTCACAAGTTGGATGGCCAAGATTGCCCATTGAGTGAAAGTTTCATGCTATGCTCCATCCACAAGTGGGCCCATGGTTTGTGCGATCTATATTGATGTACATGCGCCCCATTTCTATGGTAGACGAGCAACCAACCACTTTCGGGTAAAACTGGAACAAAAAAAACCTAACGTTCAAAGTCATGCAAGGAATGGCAGATATGGACGTATGGATGAGGAGATGCAGCATCAACCTTACCATTGCTTGGCTTGGTGAGATGACAATATCCAATGGGCCTCTTTAGCCTCTCACTTCCTGAAAGCTTCCATTCCCAAGAAAATCTGTCCATATGGTATTGAAAATCAGCAACTTCCTGTCAACCGGTATGTGATTTCTACCACACACACACGCACAAAATCTTGTTATTTTGTTCTTACGAGATTCTGTTCTTCTAGCATTCATCTTGTTCTGTTCTGGAGTGTTCTCCATTCATGAAGAATATATACATGATAACATGCAGCACTTGTTCTGCCACTTCCATGCACTTACAACTCCAGTCTGTCGTTGGGTGCAACAAGATTTGGTTTATGCTTCCTGTACAGGGAGAAATGGTACAGCAGAAATGACTTTCTCTTCTGAAAGTAAATGGTTGTTGATTGATGCATGTCAAAATCCCAACCCTCTAATCCAGACCATAACCCAATCCAGCGGGGCTGCACATTCCTCACAGTATTAATAAAAGAATTAAGAAAGAGATCTGCATTCATTTAAGCGGTCCAAATCCTCCCACATCATCATCATCATCAGCTCCTTGTCCTTGATATTTGAGGTTTTTGGCTTTATGAATCCTATTCAACTATCCCATCCTTATGGCAGTCCAACGTCTTCCTTGAGTCAGTACAAAATCATTTTAGGTCTCATGCAAGGGATTGTGAGAAATTCTCTAGAGGGGCTTTGAATAACTTCATTCATAATTTTTAATCTTCTCTAGTCTTCCAGCACATTTGCAGGCTGGAAGAAATAACGTTCAACACATTTCAGCTGAAGATTGCAACCAGGACATGATAAAGATGACAAGAAGATCAAACATAAACACATGCATGTACGTTTGTATGTGTTTATGTCTGTATCTATGCACGCACGAGAGATTAAACCAACAGAAGCACTGTTATAATTACACGAGCATGAATACACAAATATCCAGGATTTCTATAAATCTAGAGATGCCCACTACAAACAAACAGAACCCAGCCACAAACCCATGCTTTTGAACACTCCCCCCACAGCATCAATCATCTTTCCTGTATTCTCCTATTGCTTTCCTGGCCATTATATAGATCGGGGAGTTGGGGGTTTCTCCAGTCCAAGATCTAAGCTCCATCCCTCGGTGTTTTTTTCCTTCATTTTTTTTTTTTTTTTGGGTTTTTCATGGAACCATCATCTACCATCTCTAAGCCCCCATCAATGGATGGGGTGATATTGCGTGATCCCACGTTTGGGGGGCAACTTCCTAAGGATGAAGAGGACCAGAGCAGAAGGAACAATCTCCACCAGCTGTAAACACAGAAAACAAAATCATCAGCCTCCTTTTGCCATCACTCAGCATCCTGAATTTTTGTCGAGAAAAGATGCTGCGCATGGAAAGTGAAAGAACAACATATTATTGCCTTACTGTAAAATACATAAATAGCATTTCCTTATTTATTGGTGGCGTCCTACCAATGCGGGAGAATGCTAGCCGTACCACTCGGATGGGTTGGGTCGGGTTGGGTTGAAGATCAACCCAAGCCCAACCCAACATCCAGATGACACAACCTGACCTGAATTCCAACCTGAGCTTCCCAACCCAAATTACTCTATACTAACCCCAAACGGACCCGACCTAAACTGACACAAATTTATTTTAACCTGAACCCAACTCAATTTCAAATCAGGCTGGGGTAGACGAATCCTAACCCAACCCCAGGACCCTAACAAACCAACCCAAATTCGGGTCAATCGTTTTTTTCTTCTTCTTTTTTCTTGTTCAAAAGTTGGGTCAATTGGGTTTGACTTGACCCAAACCCAAGTTGCAGCCCTAGAGAATGCAAACATCAATACCTCGGAATGATGCCCCAACCTAATTGAGACCAAAAGCTTACCAGGTAATACAAAAAGTTGAGCACAGGATGGTTCAAAACATCAAGGTCTGCTGATTCGTCAAATGCATTGAAACACATCTGTAGCAATAAAAGAAAGGGAATGTGTGAAGTTAATATCAGCAACCAAAATGCAGAGATCATGTAATCTGTTGTATAGATTAGAATTACTGGTGAGTTAGAGAATGGAGGCAGACTCACCATTATACATCTCACCAAGAAGCAAAAGAAACATATGGTGGTTACATAGCCAACCTGCAACATCAAGAAAGCAGTTTATTACCTTTTCCTAATGAGAGGAATTGCACTTCAAGCAAAAGGATCAACAAATCAACTGGAATCCCAACAGCTAAGTGGGGTGTGAAATAAATGCACCACCCAAACAATAAGACAAGTAAAATACCTCCTGTAACTTTTTGCGCCGCCCTTTAGATTCAACTGGGAAGCGTTGCAACATGAGAAAGAGCCTGTCAGCAGGTGTAGCAATAAATCATTAGTACGAACGGGTAGTTGGGACACACATTTTGAATCTGTTAGACTGGCAAATGCCACTTTCATGACTAGGCTATTGGAAGCATGAAAAGATGTGAGCCTCAGTCTCTATATCTTTAGAAGCACGATTCTCATGTCACGTGCTCGCTCATTAATACTTTTCCCCCTATCATGGTACGCATTTAAGTTGGCAGAAAATAGGCACTGCTTTTTTTAGTTTGCACAGAACGTCGGATTCAGGCAACTGATACCAGTGACCAGAATTTGTTCTTTTTTCTTCAGGAAGCAAGAGTATTACTATGTTACATGTTGGTACTTGGAATATTTCATTACTGATTTTGTTTATTCAGGTGCCTGGAAAATCTTTGCAGCTGGCTCTTATTTAATAGAAATGTCTGAAGTGGAGATATTGGCATCCAACCAGAAATAGGATAATAAATGTGAACATACTGCACATCCACATCTTCTTTGCCAACAGTGTGTGCTTGGTGCTTGTTTCAAGGTGTCCAGAAGATGCAACTTCTACTATTTTGCACCTCATCACCATCATTGTAGCCTTATCCCAGCTATAATTTGGATCAGCTAATTTGCACACATGCTATAGGAGAAATTATGAGGTCCTCCTGATGCATCAGAACATGAATAATGCCTAGATGATCCAGTTCGTGCAAGCAGCACCTATGGTTAGGCGATCCAAATTGTTATGCAGTTCCTGTTGTGTAGGGGGAGTGGTCCAAAAATATCTTTAGCTTGAAGATTTTAACCCTTTCATTAGTAGCTACACGTACATGGTCCATCATCATCATCATCATCTAAGCCTTATCCCAACTAATTGGCATCAGCCCGGGGGGGAGGGAAGAGCAGTATTTCAGAAAAGGCCACATATTGGATGACTAAGATCTTTAATTCAGGAATTGCCCGCCATCCATCATAGAGCCCATCAGTTTGACATTCAGATCACTTAACTAGAGGCCCACTAGTACCAAATGGATGTATCAGGACACTATTCACATAAAATGGCAACAGGACCCTATAATTTATTTTGCTTGAAAGAACTACTTTTTATTATTAGTTCTCCATATGCAACACCATGCCACGAGCCAGATCCATGTCATATGAGAACATTTGTGCATTCCTCATAAGCATGTCCCTCAATGGGTTGAATGTCTAGGTCTGCATGAGTGGGATGCTTAAAGCTTGTTAGTTAGTGAGTCTGCCATGCTGCTAAGGAGGAGCAAATTTTGCAACACATGAACAAAGCACAAGTGTTATGACATGTTAGAAAGGAATTTCTTTTCAATTGTGTCCATAAATATATTCCTTTCGTAGTCTGCTTTCTATTGACTACAAATGTCATATCTATATTTACAAGTCTCCATATGCCACACGTGTGGACTTTGCTTGCATGCCCTAAATATTTGTTGTGGATAAATGCAATGTGTATCTGTCAGTGCATGTGAATGCGGATGCAATATTATCTTTATTTACAAGTCTGCTTCGTATCGACTACAAGTCTACAAATGCATCTCTATTACTAGTCTCCATGCACCGCATGTGGGCTTGCATGTCCCTGAATTATCAGGTATAGCTATATGCAATCCATGTGATGGCCCTAAGATTTTGGGTTAAGCTACATGAAGTCTGTACTTCAGTGTATTTGCATGAGCATGCAGATCCTTGTGTTTGACAAGCACGTTTTATGTAGACAACACTATGCACATGCATTCATGTGGTTGCAACTTGCTACAAATCAGAAAGTGCGATGGAGAAATGAATAATTAGAAGCTCACCTCCCTCCATAGAGAAGAAATCCAAATGCTGCGAACAACGAGACACCTGCCAATATGCGTGTCAAAAGGCGGCAAGAGTTAATTTCCCATTCAAGTAAGCTACGGTTTGGTTAAACATAACAGATAATAGAATTCTTTGGCAAAGAAAGACATACCAGCGAAGAACATCTTGGATAGGATGAGCACAAGATGGATAGGCTTCCACCATAGTATCAACCACAAAGCGATCTGCCAACAGAGTTCAAAGAGAAGACTATCTGAATTATCCATCTTGGTAACAGTGAAAAAAAAAGTTCTTTCAGTTTGATTATGACACAATAAGATATAAGAATGATATGCAAAATAAAAAACAAAAACAGAAAAGAAAAAAAGAAAAAAACCCTCTTCACTGAAGATGAAAACAATGTAGCATTTTATTCTGCCCACAAAGCAATCTCAATGAAAACAGGCAAATTGACGTAGTATACCACACAAATTGAAATCAAGGAACTTGGAGGGATACTTCCTAGTCTAGCTGATAGACCAGAAAATAAGCATAGAATAAATAATATCTGATGACGTAAGATACAAGGACATTATGTTTAGGTGAAGGGATTGAATCCATGGAACTTTTGACATGAGTGTTGGGATAATGCAACAACACTTGAGCTTGACTTTTCTTTTTAAACACCAAAACCATGAACCTAATTTCATGAGGATTGTGGCAAAGTGGGAGGGATTCAAAAAGATGCCTTGACTATGGGAGCACCGGGATCCAATTGTAGGGGCATTTCTCAGTAATATCCGGTAAATAATTTATTTATTATTATTATTTTTTTTTTTTTTTTTTGAAAGATCTCTGTGAAACTAACCACTTTTGCATGGTTTATATGCTATTGATTGAATGTTAAGTAGAAAATCTTGTCGTCACGAGTCCCATAAAATTAATTATTGCTTTCTAAAAGAAAATTCTTGTTGACATAAGCAACCTGGGACGATGGTATGAGAGCATGAGAATGGAATCTCTGTCCCTTTTTAGGGTTTGTCACATAACACTAACAGCTGTTTTGAGTTATAGTAACATAACGACATATTAAAATGACATCCTGTAATGTGCAATTCACACACACAAGGTTAAGGGAAATACTTGAGAAAGTGAAAATACATGGTAGAGCAGGTATGATCCTGAGGCATGACCCAGGTCTGAGTCCCCTGAGGACAGAGTTTTGGAGAGGGAGTGATGTCTTCAGCAGCCATGTTCAGCTTTCAATAACACTTCAGATACTTAGAAAAGTTATTAAACCATTGGTGGAATCACGAAGTGAGCAAGTTCTGAAAAAGGATGACATCCTCATACTAATAGCTTCTATAGAATCTAAGGGAAAAGAAAAGAAAACATAATAATTATACAATGCTTATTTCCATGAGCGCTATTGAGATGGATTCCATTTTTAGGAGTCTTGTATGGATGGAAAGTGGAAGTTTCATATTTATTAGACAACATCACCTTGTATCTTGTACTAGAAAATCCTGACTATTAAAAATGCTAATGATTGCTTTATGGAATCCACTATTTTCTTTACTATCCAAACAATACAAAATGTCACATCAATGGAAAACCTTTTCCATTTCCTGGGATTCCCATGGTTTTCCTCATATCCCAACATGCCTTTGTGCCCATTTTCAAGACTTACCCACCATACTGATTCCATCATTGGCTAAGCATTTTCAAGGAGGGCTCACAAGAGGAATGGATATCCTCGCACCCAATACCATTTCAATTTTATTTTTTTTTAATGAATAACCATCACCACAAATGTTCTTCAGCAACCGCTCCATTTAACATATCTCACAGAGCTGTCCTTAATTGCACCTTTCCTCTGACAGATTCAAGTCAAAGGAACCCACCTCCTTCCATAGTTTCACAATATATATTGTTTAATAAATCGATAACAGTTCTGAATTTCCATCCTGCATCGGTTAAGAACTTTGAAACTTCTCATTGCTCCGTATCAATTGGTGTCATGAACACAGACACAAAGCATAGCATTGATTTGGAAGAGAAACTACCGGGAACAATCTTTGGCAGTATAGGAGAAGCTTCCTTCCCAAGAAAAAGCCTCACTAAATAAAAATAGGAAACTGAAATTACAGATCCCATAACCTTTTACTTAAAAAGAACCTTAAAATCTAGCCTGTAGTAGAAATAGGAAAGTGAATCTTGCAAAACCAGAAAACTAGCTAAAACTGGGTAATAAAGTTAAACAAAAAAACAAATACTACTTTAACTACCTTAATCATGTCACTGAAGTCAAACCTAGAAAGGAAGATTGAAACAACTGAACTCAGGGGAAAAGTAAAAAAAAAAAAAAAACAGCTTCACTGAAATGCAGCTCGTCAGAGCAGTTTTTTTTTTTTTAATATATACACGTACACCGACACCACACCCACACCCACACCCACACCACATGAGCAATTATCTTGTACACAGATGCCGGAAAATTAGACACCTGAGAAAGTTCTCATGGCCGTTCTGCCTCAACTTGTTAAAGAAAGAAAAAGGGGCTCCTCAGCGTCAACAAGCAGATGCTTTCTCTAGGTGTCATCCTTCTACAATTTTAGCATATTTAATTGTTAAATGGATGGTCAAACTCCCATTCTTCTCCTGGTTTTGCTTTGACTGGAGCTTCTCTTCCACTAAACCTGATGCTGTCACATGCTCCTGATCAAGCAATTGGCCTCAAAAATCTTAAATCCTTTGCTCATTTCCCCCAATTTGAACATCTGAGAGGATCATATCTAACTTTTCCAACAGCTTAAACACCTCATATTATGGACTTCTGATTAATAACGAATTCAATTTCTGAATCCCCATACCTTTTCCTCCAAAGTGTCCAATCAACTTCATGATTTTTCATGTCATTTTTCATAATAATAAAAAAAAAAAAGGTTTCCATTACCCACACACACACACACACACACACACACACACAAACGATTTCCGCTAGCTGCTCTATTTACATATACATAGCCTCCATGCAAAATGTCTTGTTTAATCAACTTCGGATAATCCTGCAAACTCTCCACTGCAATAGTTCTGGGAGACGCTCCATATCTGAGACCTTTACCTAAAAATGTCTTGATTTGACAACACCATGTTAGCAATCTTCAGATGTTAGTGCCTAATCCAATTTTCTTGTCTTCCATTGAATATGATTGTTCTAACTTCAAAGAATAACATATCCACTAGTTTTTATGGTGCATAACTCTTGAGTTGCCAATGCTTCAAACTTGCTGCTTGTGTTGGTTGGTTTCCACAAGCTAATCAGTGTCAATGTCTGACATATGCACGGCTGCCCCGTTGTATGTTTTATGGCTACATTCGTCATATCATTCTCTGTTTACCTTGCTTCAGCTGATCAGTCCACCCTTACAGCTTTAGAAGGACATTTGCAGCTCGAATAGAGTGTGCAGTTTTCTCTTGCATCTTTTACAAGCGTCAAATACCTATATAGTGCTGATACTGGTCTGTTGAGCACATAAAAGTGTCTGGACACCTTAGCCCCTAATCATGTCCTAACTTCGCAAAAGTACCATTACATAAATGCAATTCTAGTTGTGTAGATTTCTTTCTAGTTAAGTAGACATTTGCCAGTTATCTCCTAATTAGGGATGCAACCACTTGGAACCAAGCCCACTAGGCAAATAACTGGCTCAACAGAGTTGAATAAATTGTGCCAGCATGGGCCGGCCAGGCCATCAGGCCTTTAGGTAGACACAAATCCAGACTCATTCCAATTAGTTATTGGGCATGAAAACTCCAGGTCCAACCTACAGACCTCTAGGCTCAGCACAAGCCAAGTCCAGAGCAGGTGGACTTGGGCTGGGTCCAGGCCAGCTTGACCCATTGGAACCCCAATGCTACTGATAGGTTTTTTCCCCTGGGCTACCACCTTCACAGTATACCCAAACAACTGAGATCCTGAATCCAATTTCCCTGAGCAGCCAGCCACCTCAGAATATGTCCAATCAACTGGGCAAGTATGAAAAAGAACAAATGAGGGAGAATATTTGCTAGAATGATGGCCCCTTGATTGCAGATGAAGCTTCCAGGACCATCATCAGATCCAATGAGTTGTTGATATCTACTGCTACATTTCTTTCTAGAATCAATGTTCCATCATCTTAATAGAAACTCTTCAACCTAGCAGCACATTATCACTCATTTTCTACAAACAAGTTCTTAGAGTGGGAAAATCACATTCTTTCAGTAGCGGATGTCTAACAACATCATGAGGTTATGTCATGGCCATATTGGTTGGTCAGTCTTCAAAAAACGGGGAAGGGGGATAATGCCCCCATATCGGCTGTATGCTTACAAGTACCATTACTCAAGAGGTGTAACATTGCTTCATCATTACACCTATAATTAGACATCTTTCATTTCATTTATCCCACTTTTTTCACCTGTTTTCTCAAAAAAATGACAACAGAGCTGTGGTGTTAGATTCAATGACAGATGCCTAAATACAAGATTGAAAGAGCAAACTGATGGCCTAAACTCCTTTTCGGGAAAAATCGAACATTTCTGTAAGCTACCACTTTTTTCCTCATCGTTTTTCTTATATTCAAGCATGATACATCACACATATATGCTGGGCAGGCAGGGGTGTGGGGAGTTCCTCAATTATATGCTCGACTGACTGGGATGTGGGTAAAAATGGAGAGGGTGGATCTCAGAATGCATACGATTGGCTAAATTCTCCGTCTTGATCAATGGACAAGATTGAAATAGCAGATTTGAGTGCAAATTGATGGCCTAAGCTCCTTTTGGAGAAAATAAAAAATTTCAGTAAGCTACCAGTTTCTTCTTCGTTGTTTTTCTTATATTCAAGACGGAGAAAAATGGAGAGGGTGGATATTTTAGAATTCCGGCCCAGCATATGTGTGGAGTTCCTCGATTATATCTTGGGCTAACTAGGATGCGAGTAAAAATGGAGAGGGTGGATATCTTAGAATGCATACGATTGGCTAAATTCTCTGTCTTGATCAATGGTTCCCCCAAAAGCTTTTTCAGGGCTTCTAGGGGTCTTCGGCAAGGAGATTCACTTTCTTCTTTTCTATTTGTGGCGGTTCAAAAGCTTTAGCAAAATGTTGGACAAATGGCAGGCCATGGTTCTCATTAAGGGGTTCAAGGTGGGGAATGTGGAGCTTCAGATTTCTCATCTACAATTTGCCAATGACACTATCATATTCTGCAAGGCGGAGGATAGCATGGTAGATAATCTAGGAAGATTGTAAGGTGCTTAGAAGTGGTATCAGACTTGAAAGTAAATATCTTAAAAAGTGAGATGTTGGGGATACGTACTGCTAAGGAGAAGGTGACGTGGCTATCATGGGTTGTCGATTGTTGTGTCAGGTCATTTCCGTCTTCGTATGTTGGCGTTCTGCTTTGCGTGTGCAAACTTGCAAAGCATTTATGGGACAAGGTCATCAAAAAAGTCGAATGGAAGTTGAGTTGGGAGAGCAAGCACTTTCATTGGGTGGCAAAATTATGCCCATTAAAGCTACAATGTCTAACATGCCTCTACTGTCTTTGTTTAAATATTCGAAGTCAGTGCTGACCCAACTAGAGAAATTGAGGCAGTACTTCTAATGGCAAGGTTGTGCAAATTCCTAGAAGTTTCATTTGCTAAGGTGGGAGGAGGTTTGCAAACCTTATGGGGAATGGGGAGCAAGTATTAGGAGGTTGGAGATGGTCAATGTTCGAAATATTGGTATTACCGCATCCTTACTCCTTGGGATACAGATACATATCGATTATCGCACGGGATATATCATTTGTATTGGGTAATTTATCGCACTTTTTAAGAAACATTGGGAAAATGGTTGAATTTTCAAGGAAACTTCAGGGATTGTTAAAAAAAGACCTTAATACACACTTTTAAATCATAAGATCTCAAAAAAGAAGTGCACCTAATAGTTTTCCTTTGTATAGGGTCTTAAGCTATGCATTGTTTAACTAAACTAATGCAACTATATTCAAATTGAATGCATAACATTTAAAGTGTATCTGATGATCATTTCATCAAACACTCCTAAATACTTCGAAATTAGTCTTAATTAACAGCTGGATGAAGGGAAATTTCGAGTGACAAAAATTATTTTAATTTTTTATTAATTTTTAATTAAAAATGATTTTTATTTTTCGAAAATTGGCAGGGACTTAACAAATCAGTAGATCAGCCCTCATACATGTTTGATTTCATGTTTGGAGTGCAACATTGCAAGCAATTTGGGAGAAATTTTTGAATTTTTGAATTTTTCCCAATTTTCCCCAAATCGGACCACCTACATTCAAATTTCAAATTTCAAAATTAGAGTGCATGTGATTATCGTTTCATCAAATACTCCTAAATACTTCAAAATTAGTCTCAATTGATAGCGGGTTGAAAGAAAATTTCAAAAAAAAACAATGAAGAACATGAAGAACCAATGGATATCAAAATCAAAGCTCCAACTCCATTTATTTTTCATGCAAAACATGAAGAAACAATGGATTTGTAACCCTTTGACACTGAATTAACATAATTTCAAACAAAAAAAAAAGGATCGAAAATTGAAAATGCTCACCGGATCGAACATGTGGGATACATTGGCACTACTTGTGCGTTTCATATCGAACAAGTGGGATACAAGATATATATCCCATCGGCTGATATCATTGATATTTAAAACATTGGAGGTGGTGAGTCTTGCCATGCAGGGTAAATGGATATGGAGGTTTGGCACAAAAAGAGGAAGCTTGTGGAGGAATGTGATTGCAAGTACAGAATCAAGGAAGGGGGTTTGTGGGCTAGGGATTTCTCATTATACAGTGCCTCGGTGCTATGGAAGGTGGTTGCAAGCATGGCACGCAAGTTCAAGGAGGGCGTTAATTTCTCATATGGGGATGAGGAGAGGATTTGCTCCTGGGAAGACGTGTGGTTAGGTGAGGGCCCACTCCACACCAAGTTTCCAAGGTTAGCAAGGTTAACTACATATGCAAATACTCTTATTGCTTGGCGCTTCTCTTTTGGGCGGAGAAGTGGTGCCGTCACCCTCTACTGGAAGAATTTGATGAACAAGGAGGCAAACGAGTTCATTCAAATCTTGGTGCGGATCTATGGTTTTCGCCCCTCGCTTGGTGAGAGGGATGACATGGTCTGCAGAATGGATAAGTCAGGCAAGTCTCTATGAAATCTTTCTACAGGATGCTCTCCTAGCTATCGACGGATGTGAGCTTGTGTCATGATGCTTTTGTGTTGGCACTATGGTGCCCCCCAAGGTTCCGACTTTTGCTTGTGTCATGATGCTTTTGTGTTGGCACTATGGTGCCCACAATCGATAATCTTCAAAAGAGGTCGATGATCATTCCTAATGTGTCCCATGTGTTTGAATGATGCGGAGTTGATAAATCACTTACTTATCAATTGCTCATTTGCAATATTGGTGTGGGAAAGGTTTTCGGCCTCTTTAAAGTGCCATGGGTGATGCCAAGGAACATTGAGGGCTTGTTCTTGGCTTAACTTCGGAGTGGCTCTAGGAAGAAAAGTGTGTTGTGGAGGCCAGCTTTGTTGGCCAGTTGCTCGGCTATCTAGGGGGAAAGAAACAACCAATGCTTTTAAGATCAAGGCAGATCAGCCTTGGAGGTCTTTAGAAGAGTCAGAAGTTTTTAGTTGGGCTTCCAATTTTCTTGAGAGTTGTTGTCATTGTCATATCTTTGTTGTCTTTGTTATGGTTCCTTAACAAAATTTTGATTACTTCTTCCAAATAATAATAATAATAATAATACACATAGACCCTCCCCGTGATCTACCCGATGCACATGGTTTGTGAGTGATTGCGTGCATCCGCAGGTATTAGTCTCGCCTTAAAAGCCTTAAAAAGGGGCGAGGACACCTTGTAGTCATAAAATTGATAATAACAATAATACACATAGATCTACAAAATCATGCTGGTTTATGTTTGATCGGGGCCTATTTCGCTCTTAGGAAGAAGATGAATGGTAAGTATGCATTACTCATCCAAATTTCTTAGGATTTTCCCTCAAATTTCTTTAGGGAAATGGTGTATATAGATTAAGGGATATACATTTGTGGGATGGATTGTTATCAGGCTATTGAGGTGTAACGAAATCATGCCGGCACAATTCATCCAATTTTTTGTAATCTCCCCCCCCCCCCCCCCACCAAAAAAAATTTCTTAAGGTATATGGTGTATATAGATTAGGAACATGCATTAGTGGGATAAATCCCACGGATTGCACGAATTTTGGGCCGCTTTCAGTCTGTTCAAGTGTACCAAAATCCAATGTAGTAAAAGGCGCTAAGCACATATCTTGGAGCACCTAAAACATGTAGGCGCATGCCTGGAAATTCCAGGTGCAACTTTTTAAATATATAATAAATATCCATATTTACGTTAAAGGGAATCTATTCGTGCACTAGGAACATGCATTAGTGGGACAAATCCCACAGATTGCACGAATTTTGGGCTGCTTTTGGGCTGTTCAAGTGTACCAAAATCCAACGTAGCAAAAGAAGCTAAGCACCTATCCTGGAACACCTAAAACATCTAGGCACACGCCTAGAAATTCCAGGTGCAACTTTTAAATATATAATAATAAATCTCCATATTTACATATTAAAAGGAATCTATTGATTTTTTTTAACAAATCAAAATCAACGCCTTTCAAATTGCAAAAGAAAACAAGAAGTAAATAAGAGCTAATATAAATCAACTTACACATTAAACCATCTATTTATCAATCTAGTATTAGTAATCGATGCAAGAAGAAAAGAAATGAGAGAAGATGTTGAAATGTGGGGGAAGAAAATCATAATCTTTTGATCTCAAATGAAATGAGGGGAGTTGTTGAAATAGGGTTTAAATGACCTCTCTTGTCTATTTACACACTAGGGTGGTAAAGTACCCAAAAAAATCACAAAAAGGAGGTACCTGTAGGGGGCATCTCGCATCAAATGGTAAGAGTGCCACAGGCGCAACTAAAAACACCTAAGCGCAAGGCACTAGGCACATACAACTACATACACACAAGCTCACACCTAAGGTAAACACCATGCTCAAGGACCAAGTGATGCACACCAGGCCCAAATGCCTAGGCATGTGCCTAGGTCACATTTGACTACACTGTCCAAATTGCGTTGACACTATTCATCAAAATTTCTTTATTTTTTTTTTTTTTCCTTAAGTTTCTTGAGTGAAATGCCGTATATAGATCATGGATGCATTAGTGGTACGTGTGGTATGTGTAATTGGGGCATCAATACGCATATATGGACTTATAATCTACTGTATTGATATTAGATATTTAGAACATTACATATAGGAATTTTAGAGTCAGTCGCCAGTCAGGTACTTAGTACTCAGCTTTAAATAGGCAACCCAACAAACAGTATTCTGTTTTTCTTTTCATTTCTTTTTGAAAGATCTGACAGACATTATTGGGATCCTCACTTTTTTAGAAATTTTCAAATGTTTTTTGAGATTTTTTTCATAAAAAATAAAAAAATAAAAAAAAGCGGCCATATTGACCAGCAAGCTTGTTTTGACATGGGGGCTGATACCGATACTCAGAACTTTGATGGTGATTAACACTTTTCATAAACGAACTGAACCCAAAAACTACATTCATTGCCAAAGCCTCGATCAAATGAAGCATTCTAGTATTGTGAACATGCCAGTAATGATAAGCATCTTCACTTAGTTGGGTTAGATAATAAATTGGAAAGATCACCCCTCCATTATTACCTTCCATACAGGCACCTTCTAGAGAAAACAAAGAAATAAAGGAAAGGTAAATATGGGTAAACTGAACAACCAAGCAGTACCAAAATGTGATAAATTTGAAATGGAAGTCAACACTTGAGCAATCACAATCAATTCTCAGATTTCTCATCACAACCAAAAGGTGTATGATATGTTTGTTATTCATAAATATGTCGAAGAATACACCACTGGGTGCAACGACCACTAAGGTTTTGATGTTGGGCCAGCTGATTGAGCGTGTGTGCTGTCTTCTTTTTATATTGTGCTCCCTCTGTCATTTTAACATAGCTGTATCATTGATGAGCTATAAAGACAACAAAATCAAAGGCCAGGACAATGACCTAATACATACGAAACACATTTCCACCTCCATTTCAAGCAGTACAACACAGAATCATTCCCTCGCCAGCCTGTTAGGACTTCCATTGACTATTAATAAGCAAGCTGACAAAGTATTTACCTGAATGGCATAAACCACAGCATTAATTGTGTAGAAACTCGGCCTAAGGCCATCAGTAGATACAGTACGTGCCTGGAAAAAACTCCATATCAGAGAACGAAGTGTAACAGATAATCTTCAGAAATCAACATAAACAAACCAACCACAAGTACAAATTCCAACCTGATAATATATCTCCGCCCAAAACAGGACCAAGAGCACATATGTCGTGAAAAATGCAAGACTGGGCATATCAAGCAAGATATGTTGGAGTATCTGACAATGAGGCCATAAAGATTGTCATTTAATATCATTGAAATGGACAGATGAAAAACAGGATTTTTATAAAATAGTACCTCATTAATTAGGAATTGACATCCCAGTACCTAAATCATCTTTGCATTAAGGTGCCTCATTAATTCAGGTTTCCATTAGATTTCACTAACAGCTGTTTTTTTTTTTTAATGACAACAGGGTGTCCCCACCCCTTTTTAAGGCAAGACTAATCCCCACGGATGCACACAATCACCCGCAAACCACGTGCATCGGGTAAAGCACAGGGAGGGGAATCAAACTCGTGTCTGTGGGGAGCAAACCCACGACGCTAGTCATTCACCCAAACCTTGGGCGGGTTTCACTAACTACTGTTAACTCAAATGCTTGATTTTTATTTATTTATTTATTTATTTATTTGTAAATGAAAAAAAAAAATTGCTCTTCTACATAATGACAACAAAACCAAGTGGAGTTATTTGATACCGTGGACATCCACTTGATATCATTTAATTGCCTACCTAGGGCATCGTTCCGATAGCCTTTGTTTTATAAACCATCCGTAGTGGGTCCGACCATCTGAAGGGTTTAATTTAAGTCAAATATCACCACTTGAGCAGTTGTTGTATGCATCTGTGTATCATTTGTCACACTCTACCAGAGTATAGAACCCTATTCCTTCCCTTGTGCAAGCCTCCAGCAGTGTGATGGATGATACGCTAAGCATTTACACATATTGTGCATGTGGCATACAAGTAATTCAAAGTAGGGCTGGAACTTGCAAGCAAGCCTGAATCCAATTGACACAACCCAGGTTTGGGTCGGGCTGTCAAGGTCCTCAGGTCAGGTTCGGAATGGAAAACACCAACCCGATTTAAATCAAGTTGGGCTTAGGTTGAGAATTGGGGTCAGGTAAGTTGAGTATAGAGGAATTCAGGTTGGGTTAAGGTTGGGCACCTTGGGTTGGAATTAGGGTTGGTTCTTCTTCAGTTCGGGTCGGGTTCAGGTTGACCCTCAACTTGACCCAACCCACCAGAGTTGCACCCCTAATTCAAAGTAAACTATCCAAATTAAGAGTCAAAAGTTTTGCTTATTGATATCTTTTTTTGAAAGGTAGTGAAAAAATTTATTAAGAAAAGGAGCGCCCAAAAGGCTACAAGGCATCCAGGTCAAAAGCCCAATTAGAAAAGCGAGAGAGAGAGACTCATTGAGAGCCTTTACGCATGAGGCCCATTCCATGACATCTATTGTCACCCTTCTAAAGACATCCACAGACAACCAACTCAAATTCCAAAAGCACCATGAGTTTCTCTCCCCAAAGAGCCACAAACCAGACAACAAAGCAAGCCTCCACATCTCCCTACCTTTCTTCCCTATTCCCACCCCCGTGTCCTACGAGAAATAGGTCCTCAATGGTCCCCAGCACCACCCACAACCTGAAGAAAGTCCCAAACAACTCCAGCAAAGGGCCAGTAGATGAACAAGTGGTTCACCAACTCCACGTCTTACATGCACAAATTGCAAATATTTCGAATAGCCACTGACCTCTTCTGAAGGTTATCAATAGTAAGAACCCAGTTCTTACCCACTAGCCAAGCGAAGGCAGAAATCTTGTGGGGGGGCACCGTAACACCACACAAAAGCAGTGTGGCCACTACGCACACCCGCAGAAGGCTGAGCCACCAGACCGTAGAAGGAGCAAGCCAAATATCGAACTGGTAGACATTTATTGGACAGTTACAAATGAAAAGTATCCAACAGTCCTACTTCAACAAACAAGCATGGCATTCAAAAAGGGTACGCGGGTCCAGTCCATTTGGTGGAATCTAGCATGATGAATCCAGATAGTCTATTTGAAGGGCTCTAGCATGATGTCCTGCAGTGAAGAAAAGAACCCTCATCTGAGAATGCAGGCATCCATCAATTGACAGTCCCTTTTGAACATGGACCATCCACTCTCCTATTCTCACTGTCCGTCTAAAGGCTGCAAATCAAACAGCTACCATTGTTGTTCAGACGTAGTTTTTGCGCCATGGGCCATGCACAGTTGTCCCATAGATTGGAGGTCCAAATTCATTTATCTTAAAACAACACTCAAATTAAATCATTTAACCATGGGACCCACTTTAGATGGCTTATAAAACAAATACCATACTAGAATGATGTCCTGACTAGTCGGTCAGATGATATATCTAGTGGATGGTGAGGGTAACGAATAAGTCTAATTTTCTCTGATTGTCATTACCATTGCATATAGAAGGGCCATTTTCATCATGTCAAAAAAAAAAAAAAAAAAAAAAAAACCACTTAACTACCAGCCATTGGAGAAATCTAATGAGAGATACTGGAGAAAAGAATACCAGAATTAATGATGTACCTTAACAAAAGTCACAAACATGATTAAATTAGGTACCAGGATGTAAATTTCCAATTAAAGAGGTAATATTCTATAAAATTCCCATAAACAAAACTTCAACTCATGAGATGTCAATATAAACCTCTGGTTTTATCCGTTGCACATTCCGACGGAACACGAAGACTATCGATCGAACTGCAATGCACAGCAAGAAACAAATGGATAAGAATTAATATCATATGAAGCGCTACAAAAGGAAGCAGTAAATAAACATGATACACAAAAATGGAATAGATACAAACCTGCATTCACCACAAAGTTCAAAAAGTGGAAGACTTTCTGCGTAGTCCATCCATACTCAGGAACTCTCAGTTCTATTCGAATAAGTTGCACCTGTAAATAATATTCTACAATACTTTAAATAAAAATAAAAAACAGACATGAACAAAAGAAAACCAAAAACAGCTTATCAACCATGAACATGATAGCAAAGCTCAAACTATTCCAAGTCTGTGTAAAACATGGTGATACTAAAATAGGAAGAAAAAAAAAAAAAGAGGATATCTTTCATTAGTACCTCTATTATATCCACATAATCACATGACATGATTGCCAATTATGGAAATACCAATTACTCAAATTACATTAAATCATTGAAATATGAGAGCCAAGTGTGCTGATGAAACTGGTTGCAGAAAATTGAATAATGAGCAACAGATTCAGAGCTTCAAACAATAAATATGAAGGTAGAAATTATAACCTAATGTCAACTAATTCTCCCTTCAGATCAAACATAAAACCCAGATAAATTCCTCCACCCCCACCCTCCATAAATCAGCTACCATAAAGAGACTTCTCAGCAAAATTTTATTCAAAATTATCATCAGCTGTTCCATACGTATGACCATAAAGCATGTTAATGGAGAACCGTACAAAGGTCTCCTTTTACAACTCAAAAGTACTCACAAAGATCATAACAGCATCTGGAATTCTAATCAAACAAAGAAAGAAAAATAGACGAGAAAAGAAGAACTAAGAGTCCAAAACTACCAGACTGTTAAATAGATACTATTAAAAAAAAAGGAAGGAAAAAACGCAACGATGCCAAAAAGCCGTATGACTGGTGTACTTTCTGCTAAGATACCCTATGCAGGGGTATGTATAGCTACACGTGTGGCAGATGGGCCAGTTTAGGGACTGTTCAAACATATTGTTGGACTTTAGCTACATCAGTTCCCCCCTACTCATCATTCTCTAAATCTGGATCATCACCATAGCATGTCTTTAGTAGCTTGATGGATTTTGATGGTGATACATGTTGAATTGGCTGAGTCTTGTGCCTTCTTCCTTTGCATGCTTGTGTGCGTACAATGTCCTCAGATGCTTCCTTTTCTTCAACACTGGCAGCATAACTTGGTCTCCTCATGTATCACGTCTGGCACATTTGCTTCTATCGCAGTTTTAATGACCTCATAATTTGCTTTGATCTCCGCATGATAACCATGGTATTAAAAAAGGTCATGTCACAGCCATAACGGCCGTTCCGTAACAGTAACAATGTTCCCCGTTATGCAATGCAGGGCTGTAACGACCGATTTGAAAAGAAGTGACCTGTAACAGGCCAATACGGGGCCAATAAATTTTTTCCTCAAACCATTGTAGGGCCGTAATGGCTATTACAACTTGTACCTTAACATCCATAAAGCTGTCCGTTACAGCCACCGTAATCGTTATTGAATACCTTGATGGCAATAACTTTCTCTATTCTGCCATTATCTTGTAGTGGATGACAATCTCTTTCCCTCATGTAGGAACATGTATGTATTCGCGTAGCCACAATACTTTATGTGATCGTCATACAACCACGAATGTCCTGGCAACAGATGACAAAACCATATTAAAGCGACTTCGCACCAGACAGATTTAATGTGGCCCCAATGAGTAAGTCACCAGATATCGATGGCTATTTGGCATGAACTTCCAACTCAAATTAGCAACCCATAAAGGTCGTCGGTACCTTTCCATACGAAGTGCAATTGATAGACCATTCATTGTGATGCGATATTGAAGTTGCAGTGATTATAAATGATAATCTTGATAGTCTTCCCTTCACAAGACGTGCATGGAAAGCACTAGTGCACATCCAATTTTCTTTTGTTTCTTCCTTAGAATCTTCCTCAATTCATTGACCCACAAATGGAGGTTCTTCATTCAATCCCTCTAGCGTGATCATGGCCGACCGAGGCCCATGGCCCATCTAAGCCCACTGTAGGGCCCAGCAAGACGTATGCCCATGGCCCACCATAGGGCCTAACATGTGTTAATTTTTGGATTGTTTATTTATAGATTTGGGGGCCTAAATCAAGTATTGTAATTTACTATTTTTTGGGAGATATGGGAGGTTGATTTAAAGATGTGATTGAGGATATGAAGGGGTATGATTGATATAATTGAAGATATGGGGCTGATTTAGAGATATACTACTTTCCATGTTTGTTTTTTTATTATTAAGCTTTTACCATATCAAGGAAGATCAGATTGGTTTGAAATAAATTGTGATTGATTTGAAATCAATCACTTAGTTGTAAGGGATTTTAATTAAAGATTCATTTAGGATCTATAAAAGAGGTTGGTGGTGTAGGAGTCAGTCATTCGAATATTTTTCTTAGTGTGAGTTTTCTTAAAGTTCTTGTAAGAGGAAAAGGTCGATTATCAATAAAGTTTCCTCCCTCTATACTCCATTTTTCTTGTGGGTGTACTTTTTTTTAACTTTTTGCAATTTCGCTATCGAGATCTCATTGACTCGATAATCGGGTTGCACCATTTTGGCATCAGAGCGGGTCGTCTTTGAAGATTTTCCAACTCTACATCATGCTCTAATGGCTTCGAAGGAGGTGACACAAGAAGAGTTTGTGCAACCCAATTGATCCACACACTCACAGAGCAAGTAGATCAACTCACGCATACGGTGGGCAATCTCACTAATAAAGTGGGAGAGCTCCGGTGTGGAGGAAATCCAAAGACTGAAGTTGGAGCATGTTGACACGTAGGGGAGGTCCCCACCAAGGTCCTATCCAACAACGGGCGACCTCCGACTTATGAAGACACCAATGATCGAATCCTTCGATTGTTGGAAGGTAAATAAGAGTGCAGAATTGAAATAGAAATTCCGGAAACGACGAAGAGATCCATAGAGTGAAAGGAAAAGTTGACATATGAAGTGATCGATACATTAATATTGGACCGACACTTGAATTCACCAATGGATCAATTGATGGATCCACTAATAGTGGCAATCACATTGATAGACATGCCAATAGGTCTCAACCCTCAAATTGAAACACCTTTATGAAAGATAACAATGGCATGAAAAACGGGGCAAATGTTGCAGGATCCACGAAGAACTTTAAAGTTACAACAAACAGGTTAGCACCCACAAAAGCACAAGCGAAAGAGACATCATCTACAGTGGGCTCCAACAAAGGTTGTGACGAGCCGATGCTTACGGTTGCACCACCAGCTTCCACCAAAGAAGAAGAAAAATCCATCATGAAGGTAGTACCAGTCAAATGTTTAGACTAGTTTCCAACTCGAGGACGAGTTCTTTCAAAGCTGAGGAGAAATGATGCATGCCACAGGCCATATAGGCCCACTATCCCATCTAGACCACTATAGGGCCTAGCAAGACGTAGGCCCATAGCCCACCATAAGGCCTAACATGTGTTGATTTTTGGATTGTTTATTTACAGATTTGGGAGCCTAAATCAAGTACTGCAGTTTACTAATTTTGGGAGATTTGAGGCTGATTTAAAGATGCAATTGAAGATGTGATCTGATTTAGTGATATAACTACTTCCATGTTTGCTTTTTATTATTAGGCTTTTACCATATTAAGGAAGATTAAATTATGATTGATTAGAAATCAATCTCTTAGTTTGGGGGTAGGGGGTGCTAATTAAAAGATTCATTTAGGATCTATAAATGGAGGTCGTGGTGTAGGAGTTAGTCATTCAAATATTTTTCTATTGTAAGTTTTCTTAAAGTTCTTGCAAGTGAAGAAGGCTAATATCAATAAAGTTATCTCCCTCTCTACTCCATTGTTCTTGTGGTTATACTTTTTCTAATGTTTTGCAATTTGGGTATCGAGATCCCATTGACTCAATAACCAGGTTGCACCACTCATCCTTTGGTTCTTCCTCGACAGTCTTGTTACAATAGTTAAGGAACTTGGACAAACAAACAACTGAGACATGTCCTTACATCCCCACTTAAAAATAAGTAACAATCATGTACTCTCTTTTCGATGTCTACCAATTCATTTGCCCTAGGACCTGGAGTTAATATGACCTTTTTGTCTCTCTAATGGGTTTTCTTTAACTCGTGATAGTACCACTAGAGGTGGTACATACTAGCAATGTTTTCAGTATTGACAATATCGACCAATATAACCCACGATATATCTTATATCCCACCTGTGCAATACGAAACAAACAAGTAATGCCAATATATCCCACCTGTGCAATCCGGTGAACATTTTCGATTTTTGTTAAATTTTTTTTGTTGTAAATCATGCTGTTAAATAGTTACAAATTCATGATTTTTCACATTTTTCATGAAAAATCATGGATTTGGAGCTTCAATTTCAAGATTTGGGGGAGATGGGCCGAGTTGTGGAAAATTTTTAAAAAATATAGAAATTTCTCAATTTCTTGCAAATCGGTTGCAATCTGTGTTCAAACACAAAATCAAATATGTATATAACCTTATCTGGTGATTCTTGGTAATTTGGGGATTTTTCGAAAAAAAAATATTTTTATTAAAAAACAATTAAAAATGAAATTCCACTTCGATTAGTAGTCAATTGACCCCCATTTCATTAGTATTTAGGAGTGTTTGATGACATCATCATCGCATAACTTTAATTTTGAGATTTGGAGGAAGATGGGTTGATTTGCAGAAAAATGGAAAAATTCAATTTTTTTCCAAATTTTCTTAAATCAGAGAAGATGAGTGCCAGCGTTATTTTACAAAGCATCTTCACTAGTATCATTTTACTATGACATGGGCATAGTATTTTTAGTTTGTGGAGCAACAATACCATGCCCAGCCCCATCAAGATGAAGGTGGTGATTTTGAGCCACTGTGCAACTCTATGTGGGTCTAAGCCACAACCACACATTATTCATAGGTATATTTCTAGTTTTCCTACTTCTTTTGCTTTTGGACATATTGCTTGTGCTTCCATACATGTCTTAGATTTATAAATTATATAAATAAACTTTGACTATACTTACATCAGTTCAATCAGACAACGCATCGATTAAGACCCCATACAAAGAAAATCTATTATGTGCACTTGGTTTTTAAAGATATTACAGATAGAATTTCTTTATAGCAGCAATATGATATTAAAGATATTACGATAGAATTTCTTTATTATCCCATACTCGATTATCGAAAGAAACAAAACCCTAACGCTAAACAGCTAATAAGAAATATGCGAAATTGTAATCGTTCACAGTTTTAATTCGAAACCCTAAATTCAAATCCTACCAATTCTACGGCATGAAATTAAATTAAAAACATAAAACCTAACATAACATGAACAGAAAAAAAAATTAGGAAAAAAAATGCAAAAATCGAATATCTCAGAAAGAAATTAGACAAAAATTACCAGAGCGATGGCAACTACAAATCCGTAGAGTCAGGCGAGGGCGTGAAAGATCCGGTCTTGCCAGATGGGCGAGTTATTCACCTCTTCCCACCAATCAAACGCCATTCTGACGCCAAACAACGTGATCGCCGACGGAATTCCGACCGCCGGCATGCGATTTCCGAAGAAGTCGGATTTCCGGCCAATCGAACGGAGGTCCTTCGAGAAGATTCCAAAGAGGAGGAAAATAGAGAGAGAGAGAGAGAGAGAGAGAGAGAGAGAGACGGTGGGTTCCGGGATTTACGTGAGGTTGAAAATCATTAAAATGGAAACTACCGTTTGGCGACCGGAAGTACTCGGTCGATGAGAGGGTTAACTGGCACGTGGCGGACGTTGGGTAAACAGCTCAATCGCCAGCTCAGCATACAGATCGGGCGTATCATGTGCCCCACAAAGGAACCACGTGAGAAGAACTCAGGGGGCTCTTTATTTTACGGACGCGAATTCAATCAGGTGGGGACCTGACCATCTTAGATTAGGATTGTACGAAGTCCTGCTTCTCGTGCACATAAACACTTTGAATTACTTGGGATGTGTTTAGTTGAGGGAAGAAAATGACAACCTTTTCTTCAACAAGTTCCCTTATGAAACGATGCCGAACATCGATGTGCTTAGTTCAAGAATGCTGGACGGGATTTTTTTAGATATTTATTACGCCGATGTTGTCACAAAATAGCGTCATTTCTTCTTGACTAATCCCGTAATCCTTCAGCATTTGTTTCATCCAAAGTAACTGGGCGCAGCAACTACCGGCTGCAATATATTCCGCTTCGGTGGTGGATAATGAAATGGAATTTTGCTTTTTGCTATGCCAAGCTACTAAGCAGTTCCCAATGTAAAAGCAACCACCACTAGTAGATTTTCTATCATCCATATTTCCAGCCCAGTCGGCGTCAGAGTACCCTGCAATGATGGAAGATGTGTCAAAGGGGTACCACAAGCCAAACTTAGTGGTACATGCCACATATCTTATAACTCTTTTTACAGCCGTGAGATGAGATTCTTTAGGATCAGCATGAAATCTAGCACATGCACCTACAGTAAATGCAATGTCAAGTCTACTAACTGTAAGGTAGAGAAGACTCCCAATCATACTTCTATACAGATGTTGATCGACACTTTTACTTGACAAATCCTTGGAAAGTTTAATGGTTGTGGCCATAGGTGTAGTGTGTGAACGACCTGAGTCTAAGCCAAACTTTTTGACTAGATCTTTTGCATATTTAGTTTGGTTGATGAAAATTCCATTTTTCAATTGTTTAACTTGCAACCCTAAGAAAAAGTTCAATTCGCCTACCCAACTGCTAAACGGCTCTATAACATCACTCCGGTTCTATCCCACCATCTTAGATTAGGACTGTAAGAAGTCCTGCTTCTCGTGCACATAAACACTTTGAATTACTTGGGATGTGTTTAGCTGAGGGAAGAAAATTAAAGGATGGAAGTGAACGTTGGAGACTGTTGTGGGAGACAGCTTATAGGATGAAAAGTTAGAATCAATTGGGAGGAGAAGACTGATTTTGGGACAAACTAGGACTGGTACTTGGTTAGGATATTTGCTGAAGAAGAGAGCTATTTAAAGATTGGTTACTGCTAGTCAGGCACTGGCCTATAATCCATACAGGACAGGGTTTGGTGTGGTTTGGGGACTGTTTAGGGTGCAGGGGATAAGTTCAAACACTGTATGTGGATTTAATAAGTAGTTTAGAGTGTAGAAGGTGAATTTGGGGCTAAAAAGGCAACAGTTTAGAGAGGATTCACATATAGAGACAGGGTGAAAGGGGGAACTTCTTCTTTTTTTTGGGCACAAGGATTGAAGAAAGGGCAGGAAGGACTTGTAGTTAAGTTCCGGACAATTGTAAAAGGACTCGAGAAAAAATGGCAGAAATTTTGCAAAAAAACAAAAGGTCCCAAGAGCTAATAATGCAAGATAGGAACTGATGAAACTGGTGTAGAAGATTGAATAATACGTTAGACATTCAGAGCTCCAAACAACACAAAAACAATAAAATCTAAGCGCAGAAGTTAATAATTCTAATGCATCAGACACGCACTCCCACTCCCTAACCTTTTATACTTGATAACATTTTGAAACAGGCACTTCCCCACTCCCACACCCAAATTTTTTGCTGCTTCACTTCATGCTTCGTACAAACAAAAAGCATAAAGGTAACAGCAGTGGTGGCAAGCATTACACGTTTAAGGGGCGTAACGGCCGCAACGGAAATATTGACCTGTAGTGGTCCATTTCGGGGCCAAAAAAGTTTTTTCAAAAAATACATATCCATAAAAATGGTTACAGGGGCTATTTCAAATTTACAACCATTACAGCCTGTATCGTAATAGTAACGGTGGTGTTACAGACTCACAGATACCATTACTGTTATGGAATACCTTGAATGCAACAATAGACTTCTCAGCAGAATCTTATTCAAACTTACAATCAAAAGTGTGTTTCATATGGATGATCTCTAATACATAATTACGAATAAAGAACTCATTTTTAGGTGTCTGCCAAACAGGGCACACGGAAAGAGTTCAAAAACTACCAAATTGCTAAAATAGATCCTATAAAAAGGAAATACAGGGATATGCATAGAACACCATGCATAGGACTCTATCATGGCATGTATACATTTTTTTTTCACACACTCACACCACATGGGAACTCGATCCCTGGTCTCAGTGTTGAAACTCCTCTGAGTCTACCACTCAATCATGGCATGTATACATAACCATACGGCCCAAGAGCCATATGATCGCCGCACATTCTGCTAAAATACCACATGCATGGGTACACGTGTGGATAGATGGCCCACTTTAGGGACAGTTTACAAATATTTTTGGACTTACGCTGCATCAGATAACTACAAAATCTCATCAAATTCAGCACTATCGCTGAAATTATAGCAGCAATATGATATTAAAGATATTATGATAGAATTTCTTTATAGCAGCGATATAATATTAAACATATTACGATAGAATTTCTTTATTATCCCATACTTGATAATCGAAAGAAACAAACCCTAACGCTAAACAACTAACAAGAAATATGCGAAATTGTAATCGTTCACAGTTTTAATTCGAAACCCTAAATTCAAATCCTACCAATTCTACGGCAGGAAATTAAATTAAAAACATAAAACCTAACATGACATGAACAGAAATAAAATTAAGAAAAAAAGATGCAAAAATCGAATATCTCAGAAAGAAATTAGACAAAAATTACCAGAGCGATGGCAGCTACAAATCCGTAGAGTCCGGCGAGGACGTGAAAGATCCGGTCTTGCCAGATGGGCGAGTCATTCACCTCTTCCCACCAATCAAACGCCATTCTGACGCCAAACAACGTGATCGCCGACGGAATTCCAGCCGCCGGCATGCGATTCCGGGAGAAGTTGGATTTCCGGCCAATCGAACGGAGGTCCTTCGAGAAGACTCCAAAGAGGAAGAAAATAGAGAGAGAGAGAGAGAGAGACGGTGGGGTCTGGGATTTACGTGAGGTTGAAAATCATTAAAATGGAATTACCGTTTGGCGACCGTAAGTAGCCGGTCGATGAGAGGGTTAACTGGCACGTGGAGGACGTTGGGTGAACAGCTCGATCGCCAGCTCAGCATACAGATCGGGCGTATCATGTGCCCCACGAAGAACCACGTGAGAAGAAATCAGGCGGCTCTTTATTTTACGAAACGCGGATTCAGTCAGGTGGGGACCTGACCATGTTCGGTCAGGTCGTGACTGCGAGGGCCACCTTGATATATGTTTTGCATAATCCTCTCTGTACATCCATTTTTTCAGCTCATTTTAGTGTGCGTATCCAAAAAGGAAAAAGATTCAAATCTCAGATGGACCACACCATAGAAAAACAGCGGTGATTGAACGGTTTGCATTCAAAACTTCCTAGGGCCAACCGTAATGTTTATATGCCATCCAACCTGTTGATAATGTCAAACGGAACTGGATAAACAAAAAACAAATATCAGCTTTATCCAAAACTTTTGTTGCCCACAAGTAGCTTTTAATAATAAACCACCACTGTTTCCTGTCGTGTGTTTCACATAAGATTTAGATCCACTTCATTTTTAGGTCCGATTAATAAAATGAGCTGGAAAAATGAATTAACGGTGTGGATATACAGTACGAATATTAAGGTGGGCCCACTACCACGACCTGGCGTGACTCGGTCAGTTCAGAATCCGCGCCCTTATTTTACGGGAGCCGAAATCTTCTGCAACTGATGCAGCGCGTAAAACACCTAATATCTGCGTGTCAACTGTAAACCATGTTCTGCATGTGAAATCGAATCCGTCAATCAAGCAGAAATTATTATTTGGAACGTACGTACAGAGTGTATGCCCGCGTGATTAAAAACTCATATGGGCCACACCAGTGGAAACAATGTAAAATGGCTTCCATGGTGTAGCCTGACTGAATTCTGTATCAGGATGCTTTTTGTACTTCATCCTGATGACTTCCACCTGATTGACGGCTTGGATGAAGAATATCCATCATGGTAGCCCCTCACACAAATCTATGATAGGCATCCCATTCCCATTGCTCCACATGGTACGGCACATCTGAGCTGTGGTTGGCTGATATTTGTCTATAGGACTCTTCTAGAACCTGATGGACGAATGAGATTTCACACATATAACATTATGACATTTTATGGGACGGGCAATGCTTTAAAAGCATCCAAATCCAGCTGTGGAGAGCCAACCGTGATGTATCTGTTTATCCACTCCGTTCATTCCTGTCTAAGATAGGGCTGGCCACATGAGATCAAGAATAAGGTAGATTGAACAATGAGGTCGGCCACACCAAAATAATGAGCTAGGCTGCGTTAAATGCAAAGGTCACTTCAGGTGTGGTCCACCTAAGCATTTGGATCTGCCTCATTCTTGGTCTCATGCCTTAAAATGATCTTAGAAAAGGAATGGACGAAATAGATAAACAGATACATCACAGTGGGCCCCTCCACAGCTTGGTATGCAAAGCGCGTCCACACTGCAATAGCCTTGAGGTGTGGCTATTTTTACTAAAAGTCTAATTTCTTGTCTAGCTTTGTTTTTTTTAACCTTTTGATGATAAATTCAAAATTTTACAGTTGAGAATGCTCCTTTGAACACCATGTGCTATGGGGAATCCACCATACCCTTGTGGGAATCTACAGTGCCAGAGAAAATAGAGGCATTTTCAACCATAAATTTCCAATTTCTCATCAAAAGGTCAAAAAAAATGAATCAAACGAGAAATTAGAGTTTTAGTAAAATAGCCACACCTTAGGGCTATTGCAGTCAATATCCCATCCTAAACTTGGATATTTGTGGCACTGGACAGTATAAGAGGTGATGGAGAGGACTCCGGTCCACTTCGAGAATGGAATATCGAACTATACTGTCAAACGAACCCGAATATGATAGAGTCATCCTCCACAGAACACCTGTCAATGCGGTGCATTAAAGGATCCACTCATATACCAGCATGGTATCGACAATCCAATTAATTTCATTTTCTACATTTCATTTCACTGCTTTTATTTTGTACCATCATTTCAGTGGCCACAAGTTAGATGGACATTCATATTCTGTCTAATAAGTGTGATCTTTGAGAAATAAACCATGCACATGATCGGACCTCATTCTACAAATATCCTGCCACGTGTACTATGGAGAGATGACTCTACCAAATTCAGTTCCTCTGGCTCCACCTTAATCATGCACAGGGGGGTGAATACGGGTTCTCTGTTAGCTACAAACAGAAAATTTCTGCTTCCAGATTTAGTGTGATGAGGTTTCACTGAGGAAATGATGTGGTTATAAACCTATGTAAATGACATGGATTAATTAAAAAGCCATACAACTCAGTTCGGATGCTAATTAATATGGTATGCAAAACCAATTTTCAGCTCTCACATGGAATGGATCTTTCCAACATTGGCACCTCTTTGGTGTTGAATGGGTCAAATGCATGCCGTGTTCTCCTCCGGCATGGCTCACCGGTGGCCTTTGTTATTTTAAGGTGCAAAGGGGAAAATACAAGAATTACTCTCCAAAAAAATTTAGAATTAGAAAACCCTTTTAATTGAAAATGCGGGCAGAACAATCCCACTCCTGTTAGGATGCTTCTAAGGTATACGTTTTTACAACTTTGCCCTTGCGTCTTTCATTTGTGTTGATGCAAGTCCCTTGCTATATATTATCAATGGACAACCTTGCAACATGTTACCATCAAGAAGTCTAATCAAAGTCTATTCAAATCAATAGCAGTCAAGAGGGTTGTAATCTATCCCTCAGACAGTGCCTTTCGATATTGAAGTCATGGGGTTAAATTGGCGTGTTAAAAAAAATAAAGGAATTTAACAAAATAATACCTTGCTAATATCATATTTACCTCTCCATACCTTTTCTAATTAAGCTTTTATTAAGCTACCTCATTAATCAAGTTATTTTCAATTAGGTACCTTCCATTAGTTTTTTACCAACGCCCATCTTATTAGAGTATGATTTTCTCTAAAATGACGAAAATGCCCCCCAACACAGAGCTTTTAACCCGGACATTAATCGTATATGGTGCATTGTGGGTCTACTATGATGTATGCATTTAATCCACATTGTCCGTTCAATTTGCCAAATCTTTGTGGGACATCAGACCAAAAATAAGGTAGATTCAAATCTCAGGTAGACCACATTGCAGGAAATAATGGTAATGAGTACCTGCCATTCAAAACTTCTTGGGCTATAAAAGTTTTAGATGAAGCTGATATTTGCTTTTCCCTTCATCATGTCTTTGTGTCCTTTCCAACAGGTTGGATGGCAAGCAAACATTACGGTGGCATTACGAAGTACTTTTTAATGGTGGGCATCAAATTAGCACCGTATTGTATGGTATGGTTCAACTGAGATTTGGATTTGCTTAAATTTGGGTCCATGGCTTAAAAGTAGCCTGTAAAACAGATGGATAGCAATATAGCATGGATATACAACTCATACATGAAGGTGGGACCATACCGTGTTGACTGAAGCCAAGGCGACACCTATTCTAAAACCTTTCCCAGTTTCCCTCTTGTTGAGTGGATATACAACTAATCAAGGGACTTCCTGTAGTCAGAATCTTTGTGGGGCTCATATAGATTTTGATAATAAATCCACTCCGTTCATCAGTTTTGCATGACAACAAATGGACTGGGATCTAAAAAGCAAGCAAATCCAATAATCGTGTAGGTCACACTACATGAAACAATTGGGATTGGACCCCACCATTAATTAGAAGCACTGTGGGGGGCCACAGAAGTTTGCCTACAGTTTGTTTGAGTAGTAATAACCTCAAGAACGGTTTAGGAAGCCTATAAAAATCATAGTCGGCTCCGAGAAGGTTTTCACATCGGACATTTGCATTTCCGCTGTTTAATATAATGTGGCCTACGTGAACTTCCAATCTACCTGATCTTTAGAATCCTTTCCTATCATAGTCTTGCAAAACTGATGGAAGGAGTGGATTTGTGATGTGAATCTCTATGGCCCAAGTCGTTTCTAACTATAGTTGCTTAGGCAATATGCGTCAAGGAAAGACACTTGAGGGGTGCCTTTAACCTGGATAACACACAGGTGCTCTGTGGGCCTTTAACCTGTTTTATCCACACTGTCTATCCATTTTTCAAATTATTTTAGGGCATGAGCCCAAAAATGAGGCAGATCCGAATCTTAGGTGGACTCCACTGCATGAAACAGTTGTGATGAATGCAAACCATTGAAAACCTCCTGTAAGCTACAAAAGTTTTGGGTCAAGCTGATATTTGTTTTTTCCCTTCATCCAGGTCCCTATGACCTAATCAATAGGTTAAATGGAAAAATAAATATTATTGGAGGTGTGGGTGTAAAGTTGGCCTTAGGAAGTTTTTAATGGTGGCAGTTCAATTACCTCTATTAATTATGGCATGGTCCACTTGAAATTTGGATTTGCCTCTTTTATAAGCTCATGTCCTAAAATGATATGGATAAATTGGTGGACTGCATAGATATATCATACTGGATGTCACGCCTCGAATCTGGACACAGAGTGTGCACCCTCAGGCCCAGGTCATGGGGTATGACTCGTACACAAAGCACTTAATTCAAAAGTCAAACTGTTATAAAGGCATAGGATCATGTATGTACTAAGTTCAAATTATCATTTGACAATAATTAAATAAAAATACAATCCATACACAATGGTCCACCCATTTGGGACTTATTAATAATGTTATTAAACAAAAATAAAACAGAAAAATGATAGAAATAATCTAAATTTTTTAATTCGTAGCTGCAATTTCTTCCTTCGATAAGATACTTGGTGGTTCCTCCACTTGTTCAGGTTCCTACTCATGTATATCATATGTACCATCTGTATATATTTACTTCCGTCTGTAGGGAAGTCCAGTGAGTAACCCAATACAGTTCACATGCATTTCAATTAAGCAGGATAAACAAATGCCATCAAATACAGGTAATACATAATTAATGCAAGAATGAATTCAATATGAAATGAAGCATCAAGTAGGCATATATTCAGTCTTCCTCTTGCTTCGATTGGATCCCATCAATCGGCTCCCCCTTCCTTGTAGGGCGGACTTCCACATATTAGTGGGCTTCCAGGATGGTCCCTGGGTAACCGGTACTTAAGTACCTACCGGTCTTCAAGAGTTGAACTCCAGGCACAACAACTCATAAATGCATGCAATAATTCATATCCATATAATAATTCACATTCGTATATTCTATCTCTCCTTTTAAGAGGCAACATTCCATGACATTTATTACAAATGAAAATTATTTAAATAATATTTAAACAAGTATGAATCAATCAATATCACATATTATGTTCATTAGACAACTTAATTAAAATGACTAGGAAACGTACTGGGATATACTCACATTTCGTTGAGTGATGTGAAATTCAAAAGTTACCCCACTTCCAACCTACTAACAAATTCTTATGTGTAAACAAGGTTTGGCATAGTCCTACGAACAGGCAAAAAAGTTTCTTGCATCAATATATAAATAGTATAGTTGTGAAGGTTAATTTGGATACTGTAAATGGGTATTACTTTGTGTTTGGTTTGCGACAACTCAAACGTTGGTCCATAGCTCAAAATGACTCATGTGTGGTTAGTCTCGATTCCACGAAATAGAAGCAATCTAGACTAATACGATAGTTCAGAATGGATTAAGGTTTCTAATGGTTTCAGAAAATCATTTATAGTCTAATGATTTGTTCAAAGTATGTTGAGTTTAGGAGTGTTCCTATATTGATTATTCGAACTAATTCATACTCATAATTTCTTACGAATATCCTTATGACGACTATTTACCAACAGTCATTAGTTTGATTAATTACAAAAACATACCTTTAGTATAACTATTTGTAAAATAGACCATAAACATAACTATCAGTAAAGTAGTCTAGGTACATGACTATTTACAAAACAGCCCATGTACATAACTACCTGCAAATAGTTTATGTACATAACATAGTCGTAAAATAATCGATAATCTCCACCAATTACAAACAAATTCAATGTGATTTGTGTCTTTTAATGGGAGAATGTTTTCAATGTAAATACAATGAAGATTATAATTATAAAGTTAAATGATACAAGAGACATTATAAAAAGAACAAGGGTGTAAAAGTCATTTCCAAACCAACACCTTATGCATGGTAACCACGTAAATGACACCAAAATGATTCCAATTGCCGGTTTGATCTATGTAGTGTGGTCCACTTATTCAATAGTCTTTCCTCATCTTTATATTCATGTCTTAAAATAGGATGGTCCATCAAGTGAACGGTTTAGATGAAGTAAGATGATGGTATTCCAAAATTTTATACAAACAACCAAAAGGGCATAAGACATATCTCTCATCCTAGGGCGTCTTAAAAGTTACATTTAATGTTATTAGCGTGGCCCACCAGAGTATTCTATCTGGTTCATATTTTGCCCTACATCTAAAAATAATGCTCTTAATTGGAATGATGGTTTAGATCATGATTTGCAATTTAGTGGGCCCTACTCTATCTTTTTGTGGGCCTATGATGATCTTAACGTCCCAAGGCGTTGATTTTCTCATTCTAGTTTCTACTCTGGACAATTATTTGGACTTCACAAGCAGTTCTGGTCGTGGTTCAGATGGACATCCATCACTCATATGCATGGATGATCATTTGGACCATGAAATGACAGTCATAGATTCACAGATCAATTAGATGGAGTGGATGTACTAAATACATCAAGATGGGTTCCACGAGTGGAGCCCCCACATTAACGTCAATTGCCTCCAACGCTGGACGTCCAACAAAGGATTTTCTTTTCTTTTCTTTTCTTTATTATTATTATTATTATTTAGCTTTACATATGGGGTCTATTAGAGATCTGGTCCGACCATTAGGTCGGCCACCTCTCCCTTTCTTTTAGGATGACTTGATCCCTATTCTTCACTCTCACTTAAGAGAGCTTTAACCAACTAATACATGTTTTATTTTTATTTATTAATGAAAAATTAATTCATTTAACCCCATTTCTATCATTACAAAAATTTTAAATGACAAGAATTTCTCGGGTCATTACAATGGATCCCACATAACAACCACTAACCATGTGTGTATGCCATTAGCCTGCAAACATTTTAGAATTTTCTTTTAATACTAACGCATTTTCGTCATTTTAGAAAAAATAGTATATATACTTTAAACTAACTCACTTTAGAAAAAACTAAAGTAAGGTACCTGCTTGACAACAAGTTAATTAATGAGATAGCTTATTGAAAATATAATTAAAAAGAGTATTGAGATGTGAATATGATATTAATGAGGTATTATTTTATAAAATTTTCAAAAATAATAATAATGGTTAGAACCCATTTGTACCGATATGTATTAAATTAATCGCTTATATTAATAACAATATGTTACACGACTTTATTGGAAGATTATGGCCATCAATACTGATCATTTCTTAGTTGTTCGTTCATGGACCTTAATTTCTTTTAACAAGATGCATGAAACATCACCCATCCTTTAGTGTTCAAGAAGGGACAATACATCGAGCCATTGATCTGATAGTACTTTGGAGAATGAAAAACTCTTGCATGCCTCACTTAAGTACCTAAGGGCGTGTGTGGCGCATGGTATTAGATGGGTTTACATGGGATGGAATTCGCTTAACCCACCTCAGGACTTGGGTAGCGTGTTTGGGAAACGCTGAATTAGAGATGATAATACCATCTTGTGCATTGTACCCAAAACCATGGGCTGGTAAATGGGATTTCTCAAATCCACCCGATGAATTCCAACACTCTCATTTGTATCCCACCGAATCTGCACATATTCAATCCTATCCCTTACACCATCCTGCTGGATGGATTTGAGAGAGAAGATGGAGGATGCTCAGTTAGCTACGACCTCTCATCCACCATCTCGATATTTTCGATGTCATCTCAATCGAATCTCATCATCATCATCGGTCGAGATCGATCAACGAGTCAATTGGCCAAGCTCGTGTTGAAGGGGATTTATCTCTATACATCACCGTTTGCCACATCTGCTCGTGGTGAGGAAGATCGTCGGCCTGGAGATTGTCAGTACTTTGGATGGTCGTTTCTTCTGTATTTCTTGCCCCAAATGCACGTTAGCCCATTCCCATCCGGTGGCTGGAATCATCTCCAGAATATTGCACAGGTCCAGACAGTGACTCATTTTTTTTACTCTTTGGCGTTTGAACTGAGTTTACAGATTACTCACAAAGACCTGGCTTTTGTGCCACGTCGATATTTATTCATACAGTGTGGTCCACTTGAGCTAAATGATTGCCTCAGTTTTGTCGCATGCCAAAAAATGATAGGTAAGAATGGATGGATGGTCCAGATACCAACCTGCAGGTGGTGAACGTGGTAGACAGGTGAGGGAATCACTTTTGGCAATCTGCCTGACGAACGGTTGATAGAGGTGTGCTATGTTTCAAACGTAACTGGATGGGATTCTCTCACAAATCCACTGCTTGTGATGAGCCATACAAACATGCTGGGGTGGAATACACTAGAAATACCCAACTCAGTCCACCATTCCAAACGTGCCTTAGTGGGATTCCCTCCCAAATCCCGCACGTTGATGTGCATTCCAAACAGGTTGCTATTCAGATCTCCATCCTACAGGATTTGGAGACAAATCCATCCATATGTAATCATTACCTTAAATTTGGTTCTATCCCACCGAATCTCATCTAATACCATGCGCCAAACACGCCCTACCAGGGGTGACTTTCTCTATATGGAAAAATTATTTGAGGCACATAAAATCCATCCTTCCATCAGATACTCCATCCTTGTTTTGTGTTGATCTCAATAATAACGTTGACCTCTGAATTCTCATGGTACGGTACGTGTAAGTCTTGGAATATTGAAGTTTTGTGTAATCTTTTTATTAGACAAATGGATTGGATGGCATATAAAGACCATGGTGAGCCCTACACAAAATTAATGGTGGATTATCCTTCCCACTGGTTTCTTATGGTGCGATTAAGCAAAGGCAACATTTGGCACCATAGATTTGGGGGGATTCAGGTATATTTGGCACATAAAACAGCTGGGGGTTTCAAATCCAAGGTGAAAGTTTGGATTACATCTAAAATCCTTCCAAGAGTCGCATGTGTAATATGTGTGTCACTAGGCTACTAATCTATTGGGCATATGGCCCACTGATGATATCTTAAAACAATCGAATTAGTAACTGCATCACTAAAATTACTTTAATAAGATGATATGTGAGGTCCAAACATTGTCCATGTAAATCAATGGTTAAAAATCGTTGGTTAGTCACTCGGATGCGATCTTGTGCTTGTAGGCCCATCCGAGACTGGAATTTCATCATTTTTTGTCAAAGTATATATTTCAACGGGCTTATTACAAACATTATGTCAAACATTATATATGTACACTAATTAGGGATATTAAAATTGATTTAGTAATTAAATTCAAACCCCCGTAAATATACTATGCATAGCTACTTTTGGATCGCAAGGATTCCAAATCCAGAGTGCCAAACACAACCAGGTTGTTTCAAATCCAAGCTCCCAAACGGGTCATAAGGATCATTATGATTTTTTTGGTCCCGAGGTGAAAATGAGACAGCATACCTTAGTGAGTGGATTTCACAAAAGTTCTACCCACATGGTGCTCAATGGTAAGTACGTACACTAGATTAGTGTCAGGTTAGAGTTGGCAATGGGCTGGGCCAAGATTCCAGTCCAAACCCAACTTGCAACCCCTCTTCCTCTGCCTGTGACGCTTAAAGTTCACCAAACGGAAGCCTGCTTATTTAACTGTAATTTAGTCGGGCATTACCAAGCCAACTTGACTCGACACAATAACATTTAGGTTTAAGAATGAAATAGGGTTAAAGGTACACCAACCTGATCTAATTATTGGATGCATACAAACACACATATATTATGTGCATGTATTTATTTATTATCTATTAATTTGTTATGGATTTTTTTGGGGTTGGAGAGGATCATTTGACCCATTGCCCATTTAGCTTTGCCCAAACCGAAACCTAAAACCTACTCGTGTTTTTTGGGTTTAACTTGCAGGCTGACCCAACCCATTGCCACCCCCATGTCAGCTAGTTACACGAGGCACAGTAGCGCGGTTCATGGAAAGTTCCAACACCACGTAGAAATATTTTAACTATCCAATCTCTTTTCCCCATGTAGTCAGCATTCGATGAACTTGACCATTTCTGTTTCTTTTTTGTCGACCGTCTGCTTTTAAGCTGCATATGAAGGGTTCAGATATGTTACATCAGAGGAATATGTGGGGAATGGGTGATAACTATTAGGTAGGTCTACGGGATATGGACCCACTCGTGCAAACTCATGGCTTAGGAGGAGGAGGAGGTAGAGAGAGTTGCTTGTAAAAGGGAGCTACTTGATATGGCAGCTGAGTGTGGGAAACACACTAGATAGGTTAGTTTCCAAAACTGGAATTGATTTAATGATGGGGACATAAAAGGATCTAATTGAGTGTTCTAGAGACGGAGGTGACCATCGACATGAGCACGACTTTCTATATGAATAGGAGATGACTTTCAAGTGGATCTCGCTGGGCCATTTTGAAGACCCTATATTCAGTGGATGTACATCAAGAAGACCCCATACTGGAATGACGCACAAGTGCAATGTTCACAGCATGGCTACCACTGATTGACTGTGCTAAACATCCATGCGTTACTTGTACAGTGGATATTGGATCTGAGTCATCTAGCCCTCGTCAGTTATTATGCTACCCGCCATCAGTGGATGTAGTGTACCCTTCGTCACAGAGCTTTCTACAGGTCATGATCAATGCAAGGATATGGACGCAGTTTGGCTAGTGACTCCAACACCAGCCAGCTAGCTGATGTCAAAGCTTTATGGCCCCTCCATGATGTATATGTTTTATCTATGCTGACATCCATTTTGCCCGCTCATTTTACGGCGTAAGCCCAAAAAAACTAGGCAAATCCAAATCTCAGGAAATCAGTATTGATCGAACTTTCGCCATTAAAATCTTCCTAGGGCCACTGTAATGTTTCTTTGCCATCCAACTCGTGGATAAGGTCACAGGCCTGGATGAAGTGAAAATACATATATCAGCTTCATCCAAAACTTATGAGGCCCTTAAAGTTTTCAACGTCAAGCATTGAATCCCCACAGTTTCTTATGGTGTGGTTATTAATGTGAGATTTGGATCTGCCTCAGGGCTCATGCCCTAAAATGAGTTTAAAAAATGATAAACGCTGTGGATAAAACACATACATCATGGTGGGGCCTACATAGCTTTGACACCAGATACCTGGCTGGTGTTGGGGTCACTAGCAAACCTCGTCCTCTGTTCATGCCCAAAATTCCAAAGTGGTTGTGTTATTGAGTAAACTCTGTGGGGTCCATTGTGATTTATGTATTTTATCCACTCCGTCCATCCATTTTACCAAATATTTTAAGACTTGAACCCAAAAAATGAAGCATATCAAAAGCTCAAGCGGACCACACCACAGGAAACAGTGTGAATCGAGCATCTACCATTGAACATTTCTTGGAAGTCACATAAGTTTTGGATCAAGCTAATATTTGTGTCTTCCCTCCATTCATGCCTGTGTGATCTTATGAACAGGTTGGATGACAAATACAAATAAACATCACTGTGGGCCATAGTAGTGATTCAACATGAGAATCATTATTCTTACTGTTTCCTATGGTGTGGTCTACTTGAGCTTTGGATATGCTTAAATTTTGCCCTCAATCCTTAAAATGAGCTTGAAAAACAGATGGACAGTGCAGATAAACCACTTACATTCATGCTGAGCCCAACAAAGTTTACTCAGTACTATAGAAGTGTACTAATTAACTCAATAGGCAACCCAATATGCCAAAATTCACATCGGTTAGATAGATGGTTGCATTTTAATGCCTACTCATCTATATGCTTTGCTTTGTAGTGTCTCATGAATAATTTCTATTTGAAAAAAATAAAATTTGACCCGCCTGATTTTTTGTCGAGAAAGCCTACCAATGGGACCCACTTAATGGATGTCTTGGATCTCACACCCTTGTGCCACCTTGGTGCATGTGTTGGCGTGAAGATGGATACCTAATAGACACTCGTGTTGATTGGGTCAGGTATCAATCACCAAGACCATTGATATTATGGCATGCACTTCGCATGGTGTATGCGCTAATATCTCCCAAATGTAAAAATCATAATAAAAAAAAAAACAATTATTTCCATCAATTCAATCAAATTAGGCCACTCATGTGATTGAGTGCCTATATTTAGTTTCTGTGTGTGGGAGATGAGCAATCATGTTAAAGTCTTTTTATTATTATTATTACTATTTTTTGTAGTCATGCAATGCACCTACCTTGTTATCTGCGCAACGCATCCACACTGTTAGTTACATGATGCACTCACCCACCAGTAAGATTAGTGTCTCCTTATCACTTGAACATGAGACTTGCTGTTGAAACGCCTAGGTGTCTTCTAGCTGGGCTAGCAGGCGAGACATAGTCATTTTAGAGTCTATTTAACTCAAAATTTGACCAAACCGTTGGTGTTTCCCCGCATTGAGATGGACAAATTGGAGATTGGACACAGGGTCCTCTCAATTGTTGGAAGAGCCTTCAAACTGACCCCTGGACTGTGTCACCGACCGTTCTTGATTGGTCGGCCAACATTAAGGCAACGTGTACTTTCAGAGATTTTTCCCTTGGACTATTTTTAGGCCGGTCCGACTGGTCGGCCGTGTTACACGTGACTTGTGTAGCAAAATTTTTCTTGCCCTATTGCGCGGATTTGCGTAATACATTTCTAATTTGGAGTTGCTTGCTATATATATGATATAAATCCGGGATAATGTGTAATCCTAAGGTGTCCAAGGGTTTCAAAGTGTGTTTGGAAGAGGGGAGAGTGTTTTGTGAAAGAGAGCTTGGGTTTTCTCTATTTTCCTTGCTTGTGGGCTATCAATCTCTGTAATCTTCTGTTAATCGTAATGGATAGCTTTGTACCGTTGTTTTTTTCCCGTTGAGGGGTTTTTCTACATAAAATCGAATTGTCTCTTATAGTTGAATGCTTGTTTGAAATAGTTTCATTGTGTTTCTCGTTTGATCTCATATTCCGTTGTTGTGTTTGTCCGGCTTCCGCTGCCCGCGCCCCTATTCCTAACATCAACCACCAATACCTGCGCTTCTATTCAAGTAATTTGTGAAAATGATAGGGGTTATTCTTTTCAAATGAATTCTTTTTGCCTTGTAACAATAGATGTGAGCTTACGAACTTAAGGACTTATTTTTTCACTAATACTTTAGATTTATCGAAGGAATGAGGATACACGAATAGATGAAAGAAGGCTAAACATTCATATTTCATTAACATATGAATAGTAGTGCTCATTACAATTAATAAGTTGTGAGACAACTAAATAAATAAATGAGAAGAAAAAAAAAAAAAAAGATAAATACCTAGCATGTCAATTGGAATAGATGATCGAGGCAAGTAGTCAGCAAGATGTGACTAAAGCGTAGATGAATGGCTCATGTCTCTTACGTGTACCCAAGCATGGATAACTAGAATATTTGGATCAAGCGCCGGTGCTTCCTTATGAAAGAGATCACTTTCATAACCCATCATGCGCTTCAAAGATCATGTACTAAAATCTTAAAATTCAAACTTGCATTGCTTTCGAATCAATCGCAAGATGTAGCCCACCTGAAAGCCCATCTCATCCATTCACCTTCAATTGATGGCCATAGATGTAGCACTGTATAACAGCCAACCAGAATATACTAGCTATTATCTTCTCTGACCCACAGTTCAGCGGGCATAAAAACAACATCCAGCCAGTGAACCGTGGGCGGAGCCCACCCAAGTGGGTCTGTCAATGGGTTGAGCCCTGGCCAAGCAAAATCTAAAGTTTGAATAGCCCAGTTTGCAACCCCAAAGGAAAAGTAAAAATCTCAGGTGGAAGTCAAGCTAGGATTGGCACTACACCAAAGGTGGAAGTCAAGCTAGGAATGGCACTACACCAAAGGGGCATTTGATAAAACTTAATTTCAGCACTTATCATTAAAATTTAATAGTTTCAGTGAAAATGATCAGTGATTTAGATTAATTTAAAAATCCAACTCATTAAGTGCATAAATTAATTTTCTCTAAAAATATGAGTCTTTTTTCAGCTCCTTCCCCTCACCTAATACCAACGTGAAAAGTGGCGGTGCATTAAAATTTCTTTTCACTTTTGACTAAAATATTATTTAATTATTTCAAAATTACAAATCAGCACTTAAATTAATTTTTCAAAGCTTATTTTTCAGTTTATCAAACAACACCAAAGTTAGAAAATGGCATGGGCCTCAAAAGCCCATTTTGGAAACCGACAACTGACAGTAATCTGCACTAGCCCCGCCTGGCCCACCGAGCTTGGCTCAGTTTCAGACCTGTAAGCATTTGCCTGTGGGCCCGGTTTGGGCCCGATAGGTATGGCCTAATCAATTTTCTACCTGGGTTCAAGATCAAGTAATTTCTAGCTGGCTTCATATATTTATTTGTTCATACCTACAACCCATGTGCCGCTGTGGGAAAAGATATAAATGATAACAGTGTAAATAGTCCAATAAGCCCTGAGAGCATGAACATCAAACCCATGACTTTATTAAATTTCTAGATTTGTTTAGGATTTGGATTTGGCAAATTCAATGTATGTTGTTTGAAAAGCAAATTATAAAATCTTGGATTAGATAGAATTTATGGGTAGCGGATTGCCTGTGACCCTGGGCACATAGATATCCCTGTAGTCGGGGCTGTGTAGGGTCCACAGGGATGTCCGAGATAAATCCACTAAGTCCACCTTATTTTAAAGACAAAAGTAGATCAGTAAGATAAAAATCAGGAATATTCAAAACTCAGATGGGCCACACCAACGAAACAGTGGAAACACCAACGTCCACCATTGAAACCTTCCTGGAGCTGACCATGATGTTTATATGCCATCCAAACCGTTCACAGAATTATTAACACTCAGATATAATGTAAGAAAAAATATCATCCTGATTCCAAACTTTGTCACCGCTAAGTGTCCAAGACCCACTGTTTCGTGTGGTATGGCCCACCTGAGTTTTGGATCTGTAATATTTTTAGAATCATGTCCTAACTTGGTCTTCCAAAACAGATAGACAGAGTGGATTTTCCACGGATATCCAGCTACAGAGATATCTCTGTGCCCGGGGTCACAGGCAATCCGCTCCCGAATTTATGGTAACGTGAGAACATTTACTACCTTTCAAAGAAGTTTTTCATTACGTAGGTTTGTATAGTCTTTAAGTTTTTTGGAGCTTTGTATTTGTCCCCTAACCTATGGATTTATAGGAGTGTAGATTTGAGAAATTCATGAATTTGATAATACACAACAAATCACAATCAGAAAAGATTCGAAATCCATTTAAAAAATCCTTGTCCCAAATCCCTCGCCATAAACGATGCCTTAAAGAAATATTTTCGGTCTCATTCATCCATGATGGGTCCCACAACCATAAATCGTTTGATTGGTTGAAAGACGAGTCAGATCCAACGATTGTCATATTTACGGTGAATGGAAAACATGAACAAGCATATTTAAACTATTCTATCTTATTTTATAATAAAGGTATACTGCGTGATTAATGAACTGGTCCAAAGGGCTGAACCTAGATTTCAAGCATAAGCCCTGCACCTGGTCCTATGGTGCCAGCAGCATGGCCCATCGATTCATTAAGTTGACCGGTTTGCAGGTTTTCAGGGTTCGAGCCTGGGCTCGTTTTTTTCCAGCCCTTGATGGGAAGAGACCAGGACCTAGCTAGGCCCGGCCCATAATCTACACCGTCCCACGTGAATCTCAACATGGCATATGCTTTTAGTACCTTCTGTACAATAATTACCGAAATGCCATCGTGACGAAAAAAACGTCCTTATCTGCGTGACCCACCAACCACTCATCATCTTTATCATCATCACCCTATTATTTCATCGCTGGCATTGCTATTTTGAGAGATGGGATAAGATGATATCAACGACCCACTTGCGTCCGATCTATTGACCAATACAACCCCCGACTCTACTAAAAACAAAACGGTCCACTTCTTGAATATAATTGTCAATCAGGGTATTTTGGGCAAATTCAGATTTTAATATCCTTTTGGAGGTGTCAAATAATCTGAACGGTCCATCTTGTTGGTGGCTCCGCGGTTGTTCTTCCCTACTTTGGTTTTCAACCATCCATTTGAATGCTGCCAGTTGGACGGTCTCGAAATCATGATGATCATAGATTGGAATGGCTTTTTTAGTGTTGTTAATTTAGGCAGTTGGCATCAGATAGATGGTTTGGATTATCAGATTTTGAGGTCATCAGAGGTCCATCTAGACAGGCCGGCTGAACGGACCAGAGTCATGACTCGCGCGGCAGGCGATTCTCCCAAAATATATATTAAAAGGTACGCCGGCGGTATTCCTTTTTCTCGTTAGTCCGGGTCAACTAAAGCGAGCTGGAGCATTAATACCAGCCAATCACCAAGGCTCGCGCTAGAGTTGTGGTCCACTTTGTGATAGACCGTCCATCTACATGGTCGGATAGTACATGGCCTACAAAATAATAATAATAATAATAAATAAATAAATAAATAAAATCACTGATTGGATACCTTTACCTAAGAAATGGATTTGAAGCTGCCATTTTGGACCATTATTTTTAAGTCACTTGGGGTGCAAGTAATTACAATTATTTTTTATGAGTAGAGAAGAGAGGAAAACTAGTTTCTGACATAAAAGCTACACATGCGAGAGAAAGAGAAGTGCCGTGGGCGACACATCTCCATATTTTTCAATGTCGTGGTCCACTTAATCTTTAAATCTGGGCTGATGTCTTAAAAATGAATCAACAGAATAGATACACATTACACCTTAAAAAAGTTTCAGGTTTAAACAGTTTATATACTATTTCATTTGGCTTTTAAGTGGTCATTTATGTAAACAGACCATATGTTTAGCAAGCTTGTAAAGTGTTTACCATGGATAAAGTAAGTATTTGTACCATAAAGCTCAGGTGATTAACCTTTCAAAATTTGCAAATCATATAAGGACTTGATTTATTTTAAGAGCCCAAAGAGAGCATTAAAGCATGGACGCACAAACACATTAGATGGATTGGATATTCTACACCTATATAACAGTGGGCCTCAAATGTAATTTGATTTTTTTTTTTTAATGGTGGAGTCTCATCCTGCCATTATGTGGTTCATTTGATAATCAGAGAATTTTTTTTTCTTCTTAAGACTATAAGAGCTCATCAAGGGAATCACTTGATAGATGGATTGGACTGTACCATACACATTACAGCGAGCCTCATATGTCATAAGTGGATATCAACTATTATGTTCTATAATGTATAATGACTTTTTAGTTGTAAGGACTCTACAATATATAATGTTAAAAACAAAAACATTTAAATTAGTTTTATTGGAGGATTCCTAGCATGATTAGGGGCAATTTCTAAAATAGAAAAAAAAATTATAAAACTCTAAAAATAAAGAAATATAACAAAAATAATATTTTTTTTCTTAAAATTGTTATTTTGAACTAGAAGGATGTATTTTCTTGCAAAATGGAATGACGTAAACAACTACAAAGTCAATCAACCCCACACGACTAGCTACATAAAAATTGATAGGTTGTGCATTTCATGATGATACCCTGGTCAAAAGTTATGGCTAATTTACGATTCAGATTTCAAAAAACAATCTCCTTACTTGAAGTGAATTTCTTTGATCTAGAGATGCTTGGGGTTTGTTATGTCGTGCCTACGCAGGACTATACCCAAATTTGATGGACTATGTTCACTTTCGTTTGGGTTTCTTTCGGTCCAACTATGCCAAGAATATGTTTGCAGCCCATTCTACATCAAGGGCTAGGCTTATGCTTGAAACCTAGGCCCGGTGTCTGAGTGAGTCAGGTTATTCATCATTGCCCCATGCTAGCTTAACCTAGACACCATGCCTTTATTTCACTAGAGCTATTCATCATTGGCCCAGGTCCAACTTGACCACGACACCAAGCCTAGATTTCACCGGAGCTATTAATCATTAGGCCTAGGCCCAACTCAACCTAGACACCAAACCAAGATTTCAAGCTTAAGCCTAGTCCTCGGCCTAAGCTTTGGCGCTTCGGTTAGGCTAAGTTAGGTAGCTGATGTAGAGTGGGTTGCAAATACTTTCATGTCAAAGATGGACTAGAGAAAGCTTGATTAGAGGCGGAAACGATTTGGACTGTCAAAACCTTAAAATAGTCATATCTCGCAAATCGGGATGCATTTTTGGACATATTATATATGATTTTGGGGTAGGAGGACCTAGTTAAGCCAACCAACCTTGCTATGCCAAGTTTTCCCATGTCGGATTTGTGAGATTCTATCAATTCGACAATCAAAAGTCCCATTTTTGTTTTGTTTTTACTATAAATAATAAGTTTTGGTTTGAGTATATCTTTTTATCCTTTGAATTGTAGAAGTTATGCCCAACATGCAAAGGGCTTAGAAAAGTTGGGAGAATAACATGGTTGGGCAAATTTGACACTTATAATTTTGGCGGAAACCCATGAAGTCTAGTAGGAATAGAGGTCGTATATAAATAATAAGTTTACCATTTATAGTAAGTCATGTTTTTAGGGTGTTTGAGTTGGAGTCTAAGTCTAAAACTTCATCCTATATTTGAGTTCCTTATTTAAAGAGTTGTAATTTCGTTTTTATTATCAATCAAGTTATTTCGAATTTATTAGGAATTATTCTTGTTTTTCTCTCATGGATTCGAGGAAGTCCGGTTGAGGAGTCCCAGAAGTTCCGTGGATTCAGAGTAGTTATCCGGTGAAGGAAGATGGTGATCAACCTTACCACATCCCCCTACATCAATAGCTGAGCCCGTGAGATAGAAAGGGTGACAATGTATGATTCTTGATAGGCACAAGGAAATTATACACAGGACATGCATAATCTCAAAGTAAACTAACCAACCTCTAACCTCTGAGGCCCACCCACCATGGCTGATTGAAACAGAATCTTTGATTTGTAGATACTTGTTCGCTGAAACAGAACCATTGGATATTTTTCATTTTTAATAGTTAATAAATGTTTGCCAATCCAATAGTCAGTTGACCAAATAAGTGTATTTATTTTATCATGGTACATCAGAATTGGAACCCATAGTTTGAATGGTTTAATTTGAGCAAGAATCAGTATGCTATGTATGTAATTTCTAAAGTAATTTTTAAGTGCCTACCTATGATCCATCACAAACTGTTGGAGTATCAAAGTTCTTATTTTGATTGGTCATAATTGATATTTTGCTTATTTTTAAACTAATTATTTAATTAATTTCAGTCAGATAATAATACATTTATTTTTATTGTAAATTAGTATGTTAAAGATACATATTTTCTTTTTAGATAATACTAAAAAATACTTGTACAGACCTTATGAAAATGATTCACACTTAATTTTGCAGGAGGACACTGGTATAAATGGAACACTAATGTTGTCTCACCATAAGAAAGATAAAAGGGTGCATCCATCAGTTAGGTGGGTGCTGATATGGATTCTTCATTTTTCTGGATGCATTGTTGGCAATTCAAGAAAAGATTTACCTCAGAAACCTAGCCACCTTAGGGAGGGATGCGGATTGGGTACTATCCCACATGAAGGTTGGTACAATTGCAATTAGCTTTTATTGGATGACAGGTCGCTATGATAGATGGGCCCACACAAAGCTTATTTGAAAGTTATTCCGTTTAGTATATGCTCCATCTCTGGTAGTAGCCTGTCCAAGTAAATCCCATCATGTCATTGGTAGAAGCAGAGAAGTACGCCCTTGAGGTGGGCAGATTTCATTGGATAGTAGGCTATTGTCAAAGTGAAGTTACATGTGAACCATGTTCAAAATTTATTCAGTTGAGTACCTACTCAAGCAAGTCTTATTTTTTAGAACGGCCTATTGTCCAATCAAATCTAAAAGGGCAGTCCCCAATCTATATCCCTCATGGAGTAGTTCTCATTCTACCTCTACTTATCCTGAAAATGTGGAAAATGCCTAGGTTGATTAGAACGGTTAATTTAATTGGCTAAAACATTGATGAGTTATAGTACAAGATTCAGGTAACCTACCTATCTAAATGCTACAAGTAGTCTCCAAATGTATGGTTAAAAAGGCGTCACGATCCAACAAGGGGCGCTCACAGTGGGAGGTGTAAACTGTCAGAGATCCTTTCATATGATGTGTGTACATGAGATTTTATGAAAATGCTGTCTCAAAAATCAATATAGTACACTTATCAAGTAAGTCGATTAGAGTTCCATTTTATCGCCACATGTAGGTTCAACTTAATTAATTGCCTGATCATTGGACAAACGTTTTGTCCATTTCATGTTCATGCTGTGTGTTTGGATCTCTTATGTCTTCAATTTCTACATCCTCATGTGACGAGCCCCTCATTAAATCACCGCAAAAGAAAGTTGAGAGAAAAAACAAAAGAAAAAGAAAAGATAATTAAAGGTGCAATGGGCTTGGCTAGTGCTGGGCTAGGGTTATCTTTAAGCTTAGCCCTAGTCTCCTACACCTTGACTTTTCCAACTTAGCTCTAATGAGTCTGAAAATGTCTTTTGCCTTATAAAGAGGCCAGGAAGAAAAAGAGTTAAATGATGGAAAGTTTGAATTGTCTAATTTATAAGATTATTTTGGGCAGACGCGATTTTGCTGTATATGGCCCTCCATCATTGAAGTTCCTATGGTTGGAAGCTACGTTGGGCAATTTAGATGCCTATGAGAAATGTACCCCTGCCATCAGTTTCTCCTGTTATGTTAAGGGAAGCGGATTGTGTACAAAGTAACTCGGACGCTGATTAGCTACTGACAGGTTGAGTAGCCATCTCGCTACTGAAGTTACATCACCAACTTATGTGGCCCCACTGTGATGTATGTGTTGTATCTACACCGTCCATTTATTTGGAGAGATCATTTTAGGGCATGAGACAAAGATTGAGGCAGATCTAATACTCAAGTAGACCCCACCAAAGAAAACAATAATTTTTCCATCACGGTCCGTGTTGGCTTGTCCCACATGATTGAGAGGGGGGTAGGGTTTGTCTTCATATACTGTGGGGTCACTCTACTTAATAGGTTAGTTTTTTTAGTGTGACACAGTAATTATATCAAAGCTTAATTTTTGGGTGGGAAAGTAGTTCCATCTATTCATAAATGCATGTTGCATGCCCTGAGATTGTCCACTCACAATATTTTCATGCAACCGACGGCAGAGATTGCAAAGATGGAAAGAAAAGAAAATGCTCGCCTAGGTAGCGTGCAAAATGCTCTCTCCTTTTGTTTACCGTTGGAGCGACGCTTTTCCTTTCACGCCCTTCTCACGTCAGAAACCAATATTCAAATCAATGAAAAAGGAATTCGAAGACGACAAGACTCTGGTGTGCATTTTCCACCGTTTTACATTAAGAAGAATAAAACAACTACGTAGCTCTTTCCTCACCGTAAACGTGGCAGACGCGTCCAGTTATTGGAATCGTGCACCGCTTCAGTGTATCGGGGATGCACCAAAGTGGGTGGATCGCTGTCTGTTGGGCCTACTTTAATATATATGCCTTATATCCACACCGTCCATCCGTTTGGCCAGATTAGCTTAACTTAAATGAAATAGATACAAATCTCATGTGGATCACACAACTGGAAACAGTGGTGATTGAACCTCATCCTTAAAAAACTTCTTGGACCCACTGTAATGTTTCTTTTTCATTGATAAGGTCACACAAACTTACATAAAATAACCACAAAAATATCAGCTTGATCTAAGTTTTTTAATGGTGGAGGTTCAATCTCCCCTGTTTCCAGTGGTGTGGTCCACCTGAGATTTAGATGGTTCATGAATTAAAATGAAATGGAAAAACGGACGGTGTGGATATAAGACAAAGAGATTGTGGTGGTCCCACATAGATCCCCACGTCCATCGGAATCCTTATTCAGGTGGGCCACGAAGTGGATATGCCACATCCCGAAAATCAAGGGGATGACTCATGACCGTCCGATCGATGGCCCTCAGCAGGAACGGCTAGAGAAACCGTTAACCTTCAACCGACAAAAGCTCGCCAAATAATTGGATGGTCAAAGTGTATGCCACATGAAGCTACACCACGCAATACGCATTTCAACCACAGATTGCCACCAATCGGATGGTTCATACAATCCAATCGGTTTTATTTTTGTGCATGTTCTGTCCACGCTCGCACTCACAATTTTGATGGTCTAGATTAATTTACTTGTATGCTAAGTCTACAGCTGGAGCCTGCTGTTATTTATTAACAAATAGTGGTAAACGCACTCCGTAGCCACGCTACCCCAGGGACTAACGCAAAAAAAGGGAAGAAACTTCCGTTAAGGAGAAGGGAATTTATGAAATAACTACCTACTTATTATGGAATTTACATTCTGACGACTTTTTCATTAAAAGGTTTTCTTTAGATTTCTTAGTGGGAGTTAGTGGGCCATGTCAGCAAAGAGATGAGCGGCTCAGGTAAAATACACCCACTCACCACCTCATGTTAGGCCAAAGGCAAAAAAAATTAGCCCCATCTTTAATTCAGGCCAACTCTTACCCTCCACACCTTTTCTTTAGTGTGGCCCACCTGAATTATGGATAGGCTTATTTTTGAGTTCCAGGCATAAGTTTTATTGTGGCATCTAATGGATAGAGTAGATTTCATATGATCATCGCAGTGCCTTGTAAAAGTTAACGGGGGGGGGGGGGGGGGGGACATCTCTCTTGTGGCCTATTGAGTCACAAGTCGGTTTATGTTTAGTCTTGATGCTAAATTGGGATTATACATTAAATGATCAAAGTAAATTTTACATATACATCATGGTGGGCACATTGAAAAGCTAGGGTACTGGACATCCATCAGTGGGATATTACCACTCATATAAGTGCTCACCCTTATTTTTTAGCAGCCCACCGAGATTTGTATGTGAGATCCACCACGACCATTGGATAATACCTCCTTATAGCTCAATGGCAAAAAATCAAGTTGACTTGTAATTCAGGTGGTACATAAAGAGGGACAATGGGGAAAGAGACTCCCACCTTTAATTTTGCGGAGCCCATTGGATGAATATGTGAAATCCACTACAACCATTAGATATTAAATCAAAACGTAAGCCAAAGGCCTAAAAACATTCCCATCCGTGATTTAGATGAGCCACAAGAAGGAAAATTATTTAGAAGGTGAGCATTGCCTTGTATAGTGTCTTGTATTGTGTTGTCCACTTGAATCATAGATGGGGTTTAATTTTAGGCCCAATGCGTAACATGAGGTGACCCATCTGGTAGTCGGAGTGGATTTCACATAAACACCATGGTGAGCCTCATTTAACCAAAGGGATACCAAACTTCCATTAAAGAAATGCAAGGAGTGTAGTCCAATGATAGTCTAGTTCAATTAATGAGAAAGTTTGTTGAAATCAATTTTTAAAAAAGGGCTTTCTACAAAGGCACACTCAAGGTTTTATAAGAGTGTAGAGATGACATGCATTTCAAATCATTGTTTTTTTTACACCTCTTGGCATTGTTTGCCTTTTCCTCATACGAAAATAACCTAAACACTTTTTTCAGTTTTTATGTATATGTACATTTTTTTTTATCATTACTCTCAAGCAAATTATTTTTCTACCATTGCACTCCCGTGCCTATTCTTTGGCAATCTTTCATACCTTTAAAAAAAAATTCCATATTAAAAAATGAGTTGTTCTTCTTCTTTTTATCTATTATGTTAAATCGAGCTTATTTGGGAAGGAAATAAGAGAAAATTAAATGAAAAAATATTACAAATATTTCACTTTTAAAAAATAGGTTATTGTTCCTTCTTAAAAAAAATCTACTTTTATGGATATAGGTCTTTGTCAAGAAATGAGTAGGAAAAAAAATAAAAGAGGGTAAAAACTTTACTTTTAGAAGATGTGTTTTTTTTTTTTTACAAAGATTATGCTCAGATGAGTCTGCTTGAAAAGAAACTGATATAAGGAAATAAGATATATAAAAAAACTCCAATTTTAGAAGATATGTTCTTATTCCTTCCAAAGATTAGGCATAAATTAGCTTTTTATTAAGAGCTAAACTTTGGGCGCACTTTTAAAAGGTCAAACAATGTCCAAATAAGATGATTTCTAAGACATTTGAAAGTTTGTCGAATAATTTTTCCAATGAGCCCAAGATTGCCCTGATTCAACCTTTAACGAGAGTTATGAACATTTTCCTGAGATCGCATGATGTCGAAAATGAGAGCGATCACAAGCTAAATTTTGGATCCATTTTTTAAAGGTCAAACAGTCTCTAAATGAGATGATTCCAAAGTCATCTGAGAGTTTGTCAAATTATCTTTCCAATGAGCATAAGATCGCTCCGATCTGACCTATAATAAAAGAGTTATGATCATTTTAGTGGGACTGCGTGATTCATTGTTCAAACCATGATTTGAGCATTGTCCAAACAAACTGCGATCGCTATTTTAAGCCCACTTTTAAAAGGTTAAGTGGTCTCTAATTGAGATGATTCTTAAGCTATTTGAAAGATTATCGAATTATATTTCTAACGAGTATAAGATCGCCCCGATCTAACTTGTAACAAGGGAGTTATGACCATTTCCATGTGACTACAAGATACATATTCCAAACCACAATATGAGAATTGTCTAAATCACGATTTAGACTTTGGGCCTACTTTTAAAATGTAAAATGGTTTCCAAATTCATTTGAAAATTCATTGAATTATCTTTCCAACGAGTATAGGATCACCCTAATACAACTTGTAATGAAGTAATTATGATCGTTTTCGAAAGGCTACATGATGCATAGTCCAAATAGCGATCTGAGCATTGTCCAAATCACAATATGAAATTTAAGTTCATTTTTAAAGGGTTAAACAGTCTTCGAGTGAGATGCTTCCAAACCCATTAAAAAGATTATTTAATTATTTTTCTAACAAGGATAAGATCGCTTGATTCGGCCTATAACGAGCGAGTTATGACCGTTTCTATAGGACCACATGATACATCGTCCAAACCGTGATTTGGGCATTATCCAAATCACAGTGTGAACTTTGAACCCACTTTTAAAAGTTTAGACAATGTCCAAATGAGATGATTCCAAAGTCATTTGAAAGTTTGTTGAAATATCTTTCCAACAAGTATAAAATCACCTCAATTTAACCTATAACAAGGGTGTTTTGACCATTTCGTGCAGCTACATGATATATTATTCAAATCGCAATCATTATTTTGCCCAAATCGTAATACAAACAATTTGAATATACTTTTGAAAGGTCAAACAACATCCAAATGCGATCATTCCAAAGATATTTAAAAGTTTGTCGAATTAACTTTGCAATGAGCATAAGATCACTCCCATACGACCTGTAATGATCATCCCAATCCAACTTGTAACGAGGGAGTTATTGTCATGCCCCAAAATTCGGATACTCGAATAGAGTATCCAGTACCCAAATTCCAGACCCATGAACTATGAAAGAGGTCAACTATTGTTAAGTAATATTCATTCCATTCTACATATATCATACCACAAATTTAAATGCAAACCACATACAGAAATAAATAAATTCATAATCCGCTATTACATTAGTCATTAAATACTTAATTCAACTATAAACATAAAAACTATACCCCAAATTTTAGATTTTATTACATCAACTGATTAAAGAAAAATCAAACTATTCCTAAGTAATATTAAAACTTCAGATGCAACGAATAGTATCCAAAGCTCCAAGTACTAATAGTAGCTGCCTATATCTTCGTAGTGTTCATATCCTGAAATGGTTAACACACTATGAGTTTCACAACTCAATAGGATCACATCAGTTGATCTTGAGTTGGAAGTTTCACAGGAATACGAAATATAAGATTATCACATTTTATAAAACAATACACGTATCAAGTTTAACATCTCATCTAATCATCAATCATTCAAATCTTGTATGCACAAAATATCTCTTTTTAGAGCAATAAATTACAATTGGACAACACCTGTATGTGCTGAACCTTTTAGGAATGACCCATGACAGAGCACTTATGTCGATCCTTTTAAGGTATGACCCTCAGTAGAGCACTGGTGAATATCTTTTAGGTTGGTTTGAAATTCTTCTGAACGTGCCAAGCAGAGACTTGGGACAGGTTAATTTTCAAAACTTATACTAGTTTAGATTCCTGATTCGACTTACAATATGGATACAGATCATGAAGTGAGTTTATTTCAACACAAAGATTATTTTATAACTACTTATCTGATCTGAAATGAATAGACATGATTTTAGGGAGTCAAGATATTATCAGATGCAAGGAGAGTTCGAAATGCTGAGATTGAGTGATGATCGACTAAACAGAGAAGATAGGTTCGCCTCTAATGGTAGATCTCCGAGTGGTGATCTTTTAAAAGTTTTGTTTCTTCTGAGTGGTGTATCTTAACGCCAGGGAACTTGGTGTAACAAAAATTTGGAGTTCTCTCGTTGTTCTGTTGGTGGGTTTGGGAATTTAGAGTTTGCGATTGGCATACAAAGATCTAGGAGAAGAGACGTGGGTGCGGTTGGTTTTCTTTGCAAAAAAGTTTAGTTTTGAAGTGGAGTGTAGATAGATCGAAAAATGGTCTTATATCACCTGAGATCGGATAATCTCGAACATCAAACGTGCACTACATGATGCGATAATACGTCAAGGGAAGTTGTGGTGATCCAAAGTCTTGGATCATCTAACGGTTGAGATGGGATGAATAGAAGGTCTAGATTTAGTGAAGTAAATCTCACACGGATTAATGAGAAACTATAACGTTAAGGGAAGAGGTTGAGAGAAAGTTGGGTTTGTGTGTGAGTTTCACGGTAACATGAGTTGCACGTTGTGCTTGTGTGTATTTTTATTTTTTATATGGATGAGTGAGAATGGCAAGACCCATCGAATAAACGGTTTGGATCGGGGCCCCGACCCACTTTCTTAGTGGATTGGAGGGCTAAGATGGGTCTAGGACCCCCTTGTTATGTCGTGGAGAAGAAGGAGATGAGATAAAGAATTGGGGAATATTTCAGTTTTGGTGGTCGCTTACTTTAGTTTTGATTTAAAACACGGTGGGCCCCACAATGGTGATGTGGCAGATCCATTCTGTCCATTAGTTTTGTTCAGCCGCAATAGGACATGACCCCAAAAATGAGGTTGGTTTAAAACTCAAGTGGGCCATACTAACGACAACGGTGAGACTTAGTTCCCATCGTAAAAAAATATAGGTTGTTATAGTTACGACCATTTCTGTGTAATTACATCATTTATAGTCCAAACCGTGATTGATGTTTTTGATGGGATTTTCCTCCTCTGGGATGGTCGGGCGCCTGGACCAACTGTGGCCGGGTGACTGAAATTCCATCAGGAGATGATTTTGGTGCTGGACTGTTTTTGCAACGGGTGGGCGCTCGACGGTCTGGTGATTGGGCGCTCAGTGCCATGGGCGGGCGCCCGACCATGTTGGTTCGGGCGCCCGATATTCAGTTTTCTTCAGGATTTCACGCTGGACATTTTTTGGTTTGGGTGGGCGCCCGACGGTCTGGTGATCGGGTGCCCGACCCTGCGCTGACTGCTTGTACGCAGTTTCCTATTTGGGCTCTAATTCCTCCGGTTTCCTACTTAAGGAGTTCCGAATCGGAATTAGGGCATCTCATTAGTGTGTTTGCACGTCCAAGGTGAGAGAGAGAGAGAAAAGAGGAAGAGAGAAAGAGAAAAGAGAGAAAGAAGAAGCTTTAGAAGGGAGAAGTTGCTTGAAGAGGAGTTCTTCTGCGCAACCGTCATCTCAGCACTTCTACGTCCTTGGGATCGGTGAAATTGCTCTACTTTTGTTATTCTCTTATTGTTTATCTACTCCTACATGAGTGAAGAAGGTTTGATCCAAGCAGTGTATACTTGAGATCGGTTGTAACAGTTCTCTGAGATAGTGGATTGTTGATCTGGACTAAGTCTCGTGGTTTTTACCCCTTTCGAGGGTTTTCCTCGTAAAAACTCCTTGTGTCGTGTGATTGAATGTTTATTCTTGATCATTACATTATCATAGTCCATAATTCTAGCGTATTGGGGGGCGAGATCTGAAGGCTTGTGTGAAACGCACCCAACAGTTTTCCCAAACCATGACCATTATTTTGGACAAAGTAACGATTGCAGTTTGGACAATGCATCATGTGGTCCCACAAAAATGATCATAACTACCTTATTATTGGTCGAATTGGGGTAATCTTGTCTTCATTGAAAAGATGATTCAACGAACTTTCAAATCGTTTTATAATTATCTCATTTAGACATGATTTAACCTTTCGAAAGTGGGCCCAAAATTTAGATTGTAATATGAACAAATCAATAATCGCAATTTGGACAATGCATCGCTAGGTCTTATGAAAATGGTCATAACTCTCTCGTTATAGATCTAATCAGGGTGACCTTATACTTGTGGGAAAGATAATTTGACAAACTTTATAATCATCTCATTAAGAGACCATTTGACCTTTCAAAAGTGGGTCCAAAGTTTTGATCGTATTTTTTTTTTAATAATTCCTAGATCACGGTTTGTATTATACATTGTGCAGTCTCATGAAAATTAGCTGCTACATTCAAGTTGGATCAGGGTAATCTTATGCTCGTTAGAGAGATAATTTGTCGACCTTTCAAATGACTTCAGAATAATCTCATTTAGATACTGTTTGACCTTTCAAAGTAGGCCCAAAGTTTATATTACAATTTGAACAGAATAACGATCATGATTTGGATAATGCATCATGTGATCCCACAAAAATGGTCATAATTCCCTCGTTAAAAGGTTGGATCAGGGTGATCTTATGTTGTTGAAAAGATAATTCGACGAACTTTTAGATAACTTTAGAATCATCTCATTTATAGACCATTTGACCTTTTGAAAGTGAGCCTAAAGTCCACATCATGATTTGGACAATGCTCAAATTACTGGTTTGGACTATACATTAGGCGGTCTTATGGAAACGGTCATAACTCCTTTGTTACAGGTCAACTTGGGTTGATTTTACGCTCGTTGGAAAGATAATTAGGCAAAATTTTAAATAGCTTTAGAATCATCTCACTTGGAGATTATTTGACCTTTCAAAAGTAACCCAAAGTCTGGATCGTTGTTTAGACAACACTAAAATCGCCGTTTAAACTATTCATTGCACGGTTCCACAGAAATTGTCATAACTCCCTTGTTACAGGTTAGATTGGGATGATCTTGTGCTCGTTGAAAATATAATTAGACAATCTTTCCAATGACATTGAAATCATCTCATGATCGTTTAACCTTTCAAAATTGGACCCAAAATAACGATTGTGGTTTGGATAATGCATTTCATAGATCTAAAAAACGATCATAACTTTTCATTAAAGGTCAGATCGAGACGATCTTGTGCTCATTGGAAAGATAATTCGATGAACTTTTGAATTATCTTATTTATAGATCATTTTACTTTTCAGAAGTGGATCCAAAATCCAGCCTGATTTGCTCTCATTTTCAACACCGTGCGATACCAGGGAAATGGTCATTAGTCTCTCATTACAAGTCAGATCAAGGCGTTCTTAGGCTTGTTGGAAAGATAATTCGGCAAACTTTTAAATAACTTTAGAATCATCTTATTTGGACACTATTTGACCTTTTAAAAGTGGCTCTAAAGTCCAACTCTTTGCAAAAGACCACTTTAAACCTAATCTGAAAAAAAGAGTATGCATATTTTAGAAATAGTTTTTTTTTTATATTTTTAGATCTCCCCTCTTTATCAGTTTCTTAGTATAATCTTTGCAGAAAGGAAAAGAACAAATTCTAAAAGTGAAATATTTATTATTTCTTTCCTTTATTATATTTATTTTTTGGCAAAAGACCCATCTAAGTAGAATTTTTTGAAGAAAGAAGAACCAATCTTTTAAAAATCAAATATTTATAAGATTTTCATTTAATTTTCATTAATTTTATTTCCAAACAAGCTCAATTCAACATAATAGTTAAAAATAAGAAGAATTTATTTTTTGAGGTGGAAGTTTCTATTAGAGAGAGTAGTTAGAGAACACAAAGAATTGTCAAAGAGTTGTAAAAAAGTATGAAAGATCATCACAGTTTGCTAGAAAATAATGATAAAGAAGATACAAGTGGATAGAAAATTAAAAAAGTGTCCAAGGTATTTTTGTCTTAGAAAAGGGCAAATAGTGCCATGAAGTGTGAAAAAATAATGATTTGAAATATGGTGCTATCTTGGTGCCCCATGAAACCTTGGATGTATAGGCATAAATAGCCCTTGAAGAAAGTACTGGAATATTAATTATGTAGTAAGTAGGTGTTTTTATTGTAAAATTCACAAAGAAAAGGAAAATGTGAAAAACCCCACGAGATTTGTCCATTGAATGAAATGAACTTTTGCTCATAAAAATGGGCAGGCGGTTGGTGGATTCCCAGTCTTCCCAGTTAGGTGAACGCTTGAAAATACTCCCAAATTTCTGACTTTTATTAATGTTATTATTTATTTTTATATAATATTCTGCTTGTCTGCATTCTGCAAGGGAGAGAGAGAGAGACGGGGGGCCAGAGTGGTGGTCTTGAAGAGTACGGGTCTTTGAATATGGATTCTTAGAAAAAGATGAAATAAGGGTACTGATGGGATTTTCTTGGAAATGAAGGTATAGAGAGAGAGAGAGACAGAGAGAGAGAGAGAGCTTCTGCAGATTTCGATTGGAGTTCAAAGGTGGGATTTTTAGAGAGAAATAAGGGTATTTTGAATTGGGTTTCTTCTTTTTTCTTTTTCTCTTCTAGTGAGGCTATTGAACTGTTGGACTTTTGTTTTTTATTTGGTTTTTGCGTTTAAGGTTATTGGATTAGTGGGTCTTTTTAAGATTGTTAGATTATTGGGTGTTTTTATTCCTTTCCTTAGATTGTTGGGTTTTTCTCTTTTGTTGCTGAGATTGCTGGATTATTGGACTTCTCTTTGATTTTTTTTTTTCCTGGGGATGTTTTTTTCCTTCATAGTTGGAATTGTTGGATTGTTGGGTGTTTCTTTCAATTGGGTTTTCTCCTCTTAGATTGAGATTGTGGAGTTTTTGGGTATTTTAAGGAGATTGAAAGCATGAGAGGGAAAGGAGGAGTTACTGGAAATTACTTCTTGTTGAATACGGGGGCTAGAATTCCGGCTATCGGGCTCGGAACATGGCAGAGTGGTGGAGATCTCTGCATTGAAGCCGTGAAAACTGCATTGAAGGTCGGATATCGTCACATAGACTGTGCTCATCTTTATGGGAACGAGATTGAAGTTGGGCAAGCTTTGGCGGGAGCTTTCGAAGATGGGCTTAAGAGGGAGGATGTGTTTTTGACATCAAAATTTTACTGCACCACAAATTCTCTTAAGAGGATCGAGAATTCTGTAAGAGTTTCGCTGAAGAGCCTCGGCGTGTCATATTTGGATCTTTATTTAGTGCATTGGCCTGAGAGTTCAGCTTTTGGGGACGCTACTGATCCTCCTTCAAAATCGGGAAGCGAGTATAGGCAGTTCTCACATCGCTTGAAGCCTACATGGAAGGCCATGGAAGGTCTTGTCGAGACAGGGCTAGTTCGTGCTATAGGTGTGAGCAATTTCAGTGTTCAGCAGATGGAGGAGTTGCTCCAATTTGCAAAGATCGTACCTGCAGTTAATCAGGTATTGTGAATACTTTTTTTTTTTCTTGTTTTTGATGCATTCTTTCTGGTAGATTTTGCGTTATGACTTCATAGAACCTTGAATGGAGATTTTTGAAGCCGAACTGTTCTGCCTAATAGCTTGTTTGGCGAGGTAATAGTTGGAATTAATCTGTCCATTCCTAAAGAACTAGAGATAATGAAGCTCAAATTGCAACTGAAGATTTCTCATGAGAGTATTGAGTTCTTTTGCAATGATCTAGTCGCAATGATCCAGTCGCAATGATCTAGTCTTTCATTCTTACTCAATTTGTAGGGAAAAAGCGTCGTTTTTATTATTGTACAACATTTAGGACACTCGAGGTTTCAAGTAGTTTGTAGTTGCTCTCCTCCATCGTAAAGGCTGGGCCCACCCCAAAAGGAAATTGTTGCTACCCTCCATGGTTCTCTCGCTAGTGAAGGATAAAATGTTATACTTGTGGTAAATTACTCTAACCTGTGAGTCTGTGACTGCGAGTGGCACCAAAATATTCAAACTTTCTCTTCTTTTGCATGGTATATTGTGATTATCAAGCCTTGTTCACGAGCAGTTATCTAGAATGAAAGAAACATAACCCATTAGAATGAATCTTTATGACCTGACAATTGTAGGAAACTTATGCAGCCTGGAAAACAGATACTCTTCGTATTTATATAGAGTCTCTCTAGCATCAAAATCAGATACTAGTACTCAATATGGTACCACAGCCATGCATACAACTAGATGGTCATTGATTTTATTTGCAGATTTACTGAAGGCATTCGAACACTATGGGAACATCTCGACATGATAATTTCTTTTGTTACGGAAAGCTCCACTTGATCTTGGGAGAATTTAGATCGGATGTGAATATCATTGAGTTAAGATGGTCTGATGCCATTCTATTTAATGAGAAAGTTTCTTTATGAAGGCAAAAATATAGGTTTCCGACAACTATAGGATGATCATAAAGTTAAGGTGATGGGATGCCCTATTAAAGTATGAGCTTATGTTAAGGTGGGGAGTAACATAGTGTTTACGTTGAAAGTATGTCTTTAATAGGATGATGAAATTCCATGTACTCGTAGGTTAAAGGTTGCATTTGAGGGAAATGCTCTCAATTTTGTTCCATTTTTCTCCCATGGTTACGCGATGGGTGGAAGATCATCAGCTAAAGGAGATGGAATTCTTTACAAGAAGTCAGTTATGGAAATGTAAGGTCCACACATGTTTCTTGGACAGAAAAATAGGAGAGATGGCAAACTCTTTGACATGAGTCGAGTGTCTTTTGTTCTCTAAGGGGGTTGATGAGTTACTTTGATGGATGAAACAATATAGAGGCTGCTAACAACCGTTGTGAGTTGCCAGAAAGGTTCTTGAAAATTGAAGATGACAATAGAAGACTCCATGCATTATATATATGATCCCTAATGCAAAGCATGCTTTGTGCTTAGGAAATTCTTTTCAAAGTGGTTTTCCAAACAATGCAATGACTTCTTAGATGTGTTTCAATATGATTTGAAAGTGTCTTGAGTTGTTATACTGGACTAGGTTGTTCTCTTTATAATAAAAAAGAAGAAGATAATTGATAGGAAAATAATGAGATGCAGGGGTTCAAGAGTTGCATTTGGTTTAATTAACATAGCAATGAGGCATGAAATGAGCATATATTACCTTGGTCAGTAACAAAGACAATCTAAGCAGAAGAGAACCCCACAAGATAGCATGTGTTTCCAGCTCCATTGTCTTAGTTAGAATCAACCTAAGTTGGTATTTAGTCTTCTAAATATTTGCTTAAGCAAGAAACAAACTGGTATTTTTGGGAGTGGAATTCTTGACACTAATTAGAGAGAGTCTTAAAGGGGCATGGTGGTTAGGTATTTCTATGGATTTCAACGGACGCTTGAAAGTCACATGACTCTTAATTGCACAGCTCTCAGCTGGACACCGTACTTGTAGATCAAGGGATTGTGTGATAGGGTTGATGACCGGGTCATGAATCCATTGTGAGGATCTCCATTTCTCCAACAAATACTCTCTTACTGAATTGGATTTGCATAGGATAGTGATTTTACATCCAGCATATATTGCGGTTTTGGATATTGGTTTTTTGGATCTAAATGAAGCAAGGATTGGATATACGGAAAATGCGGTCATTTTCCTCCTTCATACCATGGAAGGTCTCTTGTGAAAGCCTAGAGTACTAGAGTTCCTCTATCGGGATTTGGGAGTTCTTGATCTAGATCTCCTTCTTTGGGTCAGACACTGACACCCTGCAAAATAGCCAAAACTATTATATGTGCCTTCCCTGGGTTTGACACCAGGCAAGAAACAAGAACTATTATATGTACTTATCACATATAAGAAGAAGAAGAAGAAATGAACAATCATTTGGCCTAATTTTTCAACCCCCTAATTCTCCATTCCAAATAATTTGTTCTAAATTGCCAAATTGTGAATCCCTTACTTTTCCTTCGAAAGACTAGAGAAGCGATAGAGATTATGGGTCATTTGCAATCTGGATCCTGATGTAGAGATCTATGCTTCAAGTTACAAAATAGCATGCATATAATACAATTTTATGCATGGGGGATTACAATAATAACAATCATCATTTCATATATAAATTACAATATCAATTCATACATAAAACTATATTGTATATGCTTAGTGCATGTACTGGCGCGACCCACATGATCACATCCCTAGTGTACCACTTATTTGGAGAAAGTAGCTCCGCATACTGGTTCCTGTACCACATACCAGAGCAACTCACAGGCCAGGTAATGTTGTGACAGATGCATCCGTCACTTACCTATATGAAGTTGTAAACAATTGGAAAGTAAAAAACATGCTATTTAGGGCCCGGCACGACAAGGGATCACGAGATTTCAAAGCAGGACAAATGCCTTTTGAGTAGCAGATTTTTGCAACCATCGATGAGAGATGCTGGTTGTCATGCTCATGGACTGCATAATTGGAATATCTTTCTTATTTGCTGTGACATGGAAGCTATTCAGGTATCAAGAATTTTTTTGCTGGAATTGGGTTCTTTGCCGAGCTTGTTGAGGTACTTTTTGGATGTGTTATAAATCATCATCTGAATGGAAACATGTTGGGGGGCTCTATTTTGAAGCCCATCAGAGAGTTATCGGGATAGAGATCTGGGTGTAGCACATCCTTAGCTGCGAAAACTGGGAACCTTAGATTGCATTGATCAGTCCTATCATCTTCAAGCAACTACAGAATGGTTATTGGGCAAAATAATAATATAGATTGCAAGTAGTGCTTTTCTCTCTCCAAATTCTAGGATGGTTTCCTATCTCACTATTTTCTTTTCTTTTCTTTTCTTTTGGAGTTCCATACATCTTTAGGGAATTATTATGAATATAGATAGGTAATTCTTTGAGCTAAAAATAATCACCTTTCGGATGTGGTGGGTCCCAATTTGTTGAGCAGATTATCATCATATTCCTATCACTCCACTATGATTCTTTCTTATCATTAATATAATGGCTTGGTTACTTCAACCTTGCACTGGCGGCTCAAATTTGATAATACTAGGTGTCCTGTTAGTTTTTGTGTGATCAAAGCCGTTTGCTGTGGACCAAAAATCAGGCTGGTCCAATCATTAGGTGGCTAGCACGTGTATGTCATATGGGGACTGTTGGTCAATTCTTTTAAATTTCCATTTATTTCATATGCATATGGTCCATTTAACTTTCAGGCTGTGGCTGATGCATGGCTGTGGTCTATCTAATGAATAGCCTGGATATCTCACACATGTGCATTGGCATGTGGGGTGACAGATCACACGAGTAGAATTCACATTTTTCATGAATTGTGTCTTCTATAGTTTGAACTTTACAATGGCACTAGTTGACTGGATGATTATTGTCTTCTTTTAGGCAGAGTTGCACCCTTTCTGGAGGCAAGATGAGCTTGTGAAGTTCTGTCAATTGAAAGGTATTCATGTCTCTGCTCATACCCCATTAGGAGTGCCCACTACCAATGCCAGTCTGTCCGACAGCGGATCGGGAGAAGATGAACCCGGAACTCCTAGGATATCATTTGGAAGGTCAAGATCGGTACACGGACCGATGCTGAAACTGTCTGTTGTTGCAGATATTGCAGAGCGTCACAAAAAGACACCGGAGCAGGTAAACAAGTTTAGATTTGTTTGTTTGGAAATGATTCTGTATCTTTTACTCTTTTTGTCACTTCTTAATTTAAAAATCCTTTTTGTTTCCTTCGAGCAACGTGAATTGCGGGAGATTCACGTGGTTCATCAGATAGGCCCTACCATGCATGTGCTGTGGCCTGAAATTCAGGCTGTCACACACTTTAGGTTGGTCACAGGTGTATGAAAGAAGGCCAGTTAAAAAAAGATTAATCAATGGTCCGCATTCAAGGCACACATGGTGTGGCCCAGCTGATGACCAGACCAGCCTTATTTTCATGCGACAGCACATATACAGTGGGGCCAACCTGGTGAACACCCCAGGTCTTGCACGTACATGTGGCAAGAGCAGGATTCACAATCCTACTCTCCCCAGTAGCCTTAGCAAAACTAAGGTTTCCTTTAAATGCCACTTTCTTAATCTATCAAACTTTTGAAGTTTGTTATTATTGATTTTGGTCAGTTCAATTTGATACATATCAAATCACTCGATAGCTGAGAGGACTTCAATATATGCTCACTTGTGGTTGCATGACTAACATCCTACCTTATGCCTAGTTTGATTAATTCTAGGTAATATACCAACAATATTTGTGAAAGACAGAACTATAGGGGTGCAAATGGGTTGGGTAGACCTGATGGGTCATTGGACCCAACCTGACAACTAGTGGGTCTGGGTCCAAAATTTAAACCCATTGGGTGTGTTTGGGTCCAAAAGTTTGACGCTAATTACTAAGTGGGTCAGGTTTGGGTCTTCTCAAAATCAGTCCAACCCAATCCAACCCAACCTGGACCCAGTTTTTTAATGGGTCCCTTTTGGGTCATGCTAAAATGGATCTAACGTTGACATAGATCCAACCCAGACCTAAGGAGTAGTTACTTATGTGGGTTCCTTTTTTTTTTTTTTTTTCCCAATCTTTTGGGCTAGACTATATCAATAGTTCATCACCTTTTCTAAAATGTGGGTTACCCATCCTGACCCGCTTAGCGAAAATAAAATGATTAGGGTTTCAATTAGTGTGATTTTTGGGTCATAACAAAATGGAGAATGGATCTAAAAGAAACTATCCAAGCACTTTTTGAGGCTGTCTATAGTTTTTGTCTGTGTGTAGCATGATAGCCTACCTGGTACTTGACTTGCCTTTTTTGGAGAGCATCTACCCAGTAGGTCCTATATGACACATCCTTCAGATGTGTCAGGTTGATACATGTGAGCATGTATAGCATGGTTTTAAATATCCTCTCTATGCTACAGCCATATATCGTATGCCATGCAGGACCCACTGTGGAGATAGTCTGTCCTGAAAATCGGGCCACTCAAGTATCAGGTAGGCCATGCATGTACAATAACAATGGATGCTCTAAAAAAACTTGTCAGGTGCTCTCATCCTTGTAGTGGACCTAAAAGAAATTATCCAAGCAATTTTTTGGTACCGTCTATAGTTTTTGTTCGCATGTAGCACTGTAGCCTACCTGATACTTGAGTAGCCTGATTTTTTGGACAGACCATCCAAGTGGCGGGTACTACATGACACGTCCTTCAGATGTGTAAGGTTGATACACATGGGCATGTGCATCTGGTTTTAAACATCCTCTACCCCACGGTCGTATCATATCAATATCCCCTCCAATCTGAGGGGGCTAGTATGGGCTTGTATTGGCTGGTACGGACTTGATACATGCTGATATGGGGCCGTTTTGGCCTGTATCATATCTGTAATTTGAGAAGCCAATGATATTAAAACCATGATGTGTAGGGATGCATGTGGAGTGGTGCTTATTGTGGTGGAGTAAGACCTGAGTTGTATATCCAAATTTTTTTTTTGGATATCATCCCATTATTCTGACCAGCAATTAGAGTAAGACCCGATTTGATATTGCAATTCATTAAAGAAATACGCTGAAGAGAACTTCGTAACCCCCAATAGGGAGAGAAACAACAAGAAAGGGCAAAGGTATGTCATATGTGGGAGCTTGATGATATGGCTTCTTCCATTTTGCATGCTCACTGCCCTTAGCTGTTAGATGTGAACTTGGTTGAAATGGTTTTATCTTATGGAAATGGTAAAGAGTACTAATCTCCGCAAAATAATAGACACTTTTAGATGTGTTAGTGGAACCAGTCATTCATGCACCATCAAATTTCTCACACAATGTTACTCCACTAGTAACTCATGAAATGCAGTGTTGCTCAAGTAATCTAGGATCAATGCTTGTTGGATGGATTACTACATTTTCAGCACCTCTCCAACATATCTTTTCAGATCTCAGTCACCGGTGTAGCCATGAACTTCTCGCAATGGTTTATTTTCTTAAGAATCTCATGAAATTGATGTCCTTGGCTTTTATAATTTTAGCCATATGAAAAGGGGGCCACTATTTTCATATACTCTGACTGGTAAATTCACCCATCCTTCTGACCTTTTGGTCATGCAATAGTGCAGCATTGTATTATTGCATAACTAAAAGTGGAAGGACAGATTTGTTCAACAGTGAAATGGATGCCAGTGACTATTCCTTATAGAAATAAATTCCTTCTCACCTATTTTTAGATGAAAACTGCTCACCCACAACTAGTTGGAGTGTGGGGCCCATGGTGGTGCTTGTATGACATCCAACCCTGCCAACAAGGTCACCCCACTATGAACATGGGATGTCCCAAAAAAGAACCTATCCAGCCATTAGATGGGTCCCATGTGAATATGGAGGTTTTTGGGTGGTTCTCTGTTTTCTACGGTGGGACAACCTTGTTGGATGGGTTGGATGCCATACAAACACCATTGTGGTTCCCACCCACTACTAGTATTTATAACTATTGTGTGTGCACATTTCTCTTTTTCGAATGTCAAATGCCATTTTTTACTCGCCTGAAGTGATTTAGCAAGCATCTATTGAATCAAGCATTTTCTCATGGGTCTGGTATATATTAGTAATTTAAGTATAACATGCACCTCCACACATGGTCACGGATGCCAACCTGGTACGTGCGTGGGACATCTGAGCTGTGCATCAGGTGGGCCCCACAGTGATGATGACCTGATAAAAAAAATCAGGCCTGTCCACTCATAATGCAGGATACATGTATACATTGAATGTGAATCTTGGTTTATCTACATGTGCACCATATTTGTTGAGTTGATTGGCCAGATTTTTGGGTCAGGCCATCTGAACAGCAGGGCCAACCTGATGCACAGGCAGATTATCCCATGCATATGCCAGGTTGGCACACATGGTTGTGTTTAGGGGTCCATGTGGGCTTAAAGGGAACTTTAAATATGAAGATGAAAGAAAAAGAGCTTGAAACCTCTTAACAACATTAAAATACCAATTCTTTTACCATATACCATGAGCCCTTGAGCCATGGAATCTTGTGTTATAATGCATATGTAAATGCACACAAAAAATGTGAAATATATCGGATAAAAGGGAATGATCCATCAGTCATATGGGTTGTGAGGACCACTGCCTGAAACTGACTGGTGTTGTTGTAACAGTCCAATAGATTGGTGGGCCCATATTGGACAACCCATCTGATAGATATTCGATAGTTGCGATAATTGCGTAAGCACCAATTGGTTACCCATTAGATAGATCTTCCAAAAAAATTGAAATAATATCTACACACAAGAGCGGACTGTGAATTACATCGGTAATGTACTGTAAAAGTGTAATGATTACAAATTACAACACCTCTCTTAAAAACAGGTAATTTGACTGACAATTCCCGTGTTTGGATATGCATGGTAAAATTGTAATGATGATACTTTTACATTACTTTGATGTAAAATCATCATTGTTTAGAGTATCTCCGATATTACAATAGTATCCCTGATAATATCTGTATTCTAGCTCGGCGATACCAATAACATTGGCTGTATTAGAAATTCTAGGTATCGGCGATATATCGCTAAGTATTGCCGAATGCATTGATATTGCCAATGTATCGCCAATATTTCAACAGTGTAAATTCTAGGTATCGCTTGTAATCGCCAATGTAACAATATTGCCAATATTTTCAACTGTGTAAATTCTAGGTGTCGCTTGTATCGCTAGCGTATCGACGATATTTTGATAATATTGCCAATGTATCAATATCGCCAAAATCTGTTACTAAAAAAATGTTTTGATGGATGGTTGGATGGATAGATGGGGATGGATCTTTTGATGGATGTTTGGATGGATAGATGGATGTTTGGATGGATAGATGGATGTTTGGATGATTGGATGGGATTGATGGCTGGTTGGATGGATTGATGGTTGCATGGTTGGATCATCATGCATGTGAATTGTGTTTGTATGCTTATTTATGTATGGATGTATAATGCATAAATGCATTATGCATGTTTGTTTGCTAGTTAATATTTTTAATGAGAATTAAGTGATTGTTTTGTTACTATTAGACTAATTTCTTATGAGAACACATACTTTTAGACCCCATTAAATGAAAACTTATTGTATATGCATTCTTTTTATAATTTTTGATTCCTAAATATGCAAATATGTGTATTTTAGTATCTCCTAAAGTTTCCTAGAAAAATATCAGCATTTTCCAATGTTTCCCAAATGTTTCCTTAGGGCTTTTTTGGCACCATGGATTTGAGTAGGAAGTAATGAGTAGTGGATTCCATGATATGAATTCTCATCAATTCCAATTCTTATCAATTCCAGATTTCTGTTTGGCAGCCTGGATTTGGAGAGAAGTCAGACAAGGGAATGGACGGTGTGGATTTTAATCCCACTGTATGCCCACCTATACTTTGGATTTGATCCCACTATCCATCAGTTTTTAAATCCATGCCGTCCATCCATTTTTACAGATCATTTTATGCCAGGATCCCAAAAATAAAGCAGATCCACATCTTAGGTGGACCATAAAACAAGAAAAAGTGGGGAGTGACCTTTTATAATGCACAAAAGTTTTGGATTAAACTGATATTTGTGTGGTCCCTTCATCCAGGTCTTTGTGACCTTATCAACAAGTTGGATGACAAATATAAATCACGTTGGGTCCCACAGTCAGGGACACATCACGTTGGGTCCCACATTGGGGAGGATTTCTCATCAAATCGAATTGGAAAGGAGCTAAAAGTGCCTTTTTGAATTCTCACGGATTCCTATGAAATCCACTTCTCATCAAATCCTCTTCACCAGAAAGAGAAAAGCAAGTGTTTTCTCATCACTTCTCATCAAATCCATGGTGCCAAACGGGCTCTTATATTTTTGGAAATCTGTGATGTTGATATTTGTTTACTTATCTCCGTCCCGCGAAACTTGTAGCAATACCGATGCTTTGAACACTGTAAATCATAGAGAAAAATACACTGATGTACGTGTTTGGATTGGAGATTTCCACTGCAATACAATGTAAATTGTAATGATTACAAAGCCTTCATTTTCTCCTATTACATTTGCATTTGACTGCCGAATTATGTGTTTAAACAGATGTTGTAAATTCGTAGTGATGGCACTTTTACAATAAATTACTAATATACTTCGCAATCCATCCAGGCCCAAGTTGTCTTAACATGCATCTGGCATGTTTGTCAAGCATATGTTGTGCGGAAATAATTTAGCGAATGAAATGTTTGCTTATAACAATGGGAAAATCACTCATTTTCTGTCATCCGTGGTAGGTAATTCTGCGGTGGGGACTACAACGAGGAACCAGTGTTCTGCCGTGCAGCCTAAAGCCTGACCGGATCAAGAAAAACATAGACATTTTCAGTTGGTCACTCTCGGACGATGAGTGGAATCAGCTGAATAGGATTGAATCGCAAGTATGCCTCTTCGGAAATAGTCCTGTGCTCAACCCCTCCGAAAGCGGCTTACTGTCTGGAAGAGGTCCGCTCCAAGCGGTGCATGAGACTGATGACGACGTTGAATGAAGTTTGTGACATTTCACTGTACTTTCTGAAGATATACTGTGATATAGTACAATAATTGTTTTTAAGTTATACGACTGTCTCGATACTTATAAGCTTTTCCTCTGTTTTTTTTTCCCCTCCCTTTTCTGTTATTCATGTAAGGGCAGACATGTCATTTGTGGAGTGGAGTATGAAATATCCGTTGTCGTTTTCCTTGTGTTTTGGGCTTCTTGTGTATATTTTGATTATGTTTTTGCATACTCAGTATTTTATATCTATTCTGTCATTTTGTAAATCTTTACATTGCATCTTTTATATTATAACGATTCGATGATCTTGGTTATTCAATTCAAAGGTATCAATTATCAGGTAACCTGTGGGCCATTTTCGTATATCTTGCTATCTTTTCAGATGGGGGCATGAGTCTATGATCCAGATGAGAAGAGTTCCTTTCCATTTAAGAATATCAGGGATCTAGTATCTAAATAAACGTCTAAAAAATGCAGCTTCGGGCTTACATGCATGTGCACATGTATCCATGCATGCATGGTAATCAACAGAAGCATTGCATGGACTGCATGCAAGGGATGTATGAAGACCCGTTTCAGTGTTGCTGTGTTTTGCAAGAGATGGTTTATTCCCCAGAATTGAAAGCGATTTTGTTTTTGGGGCATGGAAAGAGAAACTGATATCCATTTGTTCTGGAAAAATGGGGATACGGAGGCCCGCTTGACGTGTGAAACTTAGGATGATGTAACTTGATCACTGTTTTCTAAGGGTAGTTTGGGAGTTTTATATTCTTTTTACCCCAATTAGCGGCATGGACATGTGCATGCATTGTACACAGGGCCTGTTTGGATGGGTCAAATCACGACTCTTTTGGATTTTATTAGTGAAAGGATGGATCAGTACATTTTAGATGTCTGGTCAGGATCCAAAAACTTACAGGTGGTGTATCTTTCTTGAAATCCATTTAGTTTCTTGTATTCTTATAGGAATTGAGTTTTATTTGTCCTTCAAGATTCAGGATATTCTGCAGATTACCTTTCAAAAGAAGATATTTTTTACATTGAATACTTCCCAAAGTGGGTCAACAAACCAATTTAGTTCCACACCTAACATTTCATCCTTGATGTGAACTGTTTCTTTCTCAAAAGGACTTGAAGAGTACCTTGAGGGTTGCGACTCAGGGTGGGTTGGTTTGGGTTGATCTGAACCAACTACAAGTGGATCCAACTGCAACCCAACCTGACCCGACCTCAAGAGGACGCAACTGCAACCCGACCTGACCCGAATTCATAACTTGAGGCGCCCACCCAAATTCCTCTATACTCAACCCCAACCCAACCCAAATACATGTGATTATTCCCAACCCAACCCAACCCAACCCAATGTGAATTTGCTCAACCTTTCACCAATTTCAAATTGGTTGGAGTTTTCCAACCCTAACCTAACCCAAGGACCCTGGCAACTCCCCCCAACCTGACCTGAACTAGTGTTGGGTCAGTCGGGTTTGGGTTGACCCAAACCAAAGTTGCAGCCCTAACCCTGAGTTATCATAAAACTACTGGAGTTGGATTACCATATGCACGAGCTAGCAATTTGGGCTTTCTCATTGGAAACAAGAGAAAGAACACAATATGTTCACATTAGCACCCAGTTTAAGGGCAAAAAAAAAAAAAAAAAAGAAAAGAAAAGAAAAAAGGAAAAAAAGAAGAAGAGCTCATGGTCTTCACCATCCGTATATCGAAAGAAGGAGAGGTGGGGTTTACCTTGATCAACTAAGACAACCTATCAGGTGAGCCTCACCTTTGATTTGCTATTGTGCCTGCAAAAAAAATTGACTGGAGATACTGTTTGATTGATGGACCTTTGGCCTTGAATGGGGACAGCTGGCTGCATTTTTTGATCACACATTTGCAAGTGCTTGACGTTGGATGGTTCAATCAGAGCAAATTTTGGTAGGACCCACCAGGTGGGGCAGTCCATATGCAGCATTCCCACCCAACGAAGATGCACCCCATCATAATCCAGTAAGGACCTATTCCATTGGGTTTGTAAAATATTCATCCCCCATAATTCAAGATAAGCAATTATATAATCCTTGAGCGGACTAAGGGCCGACCTTGATCATTGGGCTGAATATCGACCATGATACTAAGGGCAGATCAAGTTTCATGCCATTTCCTCTCTGCCAATCTCCCTCTCTTTCTGAACACTGCTGAAATCATGCAATATCTTTAATCCCTTAACCGGGTTTTGGGCTTTCTGTCTGACTTGCTGGCATTTTGACTTGCGTAGTAAGGAATTGTTGATTGTATTTGTGCTTTGGCCCCCTTTGGTTTGTAATAAACTCTGCTTCCCTTCACACAAAAAAAAAACCAAAAGGAAACAAAAAAAAAAAAAAAAAAAAAAAAAAAAAAACTTCTTGCGAGTTATCTAGGTGATGCAAACTCGATTTAAGCAGCAGCCTAGGACCCGTTTGGATGTACTGAAAAATCATTTTTGGCTTGCCGTCTTGGCGGAACCAATCTGCTTACTGTTTGGGACAACACGGAAAATGAAGCAGCAAGCAAGCTACAATTTTCCCGCCACAAATCATCGAAGTTGATATCCTTCCTGGTGGCCCTCGAAAGGAAACAAGCAGTAATTCACGAGGAGCTCATCCCACCCAACACAAAAATCAGAAACACCGAAACAGGCCTAAGAGGTGTTCTAGTTCGACACAGAACAATTCAGCAACCAAAGGGACAGCGATTAACCGCAGACGAGGTGTAGGAAGACACTCATCTAATTATTTTAAGCTGCAATGGTTAGACAGATTGAGCAATGTGAAACTGCAGAAATTATAATTCCAAAAGATCACAACCATCTCATCACATGAAAAAGCAAGAAACACCGCTTGTTCTGATACATTTCTGAATTTACCTTCTGCCTTTGAACATGGAAGGCGTTGTGCATGGTGCATGTGGTTGGACAGTCAACCCCAAATCCAGCTGAAGGGTGTGAGTGTGAGTGTGTGCTGGTATCTATGGCACAACAAAGCTGAATTCATGCTTTCTCAATGCATGGCCTTGTCAGTGCCTTTCCACTTACTCAACCCCGGACTGTTCCATCAGCAACATGCGGCCTTAAAGAGTCAAAAGTTCAAATCCTATTTTTCAGACTGCATTCCACTCAACTGATCAATTACAATTCGTTCCAAGTACCTCAACAATACCATCACCATCCTTGAAGAAGTTTAAGAAAAATTCTAAAAAGTCTGCTAGAGAAATATCTCTTACTTCAGTGAGGAATGTCCCAACTACAAAAATGGCCGCCTTAAGATGGTAAGAAGCCATGGAAAAATTTCGGCTATACTGTTGAAAATCTCCAGGAGGATCCAAGGAGTTATATGATATGTGGCCTGCATCTTTGCCCAGAGTACACGTTTTTCAATTCAGAAAGGTGTATTCCACCATGGGTTTCCCACTGTGGATGGACTATCCCTCAAAATTCTCCTCGTTAAGAATCTTAACCTTTCGATTTGTGGCCTACAGATAGACAGTTAAGAAGAGAAATACAACAACAGTTCTTATTCAACTGCAAAAAGTCCTAATATTGGTCACTGGGTGTCTTCCAGAATAGGGGATTTTTGGGGCGTGCTCCATCCCTGGCCGGATTCAACAGACCAATGGTCTGGATTACTACCACCCACCCACACACACACACACACACCACAAAAAAAAAAAGAAAAAAAAAAAGAAGGAAGAAAATGAGAAAAAAAAGAAAAGAAAAGCTGAGAACACTAGAACCATGATGTGATTAGTAAAAAACAAGCCGAGAACATTTTCTTCGATGCTTGAATGGTATTTCATCAGAATATTTTGATACTTAAATCAGCTTTGGTACTGTATGTGTCTAGCAGAGTTCTTTATTTTGTATTCAACATCACACTAGTAAAATCTTCAGCAGGATTATTTTCTACATGTAATTGTAATGGTAAGAACATTTATAGACAAGGTAGAAACCCTAATGCTCCCATTGCTATTGAATGGATGCAAAACTGATGAATGTGCATCATTTTACTTACAGGGCTACACCCCATGTTGCAATTGAAGAAATTCAAGGAAACGATACTATGGGAATTTTGAGAAATGCACAGACGTTATTTACAGATAAGATATACTGATGAAAATTGCTCTACTTAACCATGATCAGAATGCCACCTTGCCTCACTTTGTAAGTTGGCCATCAAGCTCGATATTGTCGAGCCACGAAACAATATCTTGGATGAAGGGCCTCACTTTCGGACTCCCATTCAAGCAAAGGCATGCGATTTCTAGCACCTTCAACATCTGCTTGTCATGCTGCTTATCACAGAGAACTGGATCGAACACCTCATTTTCCCTCTTCTCCTCCTTCATCTGAAGCACCCACGATATCAAATCCCGACACCCTTTAGGCTTGCACACCTCCATCGGCCTCTTCCCTGTAAGAAGCTCTAGAAGGACAACACCAAAGCTATAAACATCGCCCTTGAAGGTGGCGACCGAAGCTTGGCTGTATTCAGGCGGGATGTAGCCCAACGTCCCAACAAGATCTGTGCTCACATGCGTGTCATAAGGTAGTATTAACCTTGCAAGCCCAAAGTCAGCTAAATGAGCTTCAAAGCTTTCGTCCAGAAGGATATTGCTCGACTTGATGTCGCGATGAAGGATGTGGGGCTGACAGGACTGATGCAAGTAAGCCAACCCCCTCGCCGCTCCTTGAGCAATCCGAAGCCTCGTTTCCCAATCTAGCAAAGAACCCCCATCAATCTTCTCGTGTAGCCAATAATCCAGGCTACCATTCTCCATATATGAGTAGATAAGCATTCTGTCGGTCCCATAACAGCAATACCCTTGAAGTAGAACAAGGTTCTCGTGCTGAGCTCTAGAGAGGGCTTCTACTTCAGCCTGGAATTCTCTTTCCATCTGACCACAGTCGCCCGACAGCCGTTTGATTGCGACCTTTCTCCCATCCGGCAGAGTCGCTTTGTAGACCAGACCAAATCCCCCGCATCCAATGATATTAGCTTGATCGAAATTGTCGGTTGATTTTAACAGATCGTCGATGGTTACTTCTTTATTCTCTTTGTTTTGAAACAGAAGAACCAAACTACACCCCAGTAATTCTAGCTGTTTTTCAGCATCATCTTCTTCTCTTTCTGGATCATCCCGCCTTTGGACCTTGGTTCTCGACACATAAAGATACACTAGAGCAAGAAGACAAGCTGTCCCCAAACCGATCCCAATTGCCATTCCTATGATCGTAGCTCTGTTTTTCTGTAGTCTGGTTCTTGATGGTATAGGACTTCGAGGCTGACAAGGTGATAAAGGGTCTCTTCCACAGAGACCCGCATTCCCTTCAAAGCTTGACATTGGGAAAGTAGAAAACTGGCCTCCTGAGGGGACTGACCCGGACAATCGATTGTTTGCTACACTGAAGCTTGCTAGAAAGCTAAGGTTGATCAGAGTAGCAGGTATGGTCCCGGAGAGATCATTGAACGACAAATCAAGAAGCTCCAAGCTTGTCATGCCTGATAACTCATCAGGAATGCTTCCCGAGAGATCGTTCTTCATCAGATTCAACACGTGGAGATTCTTCAGTTTCCCGAAATCAGGTGAGATTGGCCCTGTGAGATTGTTGTTGCTTAAATCCAGCGTTGGTGGGAAGCTTGTGAACTGATTGTACTGCAACACGCTCGTGCTTTGACTGCGCCTGATAAAGAATGGGAAGTTGGACGAGGACTCTTCCTGTGAGGTGTTCCGGGAAATAAGGCTCTTCAACTGTGTCAAGTTTTCAGGGATTTGCCCGGTGAGTGAATTATTCGAAAGATCCAAGTAAAAGAGAGAGTCTAGAATCCCAAACCATGAAGGGATGCCTCCCCCCAGCCGGTTCCACGATAAATCCAACAGCTGCAACTGACGACAGTTCCTCAACCACGGCGGGACAGAACCCAAAAGACCGCAGTTTGGAATGACGAGAACCTTTAAGCTTGCAAACCCAGTAATCCCAAAGATGGGCATTTCTTCGCCATGGAAATTCGTGGTGAGTACCAGAGTCGTTAGGTTCCGGCACTGTTGTAGAATATCTAATGCAGATGATATATTTCTGAGGTTGCTATTCGTTAGAGATAGGTAAGAGAGAGCTGGAAGATTTTTCAAGCTATTGGGAATTTCGCCATTGAGCCTGTTTCTAGCAAGGTTTATGGTTTTCAACTCTTTGCATGAGGAAAGATTATCAAGAATGCGACCATGAAAATGATTTGAACCGAGATTGATGGAACTGAGGTGGGCCATCACGGTACAATTGGGATTGACCTCACCTTCCATTGAATTGTTCCTCAAATTAAGCAAGCGGAGGGCTGGCAAGTTTAACAAGGAAGTGGGTATATTGCCGGTGAATTTATTTGAATCAGCGGAAAGATACTCCAGTTTTTTTAATTTACTGAAAACATCCGGAATTGTCTCGGTGAACTGATTGCTGGAGAGATCCAAATCGACAAGGTCAGAAAGATTACCGATTCTGTCGTTCAGCCGCCCAGAAAGCCTGTTGTCTTGAAGAAACAACCGCCTCATTGTCGACACCCCGAACAAATCATCTGGCAAATTTCCTGTTAGATTATTTGAATCGAGGGAGAGCTCATGCATGGAGCTGCAATTTCCGAAACCTGCTGGGAAAACACCGCTGAACGAATTCATCGAGAATTGAAGAACTTGAATAAGGGGTGATGAGTTGCAGATATCTGGATTGATATAATCAGAAAACTGATTGTAACTGATGATGAAATGCATTAAATTCAAAGACCCGTTGAGGAGGGGATGCCGGCCGGTGAATGAATTGAACGAAACGTTGAAAACCTGGATCAACGGTAAACGTGCGTCCATTGGAATCAGGCCGGAGAACTGATTGAAACTCAAATCGAGGACTTGCAGTTGCTGTAAACGGAACAAATTCGATGGAACATCGCCTTTGAGAGAATTGGTAGAGAGATTAAGGAATTTCAGCTGATCCAAACCGGCCAATAATTCCGAAACATTTCCTTTCAATCCTTTCTTTCCAAGATTCAATCCAACCACCCTTCTGCGTGGAACCCCAGAAGATCCACTGCAATTAACACCAACCCAACTGCAGCAATCAGAAGAAGAAGAAGAAGCATTGGCCCACCCATCAATCCTTGAATCCAGACCATTCAGGAAACCCTCCAATGCTCTCAAGTCCTTCGAATTACAACTAAAATTCTGAGACTTCATTACCTGAGCTTGGAAGCAAAACCACATGAAGATGAAGAACAGGCAAGAATCTCGAAAACCCATCTCCAAAAGACTCAGAAAATTACAAGAACAGAAACAGAAACAGAAACAGAACTTGGGTTTTTCAAGGTGAAGATGGGGAGCTTGTAAAACCCATAATCTGAAATTCTCTTGAGATTGAAGGTATGTAGTTTTCAATTCCTTTCATACTCAATATCAGAAGAGAGAGAGAGAGATTACAGAGATTGGGTTTGACAGTGCTGGGAAACGGCTCTTTTCAACCGGGAGGAGGCGGTCGTAGTCGTACGGTTGTTTAATGCGGACGGGTAGGGGTAGTAAAGTCAAAGTCGTAGCTAGCATGTTATGACGCGTGCAGGCTGAGTTATCTTCGCCGGGCCGCCTGGGCCGTGCATCCAGTATCCTCGTATCCAAAGTAAAGATTATCTAGCCGTAACTTCCACTGCACACATGTGGACGAGTAACACGTGTATAATACCTGGGCTGCTCATCAGATGATCCAGATCGATCTGACCACTGGGTGTGTCATAAGTGCACATTAACATCAAGTCTCGTGAAAATCAGAGGGTCATATTGTCAGCCGTCCATTGATTTTGATCGTCTGGCCCACCTGATCTTCAAGCCAAGTGATTTTCATGGTGTGACCGAACTTTTCATGGCTCACATGTCTTACGCATGTGATGGTTTGGCGGGGATGAATTGAAGTGCTTTGATCGAGGACGCGCGCATCATGAGAAACATTTTCAGAAGGGCCAAACTCTTGGTGGCCAGGTTGGCATAATGTTTGTGCCATGTGCATGTGCCAAGTGGAACCAACTAATATGGATGACCTGATACGGTTGGAGTGCATGTGCCACTAGGGATATTCGTGCTCCCCAGTGCTGTGGGGCCCACTTTTATGTATGTATTTTATATCCACACCGCTGCATCCGTTTTGCCTTCCATTTTAGGACATAAGGCAAAAAATGAAGCAAATCCAAAACTCAAGTGGACAACACCAAGGTAATAACGGGGATAATGACACATACGATTGAAATCGTCATAAGTCCACTAATTTTTTTTACCATCCAATCTGTTCATAAGGTCACATGAACTTGAATGAAAGGGAGAACATGAATATCAGCTCGATCCATAACTTCCATGGCCCTCAGGAAGCTTTTAATGGCCGGCGTTCAATAGCCATTATTCCTGTACTGTGGTCCTTGATCTTTGGATCTACTTATATTTTAGGCTCATGCCCTAAATGGGATGTGGATTGCCTGCAAAAGGCCTTCATGGGAAGTTTTTGCTCCCAAATAGACCTGGCAATGGGTCGTGTTGAACCATGTTCATGTCATGTAAAAAATTTTCTCACCCAAGTTCGGCCCGTTAACTAACGGGTGGAAATTTAGAAACCCAAATCCATTCGATAGTTTAACGGGTTACCCGTAACTCGACTCATTTAACTTGTTAGGCCAGTCTACTCATCAAATGGCCATACCGTTGATGAGGACAACTAACATTCTGACCTAACATACAATAGTGGTGCACCTAGTGGGCCCATTATATCACTGGAAACAATAGGATTCACTAGTAAGACGCGGAGGAATCACCTGTACATTACAATATTGCATATGATGGAGTGCCGGGTTCATAGGTGGGCCATGGTTTGGTGATCTAGATCATTATGTTAACGGATTAAACGGGTTCATAGGTGAAACACTGACCCGACTCATTATGTTAGCGGGTCTTAACGCATCAACCCATTAGTGACCCGACACGATAAGGTTGGACTCCAACACTAATTTTTTCATGCGGGTTAACATGTCATGTAGAATTTTGCCTGGCCTACTCCCATAACCCCGCGCTCTTCCCTTCATCAACTTTTCCAACTCATTCCCTTCATCTACTTTTCCAACTCATTTTAGGTCATGTGACAAAAGATAAAGTAACACAAAAATCAAGTGAGCTGCAACCAAGGAAAAAGTATAGAAAGAAATGCCTACTATTGAAACTTTTTTGGGTCCACTTTGATGTTTATATATATACCATCTGTATCATTTATAATAACCATTGAAATGATTCAACAATCAATCCCTACTATTTCTTTTCATGGGCTCACCTGAGTTTTGAGTCCGCCTCACTTTTTTATATCATGTTTCTAGATGGACAAGGTGTGCTTATGACAAACATCACAGCGGGCCCACTTAACCACCCAGCACATGAACTTCGCAGGCAATTAATCCACGTCTCATAAATGAGCTGGCCGATTTCAAAGTACCTGATTAAATGGTCAACCACCCAACATGTAGTAAAATTCGGCTATGTATAACATGACCTGAGCCTCCAACAGGAGATCTATGAAAATTCAGCTTTCCCGTTAAGGCCAAGTACAAAGCTTCTCAGTAAGGTGGGGCCCACTTAGCTCAAAGATAATGTTGGGTTCTTAATTATCGTGTATTAGATAATTTGAAGCTCATGAAACAAAAGCTCTGTTTGGCCGTCCATGTTCGTGACATCCATTCCGTCCATCATTTAAGCCAGCTCATGTTAGATCTCTATCCCAAAGACCAGGCTAACCCAAAACTCAAGTGGGCCACACCACATGGAACAGTAGGGATGGGAACTCCTAACATTTAAAACTTCTTGGGGGGCAAGGAAGTTCTGGATGAGGCTGATATTTGGTTTTTCATTCATCTTGTTACTGCAGAGTATGTAAACATAACTGTGGCCTAAGAATGTTTCAGTGGTGGGTGTTTTCATCCCCATCGTTCATTGTGGTATGGCCCACTTGATTTTTGGATTTGTTTTATTTTTTCGGCTCGCATCTCAGCACGAGATACGCAATGATGGACGGAATGGATGTCACATGTACCCTCACGGTGGGCCCCACAGTTACGCGGATTTTGTAGTGGCCTCCAGATCATTCCTCCCAAGTGAGGAAGCCGATTGCGTACTGAGTAAGCTATAGCGTAAACTCCGTGGGGGCCTTCCGTGATGCATGTGTCTTATCCATGCCGTCCATCCATTTTACAAGCTCATTTAAGGGCACTAGCTCAGAATTGAACTATATCCAAAGCTTAACTGTATCACACCATAGGAAACAGTGGAAATTGAACGCTACCGTTGAAAACTTCTTGGGAGCTACATAAGTTTTAGATAAAGATGATATTTTGTTTTTTTTTTTTTCCTTCATTCATGTCTGTGTGACCTTAGAAACAGTTTGGATGAGAAATAAACATAACTGTGGGCCCTAGGAAGTTTCAACGGTAGCTAATTCCCGATATACAGAACCATTAGCGTTTTGAATAAACTGTGCGTCTGCCACTGAGCATGAATCTTAAATGCCTCTTTTATCTTCACCATCCATTGTATTGCCAGTTTCCAGCAACGGTTAGTTAGGTCTTCAATCCAGTACAATGCTTCGATATACTCCACGCGTAAGTTTTCACATATTCGGACGGTCTAGATTGGCATTCATATATGCCAGTTGTTCCGTGGATGATTTGCCACATGTCAGCGAGCGGTGGCAATCGCACATTCTAGTTTGTCGTTAAAGAACTCATTGCAGTTGGTTGGGACGGGGGAAGTTAGAAACTAAATATTTCTAGTTTTGTGTGAAAAAAATGAATGTTGATATTATGGGGCCACAGTAGATGGACCACTCCTCCACAGACCTCCCAGATTGGATGACCTTAGTCATTCAGGTGCCGCCGTTTGGTAAACTGAAAAATTAAGTCTGAAAATTAATTTAAGTACTGAAAACTTAAAGTGCTGAATTTAAGTACTTATAAGAACTGAAAAATCTATTTGGTAATTTATCTAAAAACTATCATTGAAAACTTATCACGGCCACAAAAGTTTTGGATCAAGCTAATATTTGTGTTTTCCCTTAATCCAGGTCTTTGTGTTATGATGAACAGATTTGATGGTAAATAAACATCATGGTGGGCCCTAGTAAGGTTTCAATAGTGGGCATCATTGTCCCCATTGCTTTCAGTGGTGTGGTCCACTTGAAGTTTAGACTTGTCTCATTTTTGGGCTCATGCCTTAAAATCATCTCTCCAAATGGATAAACCATCTAGATATAATACATACAATATGTTGAGGCTTATAGAATTTGGTGACTTCAAGTATTTGCGTGGGGTGGTTTCATGGATGGGAAAGTAAACAAAGATGGGTAATCTTGCCATTTTTAAATGTTAATAGGGATACTTTTGTCAATTTTTATCTAAAAATTTAAAGAGAAACCACTTACCGAATTCAGCTATAAGCTTTAAGTCAAGTTGGCATGACTTAAAATAATCCACTTAATTTAAGTGATTTTTCCAATTAAGCACTTAAATTTTTTTAGTTACCAAACGGTCTGAATTACTAAAATCACTGAAAATATCATTTTTCAGTGATAAGTTGTGGAATTAATTTTTACCAAACGCACCCTCAGTCTTCGGTCTTTCCTTGATTAAATCTAGACCATTGCTGTATTTCTTTTCTGGACTGTTCATTGGAATGGATAGGATCATCCTACTTAGGTGTGGAAATGGGCATAATTGGGGCTCTGGGTCCCTGTTGAACCTCCAAATTTATACACTGCATTGCCCATTTCATGACATGGTTTGCATGATTTTCATGATTTAAAGGCCCATCTAACACATGTTTTGTGATTATAGGGGATGAGAGCGGACTTTATTCAATTAGGGATTAAAAGAAAGCATTTGGAGCTATTGGATGAAGGACGAAAGAGGACCGAAGAAAGAAGAAAGCAAGGAGAAGAGAAAGAAGGAAAAAAGAGGAGAAAAGAAAGAAAGAAGAACAAAGTGAAGAGGGTCCGACCGGTCCTGACCGGTCGGCCAGAGGAGCCAGACCGGTCTTGACCGGTCGGCCACGTTTGCTGATCACATTGAAGGAGGGCCGACCGGTCTTGTGTGCACTAGACGAAAGGAAACTAGCCCAACCGGTCTTGACCGGTCGGCTATGCACGCTGGAAGCTCCCAAAACAAAGCCCGACCGGTCTTGACCGGTCGGCCACACTCCCTGGATGTTTAAAAGACTAGTCCGACCAGTCTAGACCGGTCGACTCTGCGTAAACTGAGTCCTTTCTAAATTGGGACTCCAAAAACTACTGCGCACTGCGTAACCTTTCGCAGATTCTGGATGTTTCCGACACAAGGGAGGTTTCTTACTATAAAAGGACACCTAGGGGCTCTTCCTAGATCATCATAGAAGCTAAGGGACGTGGTTCTAAGGAGGGGAAGCTGTCGTGGAGCGTCTGCAACTCTCTTATTTCCGATTTTTCTAGTTTTATGCTTTCATTAAGAGTTTTTAGTTGTAGCATGAATATGGTCGGCTAGAACCTCTCAGCTAAGGCTGAGAGGTGAAGCTTGTAGCCAATTCCATGTTGGATTCAGTTTAATTCAAGTAATTTTAATTCAAGTTTGAATTTTTCTTATGTTCTAGTTTCCAAAAGTGGTAGTTTGAGATGTTTTATGAGAGTTCATGTGCTCCGGACATGAATTCCTTGCAATTCTCTGAGATTATCATATAAAGCTTGTTAGATTCGAATTATAGTAACCCTTGAGCAGGCCATAGTCTATAGGCATGGCTGTTACTCCGCAGGCTATGGTTTTGAATTCTACATTGATTGAATGGGACTAGAACTTGGAAGTTCAACTTGATTTGGATTAAATGTGTGTGAATGTTTTATTTTCCAACTAGACGAGAGATAAGACTTTGAATCTAGTTGTGTTCTCTACTTGGATTGATTGAATTGACATGGGATTGCTACAAGTGGATCCTTGAATGCCTTAGTACTTTATATCACTGATTTTCTATTAGAATTACTGTTTTAGTTAATTACTCAATTAATCTGATTTTCTTCTAAAAACTGAGTTACTGGAGTAGTTTGGAGATTGTTTCTAATTCCCTGTGGATCGACCTCGGTCTTACCGAAATTTATTATTACATCGCAGCCTTACACTTGAGGCGAGCGAACAGTCCCAAGATAAGTAAGCCCTATAGCACTGATAGGATGAAAAGGCCTTGTTTGGCCTTAGCCCTAGGGCCAAGCATGCCATCACAAACAAAGTAAGGAAATGATTAAACGATTGAAATAGTCTAATCTATTTTTTATTTTTTATTTTTTGGACATTTTACATTTTTAAGTATTTAAATTATTTAAATTATTGAAATACGCTAAAGAAAACAAAGAACATCTTCTTCCCTACAATAAACCACGAATCCATAATTTCATAAGGAGACAAGATCTATAAAAATTATAATAAACTTATTCATGATGAAAGAAGTGTTGCTTACAATGTATTTGATGTAGCTTACATAAGCTAGGGCTAATTCAACTCAAAATAAAAAAACTTTACCAAAATAGTAAAATATATTAAAATAATAAAGACATAAACCCATTCAAACTGGCTGACCACTTTTAGCTAACTTGAACAAGAAGGTTAAGATAAGACTTGACTCTTACAAGCCTAAAAGGAACAAAAACATAACAAATTTGCTATTTGCCAAAACAGCAAATTTTGAATCCAAACACGACTTAGGCCATGAAAATGGCATTGTTTGCCAACCAAATTTATATTGTTATACTCTAAGGATAACTATCCAACAACATATTATACCTGCAATTTTAATAACCAACTGCAAAGTTATAGCCGTTGGAAGCTATAATGCCTATTTAGACCATTTTTATGGCATCTAGGCTGTTGCCTTGTTTTTTACCTGGCCTTTGATGAGCTTGTCCACATGTCCCGCATCAGCACCCCCATCCACTCTATGCAATAGCGGATTGGGTGGTGTGCCACAACGCCACCCAATTGGGAGTGCGTAATGGGTGCTACCCTATTCGTGTGGGGCCTACCTTGATGTATTTGTTGTGTATCCACGCTGCCCATCTATTTTTTCATCTCATTTTAGGACGTGATCCCAAATCATAAGAAGATCCAAATCTCAGGTGGACCATACCAATAAAAACAGTGATGAATAATCATTAAAAACCTTTTGTGGGCCATGAAAGTTTTGGATCAATTTTGATCTTTCTAATTTCCCTTCAAACGGGTCTTCTTAACTTTATCAACAAGTTGGATTGCTAATAAATATTTAAAAAACGTTACGATGGGCCCTTCGAAATTTTTAATGGTGAGGCACTCAATCACCATTGTTTCCTGTGGTGTGGTCAATGTGACAACTAGATCTGCATAAATTTTGGTACCCCATCCTAAATTCGTCTGGAGAAACGGATGGATGGCATGGATATATAGAAAATCATCAAGGTTGGCTCAACAGTAGAGGTAACACCCACTAAGGTTACCCGGGTAACACCTAATTCATTCCTCGGGTAGTGTATTAATGTCACCAAGTAATGTCACCAAGTTCTATGGGCCCCACATGTATCTGGATATATCACATTGTCCATCCATTTTGTGAGATCTTTTTAAGGCATGAGCTCAAAAATGAGGCAGATCTCTGAAGTGGACCATGCTATAGAAAGCGGTGGGATTTGAAGAGGTTGACAAATAAACATCATGGTGAGCCCTAAGAAGGTTTCAAGGGTGTTGTCATTGTCCCCCCAACCTTCTGTGGTGTAGTCCATTTGAGCTTTGGATCTACCTCATTTTTGGGTCCATGCACTGAATAGATCTCGAAAAATGAATGGACGGTCACAGAACGTGAGGACCTCAACACAGTACCAGAGTCGGTGGGACACCATCCCATCCACTTCTGATTTAAGCAGCTCAGACGTTTTGAATGGAACTACTTGTATTGTATGCCACGCGTGTTATGGCCCTATGTGTGCACATGCGTGGCGTGGCAATGCCGTGATGTGATGTATGAGTGACATCCACTTCATTTTGTGGAAGTTCATGTCATGACATGGGCTAAAAATATCAGGCCAACAGCCTCAAGTAGGCCACACTGGAAAAGTAGGCGTGGGACTGCCACCAATGAAACTTTCCTGAGGCCCACCGTGATGTTTATATACCATCCAATCGGTTTGTAAGGTAATTCCAGTAAGCACTCAGGGAAAAACCAACTGGTGGGCCATAGATGGTTTCAGTGGCATCCAATCCCAATTCTTCCTGTGGTGCGGCTCACATGAGTTTTGGATCAGCCTTATTTTTGGGTTCAAGTCCTAACTGATCTGGCTCAAATGATGGATGGTTTGGATCACATGTCATCCACAACTGATGCGGATTTGGTACTAACCTCGCTTGTGCTGGATAGGAAAGTCCCCTCTGAGGGGCCACTGTGGTGTATGGGTTTTATCTACACTGTCCATCCGTTTTCCTTACCGTTTTAGGCTCAAGCCAAAAAAGAAAAAAAAGAGGCATTTCCAACGCTCAAGTGGACCACACTGTGAGGTTAAACACCTACTGTTGAAAACTTTTTGGGGGCCACGGAAGTTTTGGATATCAAGCTGTTATTTGTGTTTTCCCTTTGTCCATTTCTACGTGAACTTACCAAGAGGTTGGATGGCAATTAATCATCATGGTGGGCCCTTGGAAGGTTTCAACGGTTGATGTCATTATCACCACTGCTTCCTATGGTGTGGTCCACTTGAGCCTTGGATTTATCTCATTTTTGGGCCTGTACCCTAAAATGATATGAAAAAATGGATGGACGGTGTGGATATAACTCATACGTCACAGTGGCCCCTCAGATCCCCTATCCATTCCTAGCTAGGACAGGTGGGCTAGTACTGAATCAGTGTCCCACACACTGAGGATGCATTAGGGTGGGCCACGGAGTATTTTATTGCCCTTAGGTGATGTTTCCCCCATGAATTCAGATCGTCTGCTTGGCTTTAACAGAATTTTTCTATTTACCAAGCATTGATTGATCCAGCTTAACACTAGCTACATTAATATGTTGAGCTGGACCAAATTGGTGTTGGGCAAGCAGGAAAATTCTGTTAAAGCTGAGCAGACCATCGGGATTCTTCCCCCACAAGCAATCAAGCTTCTTTTGCGGAGAAGATGGTAGCCATACCATTATCCAATAATACTTTATGTTTTTTTTTTATTTTCTTAAAATCTACGTAAAATGCATGAAAGGTTGTTGAAACTTAAGAAAGCGGATCTGGTTTTGAAAAAGATAGTAAGAATGGGACAAACAGATTGTTAAACAAGGGTGCTACGGTCCATCCAAGGTAACCATCTCTCACATTCACGCTATTGTTGGACATGGGACGCATAGTCTTAAAGCCAAACTGATTTTCCAAGACAATCTTAACTACCTTATTGTGCTGTTGAATATGTGGACAATTGACCGTCTCCTTTTGTCTGTTTGATAATCAACTAATTGGACAGTTTAGGATCTTGGTGTGATTGCAGGGCTATGCGTCATCCACTGTGGGACCCATGATTTGAACAGTATGGATTGGCCTGCATATATGCCACGTGTACAATAAATGTGGAGTGGACACTAGCCTTATACGTGCACCAAGACCCGGGGCGGAACTTTCATGAGATCCAACCCGTCCATCAGGTGCGTTGCCTCACTTTCACGTCAAGACCCAAAAATAATTACCATCCAAAACTCATGTAAGCCACACCCTAAGAAAAAAAGGTTGGGATGGGACACCCATTATTAGTTTGGTGCAGTACCTACCTTGGTGTTGATGTGCCGTCCAATCTATTCATCTGATGTGCCTCATTGGGATGAAAGAATTATCCAAAAATCACAGTATTCCAAAACTCTAGTGGGCCATACCACGTGAATTTAGAGCTTTTAGATATAGTTTTATACGTTGAGCCCACCTGATTTTTGGGATGAGGGCCAAACAATGATGAACGGATAGATTTCTTGCATGTTAAGTCGTTTTTCCCAGCCGCGTTAGAGAAAGTGATCCAAAGGGAGAAAGACTAATGTATGTGTCTTTTATTGAAATGCAAAAGGCATTTGGGAAGTTTGATTATTTGAAAGGGCGTTTTCTTGATTTTCAGATCCTGTTTGAGTCATTCCAACGAAAAAGCGGTGAGCTTTCGGTGATTCAGTAAGATATACACTTTGGAACTTGGAAATCTTTCTCTATTCATATTACTGAAGACAAGCTCTGCTAATACTCCCAGCACCATACAAATTCTACATTTCACACACGTGTGTGGTATCCAGTGCTTCAATAGGTGGGCCCCAGTGAATATATTCTCTTGCCATAAGAATCAGGGTGGTCCACTTATCTGGTGGACCACTATGCTTTAAAAAAAAACTGATGGCCATTAAATAGTTGGAAAATAGTCAACTTTCAATGTAATACATATGCATGCCCCGTCTTATGAGAGGAAAGGCCTGACCCTTGGACAGGAGTAATATACACGTTGTGGCCAGCGTACACGTGCCTATATGGAGCATGTGTGAGATCTGAGCTTTCAATCTGACAGGCTACATCTTCTGGCCTGAAAATCATGGCATTTCATACCTTAGGTGGACCATAGCAACGTATAAAACAAATAGTTGATATAAAAATTAATCATCTCAACCGTCGGTTAACTGCATACAATATTGTGGCCCACCTGAGGAGTTAAACAGCCTGATCTTTGAGGCATAAGATGGAAGCATTATTCCCAACCATATGGAAAGCTTAGATCTCACCTTCCAAATGTGCCTGCGTGTGGATGGGCAGGTCTTTAAAAACGATTGTGGAATTAGCAAACCTCATACAGATGTATCTTCTTATGTCTGTTTTAAATATATATTGAAGTTCAGTTATACATATAGATAGCACAGTGGGCCCTATGTAAGAATTAAGGGTGGACTTTTCCCATCAACTCTTTCTGGATATGTGGCCCACCTGAGTCATGAATTACCTTCAATTTTCAGCCTGTGGCCAACCGAGGGATGACATACAAGATGGTTGGAGTGGATGTTATCAACACATCATGATGGGGCCACACCAACCATTTGCACTATAATAATGTGAAAACGTTTGCTCTTGATCATATTCCCATACAGGAGTTCATGCCACCATGAAATAGGTAGAAAGAAAGATATATCAGTAACATACTCTTCCTTTTCTTCTCAGTAATTAAGATGTGGAACTAATGACACACATTGGTAGAAAAGATCCAATGCGTCCATCACAGGATCTTGCAATGTAGATGCCATGATCTAAGAATCAGGTGGTCGGATAATTGGTTTAGCCAAACAAATATACGGTGAAAAAAATAGTTTCGACCAAGTTTTCTTAGCCTTCCACTTGCTTCTAATAACATGGCTGCCTGATGGATTGGCCAGACTGATTTTTGAGTGGGGACATTTATAAAAAGACAGGCATTTGAGGCCTACCCAAGGTGTCATTTGGCACCAAGGATTTAGAGGGATCTGAGGGTATTTCAAATCCATCAGTTGTTTTGCGAGGTGAATTGGAGGATATTCCATATCTAATGGATTTCAAATCCTCACTTTTGGTGAGTTAAATCCTACGCTTTCAGTTGGCTTTTCATCCCTCTACTTTTTTGCTCATGTTTAAAAGTAGGAGAGTTGTAGGAGAGTTGCATGTGTAACATATCTGGGTCAATAGGCTACTAATCTTTGGGCATGTGGTCCATTGATTATATCCTAAAATAATTAGATTATCATCTACAACACTAAAACTACAATAGAACGATTGAATCAATTGTTAAATATCATTGGTTTGTCGCTCAGTTCTGATCCTGAGGTTGGAATTTCATCATTTTCTGCCAAAGAATATATTTCAATAGGCTTGTTATAATCATTGTGTTTAGCATTGCATAAGTAAATTAAGTAAGGATATTAAAGTTGATTTAGTAATTAAATTCAAACTCCTATAACTATAATACATAATTTAAGTGCATAGCTATTTTTGGATCATAGAGGATTCTAAATCTAGTGTGCCAAACACAATTAGAGGATTCCAAATCCAGGGTCATAGTCCTAATCCATTGTGCCAATCGAGGCCCCACTTGTGTGCTGCTCTAACACATTGGTGACGTGTAGATGACATGCCCTGCATGCTTGTGGGCTTACCTGCAGGTATTTTTTTAAGTCTTTCTCCATGCTGGTTAGTAGGTTTCCTTTTTACTAACGAGGAGGTATCAAGTGCAACTGATTGGACTAAAATATATAGTCCACCCAGCAGAATGTGAAATCCAACCCTTCCAATAAATTAGCCCCATAACGTGGATCACTAATAGAAAAAAATCAGCCCTATATACACATCAGGTGGACCACACCATATAAAACAATGTCCTAAATAGCAAAATACAACTGTAGTCCTCTCAATTAGTGGATAGATGATTTTTTCATAAGATGATTCTCCGGACAAGGCCTACCTATTCGACGGGTTGGATGTCGCACACAAATAAAACGTTGGAAGTTATCCACTATGTGGACTGTAATTTATAGTCTAACCTGTTGTACTTGGAGATCTCTTTTTTTAATTACTCACGCGTATATGCATGTATTGTCCAGAAAATGCAGACATATCATTGTTCTACTCCACATATTAACTGTCCATATGTAGGCCACAAATAAAAATATTAAGGTTATCATATCCGGGGGAACTTTAAATACTAGTCCATCCCCAATCGAACAAAATGGATCAATGGTCTGGATTACCAAATGGGGCCCACTCGCTAGAACTGAAAACGCTTGTATACTATTTTAAAATTCAGGCCACGAACTTAATATCGGTTGGGCAGGTCAACCGCTGAGTGGGGGGCATATAAGCCCATTTGTTCCTGAAGTTGCAGCTTATTTTAATATGGTCTACCTTCCTCTCAGCGGCTGGCCAAGACCTTTGGATGGTAGGGTCGTGTACATGTTCCCATTATACACCACTTGGTCAAAATCACACAAGGGCCCATAGAAAATGATGGCTGTAGTTACACGTGGCACGTTAGGAACCGTACATTTGCTGACAAGTGAGCTGGATAAAACACTTTGTGATATCCCCGGTTCGCATTGCAAAGATCATCTGTGGGAAAAATAAGAGCAATCCAGTCATTAGGTGAGCCACAGCTGTGCACTGAGTCGGACCATCATCTGCCCATTGGTTCTGACGTGTTAGCCCGAGTTATGAGTGGACCATCCGGGTTTACGCCCACCCCCTTTTTTTCAAACGTTACTTTGCCTCAATTCTCCGTTTTTCTATTTTTAAAAGCTTCGAGAACATTGGCCAGAGTATTATGTACACGTGGCAATGTGGGCCCGGCTTGGGTGGATCCGGGAACCACCGTGCTCGGTAGCTCCAGGACTGTAGGGCCCACTGTAATAGATTTGTTTTATATCCACGCCGGCCGTCCGTCCATTTTTCCAGCTTATTTTATGACATAAGCCAAAAAATGAAGCAGATCCAAACCTCGGGAGGATCACACCACAGGAAACAGTGGTGATTGAATGCCCACCATTAAAAATTCTCTAGGGACCATGGTAACATTTATTTGCCATCCAACCTGTTGATAAGGTCACATGAACCTGGATGAAGGGAAAAGACAAATATCAGCTTGATCTAAAACTTTTGTGCTCCCCAAGAAGTTTTTAACGGTGAACATTCAATCACTAGTCTTTCTTGTGGTGTGGTCCACTTGAGATTTAGATCTGCTTCAATTTTTATCTCATGTTCTAAAATGATCTGAGAAGACGGATGGATGGCATGGATATAAAATACATACATTACAGTGGGCCCCACAATCCCATAACCACCGAGCTCGGTGATTCCCCGGATTCACCGAAACCGCGGCCGGCCTATGTGAACTTAAATTAAATAAACTAGATTGTGTGAACCACTCCTTTTATCTGATTGGTTGCATTAAATCTCATCCATGGAGACTCGTTCCTTAGACTAGAATCATCTTATTTTATTCATTTATTTATTTATCATCAACCGTCCAAATATCCACCAATTCAACGGTCAGATAATTAGATAACATGAAATTTCGGTTCATGATACATCCAAGCTGGAACCCATAGTTTGGACAGTTCAATTTGAATAATTATATGTTCACGTATGCAATTCTAAGTGCGGTGTGGATCATCCATTACAGTCTGACAGCGGATCAATCTTCTCTCCCCTATTCATTTCAACCGTTGATGGACTTGATTTGTCTTTAATCCAATCTGTTATAACTTACAACTAATTTTTCTTTTCCTTTTGTATTTTCTATACCATCCTTGTATATATATTTGAAGTATTATATAAATAAAATATACTATTAATGAAGCGAAAAGAAAGTGCACGCAAGTGTTCACCTAAGGCCCACTAGCTCACATTTTTCACCCTACAAAAATGGTTACTTAGCAATCTTAACCGTTTCAATATGGACTTTTGGAAATTCAAATTTTGAAATCCTGCTAGATTCTCACCAGCCATTTCTAAATAGAGAGAGACAACGAGTGCATGACTCTGCATTGAAATAGTGCCATAGCTTTACTGCCCTTGTGACGTAGGACAAGGACCACCTAATTAGATCTAAGGAGATTGAGCACCTTCCTATCTCACATGGACCGGCAACGACCGAAGGAAAAGTTAGCCAAACATAGCAAGGTTTGATCGACTGAAATTACTTCGGAGCACAAGTTTGGTCTCTGAACACTTTGGAGTTGTTTCGGTTGCTTGACCAGCTCCATCAGTCGGTTGATCAATTGTCCGAACTCTTGGTCCGATTGATTGGATGATTCAGACTTGTGCGAACTTATGTATTTTCTCGTGATTTCTTTTCTATTTTGTTTATGACTCTTTTAATGCACTTTAGAATTTTGCTTTAAGCTATGTAAGCTCTTTTATACTTATTATTAAATATTATTCTTTTTCATATTATTAATAAAAAGTTCTTAACTTCTGTCAATTTTTCTGTCATGAATTTGAGAAAGCTTTAGTGGATTCCACATGGCCTTGTGGATTCAAGTTAGTTATCCCTAAGGAAGACGGTGATCAACCTCATCAAATCCTTCCCTGCATCACCTTGACTTTCACGTTTGTGCTTGCGTATGACTGTAAACCCATCAGCCATCAGACCCAGACCATGAGCTAGAAAAGTGCAGCGTCACCTTGGCTTTCCTGACTGTGCTTGCATATGACTATAAACCCAACAGCCATCAGACCAGACCATGAGTTAGAAAAGTGCAGCGTCACCTTGGCTTTCATGATTGTGCTTGCATATGACTATAAACCCAACGGCCATCAGACCCAGACCATGAGTTAGAATAGTGCAATAAGAAATTCGAACCATTTCAGGGACCAAAAGGTCCGTCCCAGTTGATATGACCTTTGGCTGCTAATGAAGAATATTGCTCATTCTTTGTTTTTCTCTTTAAAAATTAATTTTCAGACCACTAATTTAATGTCCAAGATTGTGTCGTCACTGTGATTTGTCCATGTGGGCCATCTAAGTTGAGTTCAACCAGACCCCTGGTGCAAATCACCTTGGTGATGTTTGATATTATGATGGCAAATCTAATAATTATCATTCTTTTCATGTATATAAATTTTGTTATTTACTGCTCTTTCATATACTTAGAAGTTACTTTCTTCATGTATTGCTTGATTCACTTCACTTACATATATAGAATGTATATTTCTATCAAAATTTCATTGGAACTAAAGCAATATATAAGAAATTTATTAGAGAATTCTCCAAGCCCTCTTGTGCTCATCATGCTATTAATTCTGTGATGTAGCTTGAAATATTTTCATGTATAAACTATACATCTCTATATATAAAATCTACAGGCTAATGAAATATATAAGAAATTTATTTGAGAATTCTTTAAATCTTCGTGTTCACAGCATCATCAATCCTGTAGTGTAAAAGACACTTTAATTAAATTTATATAAGCATAATTAAAAACAAATAATAAAATTAACCTCACACACGTTAGGGGTTATTTTTTTTTAGACTATGTTTGGATCTGAAGAGTCTTGGCTTGAGATTGGAAATCTCAATAATTATATAATGTCTCCCAAGATACCATGCAAGTTTGGATTTCATTTTTAGAGACTCTATTTGAATATCAAGTGAAAATCTCATATTTCTTCGATAATGATTTTCCTATATTTTGTGCCAATAATCCGAAGTATAAAATATGGAAATGATTGCTTGTGGGAATCTGTCATTTTCTTTAAAATATTTAAATAACACAAAAAAAGTACATCACTGGAAATTATTTTTTATTTTCATTGATTTTCATGGTTTTACTGATTTCCAAAATTAGTAGATGTTTTTATTTTTTTTATTAAATATTATTATTATTATTATTTTTTTCGCGCCATAAGGTGCCCTTTTCCTTATGAATATACCAAACATAGTTATCTTTTTTCACTATTCTCAAATAATCCTCCACCTTTTTCACCAGTAGTCGAGAAATACCAGCTGTTAATTTTTAGCATGGAAAAAAAGTAACCATGGTTAGTTTAATAATACATTGTTCAATGACATTTCTACTAGGTCAAAGTGAAATGATGGCTCAACCATAGTCAAAGTAAAATGGCGGACGTTTTGAACCCGGTAATTAAAGCGAAGTGAAGGTCACCTAGCGACTCTTTTTCCTCCTCTTCGGTCTTCACCAAACCCGAGCAAGTGAAACGACTCACATTTGCAATATCAAAGCGGTTGATCAAGAGAGCTTACATGGCCCACGTTTAAAAGATCCACAGCATTCAAGTTTTTTTATTTTTTACCATCTAACAGTCCAAATCATTTATAAGGCAGTGGGGCCCACATTAAGAGCAGTTTGAAAATGCCACGACCATTTGATAGTCCAGATTATGTGTCAGTGGTGGGGCCCACATTATGAGTGGTCCAAATCTTGTATGAATATGCCAAGTTGGCACCTATAAAGTAGTTGATCAATACCATCTGATGGTCTAGGTCTAGTTGTGGGAGACCATCTTATGAGCTGTTGGGATCTTACATCTGTGTGAAAAGGCCTCCATCTGTCACACATTGGCACATGTATGACTAGGTCTGATCTTAGAAAACGTCCACAAAACATTTAAAAAGCATCCCAGTTTAAGTGCAAAAACCATCATCGTCTTCTTCTTTATACAAAAGAAGGTAAAAATGCATTCTTTATAGATTACAACATCTCTGCTGTAGTGGTAGAACGTAGCTACCTGATATTTTTGACCGCACATGGAAAATGGGAGGAGACCATCTGAAAATGCTAAACTAGGAGGGGGTATTTTGTAAAAGGAGGATCCTATATGTCGAGACTTTTTATTTTTAATGCTTCAGTTTGTAATTATGAAAGTAACATCTGAAAATTTGCTCTCCTGGAAGACAGATACAGAGGCTTTTTGGCCATTTTCTAATAATGCTATTACAAGGGAACTTTACAGGAAAAGAAAAGAAAAGAAAAGAAAAGAAAAACTACCTATTTAATTTATGACTCATGTACTGTGTACTGTTGGAAAAGCACTATGGGCCCCACCATGATGTATGTGTTTCATCTACGCAATCCATCCATTTAGCTAGCTCATTTTACAGCATGAACTAAAAAAACTGAGTCAAATCAGGATATAGTGGTGATTATACGCCTGCCATTAAAAACTTCCAGGGGCTATAGAAGTTTTTGATCAAGCTGATCTTTTGTGTCTGTCTTTCATCTAGGTTTGTGTGACCTAATCAACCTGTTGGAGGGCTAATAAGCATTATGGTAGGCTTTAGGAAGTTTTTTTATGAAAATAAAACATTATTACTTGTCTCTACATTTTTATAACTACTTTGAGCATGCAGTCTCCAATTTTTACCGAAGCACATTTTCTTGAATAATGTATTGCCTACAAGAGGCGAGTTATTGATGTTGAACATGCCGCAGTTCTACTCTTGGCACAAGTAGATTGAAAGAAGCCTAAATGGCAGCAGTCATACTTCATTAGATCTGGGCCTAGTCCTATATAAGCATGATATAATTGGGCCCTAGGCGCATTTGGATTGAAAAAATTCATTTTGGATTGGGAGAAATTGCTATTCGAAGTGCTAATCATAAATAAGCCATAACTTTTAATCTAGGTATCGTTATGGGACGCATGACTTGTGAATTTTCATTGGAACAGGTCATCTGACGTCAAGAGGGTCACTTTGCTTCATTTCTCAAGAAAACACTTTTTTCTAATTCAAAATTACAATTTTAGAAAAAAGCTTACTATTTTTAGTAAATTTTACTATTTTGGATAAATTTTAGTTTACTTGAATTAGGACTCTCAATTAGGGTTTTGCTTTATATATAAGTGATGTAATCGAAAGTTTGACTATTATTATTGATTAATAAAATTATGAATTTTCTTTTTCTCTCTCATGAATCAAGAATAACCTTGCATATTTAAGGTTTTGTACACTTGAGGTAGATGGTGATCTTCCTCATTAGACCCTTGTGCAAGTTAATTCATAGGTCGTGCGTCTTGTAAGGGTACTTTAATAAATAGTTATGGCTGATTTATAGTTTATATTTCGAACGATAATTTCTCCCTATCCAAAATAATTTTCTTTGATCCAGATGCACCTGGGCCAATTACATCATGCCGTACATAAGACTGGGCCCGGATTTGATGGGCTACGTCCACTTCTATTCGGGCTTCTTTCACTCTTAGCTGTACCAAGAATAAATCCGCGATGCGCTCTACATTACTTATTTTATAGAATTAACACTTTGTAACATCGAACTCAGTTTATAGATTTTGTAAGATAATTGCTACTGAAGTGTTGCTTTTCATCTTTATGTCAATTCCCACCATATGATCACATAGATCTTTCACTTTTTCAAAGAACTCCATTGCATAATTCCTGCTTTCTTTAATCGTTTTCAATTCAACTTTAAATGATGCATTCTTGATGGCGCATGCCTTCTCATGCATAGTAATTGAGAGTTTGATCAACCAAACTCAGCCAAATATATCCATCGAGCAACTGATACAACCCGGGTATTTTGGGTCGACCGAGCCACGTAGAAGATAGAAGACATCTCTAATACTTCATTGTATCGATGGTAAAGTAAAAAACCTTTCTTAAGCCCACACACGTATACAAGGCTGCTAATGCATGCACACGCCACCACATGTGTGCTGACAGGTGCAATATCTGATTCATACATCTAATACAGGTGATGCTGACCACGTACATTTTATCTCGGAAAAATAATCTGGCCCATTCAGCAAATATGCCAGAATGTCACAAACAGTTGGACGGTAAAAAGACTTCAACAAAGTATTTTGCATGTGAACATTGGTACACCTATGATGAATGGATTAGCTCTTGTACCAATGTCCTAGGCTGACGCATGTGGCGCATGTGCATTAGCCGGCTTGTGCATGCATTTGGACTTAGCAACAATAAAAATAAAAAATATACATTTAGCACTAATGGCCTGAGAATATGTACCAACTTATCACAAAGGGATATCCATTCCACAGAGTGAGAATGTCCGGCCCATGTTGGACTTTTTCAATACTTTCCTTGTGGGTCACAAACCAAAGAATCTAAGCAAGTCTCTCAGGACCATGGAATTCTTCCATAGTCTAATATTTTATTTTTTTGGGTACGGAAAAATAATATATATAGTTATAATATAAAATAACTTCTAAGGACAGCTGTTTATAGCGTTTTAGGTTTGACAGTTAAATTCTATGTTTACATTGGTCAGCGGTTGTTTGGAAGAGGAAAGGGAAAGAAAAATCCAATATACTGCATTTTTCTTCTGTGTGGCTCATCTGATGGAAATGGAAGACCTCACAAACTAAAGACTCAGATCATATATGCTAATCTTAAATCAAAAGAGGGTGAACATCTCACACATGACTAATTGTAGATGAGAGTCTGGACTTAGTCATGGATAAGAATTTTGTGCAACTAGATGTAAGTGGGTCCATATGGTGGAGTGTGTATGGCATCCAACCCATCCAGCAGGGTAACCTTACAATGAAAAATGGGATAACCAAGAAATTGGGCCAATCCAATTACTAGGCAGACCACACCATAGAAAATAATGGACATTAATCACCCAAGACATTCAAATTTACGTGGTGGCCCACTAATTAATGGTTGGATTGGTCTGATTTTATTTATGCATCCCATGGTTATAATTTTCTGATCTTGATGGATGGGTTGGATGCTATGCACAAACACCATTGGTGGGCCCCCCGTGCAGCTAGGTGCACAATTTTCTAGTCTACGCAATAGTTACCTATGAGACGTGTCAAAAAGGGATAATAGCCTATGAGACGTTTGAAAATGATATAATAGTGGATGGTTTGATTTCTTACCCGACGTAAATACCTACCCTCCATTTTGATTCTTACATATACCTTCCACGTTTCAAAGATTGTTTGAAAATTCCCCGTGGAAGAAAACAACAATTTTATCTTTGGGCAATTGACTATTTTACCTCTATATGTGAAAGCACGCTGTAATGCAAGAATGTCATCTAACCCATTTAGTCAATCCACCATGGAAATGGAACACTCCAAAAATAAAGCGGACCCAACCATCAGGGAACCCACCATGTGAATTTGGAGTTTTTTGGATGGTTGTCCATCATTTTCTGTGGAGTGGTCCATCTGATGATCAAATTAGCCAATTTTTTTTGCTTTGAATTTTTATAATATAACAATCATATTAGACAGGTTGGATGCCATTTATATTTAATGGTGGGCTCGACACGTATGCAAAATGATCTTTTCAAATGATGTACGAACTTTGAAATGAGGTTTGTGTTGGGAGCGTTTCACACAAGCCTGAGTATCTCGCCCCCCAATGCATTAGAATTATGGACTAAGGTAATGCAATTATCAAGAGTAAACAAACAACTACACGACACAAGAAATTTTTATGTGGAAAACCCTCGAAAGAGGTAAAAATCACGGGACCTAGTTCAAATCAACAATCCACTATACCAGAGAACTGTTACAACCGATCACAAGCACACACCGCTTGGATCAAACCTTCTTCACCCACACAGGGATGGATAACAATGAAAGGACAAGAAAAATTGAGAGATCTCACCCGAGAACGAGGACGTTGAAGAGCTGAGACGTCGTTGTACTGAGAATCACCTTCTCGAGCAATGCCTCCTCTACCAACAAGCTTCCTCTCCCTCGTTCTCTTCCTCTCTTTCTCTTTTTCTCTCTTTCTCACCTAGGACGTGTAGAACAACTTGTGGGAATCACAAATCCCGAATTAGAACTTCATATATGTAGATTTGCAAGAGTCCTAGCCTGATTTGAAAACTGCAGTAGCAATCCGCGCACACCTCCGACCGGTCGGCCAAAACCGCCGGCCGGTCGGACCCACCAAAATATAGTCCAGAGAGAAACTGTGTATAAAAACACATAGCCTGACCTGTCTGCAGACCGGTCGGCCTTCACAAATTCTGTCCAGAGAAAATGTAATTTCCAACTACTTTTTCTGGCCGGTCGGCCAGGGGCACCGACCGGTTGGACCTCATAAAATTCCATTTCTCCTCTGTACGTGTGAGGAGGAAAACGCCAACAATTTGGCACACATACCTCTCAAGTCCCTAACAAGAGGTGGTTATTGCTATAATCCAAAATAAATGGGAGGTATTTACAAATTTCATTAATAGAGGGTCGTTTACAATTATCCCTACTAAAAAACATACATTCAGATTTCCAAAAGCCAGCGACAATCTCTACATTTACATAGAGCTATTAAACAATGCTTGATCCATAATAGGTTCTACAAATGGGGCCCATGGCTCAGTGATGTAAGCTGCTGATACAATGGGCCATTCTTGTTTTGTCCATTCTATTATCTTTCCAAGCAAATGGACAGTTAAAGAAAGATAATAAATCATTGGTCCACATTCAACCGAAAAGGGTCAAAGATTGCATTGCACAAATGAATATTTGCAAGGGGTCAAAGATTGCATTACACAAGTATTCCAACCTAGGAGACTTTTGGTTTGTGGGGCATCCATGGTGTGGCCCACCAAACGAACAGTTTGGATCACTAAACCATGGAGCAAAGAATATTTGGAATTTGCTATGGAGCTCAGGCTCTTCAGAGTTCTCGTATGTGGATGATAGTTTGTATGTATGGTTTCAATAATAAGGGTTCTCACCTGATGCATGGAGTTGATTTAAATGTAAAACATGGTGGGACCCGAAGAACTTGTGTGTTTTACGCAGTGTTGCAGACGTTTCCCGACCTGCAGGCTGGGGTGTATGTGTGCGCACTGATTCTTGACGCTTACCATCCACAATGAAGTTGTTCAAAGTTCAAACTTGAAAGAAACCTGATTTTAGAAACAATCACAGTTGATAGTAGGCACATACAGTGCTTCATCGCAATGAAGAATTAAAGCCTAAAAAAGAGGAATCATCCCATGCTGGGGCGGCACGCTACACCATATATATGATCTCCTGGCATGAAAATTAGGCCGACCCTCACTGGTGCAGCATGTCTTTGCCATGACTGGCTCAGCTTGATTTCATAGTAGATGATCATCATGGTGTGGTCCACTCATGTTGGGATGTTGTTCGTATGTGACAAGTTGGTGGGAAAGAAGGGGACGCTGTGTGCGATCATTACTCCGTAGAAAAAACCATTTTTCAGGCTTTTTGGTTTTCAATCTTATTGACTCTTATGTTAGAGAATTAAGTAAAGACTTTTATACCATAGCGTTAATTAAGTGGTCCTTTTCAATTGAGAAATCAAGGGCTATCCTTGATGGGAGAAATGTTTGCAATCTATGTGGGATGATGTCGACAGAGCCGGTCTATGCGGATGATGTCGATAGAGCCCGAAGAACTAAAATATCATAGAGTCAATTGGAACAATGCATCTAGTATTGGGCCTCGATCATCATTAGTGACCTATGTTTGATAATCACAGCTATTAGACAGTCTTAGCCACTACTTTTCTTAACTTTTAGGCCATGATAGCTCAGTATTAACAATTTTGCTATTTGGGTAGAGAATCCAAGACATGAATAACGAAATCCCTAAAGAGTCCTTGAGAAATAGATTAGGGCATAACATATATATATATATATATATATATATATATATATATATATATATATATATATATATATATATATTGGTAGTGTTTTTTTCCATGAAAATTTTAAAATGTGGACGATTAGATAATGAGAGCTCTTTCATAACAATAAAATTTTACATTTAATATTTTTTTTTGAAAAAATGATTTTACTTGTTTTTAAGGTGTGTTTGGACCCAAAGAAAAAAAGAGGAAAATAAGGTAAAGGAAAGTCAAAAGATAATCTAATGATTTATTCTCAAGGATACTTTGACACTATTAAATTGTAGATTTTATTTTTAAGAAATTTATTTTAATAGAAAATAAAAATCTCAAATTTTTTAGACAATTCTTACCTCATATATTGTGACAGAAAGATGTAACAATTTTTTTAAATAATTTTTATGCTTTCTCTTTTCCTTTCTTCTATTTCTCCCCAATTCAAATTAAGGAAGTGGATTGTTTCCTCCCCCCAGTTGGATGATAATCCATGAGGTAATTCCAAAGATCAGGTGGACCACACCACAGGAAGGAAGCAATAGTGTTAATGACACCCATCGCTGAACCATCCTAGGGTCAACTAGGATGTTTATTTTCCATCCAACCCGTTCATAAGCTCAGATAGACATGGATGAAGGGAAAACAGAAATCTCAGCTTGATCCAAAACTTCTACGGTTCCCAAGAAGTTTTTATGGTGAGCACTCAATCTCCACTATATGGTCCACTTGAGCCTTTGATTTGTCTCATTTTTGGGCTCATAACCTAAAATGATTTGGAAAAATGGATGGATGGAGTGGATACACCCATATATCACAATGGGGCCCACAGAGCCCTGACATATTATCATCCTAGTAGAGGAGGGATACAATCTAGAATTTTCTTTTCTTTTCTTTGTTGGCAATCCTAGCAATAGTATTTAAACAGAGGAAATTATCAAATTAAAGGAAAATTCTTACCCTTTTCAACTGTTTTTACCTTCTCAAAGTGGACAGTCCTGATTGTGACATTGTTTAGGTGGTTAGAGAGTCGTCCATCCATGTGTATCTGAAACCATTTTCAATGCATTCTATGGCCCACTAGATGGACTTTGATTCAAACGCCAACCTACCAAGGGTAGCATGGACATGTCTTTTTCTGGACACCGAAAGTAGATCATTCACGTAAAAAAAGATAAGAAAAGAAAAAAAGAAAACAAGAAAGCAACGACTAAGATTTACGAGGAAAATGGGAGGATCTAGCACTCTTAAAAGCTTGTATTTGACTTCGTTATCGCTTTATCACGATTTCTAGTGTTCATCTATTGCCCCACTGTGGGCCTGATCACCCAAAAATTGTAACTGTCGGGATGTTCTTGCTGTCTATTGCAGAACATATTCTGGCCGTCCATTTGGAGTCGTCAGAAGTATTCCAATACGTGGCTAGAATCATGCTAATAGTGTGATTTTTCTAGCACAACCCATCCATGGTAGAGCCCAGTACTTCAATGGTCTAAATCCTATCTACTTGTTGCTGTAGAGATTTTAAGAACGAATGAGGTGAGGTCTATGATCGATCTCACAAGATGTAGAAAGACACTGATCTCTCTTTGAAACCTGCAATGATAAATAATGGCTAAGGGAGGGGTCGGGGATCAGTCGTTAGTCCTCCGATGCCTAAGTCAGTCCAAGCTCTTAGAATTGATAATCTATTTTATGAGTAAGAGTTCTCGTACCTTTGTAGTAAAGAGGACATGTCTATTTATAGACTTAGGTTGTAGAGTTATATTCACTTTTTGAAGCCATGATTTCAGGGGAGGGATTCTCGGATCAGCGCGATCCTTGGGCAGTTCCGTAGTTATGGGAGATGTTCCCGTATCCCAGAAGATTCTCCAGATATTTCTGCTATTTTCCTGGCTGAAGCTTAAGAACTCGGCATTTGTGGTTGTAAGGTCATAACTTCCGAAGACGTGTTCAGTTTATTCGGGCTTGTTCCTAATCTATTGCACTCCTCTCAGGTCGCCAGGTCGTCAGGTCATCGGTCAAATCTCAGGTCGACCTCTGCTCTTATCCTTGACCTAGTCTCAATTCAAATTTGAGGACCTGTACCTAATCCCGTTAGATTATAAGAGATCAGCTTAGATTTACCCACAACACTACCTATGCCTATATGCCACATGTTTGCATAGGCTATTTTCTTTTTTCAATTTCCGGAGATGATGGGGTGATTTAGAATTTATATTCAAAGGGAAATTTACGAGGCCGGATAAAACGGGCTGAAATCCTCTACTACACCTGTTTTATGCAATGCTTAAAACACCAAAATACATCAGCAGCCACGTTGTATATGTGAAATCCACTCCGTCTATCAGGTTCCATCTTCGATATTAGGTCATAAAGTGAAACATCAGGTAGATATTCAAACCAGATGTTCCACACCACATGATAAAACGGAGATATGATGCCAATCATAAATCTGTGTGTGGGGCCTCCATGGTATGCATCTTTCATCAAACTGGTTAATCAGATGTAAATCACCAGAATGAAAAGAATATACATAAAAACAGGATGGTGTGAAACTCAGGTGGGCCATACCGTGTGAACATATCAGTTTTTGGAGCAATTTTGATTGTTCCCTGTGGTATGTTCTATATGAGTTTTAATTGGAGTTATATCATGTTTGTACGGTCTATAATTGGTTCCCAGCTGATGAAAGGAGTGGATTTTACATATACAAAATGGTGGGCCCCATAGAGTTTGGGTGTTTACATTATGCTTTAAAAAAGCTATCCATGTAACGGTTGATTATTCCACCTAAGGTAGGGTGCTTCCCGTATTGACGAAAATACCCTTGATGGTAATTTCTTTGCGTCTTAATGATCAATCACCATTTTCTGTGGTGTGGTCCACCTGAGACTTGGATACACTTCATTTTTGGGCCATGCAGTAAAACAACATATACATTGAGGTGGGCCCCGTGGTAAGAGTCTCACCCACTAAACTGTGACCCCAGACTCACCTAATCCGCTGACTTTTTAAAATGACATTTTCCTGTAACGTGGATTGCCGGCGACCCCAGAAGTTCCTGCGGTCGGAAGCGGCTTGTGTACTAACTCACTACGTTGACCCTACTGAGTAAACTCTATCGGGCCCACCCTAATTTATGTCTTTCATCCACTCCGTCCATTCATTTTAGCAGATACTTTTAGGGCATGAGACCAAAATTGAATCATATCCAAATCTCAAGTGCAACACAACACAAGAAACAAACAATGTGGATTGAACGACTATTGTTGAAAACTTTTTTGGGAGTCACAGAAGTTTTGTATCAAGCTGATATTTGGGTTTTCCCTTCATCCTTGTCTATGTGATCTTATTAAGAGGTTGATGAAAATAAACATCACTGTGGACCCTAATAAAGTTTCAACAGTGCACATGTCTACTTGAGCTTTGTATATGCTTTAATTTTGGGCTCATATCTTAAAATGATATGGAAAAACAAATGCTAGGTGTGGATAAGATGCATATATCAATGGTACCCCCATGGAGTTTAAGATATTGAGTTACTCAGTAGGCAATTGGCTTCTGCTGCAGGTCGGCAGCTAGCTATGTGCGCCAACTCTGTTGTTTGTGAGAAATCCATACCGTCTATCAATTTTTCCATCTCATGTTAGGATAATATTTTTGTGTTTTTATCCGCACCAGTGGAGTGACTTTATGAACAGCTTGGAAAGCACGTAAACATTACGATGGAAAAGGGAGGGTTTCAACGGTAGGCATTTTCCTTCTCACTTTTTGTGTCGTGTGGCTCACTTGAGTTTTGGATCTGCTTCATTTTTGTGAGTTCATGACCCAACACGAACGGATGTACGGGTGGATTCTCACAAACATCATTGTGGGTCCCACCTAGCTTCCAACTGCCGAACTTCTTGCGGTCGGTGCTGGCACAGGCAATCCGCGTCCCATTTTTCTCATGTTCAAATATAGGAACTAGTCAACATGGAGTTGGAATTGCCATGTGAAATGTCCGTAGCATGCATGGATGAAATCCGTCCTACTGGAAGCCTTGTGCTGCTGTGCATGCCAGTTACCACGTGAAACGAGTGGAGATAAGGTTGGCCACATGCTGGGCTTGTGATATAGGCCTGTAGTGATCAGGCCCGTCCCTCAGTGGAGAAGAAACAATCAGTACACAACATATGATGAGAGAAATATGAACGTGCCAGAGCCATCATGCAATGGGTCGTCAGTCAAGGAGAGGTCGTTTGTGGGAGGGGGGCCAAACTCGGGTGAGAAATCCAGGCCATTCGAGCATGGGATATTGTGAAGTGTGAACATACCAATATGCCATTGATTTAAAATGAACTTTGCCGGCTTAGCAGTCAGGTCAAACTTGTATAAGGAAAATGGATAGTTGGTAAAAAAATCCAATAGTCCAAATTCAATGTACATGAATGTCTCACTCGATCATAAACATGTGGACAGAGATCTGAACCAATCAAGACCTATTTGCCCAAATGAATTGTCATGAGCTATTGCTGAAAATGGCTTTTTTTTTTTTGTTAATCATTCGACGCACCCACCTCGTTAGCTCTATTAATTAGATGATGCATCCGTCGGTACAATTAGTGTGTCTCCTTAGCATTTAAACCTGAGACTTGCAGTTGAAACGCCAAGGCATCTTCCAGCTAAGCTAGCAGCCGAACACTAATAAGCTTGCTAATCCGCTTTTGTGAACTCCGTCCCATCAATCTAACAGTTAGATTATCTACTTTCCCAAGGTGAAATGGTACTCTCATTTGGTAAATATTAATCACTTTCTAACGTAATACACAATGAAGGCCTAATTACAAGCTCACAAGTCTTTTTATTTATTATTTTTTTTTTGCACACCCACATACCTACACACCACAATAGGTACCCAAACCCAAGACCTTAGTGTTGTAACTCTTGTGAGTCTACTACTAATCTATGAGTAGGGACCCAACTTGATTAACAAGCTAGTGGGAATTATCCAGAATTTCGACCATGGACCACTAGAATCAAGACAGCCTCATTCCCATTTATCCAACATCGAATTTCATTGAGCCGACATTCATTGAATCACGACGCTTTTGGGATGATCGAAACTTGACAGAGAAAAACCAACTTAATCAATCTTATAATGCTTAAAAAGCAGCATTTATTCGACATAAATCTTCTGCTTCTTCTTCTTCTTCTTTTGAATTATTTGAACTTAGATATAAGAGTACTAGTGTAGTGATTCATCAATATCAGCGTTGGCGGTAATCTAGCAGCTTTTGAAAATTTGAATTGGCAAAGTCCATTTTGAAATGGGTGTTAAGATCCCCACCCAACATTTGGATGGCAGGAGATTAGGGTTGACATCTTTTCCAAGTTTCTTTATGCACAAGAAAATGGATAAGCGTGCCTTTGGACATTTGGTATCCACTTACATTTGTTTAATGAGGTTTGATCGATAAAATCTTTTAGTGCATGGGCGGAGTGGTGGGGTCCCAAATTGGATATGTATCCACGTGTCAACTTCTGGTGCTTCTGGGACCCATCTCTAATCCCAACCACACATAAATAATAGATTAATACTATTTAAATTCATAAAGTCAATGATTAAAAAAGCATAGATTAGTCCTCATTGCCTTCATGAACCACGCATTTTCCACTTGGACCTTGATACCTGACTCGAGTAGCCATATGGGGGATGACTCGCGCTAATCAAACGCCATGCGGATAAAAAATGCATGCGATCTGCTTCGTCCATCAGGTGGATCTCCTGATTATTTTCATCTCTATCCTAGAATTTATGTGAAAAAAAATCAGGTGGGCCACACTATAAAGAACAATTAGAATCCTGCTTAAAACTTTTAAATTCATGTGGTGTGGGCCACATGAGTTTGGGAATACCCTGATATTTGTAGATTTACCTTCATCCTGGAGGTAGAAATCAGATAAATGGACGAGATCGCACATATACCTACAGTGGACCCCACACACGGTTTTGAAGTTTTTAATTGTGAGTGGACTTCATCCCAACGCTTCCATGGAGTGTGGCCCACCTGAGTTTTTGATTGTCCTAATTATTCGGATCATGCAACAAACATAAAATGGACGCACTTGATGGACGGAGTAGATCTCTCCTCACCTCATATGCCTGTGTAGAGTTGTTAATGCTTGCTCTGCAAGTAGGACTTAAACATAATCCACACCTTCAATGGATATTTTCTACATGAATGGTATGATCGTCGACCCCAGGAAATGCACGGCATACTCGTCTTTTCAATTTGTCGAAGTGAGGCCCACTTGTAGTGGATCCTGAGCATTGGATTATTTGATCCGTCTATGGATGAACTATTATCAATAAAATCCTCATTTCTAAGATCTTGACCATCCAATTTGTTAGCATGGAAATAGGGATCTTGGATATGTATGGCATGATCTTAACCGTACAAATAGGGTCCACGTTTTCAATGTCGTAAGATTAGTGGATAGGATCTCTCATTCCGGGTATTTTATGGAATGATCTGTGTACGGAGGAGCACGAAATACTGGTGGTCTGCATTACTTAAACATGTGTTCCATCGGCATAAATTGAAAACCCGAGTATAGACTTCATATCCTCGATGAGGATGATATGTAACCAAACTTCTCACTGGAGCAAGCGCTGGACTACGGTGATTGTTCACCACCATTATTTTACACGGTGGTTATTCATCCAGTAAGCATGGGTGTACAATCACAACAATCCAGACCGTCCAACGGTGGATGAGTCCCAGGACTCGGGACATAATTTAAAACGATGATGATGAACCATTAAAGTCGATCGTCTTGTCGTTAAAAACAATGATGGGGCATGAGAAGATAAGGAACCGCCATGAGAAATGCCTGAGATAATGCTAGCCTTTTATTGGGTGGGCCCACTTTTAAATCATGAACGATCAAAGACGGAGCACTAAGTACATCGCAACCATCATTTGAAAACTAACCACAAGATAAAGTAGGTTGCCCACCAAAGAATGCCATCTAACATGGCGACCCGATTTGACACCGTGAGCACGTAGCCGCACCAAGGTATAGGGCTACGTAATCTTGACAAACGTACAGTTCCTCTACAAGTGGGGCGTGGAATGGGTACTTCCTAAGCAGGTCCCTAGCTAGGACAGGGGCTATGAAGTGCCACCATGATGGATGGGTTTTATCCACACCATCCACCCATTTTTCCATATATCATTTTAGTGTACAAGCCACAAAAAAAATGAGGTAGATCCAAGGCTCAAGTCAGCCACACCATAGGAAGCAGCAGTGATAGTGACACCCACCGTCGAAACCTTCCTAGGGCCGACTGTGATGGTTAATTACCATCCAACTTGTTCATAAGGTCACGTAGATTTGGATGAAGGAAGGCACATATATCAGATTGATCCAAAACTTATGTGGTCCCTAATTTTTTTTCAATGGTAGGTTTTTAATCCTCACTGTGTGGTCCACTTGATTCTTGGATCTCTCTTTTTTGGGCTTTTACCCTACAATAATATTATAGAAAAACGGATGGATGGTGTGGATAAAACCCATACATCACGGTGGCCCCTTAGAGACCCCTTGTTCCTAGGTAGGGATAGGCGTCCTAGGAAGTGGGCTGGTCGTTAGTTGTACCAACTCACACGTTGTGAACCATGGTTATGTAAACCTGACCCTTGGTGATCTATTATATTATTATTGGACCATGCCCAAGAGCTCTCAAATTCGAAGATCCTGACCACCTTTTTATGTATTTTTTTGGGAGCTGAGCATTGACCCTTCCTTTTATTTACCTCCTTCCCATTCATTTGGAGAGAAATATTGGTAGTTTAATGTCTCTCTTCACCCAAACCCAACCCTAGTGCTACCATATGAGCGGTAACTTGCATCAAGAATTGAAATAAGGAAAGTACCCTTGCTCACATGCATCCCACCTTTCAAAAGTTCATACCCATCCCCGGCCCACGGTGTGGGGGTAAAATTTGCCAAACACAATTCACTTTTATATATGATTAAATCTCATAGTTGATGCACATGTAAGACTTTTATTAGGCTTACATGTTAATATATAGTTCAGATTGATGAAATATATTGGCCGTTGGAAATTTGCATTGGACGTGGATTGGGGTCCGACTAAGCATCCGACCATATTTGTGTGGGGCCCACTGTGATGTATTTGTTTATTTACGCTGACTATCTCTTTTCCAAGATCATGCCAGCCGCATGGGCCCAAAATTGAGGCAGATCCAAGCTCTAGTGGACAACAACATAGATGACTCTTGCATTTAATGCTAGTTGTGTTTAATGCTGTGTACATTTAATGCAATCAAGCTTACTATCCGGTATGGTTCATTAGAGCATTGGATAGGTCAACACCCTAGCATGATCTTGGAAAAGAGATGGACAACGTGGATAAATACATATTGTTGGGGTTATGAGCACCGCAGTGGAAGCAATCAAAGTAGGCAAGGAACAAACTTTAATGACAATCACACAAGCAAATCAACACAAACAAGAAGCAATCTGAATTTTATGTAGAAAAAAATGGCACAAAGCAACACCAATCCACTATAATATCAGAAGTTACAAGAGATAGAAAAACACAACCTGGATCACAGCCCACAAGAAAAATCCCAAGTTAATAAAGCTAATTCTTACATAAGAAGGATGAACTCATCCATTTCCCTCATCCTAGAGAACTCCTAGCTTCCACATAGCTCTTTCTCTCACCCTAGAACTCTATCAATCCCTTGGCCCATAGGCGGCAACTTTAATCTCGGATTACATCCTCTTAAATAGGGAAAAACAGAAATTAAAAACTCATTGCGTAACAAACCGTGCAAGAGACTAAGTCCAATTGGGACACTGCTGGCCGATCGGATGGCCCCAAAACATTCCAGCGAACTTGCTGCCTTGATCTAACGTGACCGACCGGTCGGTGATCTTCATGCAGGGAGATTTGAGGCATCTTATCCCAACAAACTCCACCACGATTCAAATCTTCATGCAACACATTGTCACGCACCATCTTTAATCTCTACTCCGTCATCATCATAACTCTACCACTTCTCATGCCTCATCGACTTCATCCTTGCACCTTCACCACCCACTCGCTCATGTGGCCCTTGCGGCATGCCACACATAAGCAACCGTGGATCTCACTGCCAATCCTACAGCTCCACCATGAATAGTGCTCCCGATCAAACTCGATCGCAGTCGATAAACTTGATTGAGATATTGGAGTACCGATCTACCTTCTTCAACTCTTCTTCTTTCATAGATGTCAATCGCTTTTCATGTTTTTCTTTCACGGAATCATTCTCTATGTCGAATCTCATGCTAGAAGACGTCATTGATGCCTTACCTCAGATTCTCTCTGCCTTCTTCCCAACTTTTATCTCTGATATCATTTGTTGGGAAAATCGACAGCGGAAGCGAAGCCGAATCGTGCGGAGTAATGAGAGATCAAACAAGAAACAATATGAAATCAATCACACACAAGCATTCACCACAAGAGAATCTGAATTTAAGTGGAAAAACCCCTCAATGGGTAAAAAAAAAACCACGGCACAAAGCGATCCACTATGAATAACAGAAGATTACAGAGATCGACAGCCCACAAGCAAGGAATAAACATAGAAAACCCCAAGTTCTCTCTCACACAACTCTCTCCCCTCTTCCTAACGCAATTAGGAAACCTTAGACACCTTAGGATTACATCTAAATCCGGATTATCACTCTTTAAATAGGCAAAATACCCTGAAATAGAAACATCTTACGCACTACTGCGTGCTGCGCAAGAAAGCTGCGTGTACAGCCGACCGGTCAGCCAGCGCACAAAATAGTTCAGAGAGTTCATGCCATCGCTGCCTCACTGCCGACCGGTCGAAGCCCTCTGCAGATTGGTCGCCCGACCGGTCTGGGCCCACAAAATTATCCAGCCTTCTACATGTATTTAGGCCAAATGGCCAGACTGGTCGCCCGACCGGTCTGAGTACCCAAAAACGTGCACGATGTTTGAAGGCTCCCAAACAATCTCCACCGAGGTTTCAAACAATGAATCTGAATTCATGGTGGACCCCCACATGGATATGGTCGGATGTAATTTGCTTCCAATGTAACTCTCTAAAGGTCAATAAATTTAAATTATGGTTGGGTCTTGGGCTATGTCTGTACCTTTGAATTGTTAACTATAGACTTCGGGTGACGTACTCTAATGGAATTAAGGACCCTGGAAAATCAGCCGCATGTTACTGCGTATATGACTTGTGACAAAGTTATAGTGTTCTGGCTTTGCCAATACCACTGCTTGAAGACGGACTTAATAAAAGCTTGGCAATCATGCATGCATCACATAGGTGTTCAGGTGTTTAGTTGCCCTCTTGGTTATATCAGCCCTGTTCCTTTTCATGTGTATTAGTCTGCTAAGGACTGTGGTGATAGGTGAGTATGTCCCTAGCATACTAACATCTAGAACATAACATTTGCATTTCATATTTGCATGCATTATTTAACTAGAATAGGAAACTATTTGTGATATTATGTTTCATTACATGTCCTTGCTTGTGTTAATAATATGTATAACTTAGGAAATGGTAACACTTAGTATGATTACTCATTCTCACTTGGAGAGATATTTTAAAACATTAACCAGATACTATGTTGTAAGTACCTTAGAGGCGACAAGGAGTGATGCTACGTTCTTGTATTCATCATGTATTCCTCAGGTCACATTTCTAGTTTACTAACGAGTAACTTTAAGCTTTTATGCCTATCTTTTCAATCTCACCTTTTGGACAGAGGATATAGTGGATTTGGACTTGTATTACATTCATTTTTGGACATGTATATATATTGGGTTCCTAGCTGAGTGGATTCATGTGGTTGTTTGAGTCATTATATGTATGTTACACTTCTGTGATATACATCTACTGTTTGGTTTAATCGTATGCTTTTGATTTGATGACATTTGACTAAGATCGTTAAACTATGCTTCTGCATCAAAAGTGACACCTGAAAAAATCGGGGATTGTGGATGTGTCCAGCCTTGATTTTTGGAACGTGGCACAAGGCTAAGAAAAAATTTCAAGTTCCCAATGTTAAATACATTGCTAAGCGGAAAATGGACTCCACAAGTTTTCAAAAGGTTGCCTCATAAGTTTTAAATATTCCATTATGTTAAAGTTCTTTGATATACATTGATACACCATCCTCTAACGGCTCAAGCTCTTAGAGCAACTAGTTGTTTGACATGGTATCAAAGCAAATGTCATGTGTTGGAATGCCGGGACTAGCAAATATTTCATCGAAATATACTCTCTCACAGGGAGCCATTTATAGTGTGAGTTGGGTGTTCCTCCACCCTTGTCCGATATGTCCCTGTTCATTGGAGAAAGCTCTAAAGTTAATCATGTCAATGGGCCACACTCTTAAAGATTGAAATTCAAAATCCTTAATTAAAGTCATAAAAAATACAGAGCTATTTATCCATTATGAGATTCAATTTAGTAAGATTGATGGTCCATTTCTTTTCACAAGCATTTGTTGATTTTAGTTGTTAATTTTGAAGAATGGTTGTTTTTAGTTTTTAATCCAAAATAACATGCTATCATGCCACATTTCATGTTTTTAAAGAAAAACTGTAGTTTTCTTTCTTTCTTTCATTCTTTCTTTTTTTTTTTTATAATTTCTATGGTAATTGCAATCATTTTAAGTTAATGGTTTGTGTTTGTTCATGTATATTTGTGCATTTTGTAAATATTAAACCATAAATTTCTACCTGATACATTAATTGGTACCTTAATGCCTTAAAGACTATGGGCATGGGTGTCATTTTAGGCCCAACATTAGCGCACTGCTCTGCGAAGCATCCCATCACTGTCAGCCAGGTTAATATTCTATCATTAGTGGTAAGTTCTCGCATTTTCGCATCTATTTTTGACTTATTATTACTTGACCACACAATTGATGCACATTTGAAAGTAATTGATTTCTCAATGCAAAACAGACTCATTGGAGGACTATCTCCAAGCTCTATAAATCGCCTGATATTGCACTCAACGGTTAACTCAATAGATGACAGGTCATATTCCTGAGTACCGCTCTATCTCAATGTCAGGGGTGCTCTTAGTTTGAACCTGGACCGATCAATTCTGGTCCACAATCCTTGCACGTGTACCACATAGCCAAATTCCCAATCAACAGCTGTTATGATCGTCCCGTTACTATAAACATTGTCCAGTCTCCCATCAATTGAAAGACCCATCTAATGGACCTTCCCGACATCGTCTTAGACACCCTGGTTTTAAGCAACGATTCTCTGGTTGCAACGAAGACAAAAGCTCTCCTCCAGAAAATCTTTACATCATGTCTGAAACTTGAAATTCCATTTGCTTGAAATTCCTTTTTATTTTTATTTTTATTCTATCAACAGCGATTACCTTTGAAAGTGCATTCTCACCTTACAGGTGGAATCAAGGAAGGCGTATTTAGGATTGAAGTTGCTCATTAGGTGATCCAACTATTCAGATCCTACGTCTCAAAAAATTGGGCTGATCTGTCATCAGCTTGGCCACACATGCATGTGGAGTTCAGACCGTTGGTTGAATCCTCTTAACAATTCATTCATCTTTTAATCAGCTGGTGGGCCACACGTTACATGGGATGTGACAATATTTTATTGATATTTTCTAATGATTCTGAGAAAGGAAAATTCCTTGCCATAGTCAATGTACTATTAGCTTAATTAATGTGGGCCAATTGAATAGGTCCACTAACTAAAATTAATTTCCATCCTTATGCTTAAGTAATGCCTTAATCTCATTCTCTAAGTTATTATGATGCTCTTTAAACTGTAATTTTTTAAGTTTTGATTAAAAAATGTAGATTAGTGACTATGGTTATGGTATGAAGAAGATGAGAGCCAATGACACGTAACGTAGGAAATCAAGATTAGTGATAATGGTTTTGAGGATAGACAAGAAAGAAGATAGCTAGTGGGATGTAAAGACCATATAATCAAGATTAGTGACAATGGTTTGGATTGACAAGAAGATGGTTAGGATGACATGCAAGGATGGTGATTGTTGCAACTTCCTTTTTGTGCCATTTTCTTCTTGAGAGATGATCAGGTACAGCCCTTGTATTGTAATTTACCATACAACCAATTTCTCAGACCAACGTGACACATATGTATGAATATCATTTCCTTACAAAAGATGCGTCGTGCTGCGTTGATCGCCTGGTTATGAAAATTAGGATGATCCACACAAAAAGAGGGACTCAAGGACAACATCAATGGACAGCCGATGGAATGACTTAGTGAACTGATGTAGTTCATCCAATAAGTGGATTGGCCTGATTTTTTCATACCAGGCGAGCATCATTGCATGGCCCATCTTTTCATGGATAGGATGTTCTACATGCATGAAACGTTGGCGGCAACAGAAAGGGCTGTATTCTAACTTATGATACAGCAGCTGTATGTGGTAACGTCTCTTTCTTCTTTAGTGGAGAGGAAATATTAGTAAAAGAAGTGGATGAGAAGGATATCAACCTAACTAATAAAGATGGAGAACAAAGGTAAAGTGACGTACTCCACTAAAAGAAGACAAACATGAAGAGAATCCATTTGAGTGGAGTCTTTTAATTTGTATCTTTAGGTTCTCCTTTTGGGTTGGGAGGGGAAATGTGTTTGGTTTGATAATGCATGTCCAACTCATCTTTTTAAAAAGGAATTAAAAACAATAACAAAAAGGTGTTGGGGTGAGAGGAAATCCTTATAAAACCACACAAAGGTTGGCAGAAAATCGGTTTCATTTAATGGTCCACACATTATCAGTGTATAAATTATACTCTTAAATCATAACTTCCACCGGGAATAATCAAATCCCTTCATTTAGATATCCCTCCAAATGTCAACCCATTGCAACTTTCTCATATTTATATATGTTTGCCTATGTGTTTGTGTGGGTCCAAAAATGAGGGGTATTCACAACTCAAGCGGGCCACATGAGCAGGAACAGTTGGGATAGAGATGCACCACCATTGATTTGCATCATGGTCCATCTAAATTTTAGAATGCTCTTATTTTTTTTAGGTGTGCTATCATATGGGGTGGATGTTCCATATCAATGGATTCCCCACAATTTATTAGCGTGGGGTCTACATAAGTTTTAAAATGGTCTGATTTTTGAGGTGTGCTATCATCTGGGGTGGATGTTTCATATCAGTGGATTCCCCACCATTGATTTGTGTCGGGGCTCACACAAGTTTTAGAATGGGCTGGGTGGATATTTTATATCAATGGATTCCCCACCATTTATTTGAGTTGGGGTCCACCTATAGTTTTACAATGGGTTATTTTTTAGGTGTGCTATCATCTGGGGTGGATGTTTCATTTCAATGGATTGCATAGCGTACTTGTTGGGCCCTCTATGAGAATCAAGGGTAGGCATGCTCCTCAATTGTTCCTGTTGATCATGGGTCCTACTTGAGTCATGCATTGGCCTGATTTTTGGGGCCATGGCCAAAGGAGGCATGGTGTGAAAGATGCTCTGAGTGGATGTCATCAACACATCATGGTGGCCCTCACACACAACTTGTTAAATAATTTGCTCCATTATAAGGTCAAATGTTTGCAATGTGTACGACTAGTGAGAGCCATATTGGTAGGTATGTTAGTTGGGACCGATGGTAACCGACACGCATTCTGCATGATTCTTCTACGGAACTGTGGAATTTTTAGTTGATGATATAAGTACATTTTATCATATTGGCTACAAATATATATCTTTTCCATTCGAATCGTTTTCATGCACTTAAACATATGAATATGCATTGCAATGCACGGGCAGCATGTAATGAATTTCGGTGCAGTTGATCATAGCTAGCTGCATGCTTATGTGCTAGAAATAGAAGAAAAATCATAGTTGACTGCATGCTTATGTGGTAGAAATAGAACAAATATACAATTTCCTGACCTCGGATCCAATTCATTACACAACAATAGGATGATATTTTTTATTATTTATTATTGAAAAATTATGACCACAACTGTTATAATTTGAACATGGATTGTGCCCTACCATGTTCAATGAGTCTTCTATAGTTGGTGGTGTATTTTTTTTTTTTTTCATAGTTGGATGCAACCATCATGCAAGGAAGAGTGTGAAGAGATACTGAGGAAGACCACTATTTTACTCAAGTGTGTAAAACCTTGAATCCATGAGGTGTGATGACTCTTGAATATGTAAGAATAAAGAAAAATTCAAAATATTTTTATTAATGGCTTTGAAATGAAATTACGATGCTTCAAATAATAAACACAAATCCTAATTAAGAGTCTTAATTCAATTAAACCAAAATTTACTTAAAATAATAATCCTGATTTAATTAGGCAAGATAATTTGCAGCACAATTAGAATCAATTCTTCAGAAAACATCATGCATTAAAACTTTAAAATGAAGAAAATATGTATAACCAAAAACTTACTCGTAAAACTGCAATTTTGAGTTGGAAATAGTTGTTTTCTCATGAAATAGATTGACACAATCCATTAAGCAGTCCTGTTCACTCTGGATGGCATGTTATAGTAAAAATTCATAAGTCGTACATCATGTAATGATGCTCAAATCAAAAGTTAAGGCCGATTTTCGATTCACACTTTGAATGGCCATTCGGAATGAATCTCTTCGATCTAGACACACTAAGGCCCAATTACGTCATGTCCCAGATAGGACTAAGCCCAGATATGATGACCTACATTCGCTTTCGCTTCCATTTAGGCTTCTTTCAGTCCATCTGTGCCAAGAATATATTTGTGACCCGCTCTACATAGAAGGGAAGAATGCTACTTAAATGACCGTCAATCACCCCACACACGCCAGTGTGGTGCACTTGTCTGAGATCAGGGTCCATTCATCAGCGGCCTCCACAGAGAATGAACTCAGGCAAAAATTCTGGTTGATCCACTATTCAAGTGTGCCACACGGATGCAATAAAAAAATGGACCAATAACCAATTGTTTGCATCCAATGTTTATGTGTGGACCACCTGATCAGTAGGCTAGTCTGATTTTCTGCTCACCACTTATTCACCATGTGGCCAGCTTAATAAACAAACAAGATGGTCCACTCGCAGCTCTTCAAGCACGATTTTATTATTATTATTATTATTATTATTAAGGTTAGTACACACATAGGGTCTTGCAATCCGGAGTCTCTGCCGTAAAGTAAAGTGTTCCTTTTATTAGAAGCGACCCGTGCAAAATTTCCGCTATGGGAACCTAGACGGTAAAAAGTGTACTATACCAACTCCCGAAAGGGAGGTGGCTAAGATATCAAGGCCTATTTGATAAGGAGAGCGCGGATTAGTTGTTACCCTTACCGTAGGGCCCATCTTGATTATATGATGTTGTATATCCACTCTGGCCATCTGTTTCTACAGCCCGTTTTAGGACCCAATCCTCAAAATTAAGCAAATCCAAATCTCAGGTGGCCCGCACCATAAGAAACAGTAATGATTGATCTCTCACCCTAACCAAAAAAAAAAAAAAAACTTCCCAAACCCCACTGTATGAAAATCCGTAACTCCCAAAGGCCAACACCTTGATAAGGTCCTCTAAAACTGTGTCTCGCCTGCTAGTCCGGCTGGAAGATGCCTGGTAGCTCAGCTGCAAGACTCCTAGACGTTTCAAGAGCTCCCACCGATCATTCAACACTTTTTTCAGTGGTGTGGTCCAGAAGAGATTTGGATTTTAATAGGCGTTTCAAGCGCTCCCACCGATCATTCAACACTTTTTCCAGTGGTGTGGTCCACAAGAGATTTGGATTTTAATAGGCGTTTCAAGAGCTCCCACCGATGGGTGGGTGGGTGAATCGTGTCACTAACCAAGTGGGTGTGTTGCGTAGGTAGCAGGGTGGGTGTGTCGCATGGTCAACTGAAACTATGTATTAGCTTGCCGACAAAAGGATTTTAATGGTCATTCAACACTTTTTCCAGTGTTATGGTCCACAAGAGATTTGGATCTTCTTAATTTTTGGTACAACGTTCTTAAATGAGCTTAAAAAACAGATGGACGGTGTGGATATGAAACGTATTCATCAAGGTGAGCCGCACACGGTAAGGGTAACACCCACTAAGATGTTACCCGGGTAACAGCTAATCCGCTCATCCGCTCCCATTTGAGTGTGTTTTTTATGACAAAGTCCATGGCTTATTCCCTCGTTCGTCAACTTGAAGGCGCATGCCGGCCCGAACGCAAAATGCCTGTGCTCCCGGCCACAGGAAGTTCCTGTGGTTGGAAGTTATGTAGGATCTACGTAGATTCCTGTGACAAATCTAGTCCGTCTATCAGTTTCTTAAGATTACAAAAAATTAGACAGATACAATGCTCAGGTGGGCTACACCACAGTGGGGCATTGGACACGCACCATTGGAAACTTTGCGGTGGCCACAGAAGCTTCTTTTTTTCAGGATGATATTTCTGTCTTCGGTTTATCTGATCGGTAGAAACTCTATGAACGGTTTGGATGGCACATGAAACATTATGGTCAGCTCTAGGGAGGTTTCAACGGTGGGTCGTTTCTGTTCTCGCTGTTTCATGTGCTGTGGCCCACATGATTTTTATATCCGCCTGATATTTAGGATGCTGTCCTATTGTGATCTTTAGAAACTGATGGGTGGAGTGGATTTGTCACGGGAATCACTAAGCCCCACATAGCTTCCTACTACAGAACTTCCTCTCACATGGACTCTCGCATCCATGCCGCCCAGACATATGATCCACTCCTGGCACACGTGCCAAAGTTTCATGTGTGCCTGACATCTGAGCCGTGCAAAATATGGGCACAACCCATCACGATGACATGTAAGGGTGGAAATGCATTGGGTCGGGTAAAACGTGACCCGATTAATTGGACCCAGATTTCAGGCCCAGACTCGATTAATTGGAAAATACAAATATCAGCTTGATCCAAAACTTTAGTGGCCCATAGAAAGTTATCAATGATCATTCATCACTTTTTCTAGCGGTATAGTCCAGTTGTGATTTTGATCTTCTAGAGGATTATCATAGAGTCCTAAAATAATATGTTAAAACAGATAGAAGGCATGGATATACAAGAAATACATCCAGGTGGACCTCATAAGGTTTGGGTTACACGCACTAGGCTGTTACCAGCCTAACAGTGCTAATCCGCTCCCGGCACATGCAGGGGCTCTGAGGAGCTACCGTGATATATGGGTTTTATCCACACCGTCCATTCATTTTTTCATGTCATTTTAGGATATATTTCCAAAAATGAGTCAGATCCAATGCTCAAATGCACAACATGGTGGGGCTAAAATTCCTACCGTTGAAAACTTCTTGGGGGCCACAGAAGTTTTGGATCAAACTGATATTTGTGTTTTCCTTTCATCCAGGTCTAAGTGACCTTATGAGCAGGTTGGATGTCAAATAAATATTGCGGTGGGCCCTAAGAAAGTTTCAATGGCAGGTGTCACTATCACCACAGCTTCCTGTGGTGTGGTCCACATGAGCATTGGATCTGCTTCATTTTTGGGCTTATACCCTTAAATGATATGGAAAAATGGCCGGACAGTGAACCTGATTACCCAATCGGCGACCTAACCCAGCCCGAGCCTCAGCCTGGCCATCCACTTTTTCGCAAGATCTGAACTCTTTATTAGGTGTGCCCCATGCATGTATGATAAAAATGCCCTTGAAACAGTAAATGGACCATGCTAGCTTGGGCTGGACCCATGGACTCTTAGACAACTCACGCCTGGACCGATTAATAAAAATGCTAACATTTAAGCGTTGCCCTGGCACTTGGAGCTAGTAATCTAGCCCCAACCCGGCCTAAAGTAGGCCAACCCTAAAGCCTGCTGAGCCACATCTTTTTAGCAGAGACTGATCTCAGACTACATGAGCACCAAACAAGCCTCTCTTTAAGTGGGTCAGGTTGGTTAGCCCACGGGTTAGCCCACGGGTTGAGCTAACAGTATGAGTGGACCAGCCTGATTTTTGAGCCCTTATTAAATGGTGTACACAACTACTTGATTGGTCACCTTTAATAATAAAATGGGTTTGATATGATCCGGTGGGACTGTCACAGTACCATATGGTGGAGTGTTTACACTCTCAGATATCGATGATCTGAACCGTTCATGTTTTGGATTCTGAGCCACATGAGGCCATAGAAGGAAACATTTGTTGAAGGGATGATTGCAATATGAAGATGATTTTTCTTTTTCTTTTAATGGCTCAATGAAGTGGCCAACCAGTAGGTCGAGCTGGGCCTATCACACATGGCCCGATCAGTTTGCAGGCTGGGATTGGGCTCAAGTCATTGTAGCTTCGGGCCTGGCCCAACCAAACTCAACCGATTTCATATGTTCATGTTGTACATTCTACACATGCCGTCCCAATCCCCGGCTAGGCAAGACATGAATCTTGAAGGTAGACCGTCGGTTTCGTTCCTCTAATGTCTATTTCTATGTGCATGTGTGTCCCATTTGATCAATGGCTGGATTAGGAAGATCTAAGTGGGAATAAGGATTTCACCAATTTCATGATGGGCCAATTGGGGCCGAGGCCCAACCAATTTTTCAGTATTGAGCTTGGCATGCTGTGCCAGAACAATACCAGACTCTGGTTGGTCTTAGCCTTGGACCTTTAGTCTACGGCTGGGCAGGTCCTAAAAAACTGTCAAATATAGGGCAGGCCCATTTAGGTTTTGGGCCCAAATGGCCCATGAACAGCCCACCAGCCTTCTCCAGTTAAAGGGCAGAAAATACACTCGTTGCTGGTGCGAAATTAAAAGAGAGGCCTCGTAGTACCCATGTGATATCCATGCCATGAATGAGGTGGGACTCACCATGGAAATGATCTGGCCCATACATCACGTAATCCATACGTGAGGGTGGTTGATCGCTATGGACCATTGGTTACTCTCCATTTTCTAATGCAAGTACAGCCCGCTTGATGGGTGGGCCATGTTGATTTATGGAGGGGAGTATTATCGCATTATCACATTCAATTCCTTCCCTGAGAACCACTTAAGAAAATGGGGAAGCAAATGGCTATTATCAAATTGCTTACCTGAGAGGCTTCCTTTTGCAATATGCTTCATATGGTGATAGCATTGGAGGCGTGATTGGAGAGTGACTGAAGAGCCTGTACTCAATGCAATGCAAAGTAGGATCAATGCAAATTTGCAAATGAATGTTTTACTAATCCCACACGTGTGAATAAAGGTGGCCCATCGACATGCCACAACTTCTGCAAACTTGGAACACGTGTGCAAGATCTTAGGTAAAGGCAGTCCTACATTGGCAGACGTGTGGCTTAGATCTTGCACACGTGTTCCAAGTTTGTGGCATGTTGATAGGTAAAGAGGTAAAGGCAGTCTTACATTGTCACCACCATACTTTGAGATACCTTTGATTTATATTTTTGTTCGCAGTCTTACATTGGCACCACCATTACTTTGAGATACCTCTTATCTATATTTTTGTTCTTTCATAGTTCGTAAAGAAGTTTTATTTAAATGCTTATGAGATATATGGTTTAGAATATGCCATACAATTAGAAGGGCTTCTCCCCACAGGTTAAAGGGTAAATTGGAACTAAATAGCATAACACTTTTCATATTTATTAGTGTTTTAATTTTCCTTTCACTCATGCCATTTTGTTTAGGTGAATATGAAGCGGTTATCTCATGCACAATCTTTTTCTTTTTAGTTGGTTCTCTACCTCATTTACATGGCCATAAATCTATCCTTTGCTTAATCTTTACTACTGTTTACATATATCTTTGTGTATTTGGAGTAATCATCTATGAATGTTATAAAATAATTCTTCCTTCCATGAGTTACAATATCTCAGAACTTTCGCCTTTCTTTTTAGTTGGTTATCTACCTCATTTATATAGGCCACAAATCTATCTTTTGCTTTATCTTTATTCTTATTTTGATATATCTTTGTATATCTAAAGTAATAATCTATGAAGGTTATAAAATATTTCTTTCCTCCATGAGTTACAATATTTTTCAAGCCATATATATCATTATGAATCAAATTCAGGACTTAATTGTTTCTTTCAACTCGTTTGAATGGTTTCCTAAAATGTTTGGATTGTACACGGATTTCACATTTATTTTGATTTTTTCCTCTTGATTCTAGGAATAAGCTCTATATTAATTATGCTTTCAAGAGAATGATAATTCCCATGTGGTTTAACATGCCACATATCAAGAGACTCAATCAAATGGTTAGAATAACTAATACAATTATCATTCATAACATTAAATTTGAACAAACCATTAGATGCAACTTTTTCCAATAAAGATACCATTTTTTGAGATAACACATTTTCATATTAAAAAACTAACTTAAACCCCATTCTTGTGAAGTGCAGAGTCGTAGACAAGATTCTTCCGAAGGTTCAATACATGAAGAACATCCAAAAGAGTCAGCACCTTACCGGATGTAAGCTTTAAGCTCATATTTCATTTTCCAGTGACCTTTGTCTTAGATGAATTCTCTATGAAAATTTTCCTTTCACCCTCTACCTTCTTGTAGGAGAAAAAAAACACCTCGGTCATAGCATAGGTTCTTACTAGCTTCCAAATCTATCCACCACTCATTTGTATTACAGGCAATGAGTGCTTCGATGATAACCCTCACAAATTCTTCAATAACATGTTTCCAAGGTTTGCAATATTGGCTAAGTGTTGACCTTTTTTATCAAATTGCTGATTTGGCCCACTTAACATCGACCGTTGGCGAATCCGGTTCGGGGGATGGATAGAGGAGATTGATGTGTGTCTAGGAGTGTCCTCTTGATCGAAATGCGGGCCACATCAAAGGCGGGCCACATCACAGAAGGCCCCACCTCCCATCAGTGTTGTTCTCCATATACGAATTGAGGAAGAGGCAAGGAACCATAATAGAAATTTTCTTGAACTAAAATCTACAATGAAGGCCCACCTTGTTAAGAGTAACCGAAAAGGTTGAGATAGCTGAAGGCTTGGACCACCAAAGAAAAGGCCCCACATGTCCAAAAGAATAAGAAAATAGCTAAAAACAATAAGAAGAGTGAAAGATGTTATGTTTGTGAGGAAAAAGTCATTTTGCTAAGGAATGTAGATTCCGCAAAGGTGACAGAAAAGATAAAGGTCCACCTTCACCTTTGACAGTCCTCGGAGAGAAGAAACGAATACCTCGGGCAAGGCAACAGGGGCTAAAGCGTGAACAGGAGCGGCCGTTGATAAAAGAAATGGTAAAGGCAGTATAAAGAGGCCTCAATAAAAAGAAAAAAAGAGATAGTCGAAACAGTGAAGACAAATAATATACCGGTGGCTTCAGGAATGTCAACAGCAGGCACTGTTAGTCGAGGCAGTAGGCGTAGGCAATGCTGAGGCAATTTCAGCAATCCCCTCGGTCAACGGCTCAGGTAGTTCTGGAGAAGATAGCACTACGACTTCAGGAATGTTGGTGTCAGATGTTGGCATAGTAACAGGAAAGTATTCCGCAACGGGTTCAACTGACGACGGTGTAACAGTAGGAGGAGTCTGCACGGCACGTTCCAATGCACCTGTTCCTATACCAGAAACTTCAACCCCATGGGAAACCTCCCCGATAGGCTCAGCTAACGACGACCCAACAAAGGGAACAGATTCCACAATAGGCTCAACTGATGAAGGTTCGACAGTCAGAGATGCTTCCGAGGTAAGTTCAGGTACACTTGATGCAGCGACAGGAACCGGAATGCCCCGAGAAGCTAAATCAACATCCCCGACCCCAATATCTTCAACACGGGAAAGGGTCAGGGAAGGTGTAACCTCCACAGCGGCAGTGGTCGTCGTTTCATGAACAAGACCCTGGTCCTCTGTAGGTTCAGCCATGGGGATATCAGAGATAAGAATAGTGTCATCGGGCGCCTTGTCATCCAAGTCCATGAAAATCGCTCCAACATCCGCCTCAGGGACAAGCTTGTCATATATCGGTTCATCGTCATCGCCTCCTCCAGTATGACGATCGCCGCTCAAATTCTCCTGAAGGCTCAGCTCACCCTCTTCCCTGACGGTACCCGCGTCACCAATCGAAGCGCCACCAACAGCCTCAGAGAGTTGTTTCTGTAATCTCTCTTCATCGTACCTCTTACGTATCTCGACAATGTTCTTCCCTCCATCAACTACCGAAGTACGATGAGCAATCTTCACCCGAGGACCCGTTCGCTCAAGTGGCATCTCATCATCACCACCATCATTGCCATCATCGTCACCATCGTCGTCACCACCATCATTACCACCATCATCGCCGCCGTCTCCACCACCAGCTCCACCATCATCACCGCCCCCATTGCCATTATCATCATCACCGTCCCCATCATTTTGGTCATCATTACCCCTGGGAATATCATCTCCTTGATGCACCTCATCGATAGGCCCGAGAGACGGGAACTCGGGGCCCGCCTGCACGATATTTCTTTCCCCATAAGCAACCCAACCTTCCAGGGTGTGCTCGGGCTTCTCGTGATCAATCATCACATTCATCGAAGTCATTAGTCTCAGAGTACCCGGTACAGCAGGCTGATGACGATGCTCCGCCACGTACCCCAGTCCATCGGCAGGAGCTGGGCTAATAATCGGAGGCGTAACAAAGACGGGATCAGTAACATGATGACCATTTCGGATCAATGTATACTGATGAGCCCACCATCTCATCCACCCAAAAGATGCGCCAGTGACACTCCCCGTCCCAGGTATAGCAAAAGAGCAACTAGTCCCAGTCAGCAGAAGCTGCCGCCACATCCATTTCTAATGGATAGGCCCGATGCCATATGCTCGCTGCTCACAAGTCACCGGCTCCAATGTGGCAGGTACTCCTTGATCATATCCAAATTGACGAGCAAAACGGTTGGGGTAGTACGGCTCTCTCTAGAACTCCAGTCCCTCACGAAGAGGAAGCGAGGACGGGCGGATGGCTATCAGGAATGAGCGTTCGTTATGGTCTATGCTTTCATCATCCGTGCACAATATGGAATCTTTGCTCCAGGTGCCCGAGAAGTGGAAAAAGTGGACATCGTCGTATCTAGCAATCCTCTCCTTGACGGTGTTCAAATTTTGCCCTACCATCTTTCGTTTTTGAAAAAAGTACAACGGGACCACCCCTTGCTGAATATAATCTCCAGACTCGATACCATACACCTAAGGGAAATACACTCCGAGCCATCCGGATAGGAAATGCCATCCACAGTAAGCCGAATTCATGCCGAAGGCAGCCCGGTCCTTATTGCTGATAACATAACCGAAAGCCCGATAAAGAGAGCATAATACGGCAGGAGCTATTGTATAACGGTGGCCATTCGCCAAAGCCCCTGCGACAGCGAAACAGGACACCTTCACACTGTTGGCCTGCTTCGAGCTCGGCAAGACCACACAACTCAGCCAGTACGCCAAGAAGCCGGCCAGCTCGCAGGTCGGGGATAACTTGTTTGGGCGGGGGAAGTTTTCCTTCATTCGATCCTCTAAAAAGGCCTTGTCCTCGCGGTCTTCGTCATAAGCCGCATAGTCCAGACTGAAATGAAGAAGACAAAGTATTAATGCAAGAGAGAAAGACGAAATAATGACATACAACTCGCAATTAAGTGCTTACTCTAAGCCATGGCTGAAATAGACCAGCCAGTCTTCGAAGGGAAGTTTATCCTTGAAAGCCTAGAATTGCGGAAGCTCCGCAAATAACTCATAACAAGCCGGGAAGAAGAAACCTTCGCTTACCCCCTTTTTCTTCCGAGACAGCTCCTCATCACTCGGAACCCACTCATCATATATCCTCCCGCGGATCGGGAGACCAGCGATGTGGTTCAAGTCCCATAGCGAGATGCTCATTTCTCCATATGGCAAATGAAATGTGTTGGTGATAGAGCACCAGTGGTTCAAGAACCCCTTGTAAACCCACGGTTCGCGGCAGAAGTAACTCGAGGTGGCCGCAATAGCCTTAAAGAGGCCCACCGCTTTCAAGGTCTCCTTATGGCGTTTCAAAATCCGGTTCGCCGATGCCTCATACCCGGGATGAGCAATCAAGTGACCGCGAGTCCGGAAGGCGCCCGATAACCAGATCTCTGTATCGCCCAGGTGATGAAATCTTTACCGGAGAGTTTCAAAGTAATGTGTTGGGAAAGGCCGATGGGGGTCCTGATTCGGCTCTAAAAATATCATGAGCTTTGGGTCCAAGACAGTTTGACGCCTGCCATTCTCAGACAGGGAACAGTTGAGAAAAGGCCTAGGAATAGATGTCCACGTCTCCACGCTAAAAAACGAGTTTGCGCGGCACACATTTGCAGGCTCGATACTGGGAAGAGAGCGATGCCGCTGGAAACTTCTAGTGGATCTAATATACCCTCGTGTATAAGGGTTCCGGATGGCAAGAGGAGAAGTGACTAACTTTACGGTTGACCAAACGATCTTCATTATGTCAGACTTGGACCTGGTCTGTTTGTCCAGGTATACTTGTTTCGCGCCCTTGCCAGCCCTCTTCGGGCGACCGTGTTCACTCCCCAAGTGTAGGGATTGCGAAGTAGTAATAATTCGGAATGACCGAGTATCGTTCCCACAGAGATTTATGTATGGGTATCTTCAGAATTTAACTAAAACAACTAGTAATTAAGACCCTATTAAGAACTAAAGCTGAAAAATAGGAGATTGGGTTTAAACAGTGAATAGGTAAGGTAAATTCAATCTAAAAAGTCACTAGAGCGCCAAGGATCCACTCTTGATATGTTTCAATGCATTAACACAACTAGGTCTCATATAACTCAATCGGAATCAGATTCCCATCTCTATCCGATCGGAATATAGAGCAGTTAATCACAGTTATCTGAATCAAGTGCTTATTAACTGATTTGATTCCCACTTCCAAGCTCAGGCCTTGGACACACTCAATTGTATAGGCCAAGCCTCTTTCCAATCTAGTTGAGATTCATAACCATAGCCTTCACCAATTCCTGTCACTAGACCTGATTACAACTCATGATTTGAACTCTATTTAAATCAAAATCAATCACTAAACAACTATTCCAGATTATACACAAAAGATAAGAATTTCAGTTGCATGAGTTCCCACATGAAAATCAGGCCATTGCATACAAGGCAATCAAAGCGTCTACCATGCCCGGAGTCGATGGTAGATCAATGCATTACACAAGCATAAACAATACTCAAAAGCTAAGATACTAAGTTAGGATCACTAAGAATCACATGAGCCCGGAGTCATCAAGAGATCAAAGTAGAAACCAACATAGTACTTGAATCAAACTCAATTTGAACTAAAATTCATTCATTAAAGCATAAAAGGAAACCTAGGTTGCATCAATCCATCAAAAACGAATCAAAAGCTTCCCCTCTTAGCTCTAGCTAAGAGGTTTTAGTTCATCTCTAACATCCTTGAACTAAAAGCCTCTAAAAACATGAAAAACTACTAAAATAGGAAATCTGAAGTAGAATCCGTCTCCTCAGCAATCCCCACGTCGTAGCCTCCTCTGGTACGAAGAGAAGAGGTCCTTTTATAGCTTGGAGGAGTCCTTTGCGCAAGAAAGTTCCAGAATTTGCGTAATCTTACGCTATTGCGCAATGAAATCCAGAGTTCCAAGAATAGAAACAGCTTTCTACGCACAGCTGACCGGTCTGGACCGGTCGGTCTTCACTTACAATGGTCCAGAGAGCACAGCCGACCGGTCATGACCGGTCGGACTGTATTGAACTTGTTCCAGCAGCTATGCCCGACCGGTCATGACCGGTCGGGCCTATGAATCCTTTAGTCTAGCAGCAGTAGCCGACCGGTCATGACCGGTCGGACTGGCTGGTCAGCTGTCCAATGCATTCCTTGCTGTGGCCGACCGGTCTTGACCGGTCTGGCTGCCTTGGCTGACCGGTCAGCCGACCGGTCTGGCTTCTTTTTCTTCATTCATTCTTTCTTTCTTTCTTCTTTTCTCTTCTCTCCTTGCTTGTCTTTCTTTGATCCTTCTTCGTGCTTCATCTAATGGTCTTTAACACTTGTAAGAAGCCTCATTTAGCCGTCAAATGGTGAACTCTCCATCTTGTTCCTACAATCACAAATCATGTATTAAGTTGGTCCTCTAAACATATATATCATGCATAATGAGTGATGAATTGGGGTTAGAATATGCACAATTATGAGCTCAACACACCCCCTAACCAGCATTTTGCTAGTCCCGAGCAAAACATGCGTGAAATTAGTTTCATTTTCCAAAACCTAACTCTCCTCTGGAAACTATTCTTCTATATATTCCAAGACACATAAGCGTAAGAATCCGAGAAATTCAGTGATAAATGTTGAAACCTAAAACTCTCAGAACATAATAAGTGTTTATATGAAATTCCCGCTGATTGATTGATAGATAGAAGAACTTGAACAAATTCAACCCAGTGTGCATAGTGAAGGTTCATCTCATGAGTTTCTGGGATTATCTTCCTCATAAATCAACTAAACTACCGATCTCAAGGTATATAGAGCGATAACAAGCCTATGACAGGAATTTGCCTTACCGTCCTTCCGACGACTTTCACACTACGTCCCATTTCCGGCTTTGGTTACGGGTAGACCATCCCCCGGTTGGTAGTAGGTAGCCCTAATCGGAATTTTCCTCCATTTTTCTTTCCTTCCCGATTTCATCCTTTCATTCCTTTTTCTTTTAAATTAGATAGGATATTTAGAAATCCATATCTTCCGTTATTTTCCCATGGACAAGGATGGACAAAATACCCCGGCTTGGTTTCTCAATACCTTTAAATCAAAGTCTAGCTAATCCACAAATCACATGATCCTTTTAACCTCATGAAAATCGTGTAATGTGAGCTAGGTGCAAAAGGTGTTCAAATTTTATATCAATCATAAAAATAGGTGAATTCACATATAAAACCATTGTATTAAGAGAAATTCAAAGCTTGCAACATCCCTCACTTCGTATCTCATCTTCTTATGCTTATGCTATCTCGAATGCATATAATCAAAGCCTTCCAAAAGAGTTTCGAATTTCAGAAAAATCGAAAAATTTCTACATCTTTGCTCGACATGTCACAAAAGCTAGCAGATTCATCAATTAAGGAATCTCTCACCCCCCAAACAAAACTTTGCATTGTCCTCAATGTAATAAGATATGCAATATGTATGACATGAGAGCAATGACATAAAATAAAGGAGAGTGAGAAAGAGAGATATCACCTCAAGTATATGGCAAGGTTAGCTTTTGGAGATGGATTACTTCACAACTAAATTAACTATCAAGGCAAATCCTAATGGGAAAGCATTCTAACAAATCATCCTCCGTCAGACTAGGAGGTTAATCCCAACAACTCATCCAAAAGCATAAAGTCAAGCAGAATCATTAGATGGATCAAAAGGTTTCGCAGTAACGTCATCCAATATCCTGCTTTACAATGAACATGTGTGTGAATGATCGAAATAAGCCACTCAAAATCCCAAGAAGGAATTCCAGCGGGTTCCTTAGTGTTTTCACCACATGTATAGGAGGAGACATCATCATATTTAGCAGAAAAAATATGTCTCCAATCAGATTTTCCTGGGCAATGATATTGCAAGTAAGGATCATCCCAGGGTTGGTGGAGTTCGGTATGCATGATCCACAAAGGTGTGAAAATCTAAATTGATTTTTCAGCGCAAAAAGGTATGGTTTCCACATCCTTCTCTCGGCTAACGTCATATGCCGATACCGACTCAAAAAGTGTGACTATATCCTGTATCATATCATCGTTCTCATCAAGGGAGTGAGTCACTTCTTCGTCTAAGGGACCGGAGTAAAAAGGTGAGAGGGACTCATCTTCCATGATAGAATTGATCATGTTTATGTCGTGGACCTCCTCATCCTCATCCTCATGTTGGTTGTCAATATTGAAAGCATTCAACTCAATCGTCATATTGCCAAAGGACATTTGTATGACCCCACTCCTACAATTTATGATAGCATTTGATGTAGCTAGGAATGGACGGCCAAGTATGACAGGAATTTGAGGACCAATATTAACCGTGGGTCGCGTGTCCAAGACAATAAAGTCGACCGGGTAGTAAACTTTGTCAACTTGGACAAGTACGTCCTCAATTACCCCTCTTGGAATACGAATTGATCGGTCAGCAAGTTGTAATGTGGTTTTGGTGGGTTTTAACTCACCTAAACCCAATTGTTCATAGACCGAAAAGGGGATTAAGTTCACACTTGCCCCTAGATCGAGTAAAGCATGTTTCACCCGGTAGTCTCCAATTACACATGATATTGTCGGACAACCGGGATCTTTGTACTTTTTGGGCATCCCGTGGTTGATAATGGCACTCACATTCTCTGTCAAAAATGCCTTCTTTTGCACATGTATTTTCCTTTTAACCGTGCAAAGGTCTTTTAAAAATTTTGCATATGACGGTATTTGTTTAATGGCATCCAACAGTGGGATGTTGATTTTGACTTGCTTGAAAACCTCCAAAAATTCCTGATATTTATCTTGAGGTTTGGCTGGAATCAAGCGTTGGGGGAATGGAGCAACGGGCCTATATTCTTTTAGTGGCTCTTTTTCATTCATGGCGGTGCTAGGTCCATCATCCTCTTTGGAAGATACCGGATCATTAGGCTGTGAAACCTTCACCGGATCAGATTTTTCAATGATTTTACCACTTCTAAGAGTGGTGATGGCCTTAGCATGTTCCATATGTTGGTTAGAAGAACTAGGCACGCTTATTTTGCATTGTGTTTTTGGATTTGGTATGGGTTGGGCTGGAAGCATCCCTTCCCTTGCATTTAAGCGAGCCTTGATTTCCTCTACCGAAGTTTTAAGCTCAAGCATTATCGTATGGTTGGATTGATTTATTTGAGCTTGACCTTCCATGAATGCTTTCAAAGTATCCTCTATAGGCATTTGAGGTGGGGCCATTTGCATTGGGGGCCCCCTTTGAGGATTACTTTGATTAGCCGTGTTTCCATTCGCCCCATTGAAGTTTGGGTTGTTCCTCCAACTAGAATTATTCGTGTTTGAATTTGGAGTACTAAAAGGTCGTTGATAACTATTCAAGGCATTTGATTGTTCAAATAAAAGTTCTCGAAACGCATAGATTGTTGGACAATCCGGCGTTTGATGCACATTGGAAGCACAAATTCCACAAATAGTTTCAACAGCCCCCTTTTGTTGGGTTGTGTCCACTTTCTTTAATTCCATCTCCTCGACCTTCCGTGTGAGTTTAGCCACTCTAGAACCTAGATCGTCTTGCCCATCCAAAACATAAATTTCTCCCTTTTCCTTAGCTTGGGGTTGTTTTGAACTTGTTGGCTTGGATGTATCCCATGCTTGTGTATTTTCAGCCAACATGTCAAAATAATCCCAAGCTTCCTCCGTTTCCTTGTTCATGAACTCCCCATTGCACATCATCTCCACAAATTGGCGCATGGCTGAGTTTAATCCATCATAGAAGAAACTAATCAACCTCCACCGTTCATAGCCATGATGTGTGTTGAGCTCTTAATTGTGCATATTTTAACCCCAATTCATCACTCATTATGCATGGTTTTCATAATTTAAAGACTAATCAAATACATGTTTTGTGGTTGTAGGAATGAGAGTTACTTTGCCCAATTGATGACCAAAAGAGCTGATTTAGAACCTTGGATGAAGACCCAAGGAGGGCTGAAGGAGGAAGGAAGCAAAGAAAGAAGAAAATAGAAGAAAGAAAGGAAGAAAACAAGAAGAAAAAGAGACCGACCGGTCTTGACCGGTCGGCCAAGGAAGCCCGACCGGTCTTGACCGGTCGGCCATGCTTGCTGGAGTAATGCCAAAGAGGGCCTGACCGGTCGTGACCGGTCGGCCATGCAAGTTTCAGATTCCAGATTCTAAAACAGCAATGTATTCCCGCACCTGATTTTTCAGACCAGTTTTCTGGGCCGATCTTGATGATATTTGGAAATCCAACACATCCATGTTGAAGAGGAACTCGACGCCGAACTAACCCAAGTGTTTTCGTGTCGATCGGAGTTACGGATTGATCGTGGTGACCAAAACAATACGAACTGTCCAGAAAGTTCCAGATTTCGCTGTTCCACTCTGGGCCGGTCCAGGTGGCCCATCATTGAGGATATGAAAAATCTACTTTGACCATATTTTAGACCACATCCATATATGAATAACCACAAAAGTTTCAGATCAAAAGGGTGTGTGGTTTGATCGTACCGGTTGAAGAAAGATGGACCATCCAGAAAGCTCCAACTGCGCAGAGTTTATAAAAGCCCTAATTGTTCTAATTTTCGGACCACATTCTGGGATTTTTTTGGACAATCTAATCCATCTATCATGTAGAGGAGGAAGTTTTCTACCAATGTTCAAAATTTGGGATCAATCCGACATCTGTACACTCCGGAGCGTTGGAAGCAAGATGACTGGTTCTGAAGGTACCCGAAGTGCGCGATTTTGAGAGGCGGTCGGTGATGTGATTGGTGGGCCCATTCAGAGGATAATATTGGAAATCTAAATCATCTATGAGGAATATCACATTACAAGGAAGCTACAAATTAAATTTGAAGGCAATCCGACCATTGGTTAAGCCGTACCAAGCGAAACAAATTCTGCTATGTTGCTGTACTATTGCTGCACTATAAAAGGAGGTGCTCTCTTCTATTCCAGGGCAACCAAGGACGTGGGGAGCAAGGAGTTCAAGTCATAGGAGGCTTCCTAGCCTCCTCCAGCTAGTTTTTCTTCCTTTTCTTAGTTCTAGTTCTAGTTTTTAATATGCTTTTTATTAGCTAATCTCTTAGCTAGAGCTAAGAGGTGAACCTTATAGTTTTCTTAGATTGTTTAATTCGTTTTATTGGTTTTTAGTTTGGAATTCATGATTATGAACTAAGGTTTGAAGTATATACAAGTTTTTAAGTAATTTTCTTAGTCTTGTGATGACTCATGGATGTTTGAATGAATTACTTATCTTCTTAATTCGTTTGCAACAGTCTAGACCTGTATGATCCGAGGAATCGGAGTGCGCTCTAGTACTAAGCTCTTCATGAAGGGACTTCCTACCAAAGTTCTATTTTTCTGTTTTTCTGAATATGTATGGATTGTGCATGTGATTTGAATCTAGTTCAAATCATGATCTAGCCTTGTCTTGTGAGAGGACTTGAGGATGGTTATGATTGTGAACTGGACCTTTTGGAAAGGGGAATGACCTATGCAATTGAGCATGCTCAGCTCAGCCTTCATTGAGTGAATCCTATGCATAGAACTTACATATGACAGACTGTTTGGTTTAACAGCTCTATCATCCGACTAGATAGACAGGAATGTCGATTCTAGTTGAGAAAGTAAGAAACCATAGCGAATTATGCATCTAAGAAGAGCTATAAGTGGATCCTTGATGCTCTAGTTATCTTTTCATTATTAGATTTTCTATTTTATGTTAAAAATCAATTTCACAAACCTCTTTGATTCTAGTTATTAGGATAGTTGGAATTGTTTACTTCCTTCCCTGTGGATCGACCTCGGTCTTACCGAGTTTATTACTACATCGCAACCCTACACTTGGGGAAGCGAACAATGTGGGCATGCGTTTAAAAGCTCATTATACCTTTCCCAACATTGGAAAAAGGTTTCTTCATCTTTTTGAGCGAAGTTCATTATGGCCCTTCGTAGTGCATTGGTTCGATGAGTAGGGAAGAATTTTTTAAGAAACTCCCTAGTCATCTCAGCCCATGTCCCAATAGACCTCGGCCTTAAGGAATGTAGCCATGATTTGGCCTTCTCTTTCAAGGAAAAAGGGAACAATTTAAGTTTTATTGTATCTTTGGTCACATTATCATAGTTTATTGTGGCTATAACCTCTTCAAATTCCTTAATATGTAGATATGCGCTCTCAGAGTCAAGTCCATGGAATCTAGGAAGAAGTTGGATCAACCCCGGTTTAAAATCAATATTCCCCACATTGTGAGGGAAAATTATGCAAGAGGGAGTACTCGTCCTAGCTGGTTGTAAATAGTCACGTAGAGTTCTAGGTTGAGGTACATTCCCCACTTCATTCTCATCCAATTCAGTAAGGTTTGGGGCTGGATTTTGATTAACCCCTTGATTTGGTTGATTTTCAGCCATCTCTCTAGTAATTTCAGGAAAATTTTGATGTTTCCTAGCACGAGGCTCTCTATCAATCCCTTCAACAACTCCTCCGTCCCTTACAAGTCGGTTATTATAAGTCCTAGCCCAATGTGGCATGCAAAACCAAAAAGAATGAGTGAAAAGGAAAAAGAATTCTTCCTTCCTTCCTTTACTCCTCTCTAAAACTTAAGCACAGGGTGTCTTGCAATGGCTAAGCCAGAAGCAAGGATAGAGACCGATTTCTCCTAGTCAATAGGGGTTCAAAGAACTCCCCACCCACTCTTTGAGTCTTTTGAGAGAAAGTACAGAAAAAGAAGAAAGAAGAATAGGTTGAGAAGAGAAATCTATGAGCACAAGGCGATCCAAGGCGGCAGAGCCGACCAATAGGAATCCAGGTGGCACAAGGCCTACCTTTCAGAGATCCAAAAGGAGTCTCCACCCACTCTACAATAGATGAATATGAGAGGGATGAGTAGGAGAAGAAGAAGAGTAAGGTTAGAACGATAAAACCTGATTTGTGACTTAAGATGCCTTCTTCTTCTTCAACTTCCTAAAAATCCCTGGATTAGACCTATGTTAGAATCCTGCAAAAATCAAAACAAACTAGGTTAGTAATTAGAAGAGAATCTACCCTAGAAAGCAAAAAAAATCCTAAATCTATCTTAACACAATCTCAACTAAAAGTTATTTCAGAAAATTCCAAAAATACCGCATAGAGATCCCCGGCAGCGGCGCCAAAAACTTGTTCACTCCCCAAGTGTAGGGTTGCGAAGTAGTAATAATTCGGAAAGACCGAGTATCGTTCCCACAGAGATTTATGTATGGGTATCTTCAGAATTTAACTAAAACAACTAGTAATTAAGACCCTATTAAGAACTAAAGCTGAAAAATAGGAGATTGGGTTTAAACAGTGAATAGGTAAGATAAATTCAATCTAAAAAGTCACTAGAGCGCCAAGGATCCACTCTTGATATGTTTCAATGCATCAACACAACTAGGTCTCATATAACTCAATCGGAATCAGATTCTCATCTCTATCCGATCGGAATATAGAGCAGTTAATCACAGTTATCTGAAACAAGTGCTTATTAACTGATTTGATTCCCACTTCCAAGCTCAGGCCTTGGACACACTCAGTTGTATAGGCCAAGCCTCTTTCCAATCTAGTTGAGATTCATAACTATAGCCTTCACCAAGTCCTGTCACTAGACCTGATTACAACTCATGATTTGAACTCTATTTAAATCAAAATCAATCACTAAACAACTATTCCAGATTATACACAAAAGATAAGAATTTCAGTTGCATGAGTTCCCACATGAAAATCAGGCCATTGCATACAAGGCAATCAAAGCGTCTACCATGCCCGGAGTCGATGGTAGATCAATGCATTACACAAGCATAAACAATACTCAAAAGCTAAGATACTAAGTTAGGATCACTAAGAATCACATGAGCCCGGAGTCATCAAGAGATCAAAGTAGAAACCAACATAGTACTTGAATCAAACTCAATTTGAACTAAAATTCATTCATTAAAGCATAAAAGGAAACCTAGGTTGCATCAATCCATCAAAAACGAATCAAAAGCTTCCCCTCTTAGCTCTAGCTAAGAGGTTTTAGTTCATCTCTAACATCCTTGAACTAGAAGCCTCTAAAAACATGAAAAACTACTAAAACAGGAAATCTGAAGTAGAATCCGTCTCCTCAGCAATCCCCACGTCGTAGCCTCCTCTGGTACGAAGAGAAGAGGTCCTTTTATAGCTTGGAGGAGTCCTTTGCGCAAGAAAGTTCCAGAATTTGCATAATCTTACGCTATTGCGCAATGAAATCCGGAGTTCCAAGAATAGAAACAGCTTTCTACGCACAGCCGACCGGTCTGGACCGGTCGGTCTTCACTTGCAATGGTCCAGAGAGCACAGCCGACCGGTCATGACCGGTCGGACTGTATTGAACTTGTTCCAGCAGCTATGCCCGATCGGTCATGACCGGTCGGGCCTATGAATCCTTTAGTCCAGCAGCAGTAGCCGACCGGTCATGACCGGTCGGACTGGATGGTCAGCTGTCCAATGCATTCCTTGCTGTGGCCGACCGGTCTTGACCGGTCTGGCTGCCTTGGCCGACCGGTCTGGCTTCTTTTTCTTCATTCTTTCTTTCTTTCTTTCTTCTTTTCTCTTCTCTCCTTGCTTGTCTTTCTTTGATCCTTCTTCATGCTTCATCTAATGGTCTTTAACACTTGTAAGAAGCCTCATTTAGTCGTCAAATGGTGAACTCTCCATCTTGTTCCTACAATCACAAATCATGTATTAAGTTGGTCCTCTAAACATGTATATCATGCATAATGAGTGATGAATTGGGGTTAGAATATGCACAATTATGAGCTCAACAGACCGCGTCTAGCAGATTGGGCGGGGGCCAACGGACTCGCCTCGCCCTCTTCGGAACCTGTTGTCCCTCACTTCGGAAGCCCCACAAAGGAGCAAACCAGGAGTCCCACTGTTCCTGTGTACCCCTGTCTGGGGGAGGTGGTACAACCCGGTCACAGAGAATTTTCTTTTGCATGCCTTTGGGCAACGTCAATATAAGTTCATAGAAATTAAAAGTTTCCGGGGGCAGAAACCATTGGGGATTCTGATTGGACAGGCGAACGACGTCCCTCAAAGCCGCCCTCCTGCGCTTTGAAGGAGTCAATGGAGGACTTGAAGGACCAGCCTCAGAAGGGTCGTTAGCCATCACAATCTGTAACGGCATACGGAAAGCTTAGATATAGCTCAAAGCAAGAGGAAATGCACAAAAGAAATCAACACTCTCAAAGTTCAAGAGGATGCAAAGTAGTATGCAAAGACGACATGAGCACCGATAAGCGAATCAAGGTCATAGTAAAATGTATTCGAACTAGCAAAGAAGGAAATAGCACGACAGCATTCACAACCACGACATCATCATCACATACAAACAAGGACGGATAAAAGAAAGAGAAAATAACATAATCATCATCCATTAACTGAGACAGGACCAAAATGTTCAGACTATCATATCAATTGTTTAAATGTTAAAGTTAGAGTTTGTCATATGACAACACAAAAATTGCGAGATCCCCTTCCCGCGGACAGAAAATGACCTCAATCTTACAGCAGAGGAAGAAGTCGAGCCTTCAACTCGTCCACCTTCGCCTGGACCCGCGCTTCCTTAGAAGTCAGGTCCATTAGATGGGAGATGCATTGCTGCACGAGGTCGAAGTGCACGTGTTCAGCATTAGCCCAGTTCCTCACTACGGAGACATCGATCGCCAGATCGTCATATTCCCTCAAGGCCTCTCTAATCATTCTCCAGATGCTGGTGCGGATGATCTGGAAACTCGGCCTCCGCCAGTGGGACAGCCCAAGCCAGGAATCGTCTTTTCGCCCTTTTCTCCCTCTTTAGAGAGTTAAGCTGGCTCAATAAGGCCAAGAAAGAATCAGCCAAGGGAGGCTCCGCCGCCTCAAGAAGCGCCAGCTCTTCTGGAAACGAGGAGTCGCCAATAAAACCAAGAATGGCTTCCCTATGCTCATCAAAAGTGGAGGCCATAAGTGAAACATTCCGGATAGCCTGTAGTATGGGACGAGAATCTGCACCGAGTCTGGATAAAGCCTTAGACACCTCATCATATTGAAAATGGAGGGATGACTAAGCTTCCAGACGATTAAGGGAGTCAAAGAGCCGTTGCAAGCAGTCACGAGCTGCGCGTAAGGAGGCACGAGTCGCAACCATTGTCTGCTGGAAAAAACAAGACTAATAACCCGATTTGAGAACCGCGACAATTTGACAAAAGGAGTAAAGAGAGGAAGCATATGCAGATTATTTACATCAGATCCAAAGTCAATGGAGGCATGCGCAGGTACGTCTAAACTCTACCTAAATTAATCATGATAATTCCCAGAAAATGTCATTTTTGGCCAGGCATAGCCCAAGATTTAAAGTATACGAGACCCGACACAGATTTCAGATAACAACGAATGCACATGAGAATTTGTGACGGAAGTGCGGGGCCCCATATCCTTTAAAGTAACGATCCCTGTCACCACGGGAATAGCTTTGACCACCCAAAATGAGGATATAATGGGCAGTGTTGGGCAAAATTTACACACGAAAGAGCCCTCAGAAGCAAAAAAGTCCAAATCCGGGAAACTGGGTGCGTCGGACCCAACACACCCCTAAAATAATCAAAATTTGCAAAAAGATGCAAAGTTGAATATCTGGGTGCGTCGACCTCCAACGCACCCCAAAATACCAAATTTGGCTAAGTCCAATATATGGGTGTGTCACGCCCGATGCACCTCAAAATTCGCTGATTTTTCCAAGTACGATATTTGGGTGCGTTGGACCCAACGCACCCTTAAAAATCTAAGGGTTTCCCAACTTGTGACGAGGGGTGCGTTGCGCGTTGAGCGCAACGCACCCTGAAAATCCCAAAATTTAACCAAGTTTGAATACTTGGGTGCGTTGAGCTCAACGCACCCTCAAAATCGAGAATTCTACCAAGTCATTGTTTGGGTGTGTCACGCTTGACGCACCCAAAAAATCCAAGTATTTGAAATAAAAGGGTGCGCTGGACCTTTTTTGGGTGCACTGGCGATATTAAATGGGTGCGTTGGAGAATATTTGGGTGCGTCGAAGGCAGAGCAAATGCACAGTGAAAAACGAAGAATGAAATGAAATCAAGCTATCTTATCTATTTATAGTGTGGACCCGGGAATCCGATGCATCGCGATGAACGGTTGTAGGTCCATCGCAACGCACCGGAGGGGCATCTGTTGGGGTCCCAAAAGTCAGTACCCTCTAAAACAAATCAATTGGGCACGTGCTTCGAGAAAATCCCACAAAATACTACCCGACGCACCCAAATACCCAGATTTGCAAAGGATCCAGTACTTAGCCATTTTCTCCGGTGGGCCCCACGGATCACCATGATCAAAACCGCCCAGAATCAAGCAGACACGTTCTTCGTGAATTATGATAAGCAGTGCATGGCGATTCGCCGAGAAACGGGCCCCACAAGCCCTCTGTTTCGCAAAACCAAATTTTGCAAGACACGGGTACGTCAAGCGCACCCATTTATTCAGTCCAACGCACCCTTAAATTCATGAAAATTCAAGAAGTGTTTCAGGATGTTTTTTTACCTCTGACGCATCCAAAAAATGGCTTGACGCACCCTAAAAATACCTTCGACGCGTCCATAAATTCAGAAAATACGGAAATGCAATTTCAGGGTGCATTGGACTGCAACGCACCCTAAAATTGCCCAACGCGTCCAAAATAGCCTAACGCACCCATAAAATCACCAAGAACCAGCGTTGCATTTTTGGATGCATTGTACCTCAACGCACCCAAAAATAGCTCGACGCACCCATAAAATCAGCATATCTCAGAATCTCATTTCGGGGTGCAGTCAGAGCTCCCACGCGTCCATTTAAGGGTGCGTCGAGGGATATTTGGGGTGCGTCATACGTGGCAGCTACTCATTGGTCGCTGTCCGGTATTCTCGGGTATAAATACCCCCTCCCACTATTCATTTGTACAGATTAAGAGAGAGAGAGAGAGCTATTATCCCCTGAGTATCTGGGATTTGTCGCCGGAAACCCTCGCCGGAATCCCTTTCCGACAGCCGAAAAACTTTTCCGGTGACCGAAATTCTTTTTCGATCGCCGGCATCTTCCACTGGAAGGTCACTCTGACCAACACCACCGCAGGTCCGGATTATAAAAAATCATAAGTGTGAGCACGCACCCGAAAATAGCTTGACGCACCCGAAAATTCAACATAATTCAGATATGTATTTTCTAGGTGCATTGGACTCCCACGCACCTGAAAATAGCTCGACGCATCCGAAAATTCAACAAAAAGCAGACTTGTATTTTCAGGGTGCATTGGACTCCCACGCACCCGAAAATAGCTTGACGCACCCAAAAATTCAACAAAAAGTGGATTTGTATTTTCAGGGTGCATTGGACCCCAACGCACCCGAAAATAGCTTGACGCACCCGAAAATTCAACAAAAAGCGGATTTGTATTTTCAAGGGTGCATTGGACCCCAACGCACCCGAAAATTACACCACGCATCCGTAAAATCAACATAATTTAGACATGTATTTTCAAGGTGCGTTGGACTCCCACGCACCCATAAATTATGTTCCACGCACCCAAAGAATCAGCCAATTCCAGAACATGTTCATGGGTGCACCGGACTCAATTTTAAGTGTTTTCAAGTGCCACTTGAGCCTATTTTGGGTATTTCGAGCGTTCCGGATGCAATGGAATGGTCAAATGGATGTTTCAGGATCTCTAAGTGAGCAGAATTGCACATCTTCAAAGTTCAATCTGATTCGACACGATGAACGAAACGACTTCTCGAAAGAGACGCCGCCAGCATCCAGAACTATGCAAACATGTCATCATTTATATTTACTGTAAAGATGTGATCCGATTTGAGTCGAAAGCTAGACAAACGGTACTATGGTTATTACGATAAACCATACTAAAGAGTTTCAATTCACTACAAAACAATTGTTATGAACTGCCACAACACAACAGTCGATGCCCTACCCATTGAAAACGGCATCCGTCGGTTGGGCTACGCAGGTATACACAACTGCAGAGTGGACTTCCCGAGGTCACCTGTCCATACATTGACAGGCGCAGGCCCAGAGTCATCCTTCTCAGTCATAAACCCTGATAGTCTCAGCCCGGATCTCCGGCCAAAATATGGGACATAGACATCTGACTAATACAAAGATGGTTCGGTCCATAACAAAACAAATACAGGTCTCTATGACCACAAACTCTCAGACCATAGTCCCTGCTGACTAGTCTTTTGCCTTTTAATCAAGGGTCATCGATCATTCGATCTAATTAAGGGCTCGTGCCAGATCACGGCCTGGAATGTACAAGATCTCAGGATCTCTGGAATAAAATTCACCTTGCGATATCTCTCCTTGTGTACTTTATGAATGCTTGTGATTGTCTATGAATGTTTTCAGTTATTCAGAACCCCAGAGCAACAAAACACCACATTTCAAGGAAAATGCCCCTTTTGGAGTTCATTTTTCTAGTTCTAACAGCCCTGAACATCAGAGGGCTCAATGCTTGGGAAAGGCTTATGTCGTGCTCGATAATCTCATCCCTGTGAGGATTCTTGATGAAGACGCCATGCCCGACCGCAATCTTGCAGCTTTCCCAGCCATTCTTCATCTGGTCATACTTCGAGTCAACCGCAATCTTAATGCTCTCGTTATCATTACCATAGCTCACTGTAAAGCATACAACACAGAGACATCAGAAGAATACAAGACAAGTACAACTCGCAGCATAACAGAAAATATAGTAAAGCAAATAAGATCACACCATTCAATCACAACAGTATATATACGCAGTACAAGCAGAGGAACACAGTTGTGATTCAGAACTACCCAAGGAAAATAAAAATTCGAGGAGTATGCCAGGTACGCATCCAACAGTTAACCAAGCAAGTTCATACTGGTTCAGTAGAAATCAATCGGGTATACTTGTTGAACCTCCAATTTATACATTGCATAGCCCACTACATCACATTATATGCATGGTTTTCATGATTAAAAGGCCCATCTAATGCATGTTTTGTGATTGTAGGGATGAGAGCAAACTTCACTCAATTGGAGACCAAAAAGGGTCCATTTAGAACCTGTGAATGAAGGTCCAAGGTGGACCAAAGAAGGAAGAAGAAAGAGGGAGAAAAGAGAATAAAGAAAAGAAGAAAAAGAAGAAGAATAGTTAGTCCGACCGGTCGTCCGACCGGTCGGCCACACCTTCGGAAACCACTGGAAGAAGGACCAGTTGGTCCGACCGGTCTTGACCGGTCGGCCATCCGGTCGGTGCCCCCTGTGTGCTCGCTGGACTAACAACCAGTCTGGTCTGACCGGTCGGACGACCGGTCGGCCAGCAGGTCATCCTCTCACTTGAGCTCCCTGACTATGAAACAAAGTGGTCCGACCGGTCGTGACCGATCCGCCAGGCCAGTCCGACCGGTCGTTCGACCTGGTCGGCCACATACAAAAATAGGCAATTGCTATTTTGGGCTCCAAAAAATACTGCGCACTGCATAACTTTACGCGGTTTCGAGAAGATTCCGACGCAACCGAGCGTCCTCACTATAAAAGGACACCTAGGGGCTCTTCCTAGGGTATCATAGAAGCCAAGGGATGTCGTGGGAGAGGACGGAAGTTGTCGTGGAGCGTCTGCAACCCTCCAAACTCTGATTTTTCTAGTTTTTATGTTTCTTATTTGAGTTCTAGTTGTAGTATGACAATGCTCGGCTAGAATCTCTCAGCTAAGGCTGAGAGGTGAAGCTTGTAGCTAAATTCATGATTTGATTCAGTTAATTCAAGTACTTTCAATTCAAGTTTGGATTTTTGTCTATTTTAGTTCTTCAAGTTGATAATTTGAGATGTTTTATGAGAGTTCATGTGCTCCGGACATGGATTCCTTGCAATTCTCTGAGATTATCATATGGTGCTTGTTTAGATTCGAATTATAGTAATCCTTGAGCAAGCCATAGTCCATAAGCATAGCTGTTACTACTGAAGGCTATGATTTTGAATTCTACATTGATTGAATGGGACTAGAACTTGGAAGTTCAACTTGAATGAGATTGAATGTGTTTAATGCTTTATTTTCCAACTAGATGAGAGATAGGACTTCAAATCTAGTTGTGTATCTTGCTTGGATTGATTGGATTGACATGGGATTGCTACAAGTGAATCCTTGAATGCCTTAGTACCTTAAACTACTGATTTTCATTAAGTTACTGTTTAAGCATAATTATTCCAATTGAGTCTCTTATCTGTTGCAAACTGAGTTGCTGTAATAAGTTGGAATTTGTTATCCAATTCCTTGTGGATCGACCTCGGTCTTACCGAGTTTTATTACTACATCGCAGCCTTACACTTGAGGCGAGCGAACAAGTTTTTTGGCGCTGTTGCCGGGGAATTTAGATAACGATTTTCAAATTGTTTTAGTAGTTGTAGAAGTAGAATTAGATAGGGCATTTCTGATTTCTTAGAACTAATCAAAATTGTTTGTTTTGTAGGATTTCTTCTCTAGTTCAAGCATATCGGGTAATAATATCCTTCTAACTTAGCTTTTTGCAGATTTTTCAATTTTCATATTAATTTTAGATTTTTAGGATTTAGGAATAGTTTAGTTTTGGTTGTGGTTATATGTCCCGTTGGGAATGTGACCACTCCAATTGTCTCCAATCAGAAGGTGGTTTAATTGGACCATTATCAGTGCATAGACGAGTCCGAAACTACCAAGAACATTGTGAAAGTTTGGAGAGTATGGATCTAACACCTTTAAGGAATCCTCCCCCTCCTACTCCAACTACAAACGCAAATCAAGAGGGAGTAGGAGAGAATGAGGTACATAACGTTCCTCCAATGAGATCACTGCGGGATTACCTACAACCAGCCCGTGCAATTACACCCTCTTGCGACGTTCTACTACCAAACGGGGGAAACATTGACATACAGTCGGGTGTAATTCAACTTATACCAAAGTTCCATGGGCTAGACGCTGACCGCCCATATCTGCACTTGAAAGAATTCAAAGAAGTGGTGGCTACCTTGCAATACACTAATGTTTCAAAAGATACCATTAAACTTAAACTCTTTCACTTTTCATTGAAAGAAAGAGCCGAAGATTGGCTTCACTCTCTTAGACCGCATTCGATTGGGTCATGGAATGAGATGACCCGGGAATTCTTGAAAAAGTTCTTCCCGGCTCATAAAATGAACACCCTTCGAAGAGCCATAATGAATTTCTCAGCTAAAGAGGGTGAATCTTTCTTCCAATGTTGGGAGAGATTTAAAGACCTCCTACTTGCTTGCCCACATCATGGCTATGAGAGTTAGCGAATTATAAATTTTTTCAATGATGGATTAAGTTCCAATATGCGCCAATTTGTAGAGATGATGTGCAATGGCGAGTTTATGAGCAAAAATTCAGATGAGGCTTGGAGTTATTTGGACATGTTGGCTGAAAATGCCCAATCTTGGGATACCTCGGATAAACCCAATAACCCCAAGCCTATTCAAGAGAAAGAGAAAGGAGGGATTTATATCCTCAAGGAGGAAGACGACGTGAATGTAAGGATAGCCAACCTCACAAGAAGATCGTGGCCATGGAACTTAGTAAAAGTGGAGTTCCAAAGTCCAACTAAGCTATTGAGACCATATGTGGAATTTTCACACCGATTTACACTGCTACACAAGATTATCCCACAATTCCTGCATTTCAAGAGGTATTACATGAACATGCAAATGCCACATATGGGTATCAACGGCCTTTCAATGGACCGGTGGGTAATACGTACAATACTAGTTGGAAGAACCACCCAAATTTCAGTTGGCAGAATGCTCCCACTGGCAATCCTACCAACTCTCAAGGAGGGCCACCCATGCAAAATATGGCCCCACCTCAGTTCTCAATGGAGGATACCTTGAAAGCGTTTATACAAGGGCAAACGCAAATCAATCAAACAAATCAGCAAATGTTCCAAGAGCTTAAAGTCTCAGTTGATGAGATTAAGGGACGCTTGAATGCTAGGGAATGGACCTTTCCGGCCCAACCTCAGCCCAATCCAAAGCAAGTACATGAAGTGAGCATTCCTAATCCTTCCTACCAACACATGGAGCAAGCCAAATCCATCACCACTCTTAGAAGTGGTAAACAAATTGACAAATCTATTCCGGTGAAGGCCGACAAGCCTAATGATCCGGTAAATTTTGAGGATGAGGATGGATCTAACTTAGCCCCACAAGAAACGGACGCATTTCCAAGCCCGTAGCACCATTCCCTTCGAGATTGGTTGCCCCAAAATCTCTCCTAAACTCTCAAGATATTCTAGAGATTTTTAGGCAAGTTAAGATCAATATTCCCTTGCTTGATGCCATCAAACAAGTCCCCTCCTATGCCAAGTTTCTGAAGGACTTATGCACAACCAAACGAAAATATAATGTGCAGCAAAAGGCCTTCTTAAATGAGCAAGTGAGTGCCATTCTCACTCAAAAGACCCCCCCCAAAATTCAAAGATCCCGGTAGTCCCACAATCTCATGTATCATTGGAGACTACCGGATTGAGCGTGCATTGCTAGACTTGGGGGCAAGTGTAAATTTGATCCCGTACTCGGTATATGAGCAATTGGGTTTTGGTGAATTAAAACCCACCAAAACCACGTTGTAACTTGCTGATAAATCCATCCGTGTACCGAGAGGGATAGTTGAGGATGTGCTAGTCCAAGTGGATAAATTCTACTACCCGGTAGATTTCATCGTCTTGGACACACAACCGGTTATGGATGCTACCACCCAAATACCGATGATTCTAGGCCACCCATTCCTCCCTACATCAAACGCAATCATAAATTGCCGGAATGGAGTGATGCAAATGTCCTTTAGAAACATTACGTTGGAGGTGAATGTGTTCCACTTGGGCAAAAGGCATAGGGGATGATGATGATGTCCACGAGGTTGATATGATTGATTCAATCGTGGAAGAGGAGTTCACTATAGGGCAGAATTTTGATCCTCTAGATGTTGTTAGCTTTGATTCCTTTGAGGATTGGGACGATAATGATGGCTCCCATGAGGTAAACATGATAGAATCTATGGAAGATGAGGGGTTTTTCCAACATGATCTACCTAAAAGCTTGGGGACATGTTTGACACATTCTAAGGATGAATTCAATTCTAATTTTAATAAGACCTTGGAAGTGTCAATTTCTGAAAATTTATTTGACAAGTCGCCAATGTCTGATTTACACAAATTTGCTATGCAGGATTTGGAAGAATTGGTGCTTGACTTACCTACAGAGAGGCCAAATTCTGAAAGTGTAGAGGTTGAGGACCCACTCCAACCTACACAAAATTCTAAGAAGGAGGAAAACGTAAAGGGTTCAAATCTGAAAATTTCCTCCGATGAGGTCTCCTATACACTTGAGGAGTGCCTAACGTACTTTGAGGATTGGGATGATCCCATGATTCAAGACATTGTACATGCTTTGAGAGAGACCTCCCCGATGCCTAAAAAGTTTCCTTCCACAGAACACCAAACTGAAAATTCAATTGTGGAAGCACCAGTGAAGTCTAATTTTGTGGAGATCATATCGACTTGTGAAGAAGAAATACAAGTCTCTACATCTCTTTGGTTTGTTCAAACCGAAGAACACTTCTGGGATGACCCATACTTGAATGATTTTTAGCCCAGACAAGAAGGAAAGGAGATCCATATTCAATGATTTCCAACTAATGCAATTCTCCTTTCCTAATACATGTGACAATTTTGTTGAAGAACCCGCTGAAATTTTTCAGCCAGATTTTCCATGGGATAAAATGATCAATGTCATTAATGTACTTTCCAAAGTAGGATGGTGGTTAGTTCTACTGAAAAATTTGTTACACCACTTGAGGATCCTGCTCAACTTTGTCCTTTTGGATGTTATAATGATAATCGATCTCCTAGTCTGATGGAGATCCTCTTTTTACAAGGAGGGGTTAGTTATCTTTATTGCTTTCGTAGATTCGGTTTAGTTTTATTTAGTTTTACTATTTTAGTAGCTTTAGTTGTTGGGTTGCAGACTTCCATGATCGACTCTCTCAGGTACTATTGTTCTCACTCTCTTATATTTTGCCATTGCTCTCATGTTCATGCTCATTGCATATCTTTTCACATTGAGGACAATGCAAGATTTGGTTGGGGGGTGAGATGAGATCCTTCATCTGGCATGTTGCAACATTTCGAGCCTCATATGCGAATTTTTTTTTGAATTTTCTAAAATTTCAAAACTCTTTTAGAAAACTTTATTTCTATGCATTCGAGATGATATGAGTATAAGAAGAGGAGATACAAAGTGTGTGATGTTGTAAGTCTTGAATTTCTCCTAACGTAATGGTTTTATACGTGAATTCCCCTATTGTTGTGATTGATAGAACATTTGAACACCTTACACCTAGTTCACATTACACGATTCTAATGGGTTGGAAGGACTATGCGATTTGTGGATTAGCTAGACTTTGATTTAAAGGTGTTTAGAAACCAAGCCGGGGTACTTTGTCCATCCTTATCCATGGGAAAATAACGAAAGATATAGATTTCTAAAAATCCTATCTAATTTAAAAGAAAAAGGAAAAGGAAGGATGAAATTGGGAATGATGGAAAATTGGTGGAAAATTTCGAAGAGGGCTACCTATTACCAACCGGGGAATGGTCTACCCGTAACCAAAGCCGGAAATGGGACGTAGTGTGAAAGTCGTCGAAAGGACGGTAAGGCAAATTCCTGTCATTGGCTTGTTGTTGCTTTGTACACCTTGAGATCCTTAGTTTAGTTAATCTATGGAGAAGATAATTTCAGAAACTCATGAGATGAACTTTCACTATGCACACTAGGTTGGATTTGCTCGAGTGCTTCTATTTATCAATCGATCAGCGGGAATTTCAGGTAGATACTTATTATGCTTTGAGAGTTTAAGGTTTCAACTGGTAGCACCTAATTTCTCCAAAGTTTATACTTGTATGTATTGGAATGGATAGAAACACGGTTTCTGAAGGAGAGTTGCTTGGGAGGTTAGGAATTGTTTCACGCATGTTTTGCTCGGGACTAGCAAAAAGCTGGTTGGGGGGTGTGTTGAACCTCCAATTTATACATTGCACAGCCCACTACATCACATTATATGCATGGTTTTCATGATTAAAAGGCCCATCTAATGCATGTTTTGTGATTGTAGGGATGAGAGCAGACTTCACTCTATTGGAGACCAAAAAGGGTCCATTTAGAACCTGTGAATGAAGGTCCAAGGTGGACCAAAGAAGGAAGACAAAATAGGGAGAAAAGAGAATAAAGAAAAGAAGAAAAAGAAGAAGAATAGTTAGTCCGACCGGTCGGCCACTCCTTTGGAAACCACTGGAAGAAGGACCAGTTGGTCTGACCTGGTCTTGATCGGTTGGCTAACCGGTCGGTGCCCCCTGTGTGCTCGCTGGACTAACAACCAGTCTAGTCCGACCGGTCATGACCGGTCGGCCAGCAGGTCATCCTCCCACTTAAGCTCCTTGGACTGTGAAACAAAGTGGTCCGGCCAGTCTGACCGGTTGGCCACATACAAAAACAGGCAATTGCTATTTTGGGCTCCGAAAAATACTGCGCACTGCGTAACTTTACGCGATTTCTAGAAGATTCTAACGCAACTGAGCGTCCTCCCTATAAAAGGACACCTAGGGGCTCTTCCTAGGGTATCATAGAAGCCAAGGGACGTCGTGGGAGAGGACGGAAGTCATCGTGGAGCGTTTGCAACCCTCCAAACTTCGATTTTTCTAGTTTTTATGTTTCTTATTTGAGTTCTAGTTGTAGTATGACAATGCTCGGCTAGAATCTCTCAGCTAAGGCTGAGAGGTGAAGCTTGTAGCTAATTTCATGATTTGATTCAGTTAATTCAAGTACTTTCAATTCAAGTTTGGATTTTTGTCTATTTTAGTTCTTCAAGTTGATAATTTGAGATGTTTTATGAGAGTTCATGTGCTCCGGACATGGATTTCTTGCAATTCTCTGAGATTATCATATGGTGCTTGTTTAGATTCGAATTATAGTAATCCTTGAGCAAGCCATGGTCCATAGGCATGGCTGTTACTCCGAAGGCTATAATTTTGAATTCTACATTGATTGAATGGGACTAGAACTTAGAAGTTCAACTTGAATGGGATTGAATGTGTTTAATGTTTTATTTTCCAGCTAGATGAGAGATAGGACTTCAAATCTAGTTGTGTATCTTGCTTGGATTGATTGGATTGACATGGGATTGCTACAAGTGGATCCTTGAATGCCTTAGTACCTTAAACTACTGATTTTCATTAAGTTATTGTTTTAGCATAATTATTCCAATTGAGTCTCTTATCTATTGCAAACTGAGTTGCTGGAATAAGTTGGAATTTGTTATCCAATTCCCTGTGGATCGACCTCGGTCTTACCGAGTTTTATTACTACATCGCAGCCTTACACTTGAGGCGAGCGAACAATACTCTACACCTGTTCAAAGCAGGCAACTATAGGTCTCAAAAGACCGTGTACGCAGCATTCCATAGCCTTGGATGAGGCAAGCCTCGCATGCGAGACCTGGGGGCACGGTTATTGCCAAAATACCTCGATATTTCAGCTTCGAGTGTTAGCAGATGTGTGTGTGGCTTGTAATGGGGGAACATGATGCAGAAATCTACAAAATTGACTAAGTACTAAAGTTGATTGTGCCTAAGGCAAGGAGCCAGGCGCATGTACAAAGTCACATGCGCCTGACCCATTTTAGCAGCAGGAAGAAGTTCATGCCAGGTGCATGTAACATGCATGCGCCTGACCCCATACATGCATGCACCTAAGGCACAGTGGCATGCGCCTGTCCCCAAATAAGAAGCCACATGCACCTGCCCTCTGAGAGATTTTTGTGCTCACCTCTTAAAAACTCGATTCTCAACTCAGAAATGAGTCAAATGACCCACCGAGTCACCCTTTTATACTTGAGCCTAGGGACCGGTGCACTGCACTGGTTGCACATGAATGCCCAGCGCAGGACACCTGTGGGGGGGGGGGGGGGGGGGGGGGGGGGGGACTTGTTGGGGCTCAAATTATCACTCAAAGTTGAGCAATAAGTCAAGAATTTGACATAATGATCCGGACCAGGGAAAAAGTCCGAAAACAGCCAGAAAGCCTGATAGAGTGCCAGTGTAACCCTAACCCGGGCAGTTGCACAATTGCATTTGGGACTGACGCCTACAATTTCAGATGGATCTAGATGCGCACGTCATGAACAAATGATCTGAAAGACCCAAAAACCCAACCCCCAAGTTTGAGCAACATCCGATACGTATCCTTGCATTGCGCACCCTTGAACACAGTGTTTCCCCTGTTAGAGCAGCCCAAAGGGACACAAAATCGTGCAATATTCATCAAATGGCCATCAATCAGACTTTCGCTTGACCTCCCGTGCATTTGAGCATCATGAATGAAGTCTAAAAGTGCTCAGGCGACAGTTAGATTCATCTCTGAAAGGGTAGTTGTCCATTGAGCGTAGGTGTGCAGCCTAAATTTTCTAAGTCTTGAAGTAGAATTCCCAGAAATTTTGCTAAGTTTGAAGGCTATTTTATACCCCCTCTCAACACATGCACCTAAGGTATTGTCACATGCGCTTAGGGCATTGTCACATGCGCTTAAGGCATATGGTACATGCACCTGACATCAAAAGAAAATCAACATGCGCTTGGGGCATGTCTTACATGCGCCTAGGGATGTTTCCACATGCATGAGCCTGCAGCAATCCCCATATGCACTTGGGGCATGTCTTACATGCACCTAGGGATGTTTCCACATGCATGCGCTTGCATCAATCCCCACATGCACTTGGGGCATGTCTTACATGCGCTCAGGGCTATTTCCAAGATGCATGCGCCTACAACAATCCCCACATGCACCTACAACCTACTCACATGCACCTGATAGCTCCTCTACTTGCCTTTGATTGGTTCCGTATGCTAGGTCTCGGCTATAAATAGCCCGAAACCCCATGACATCAGAGAGAGAGATTGCTAAAAGAAGACAACGCGAGCATCAATGACGTTAGCCCTACCCAAGGTGACATGCGCCTAACCCCAAACATACATGTGCCTAACCCTTCTCCGGAGACCGAAACCCCTTCTCGGGAGGTCGGAATCCCTTGCCGGAAAGGGATTTATCCGTCGGAATGGTGGTGTAGAGAGAGAGAGAGAGAGAGAGAGAGAGAGAAACTTTAAAAATGCTAAGTGTTGAATACGCGCCTAGGGCATGTCACATGCGCCTGAGGCAACCTTGCATGCGCCTGAGGCAACCTGCATGTGACTGTCCTTTATGGCAGGTTGAAACCTGCTAAGTACCAATGTTACATGCTCCTAAGACCAACCATATATGCGCCTGAGGTCCCCTACATGCGCCTGACCCAGTTTCGGGACTCCGAGACTTAATTCCGGAGTTCACCCCCTCTCCCTCTATACACATGCGCCTGGAATGTCCCTGGGTCCTTCAAGCTTCGATGGTGTGGCCCGCTTTTGACAAGTGGCACCGCATTATCGCCTGATGAGTTCTAAACACACATTGACACCCCCGACGTATTCCTCAGGCTCGTTCAATCAACGGTCGATGTTTGATTCTGAAAACCACCAATCATTGCTAAAAGTCTGGTACTTAGTCATTTTCAGCCTTGGGAAGTGCCCTGTTGGCTCTAAGATTGACTGTCGCCTACCTAAACCAGGTGTGATTAGACTGTCGCCTAAGTGGATTTGACATCCCCCTAACCCAAAGTATCTAAATCAAGCACTGACAGAACTTTCAACTTCATTATTTACATTGCAATAGCATAAACCTATGTATTGGGACTCCAACACTTAGTCATTTTTAGCCTTAGGAAGTGCCCTGTTGGCTCCAAGATTGACTGTTGCCTACCTAAACCAGGCGCGATTAGATTGTCGCCTAAGTGGATTTGATATTCTCTAATCCAAAGTATCTAAATCAAGCACTAAGAGAACTTTAAGCCTTGCACTTTACATTTCGACAGCATAAACATACGTATTGGGACTCCTATACTTAGTCATTTTCAACCCTGGGAAGTGCCCTATTGGCTCTAAGATTGACTGTCGCTTACTTAAACCAGGCGCGATTAGACTATCGCCTAAGTGGATTTGACATCCTCCTAACCCAAAGCATCTAAATCAAGCATCGGTGTGGCTTCAATCCTCACTGTTTACATTTCAATAGCATAAACATGTGTATTAAGGCTCAGGTACTTAGTCATTTTCAGCTCTAGGAAGTGCCCTGTTGGCTCCAAGATTGACTGTCGCCAACGTAAACCAGATGCGATTAGACTGTCGCCTAAGTGTATTCGATATCCTCATAACCTAAAACATTTAAATCAAGCACTGGCAGAACTTTCAGCCTTGTCGTTTACATTTCGATAGTATAAACATTCGTATCGGGACTCTGATACTTAGTCATTTTCAGCCCTAGGAAGTGCCTTGTTGACTCTAAGATTGACTGTCGCCTACCAAAATCAAGCATAATTAGACTGTCGCCTGAGTGGATTTAACATCCCCATGACTCAAAGCATCGAAATGAAGTACTTGCATAACACAAATTATCACCGCGCCCATTCTACAGCTTCGACAAGCATGTCATGGCCATGGTACTTAGTTATTTTCATACCCAGAAATGTGCAATCCAAGACACTCAGCCTCATACCACCCAAAAGAGCACGATTTAGTATCAAAGCACTAGATTGTTAACTCTCTGAATACAACATATCAATAACTGAACTACGCTCTAACTTAATTTACCACTCATCGCATCTAACATCGCATATTCAACACACTGTGGTCTTTAACTCTACTCTTGAACGCCCTAAGTGTAGCATTATGCTTTGATTTCATGCATCTTTATCACATTCACTGCATCACACACACACACACACACACACACACACACACACACACACACTATTGAATCTTATGAATTCTCTTGATCATGTATCAACTCTCAAAGTAAATGAGCAATGATGGGGATGCTACTGAAGATGAGTCGTCGTACTCCAACATTGTTTACAAATACCTTGTATCTCTCATATTCATTGTATAAATTCTATTTTAGCCCAGATTGAGGCTTGGGACTGAAACAAAAGGGATTATGGTTATTACAAGAAATCGTAATTACAAGAGTTCCCAAACATATTCAAAATCATTTACTATGGACTACTATCTCAAAGCTGGCCGATGTACTACCCATCTCAGACGGGATCTATAGGTTAAGCCGATCAGGTAGTTGTGATGTGCCTTCTCGAAGTTACCAGTCATAAAAATACGAGAAGGGAGTTTTGAGTCGTGTCATTTTGAAGTCACCCGTCATAAAAATACGGGAAGAGGACTCTGAGTCTTGCCTTTCTGAAGTTACCCGTCATAAAAATACTTGAAGAGAGCTTTGTTTCGTGCCGACCAACAGTTGTAGTACGTGTATTCCAGTGGTTACCCGTCATAAAAATAGGGGAAGAGAGATTCGAGTTGTGCCGACCAACATTCATAGTACGTGTATTCCAGTGGTTACCCGTCATAAAAATACGAGAAGAGGGCATAGTATTAAATGACTTGATTAAAGAACCCGACAATCTCTCAACCCAGACATACCAAAAGAATATGGGACATAGGCATCCAGCTTGTCTAAAACAATGTGTCAGTCCATAATAAAAGAAAATAAAAAAGGACTCTACAACCATGAGCTCAAATACTATAATCTATGATTGATTAATCTTTTGCCTTTTAATTAAGGGTGATCAATCATTGATGCAATTAAGGGCTTGTACCAATTCACAACTTGAAATGTAAAAGATCTTAGAATCTTTGAAATAAATTCGCTTCGCGATATCTCTTCTTGTGTATACTTTTGTGAATGCTTGTGATTGTCTATGAATATTTTCTATACTCAGAACTCCACAACAACAATACACAAGAAATGTCCTTGTGGCATTTTCAGTTTTAATAGGAGTCAAAATCCAAATCTAGTGACTCCACTAGTAATGGAAGACAAAAATCAGAATTCGAATGGCTTCCACCATTACCTTTCTTCCCCTAATCTAAGAGAGGATCCCGACCATTATCCCTTCTAGGAGAAGCAGGAGTTCCCAATCCCTAACGTAATGTTGTATTTTATGAGAGAGTTTAGGAAATTAGTTACTCTTAGGAAGAACAAACTAGAAATAGTTAGTGAGAGTAGCTAGAAACTAAACACTATAGTAAATATGAGGATTTTAATCTCATTTGTGAGCCTAGGGGCATATCGGAGGATTCAAGCCTCACTAGCCCACCTTAGTAGTTTAGTATATTCTTGATTGGTAACTTTTATTGCTAAACTGTCATATTGCTTAAATTAGCATAATCTTATTGAATTTTGTGCTTATTTGTATGTTAATCTTTGCCTTGGTCATTATGCCTTCATGCTTATCTTAAAATGACCAATTATGCATCATCACTTATGCTTAGATAGTTACTTTTTCATGTTGATCATGTTTTATGCTTTTATGTTCATGCATCCCTATACTCTCCTTAGTTAACATTTGCTTATAGTTAAAATTGCGACACTCTAATCTCCTCTTCACTTAATCTTAATTGATGTATTATTTAAGGGGGAGAGATTAGTCTATCAATTGCTACCAAAAAGGTGGAGAAAGATCAAGTCCTACCAAAATAAGTTTGCTATGTTTTATGTTACAGGGATTGACAAGTTATGGGGGAGAAATTGAAGAGGAGTTGCTAGTTACTCATGTTAAGAGTCCTGTATTTATTTCAATATCATTGTAATCTCTTATACATGTATTTTATTTTAGTAGGTTAGGTTTTTATTATGTAATTGACAAAGGGGGAGATTGTTAGTGCACTTTTCTGTGGTATACTAGTGCATCTTATTTGTCAATTACATAGGTCAGTGAGTCTAGTGTCGGTTGATGTCAAAAGAATATGAAGACCGAAGACTCAAGTGGACCTACTACATCAAGGAGGAAGAAATAGGTAAAAGAGATGCCTTGTGAAGCCTTCAACCTTGAACCAAAACCAAAACCAAAACCTCTTAATGACTTAACTCAATAGGCATATCCTTAGTCATCTTAGATTGGCCTTATGTATTCCAAAAGATCACCCGAAGATAGGCCTTAGAGGTTGCATGAGCTGTTGCAAAACACATCCTAAATGCAGCATAAATCATGCCTATTGACCGGTCTTGGCACATGGTTGACCGGTCGACAAAGGCCAAAATAGGATAACAACAAAAATTGGTCCCAGTTCAATATTAGACCGGTTGACTTGTCTGTCCGACCAATCATACGATCGGTCAGCAAAGGCCAGAAAGGGACAACAACATTTACTTAATCCCAGGCCTTAATTCGATCGGTCGTAGACCCCTACGGCCGGTTGTCTGACCGATTGGCAACTAGCCATTGGAGCTTTTTCTCTATATATTTACAGCCCAATTTTTTAGGGTTTAGATAGAGAATTTAGTGCATTAGAAGCCACCCTTATTGTCCAAATCACTTGGCTCTAATCCTATGCAATTCAAGTCATCTTCCTTGTGTTGAATCACAAGTTAGAGCATTCAAAGCTCACATGAAGATGATCTTATTCTCTCTGGATCTTTAGATGTCTTAGGGACCTTGAGCATAGGTATATCCTTAGCAAAAACCTCCTTAAAGATCCTTTTAGGTGAAATTCCTCTAGGAAACTAACTTATACTAGTTGTAGAGAATTCACGGGCATCTCAAGAGCATCACATGTGAGGTGATTGATCGATGGAGCTGAGGCATTGACAATGTAACGACAACACGATCGGGAGAGAAAATGAAAGTTGATTGAAGCATGGGAGAGCGGAGATCAAGTAACCCAACAAGACGTTGAACAAGGGGCTCATCCGAGAAGTAAATGTTATATTGAGAGTTCGATTACACTCCTTCCATTAAGCTTAAACTCTTTCCCTTTTCATTGAAAGAAAGAGCCAAAGATTGGCTTCACTCTCTTAGACCACATTCGATTGGGTCATGGAATGAGATGACCTGGGAATTCTTGAAAAAGTTCTTCCCGGCTCATAAAACGAACACCCTTCGAAGAGCCATAATGAATTTCTCGGCTAAAGAGGGTGAATCTTTCTTCCAATGTTGGGAGAGATTTAAGGACCTCCTACTTGCTTGCCCACATCATGGCTATGAGAGTTGGTGAATTATAAATTTTTTTAATGATGGATTAAGTTCCAATATGCGCCAATTTGTAGAGATGATGTGCAATGGCGAGTTTATGAGCAAAAATCCAGATGAGGCTTGGAGTTATTTGGACATGTTGGCTGAAAATGACCAATCTTGGGAGACCTTAGATAAACCCAATAACCCCAAGCCTACTCAAGAGAAAGAGAAAGGAGGGATCTATATCCTTAAGGACGAAGACGACGTGAATGCAAGGCCAACCTCACAAGGAAGATCGAGGCCATGGACTTAGTAAAAGTGGAGTTAAAAAGTCCAATGAAGCTATTGAGACCATATGTGGGATTTGTCACACAGATTTACACGCTACGCAAGATTGTCCCACAATTCCTGCATTTCAAGAAGTGTTAAATGAACATGCAAATGACACATATGGGTATCAACGGCCTTTTAATGGACCAGTGGGTAATACGTACAATACTAGTTGGAAGAACCACCCAAATTTCAGTTGGAAGAATGCTCCCACGGGCAATCCTACCAACACTCAAGGTGGGCCACCCATGCAAAATATAGCCCTACCTCAATTCTCAATGGATGATACCTTGAAAGCGTTTATATAAGGGCAAACGCAAATCAATCAAACAAATCAGCAAATATTCCAAGAGCTTAAAGTCTCGGTTGATGAGATTAAGGGACGCTTGAATGCTAAGGAAGGGACCTTTCCGGCCCAACCTCAGCCCAATCCAAAGCAAGTACATGAAGTGAGCATTCCTAATCCTTCCAACCAACATATGGAGCAAGCCAAATCCATCACCATTCTTAGAAGTGGTAAACAAATTGACAAATCTATTCCGGTGAAGGCCGACAAGCCTAATGATCCAGTAAATTCTGAGGATGAAGATGGATCTAACTTAGCCCCACAAGAAACGGAACGCATTTACAAGCCCATAGCACCATTCCCTTCAAGATTGGTTACCCCAAAATCTCTCCCAAACTCTCATGATATTCTAGAGATTTTTAGACAAGTCAAGATCAACATTCCCTTGCTTAATGCCATCAAACAAGTCCCCTCCTATGCCAAGTTTCTAAAGGACCTATGCACAACCAAACGTAAATATAATGTACAGCAAAAGGCCTTCTTAAATGAGCAAGTGAGTGCCATTCTCACTCAAAAGACCCCCCAAAATTTAAAGATCCCGGTAGTCCCACAATTTCATGTATCATTGGAGACTACCGGATTGAGCGTGCATTAGTAGACTTGGGGGCAAGTATGAATTTGATCCCATACTCGGTATATGAGCAATTGAGTCTTGGTGAATTAAAACCTACCAAAATCATGTTGCAACTCACTGATAGATCCATCCGTGTACCGAGAGGGATAGTTGAGGATGTGCTAGTCCAAATTGATAAATTCTACTACCCGGTAGATTTCATTGTCTTGGACACACAACCGCTCATGGATGCTAACACCCAAATACCGGTGATTTTAGGCCGCCCATTCCTTGCTACATCAAACACAATCATATAATTGCCGGAATGGAGTGATGCAAATGTCCTTTGGGAACATGACGTTGGAGGTGAATGTGTTCCACTTGGGCAAAAGGCATAGGGATGATGATAATGTCCACGAGGTTGATATGATTGATTCAATCGTGGAAGAGGAGTTCGCTTTAAGGCAGAATTTTGATCCTCTAGATGTTGTTTGCTTTGATCCCTTTGAGGATTGGGACGATAATGATGGCCCTCATGAGGTGAACATGATAGTTACTATGGAAGGTGAGGAGTTTTTTGTTCACTCCCCAAGTGTAGGGTTGCGAAGTAGTAATAATTCGGAAAGACCGAGTATCGTTCCCACAGAGATTTATGTATGGGTATTCTCAGAATTTAACTAAAATAACTAGTAATTAAGATCCTATTAAGAACTAAAACTGAAAAATAGCGATTTGGGTTTAAACAATGAATGGTTAAGGTAATTTCAATCTAAAAAGGCACTAGAGCACCAAGGATCCACTTTTGATAAGTTTCAATGCATCAACACAACTAGGTCTCTCATAACTCAATCGGAATCGAATTCATATCTCTATCCGATCGGAATATAGAGCGATTAAATCAACAATCATCTAAAACAAGTGCTTATTCATTGATTTGATTCCCACAACCATGCTCAGGCCTTGGGCACACTCAATTGTGTAGGCCAAGCCTCTTTCCAATCTAGTTGAAATTCATAATCATAGCTTTCACCAAATCCTGTCACTAGACCTGATTACAACTCATGATTAGAACTCTAATTAAATCAAAATCAATCAATAAACAACTATTTTAAATTATATAACAAAGGATAAGAACTTTAGTTAAATGAGTTCCCACATGAAAATCAGGCCATTGTACACAAGGCATTCAAAGCGTCTACCATGCCCGGAGTCGATGGTAGATCAATGAACTGCACAAGCATAACAATGCTCAAAGCTAAGATACTAAGCTAGGATCACTAAGAATCACATGAGCTCGGAGTCATCAAGAAATCAAAGTAGAAACCAAAATAGTACTTGATTCAAACTCATATTGAACTAAAATTCATCAATTAAAACATGAAAGGAAACCTAGGTTGCATCAATCCATCAAAAACGAATCAAAAGCTTCACCTCTTAGCCCTAGCTAAGAGGTTTTAGTTCATCTCTAACATCCTTGAACTAGAAGCCTCTAAAAACATAAAAAATAACTAAAACAGGAAGAAAACTAGAAATTCGAAGTAGAATCCGTCTCCCAAGCAATCCCCACATCCTAGCATGCTTTGGTATGAAGGGAAGACGTCCTTTTATAGCTTGGAGGTGTCCTTTACGCAAGAAAGTTCCATATTTCGCGTAAAGTTACGCACTTGCGCAGAAAAATCCGGAATCCCAAAATAGAAATAGCTGTTTACACATGGCTGACCGGTCACGACCGGTCGGGCTATGAATCCCTTTAGTCCAGCAGCTATGGCCGACCGGTCTTGACCGGTCGGGCTGGTCTGGAATGTGTCCAGCAGCTGCAGTGGCCGAAGCAGATGGGTGGCCGACCAGTCTTGACCGATCTGGCTGCCTTGGCCTACCGGTCTAGCCTGCTTTTTCTTCTTTATTTATTTCTTTCTTTCTTCTTCTCTCTTCTCTCCTTGCTTTGTCTTTCTTTGGTCCTTCTTCACCCTTCATCCAATGAACTTCAATGCTCGTAAAGAGCTCTACTTAGCCTTCAATTTGTGAAATCTCCATCTTGTTCCTACAATCACAAATCATGCATTAGAATAGTCCTTTAAACATGTAAACCGTGCATAATGAGTGATGAATTGGGGTTAGAATATGCACAATTAAGAGCTCAACACACCCCCCAACCAGCATTTTGCTAGTCCCGAGCAAAACATGCGTGAAAAAAGTTTCATTCTCCAAAACCCAACTCTCCTCTAGAAACTATTCTTCTATACATTCCAAGATACATAAGCGTAAAAATCAGAGAAATTCGGTGATAAAGGTTGAAACCTTAAACTCTCAGAACATAATAAGTGTTTATATGAAATTCCCGCTGATTGATTGACAAATAGAAGAACTTGAACAAATTCAACCTAGTGTGCATAGTGAAGGTTCATCTCATGAGTTTCCGGGATTATCTTTTTCATAGATCAACTAAACTATAGATCTCAAGGTGTATAGAGCAACAACAAGCCTATGACAGGAATTTGCCTTACCGTCCTTCCGACGACTTTCACACTACGTCCCATTTTCGGCTTTGGTTACGGGTAGACCATCCCCCGGTTGGTAGTAGGTAGCCCTAATCGGAATTTCCACCATTTTTCCATCATTCCCAATTTCATCCTTCCTTTTCCTTTTTCTTTTACATTCGATAGGATTTTTAGAAATCCATATCTTTCGTTATTTTCCCATGGACAAGGATGGACAAAGTACCCCGGCTTGGTTTCCCAATACCTCAAATCAAAGTCTAGCTAATCCATAAATCACATGATCCTTTCAAATCATGAAAATCGTATAATGTGAACTAGGTGCAAAAAGTGTTCAAATTTTCTATCAATCATAAAATAGGTGAAATCACATATAGTACCATTATATTAAGAGAAATTCAAAGCTTGCAACATCCCTCACTTCATATCTCATCTTCTTATACCCATGCTATCTCGAATGCATAGAATCAAAGTTTTCCAAAAGAGTTTCGAATTTTAGAAAAATTGAAAAATTTCTACATCTACATCTTTGCTCGACATGTTACAAAAGCTAACAGATTCATCATCTAAGGAATCTCTCACCCCCCAACCAAAACTTTACATTGTCCTCAATGTAATAAGATATGCAATATGCATGACATGAGAGCAATGACATAAAACAAGGGAGAGTGAGAAAGAGAGATATCACCTGGAGCATATATTTCATGGCAAGATTAGCTTTTGGAGATGGATTACTTCACAACTAAATCAATTATCAAAGCAAATCCTAATGGGAAAGCATTCTAGCAAATTATCCTCCGTCAGACTAGGAGGTTAATCCCAACAACTCATCCAAAAGCATAAAGTCAAGCAGAATAATTAGATGGATCAAAAGGTTTCGCAGTAACGTCATCCAATATCCTGCTTTACAATGTACATGTGTGTGATTAATGGAGATAAGCCACTCAAAATCCCAAAAAGGAATTTCAGCGGGTTCCTTAATGTTTTCACCACATGTATAAGAGGAGACATCATCATATTTATCAGAAAAAATAAGTCTCCATTCAGATTTTCCTGGGCATTTATATTCCAAGTAAGGATCATCCTAGGGTTGGTGGAGTTCGGTATGCATGATCCACAAAGGTGTGGAAATTTGAATTGATTTCTCAGCGCAAAAAGGTATTGTTTCCACATCCTTCTCTCGGCTAACGTCATATGCTGATACCAACTCAAAAAGTGTCATATCATCGTTCTCATCAAGGGAGTGAGTCACTTCTTCGTCTAAGTGACCGGAGTAAAAAGGTGAGAGGGACTCATTTTCCACAATAGAATTGATCATATTTATTTCGTGGACCTCCTCATCCTCATCCTCTTGTTGGTTGTCAATATTGAAAGCATTCAACTCAATTGTCATATTGCCAAAAGACATTTGGATGACCCCACTCCTACAATTTATGATAGCGTTTGATGTAGCTAGGAATGGGCGGCCAAGTATGACAGGAATTTGGGGGCCAATATTAACCATGGGTCTCGTGTCCAAGACAATAATGTCTATCGGGTAGTAAACTTTGTCAACTTGGACGAGAACATCCTCAATCACCCCTCTCGGAATACGAATCGATCGATCAGCAAGTTGTAATGTGGTTTTGGTGGGTTTTAATTCACCTAAACCCAATTGTTCATAGACCGAAAAAGGGAATTAAGTTTACACTTGCCTCTAGATCAAGTAGAGCATGTTTCATCCGGTAGTCTCCAATCACACATGATATTGTCGGACAACCGGGGATCTTTGTATTTCTTGGGCATCCCGTGGTTGATAATGGCACTCACATTTTCTGTAAAAAATGCCTTCTTTTGCACATGTATTTTTCTTTTAACCGTGCAAAGTGTTGAGCTCTTAATTGTGCATATTCTAACCCCAATTCATCACTCATTATGCACGTTTTACATGTTTAAAGGATTATTCTAATGCATGATTTGTGATTGTAGGAACAAGATGGAGATTTCACAAATTGAAGGCTAAGTAGAGCTCTTTACGAGCATTGAAGTTCATTTGATCAAGCTTAAAGAGAGAACAAAGCAAGGAGAGAAGAGAAAAGAAGAAAGAAAGAAAGAAATAATGAAGAAAGAGGCCTAGACCAGTCAAGACCGGTCGGCCAGACCAGTCCGACCGGTCAAGACCGGTTGGCCACACCATTGGATTCATTGGACAGATGGACTGTCCAGTCCGACCGGTCAAGACCGGTCGGCTATAGCTGCTGGACTGATTAGGAAGCCCGTCCGACCAGTCAAGACTGGTCAGCCATGCGTAAACATTCAAATTTCTATTTTGGGCTCCGGATTTCTCGACGCAAGTGCGTAAGTTTACGCGAGATCTGAAACTTTCTTGCGTAAAGGACACCTCCAGGCTATAAAAGGACTGTCTTCCCTTCATACCAAAGGAGGCTGAGAACGTGGGGATTGCTTGGGAGACGGATTCTAATTTGAATTTCTAGTTTTCTTCCCGTTTTAGTTATTTTTTATGTTTTTAGAGGCTTCTAGTTCAAGGATGTTAGAGATGAACTAAAACCTCTTAGCTAGGGCTAAGAGGTGAAGCTTTTGATTCATTTTTGATGGATTGATGCAACCTAGGTTTCCTTTCATGTTTTAATTGATGAATTTTAGTTCAATATGAGTTTGAATCAAGTACTATTTTGGTTTTTTACTTTGATCTCTTGATGACTCCGGGCTCATGTGATTCTTAGTGATTCTAACTTAGTATCTTAGCTTTTGAGCATTGTTTATGCTTGTGTAGTTCATTGATCTACCATCGACTCCGGGTATGGTAGACGCTTTGATTGCCTTGTATGCAATGGCCTGATTTTCATGTGGGAACTCATTCAACTAAAGTTCTTATCTTTTGTTGTATAATCTAGAATAAGTTGTTTATTGATTGATTTTGATTTAATTAGAGTTCTAATCATGAGTTGTAATCAGATCTAGTGACAGGATTTGGTGAAAGCTATGGTTATGAATCTCAACTAGATTGGAAAGAGGCTTAGCCTACACAATTGTGTGTGCCCAAGGCCTGAGCATGGTTGTGGGAATCAAATCAATGAATAAGCACTTATTTTGGATAATTGTTGATTTAACTGCTCTATATTCCGATTGGATAGAGATATGAATTCGATTCCGATTGAGTTATGAGAGACCTAGTTGTGTTGATGCATTGAAACTTATCAAAAGTGGATCCTTGGCGTCCTAGTACCCTTTTTAGATTGAAATTACCTTAACCATTCACTGTTTAAACCCAAATCGCTATTTTTCAGTTTTAGCTCTTAATAGGATCTTAATTACTAGTTGTTTTAGACAAATTCTGAGGATACCCATACATAAATCTCCGTGGGAACGATACTCGGTCTTTCCGAATTATTACTACTTCGCAACCCTACACTTGGGGAGTGAACACAAAGGTCTTTTAAAATTTTTGCATATGATGGTATTTGTTTAATGGCATCCAACAATGGGATGTTGATTTTGACTTGCTTGAAAACCTCCAAAAATTCCTGATATTTATCTTGAGGTTTGGCTGAAATCAAGCATTAGGGGAATGGAGCAACAGGCCTATATTCTTTCAATGGCTCTTTTTCATTCATGGTGATGCTAGGTCCATCATCCTCTTTGGAAGATACCGGATCATTAGGCGTTGAAACCTTCACCGGATCAGATTTTTTAATGATTTTACCACTTCTAAGAGTGGTGATGGCCTTAGCATGTTCCATATGTTGGTTAGAAGAACTAGGCACACTTATTTCACATTGTGGTTTTGGATTTGGTATGGGTTGGGCTGGGAGCATCCCTTCCCTTGCGTTTAAGCGAGCCTTGATTTCCTCCACCGAATTTTTAAGCTCAAGCATTATCGTATGGTTTGATTGATTTATTTGAGCTTGTCCTTCCGTGAATGCTTTCAAAGTATCCTCTATAGGCATTTGAGGTGGAGCCATTTGCATTGGGGGCCCCCTTTGAGGAATATTTTGGTTAGCCGTGTTTCCATTCGCCCAATTGAAGTTAGGGTTGTTTCTCTAACTAGAATTGTTCGTGTTTGAATTTGGAGTACTAAAAGGTCGTTGATAACTATTCAAGGCATTTGATTGTTCAAATAAAAGTTCTCAAAACGCATAGATTGTTGGACAATCCGGCGTTTGATGCACATTGGAAGCACAAATACCACAAATAGTTTCAACAGCCCCTCTTTGTTGGGTTGTGTCCACTTTCTTTAGTTTCATCTCCTCGACCTTTCGTGTGAGTTTAGCCACTCTAGAACTTAGATCATCTTGCCCATCTAAAACATAAATTTCTCCCTTTTCCTTGGCTTGGGGTTGTTTTGAACTTGTTGGCTTAGATGTATCCCATGCTTGTGTATTTTCAGCCAACATGTCAAAATAATCCCAAGCTTCCTCCGTTTCCTTATTCATGAACTCCCCAAGTGTAGGGTTGCGAAGTAGTAATAATTCGGAAAGACCGATTATTGTTCCCACAGAGATTTATGTATGGGTATTCTCAGAATTTAACTAAAATAACTAGTAATTAAGATCCTATTAAGAACTAAAACTGAAAAATAGCGATTTGGGTTTAAACAATGAATGGTTAAGGTAATTTCAATCTAAAAAGGCACTAGAGCACCAAGGATCCACTTTTGATAAGTTTCAATGCATCAACACAACTAGGTCTTTCATAACTCAATCGGAATCGAATTCATATCTCTATCCGATCAGAATATAGAGTGATTAAATCAACAATCATCTAAAACAAGTGCTTATTCATTGATTTGATTCCCACAACCATGCTCAGGCCTTGGGCACACTCAATTGTGTAGGCCAAGCCTCTTTCCAATCTAGTTGAAATTCATAATCATAGCTTTCACCAAATCCTGTCACTAGACCTGATTACAACTCATGATTAGAACTCTAATTAAATCAAAATCAATCAATAAACAACTATTTTAAATTATATAACAAAGGATAAGAACTTTAGTTAAATGAGTTCCCACATGAAAATCAGGCCATTGTACACAAGGCATTCAAAGCGTCTACCATGCCCGGAGTCGATGGTAGATCAATGAACTGCACAAGCATAACAATGCTCAAAGCTAAGATACTAAGCTAGGATCACTAAGAATCACATGAGCCCGGAGTCATCAAGAAATCAAAGTAGAAACCAAAATAGTACTTGATTCAAACTCATATTGAACTAAAATTCATTAATTAAAACATGAAAGGAAACCTAGGTTGCATCAATCCATCAAAAACGAATCAAAAGCTTCACCTCTTAGCCCTAGCTAAGAGGTTTTACTTCATCTCTAACAACCTTGAACTAGAAGCCTCTAAAAACATAAAAAATAACTAAAACAGGAAGAAAACTAGAAATTCGAAGTAGAATCCGTCTCCCAAGCAATCCCCACGTCCTAGCATGCTTTGGTATGAAGGGAAGACGTCCTTTTATAGCTTGGAGGTGTCCTTTACGCAAGAAAGTTCCAGATTTCGCGTAAAGTTACGCACTTGCGCAGAAAAATCCGGAATCCCAAAATAGAAATAGCTGTTTACACATGGCCGACCGGTCTGGACCGGTCGGACTGGCTTGGCAGACCGGTCACGACCGGTCGGGCTATGAATCCCTTTAGTCCAGCAGCTATGGCCGACCGGTCTTGACCGGTCGGGCTGGTCTGGAATGTGTCCAGCAGCTGCAGTGGCCGAAGCAGATGGGTGGCCGACCGGTCTTGACCGGTCTGGCTGCCTTGGCCGACCGGTCTAGCCTGCTTTTTCTTCTTTCTTTCTTTCTTTCTTCTTTTCTCTTCTCTCCTTGCTTTGTCTTTCTTTGGTCATTCTTCACCCTTCATCCAATGAACTTCAATGCTCGTAAAGAGCTCTACTTAGCCTTCAATTTGTGAAATCTCCATCTTGTTCCTACAATCACAAATCATGCATTAGAATAGTCCTTTAAACATGTAAACCGTGCATAATGAGTGATGAATTGGGGTTAGAATATGCACAATTAAGAGCTCAACATTTTTCCAATATGATCTACCTAAAAACTTGGGGACATGTTTGACACATTCTAAGGATGAATTCAATTCTAATTTTAATAAGACCTTGGAAGTGTCAATTTCTAAAAATTTATTTGACAAGTCGCCAATTTCTGATTTACATAAATTTGTTGTGCAGGATTTGAAAGAATTGGTGCTTAACTTACCTACAGAGAGGCCAATTTCTAAAAGTGTAGAGGTTGAGGACCCACTCCAACTTACACAAAATTCTGAGGAGGAAAACGTAAAGGGTTCAAATCTAAAAATTTCCTCCGATGAGGTCTCTTATACACTCGAGGAGTGCTTAACGTACTTTGAGGATTAGGATGATCCCATGATTCAGGACATTGTACAGGCTTTGAGAGAGACCTCCCCAATGCCTAAAAAGTTTCCTTCCACAGAACACCAAACTCAAAATTCAATTGTGGAAGCACCAGTGAAATCTGATTTTGTGGAGATCATATTGACTTGTGAAGAAGAAATACAAGTCTCCACATCTCTTTGGTTTGTTCAAACCGAAGAATACTTCTGGGATGACCCATACTTGAATAATTTTTTCCCAGACAAGAAGGAAAGGAGATCCATATTCAATGATTTTCAACCAATGCAATTCTCCTTTCCTAGTACATGTGATAATTTTGTTGAAGAACCCGCTGAAATTTTTCAACAGGATTTTCATTGGGCTAGACTGGTTAATGTCACCAATGTACTTTCCAAAGCAGGATGAAGGTTAGTTCTACTGAAAAATTTGTTACACCACTTGATGATCTTGCTCAACTTTGTCCTTTTGGATGTTATAATGATAATCGATCTCCTAGTCTGATGGAGATCCTCTTTTTACAAGGACGGGTTAGTTATCTTTATTGCTTTCTGTAGATTAGGTTTAGTTTTATTTAGTTCTACTGTTTTAGTAGCTTTAGTTGTTGGGTTGTAGACTTCCATGATCGCTCACTCAGGTACTATTCTTCTCACTCTTATATATTTTACCATTGCTCTCATGTTCATGCTCATTCCATATCTTTTCACATTGAGGACAATGCAAGATTTGGTTGGGGGGTGAGATGAGATCCTTCATCTAGCATGTTGCAACATTTCGAGCCTCATATGCGGAACTTTTTTCAAATTTTCTAAAATTTCAAAACTCTTTTAGAAAACCTTATTTTTATGCATTCGAGATGATATGAGTATAAGAAGAGGAGATACGAAGTGTGTGAGGTTGTCAGTCTTGAATTTCTCCTAACATAATGGTTTTATATGTGAATTCCCCTATTGTTGTGATCGATAGAACATTTGAACACCTTTACACCAAGTTCACATTACACGATTTTCATGAGTTGAAAGGATTATACGAATTGTGGATTAGCTAGACGTGATTTAAAGGTGTTGAGAAACCAAGCTGGGGTACTTTGTCCATCCTTGTCCATGGGAAAATAACGAAAGATATGGATTTTTAAAAATCCTATCTAATTTAAAAGAAAAAGGAAAAGAAAGGATGAAATTGGGAATGATGGAAAAATGGTGAAAAATTTCGAAAAGGGCTACCTATTACCAACCGGGGGATGGTCTACCCGTAACCAAAGCCGGAAATGGGACATAGTGTGAAAGCCGTCGGAAGGACGGTAAGACAAATTCCTGTTATAGGCTTATTGTTACTTGTGCACCTTGAGATCTATAGTTTAGTTGATCTATGAAGAATATAATCCCAGAAACTCATGAGATGAACTTTCACTATGCACACTAGGTTGAAGTTGTTCAAGTTCTTCTATTTATCAATCAATCAGCGGGAATTTCATGTAGACACTTATTATGCTTTGAGAGTTTAAGTTTGCAATTTCTATCACCTAGTTTCTCCAAATTTTATACTTGTATGTCTTGGAATGGATAGAAACATGGTTTCTGAAGGAGATTTGGGTTTGGAGGTTTGAACTTATTCACGCATGTTTTGCTCGGGACTAGCAAAAAGCTGGTTGGGGGTGTGTAGAACCTCCAATTTATACATTGCATTGCCCATTACATCGCATTATATGCATGGTTTTCATGTTTAAAAGGCCCATCTAATACATGTTTTGTGATTTCAGGAATGAGAGTGGAATTCACTCAATTGGAGACCAAAAAGGGTCCATTTAGTACCTGTGAATGAAGGTCCAAGGTGGACCAAAGAAGGAAGAAGAAAGAGGAGAAAAGAGAATAAAGAAAAGAAGAAAAAGAAGAAGAATAGTAAGTTCGACCGGTCGGCCACATCTTTGGAAACCACTAGAAGAAGGACCAGTTGGTCCGACCGATCTTGACCGGTCGGCCGACCGATCTTGACCGGTCGGCCAACCAGTCGGTGCCCTCTGCTGAGCTCGCTGGAACAAGACCATAAGCAGGTCCGACTGGTCGTGACCGGTCGGCCAACAGGTCGTCTGTCCCTGTGTGCTTGCTGGACTGTTTGCAAGGTAGGTCCGACCAGTCGTGACCGGTCGGCCAGGTCAGTCCGACCGGTCGTCCACATACAAAATCAGGCAATTTCTATTTCTGGTTCCGAAAATTGCTACGCACTGCGTAACCTTACGTGGTTTCTGGAAGATTCCGATGCAACCGAGCGTCCTCACTATAAAAGGACACCTAGGGGCTCTTCCTAGGGTATCATAGAAGCCAAGAGACGTCGTGGGAGAGGAAGGAAGTCATCGTGGAGTGTCTGCAACCCTCCAACTCCGATTTTTCTAGTTTTTATGTTTTCTTATTTGAGTTCTAGTTGCAGTATGACAATGCTCGGCTAGAATCTCTCAGCTAAGGCTCAGAGGTAAAGCTTGTAGTTAATTTCCATGTTTGATTCAGTTTAATTCAAGTAATTTCAATTCAAGTTTGGATTTTTATTTATCCTAGTTCTTCAAGTTGATAGTTTGAGATGTTTTATGAGAGTTCATGTGCTCCGGACATAGATTCCTTGTAATTCTCTGAGATTATCACATGGTGCTTGTTTAGATTCGAATTATAGTAGTCCTTGAGCAAGCCATAGTCCATAGGCATGGCTGTTACTCCGAACGCTATGATTTTGAATTATACATTGATTGAATGGTACTAGAACTTGGAAGTTCAACTTGAATGGGATTGAATGTGTTTAATGCTTTATTTTCCAACTAGATGAGAGATAGGACTTCAAATCTAGTTGTGTATCTTGCTTGGATTGATTGGATTGACATGTGATTGCTACAAGTGGATCCTTGAATGCCTTAGTACCTTAAACTACTGATTTTCATTAAGTTACTGTTTTAGCATAATTATTCCAATTGAATCTCTTATCTATTGCAAACTGAGTTGCTGGAATAGTTTGGAATTTGTTATCCAATTCCCTGTGGATCGACCTCGGTCTTACCGAGTTTTATTACTACAGCGCAGCCTTACACTTGAGGCGAGCGAACAGGGGAAAGTAGTAGATTTTGGGAAGATTGAAGCCACCATCATTGAAGACCATTAGAAGCTCAAATCATAACCCTAACAAGGCATCTTCCTTATGATTCAACACAAGAATGGAGCATTCCAAGCTCATGAAGAAGATGTTCTTGCCCTCTTTTGATCTCTAGAGTTTAGATTGAACTTGATAATTATATACCTATTCAAAACTCTATGATGAGATCCTTGTAGGTGAGATACTCTAGGCAACCCATTCTCATTAGTTGTAGAGATTTCAAACTTATCCTCCTATCACTTTGGGCATCTCAAGAGCATCACATGCAAGGTGATTGATCAAGTGGAGCTGAGGCATTGGCAACACAATAGTAACACGATCGGGGGAGCAAATGGGAGATAATTGAAGCACGAGAGAGCGGAGATCAAGTAACCCAAAGTGACGCTAAAAAGGGGGGCTCATATAACAAGCAAGGATGTCATTTGTAGAGAGTCTAACCACTCTTTTCCTGGTGAAAATTAAGTGTAGAGTTTGTTTGTCAAAATCGAATCTAGGGTCGTTTACCAATCCATGGCTTGTTAGTTGAGCCTAAAAGTCTAGGGACATTTGTCAGGCTTAAACTAGTCTCCAAGGGGGAGCTACCAACACAGGTGCAAACGTGTGAGGTTGAGAGTTAACTTATGTCCAAAACTCCGTTCAAGTTGAGAGTTAGCCCTTGTTTAAACCTCCGTTTAGGTTGAGAGGTGAACCGATAAAACCTCTGTGTAAAAGTTGAGAGGTAAACCTAATTTAAAACCTCCATATAGTGAATGCTGGTGTGTTCAAAGGAGTTGAGTAGTTGAACCGGGAGTAGAGTAAACCCAAAGTCGAACCACTATACATCGTTGTGTTTGTGATTGTATTTGAGCACATTTCTTATTATGCATTGTGTTTAATTGTTTAATTATGAATGCTTAATTGGAATGTATGATAAGCACTTGTTAGGCATATCCACACACTCAAGAAGTACTTTCACTTCTTGAGTAGACTTAAGCTTATATGATCCACTCTCATATAGTCTACTTTGGTTGCATAGATTATGAGCTTGATTAGTATAATCATTTGATAATCAATACTTGCTTAGACTATATAGCTTATTGCTTAAACTGTATGCTAGTCTTGTGATTGGACCTACGTAGGCTTGGAAGCCGAAGTATTCTTGCTTAGTTTAATTTGATAAAACTGTTAAGTAGGCGAAAATAATTTTAAAAAGTCCTAATCACCCCCTAGGACTTTGCCATAATTATAGTTGTTCCTTAAGCTTCCACACGCATATGCCTTTACAAGTGTGTTAATCCAAAATGCATAATTTCAATTTCTACAAGCTCTGCTCTAACTTCTGCACGCTTAGCGTCTACAAATGTGAGCAATAGATGTCATTTTATAATGTGGATGAAGCACGGCCTAGAAGTTACTCTAATTGGATTATCTTCAGCATCCAACTACTGGCTATCAAATGTCTGACTAGAAATAATATGACCAACAGTCAAGATAAATGGATAAATTCAAAGGTTTATGATCTTTATCAATATGATCTTTGTTTGGATGGTGTGATTTTCTTGGTATGTGCTTCATCCACTATGGTCTTAAATTTTGAGCTTTCAAGATTGACGTAAATATGTCGTGCATACGGAAGACGACATTCTAATGGTGCCACCTAAATAAAGGGACTCCCTTATTTCTGTCGGCACACCTAAATAATGGGACTCCCTTATTTCCATTGGCACGAATTACATGATGGAAAGGCTAGAAAAAAATACCCTGTTTTTCCCAAACCAGTTGGGAAGATGTTAATTTACTACCTTTAGCACATGAATGTGGCACATGTGCAAGATCCAAACCATACACAGGAAGCATTGTAGCATGAAATAGCCATTCTCAAGAAATTAGACCCATTGGAAAAATAGGTGGGCCATGGTAGTAGACCTAGACTTAGGTACAAGGTCTAGACCCAGCCATTGGTATGAGGTCTACTAGGTGCCGATGTTACCTATTGTGTCTGTCACAAAAGATAAGAAAAACAGAAGTAACATGGCTGTTACAATGTAGTTACATACTAACAAAACTAAAGACTAATACATAACATAGCTACTAAAACTAGTAGGATAACTCCAGTTTGTAAGCAAAATGTTTGAACAACTTGAGAAAAATCTGAACAACTTAAGAAAAGTGATATATTGGAATAAGATGAAGAGAAAATTTCTTATAAGCAGCCAACCCTGAAGCTTCATTTATGTCAACATCCTCCTTATTTGCTTACATAACATAGTGATATATTGGAACAAGATGAAGAGAAAATTTCTTATGAGTAACTAACCCTGAAGCTTTACTCATGTTTAGATCCTCCTTATTTGATTACATAACATAGTGATATATTGGAACAAGATGAAGAGGAAATTTCTTATGAGCATCCAACCCTGAAGCTTCACTCATGTTTAAATCCTCCTTATTTTCTTATAAAACATAGCTACTATAACTAGTAGGATAACCCCAGTTTGTAAGCAGAATGACTGAACAACTTAAGAAAAGTGATATGTTGGAATAAGATGAAGAGGAATTTTCTTATGAACAGACATCCCTGCAATTTCACTCATGTCTATATCCTTATTTGCACCCCCAGGAATCTCCCAATCAAACAAATATAAAATATTGGCAAGAGCAAGCTCCATAATATGGCTGGAAAATGAAATTCCAGGGCAAATCCTCCTCCCTGCCCCGAAAGGAATTAACTCAAAATCATTTCCTTTGTAGTCAATTGGGTTGTTGGCAAATCTCTCTGGGAGAAACTCATTAGCATTTTCCCATAATTTAGGGTCCCTTCCAATGGCACCTATATGGATCATGACCGTTGTTTTTGGAGGGATAACATAGCCTTGTAGCATAACGCTTGATATGGATTCACGTGCAACTGATAGGGGTGCAGGAGGGTGAAGTCGGAAAGTCTCCTTAATTATATATTTCAAGTAGTCCATCTGAAGAAGGTCCTTCTCTTCCACTTTCATTTTTCTCCCAACCACGCTTCTTACCTCTGCTTGAGCTTTCACCATCACATTGGGATTCTTAATAATCTCAGCCATGGCCCATTCTAAGGTGGTTGCCGTCGTTGCAGTCGCCGCACCGTACATGTCCTAAGGAAAAAAATTGAAAAAATGAAGCATATGAGTAATCGAGTCAATCAATCATCTAAAAACTCATTTCCTACCTTTCCAATATATGTATTGTCAGTGTTTAAATTAAATGAAAAGATTGCAATATCTTACCCCTTGTTAAGACTTATACAACAAATCTTAAACAATCAAAATATGGTAGAGCCATCACTCCACCTTACAATTCTTATGATAAGGAAGTCCATACTTACAACTTAAGGTTTCCACACATTTGAAGTCTCTAACTCCCACTCATGCACCACTTCCCTCATTTTCTTTCTCTTGTGACTCGTGCACCACTTCCCTCTTTTTCTTTCTCTCTCGTGTGAGTGGTGCACGAGTGAGAGTCAGAAACGCAGGGGGGACATGGTGAGGTCGATCACCGTCTTTCTCACGGGATAATTACTTTGAATCCACATGGCTTTCGAAACTCCTCAACTAGAATTCCTCGAATCCACGAGAGAAAATTGGTAAAAACCAGAAATTTTATTGAATAATAATGAGAATTCACATTAAAAATGAATTTAGCAACCTTATATAACCCTAAACAAACCCTAATTTATACTTACTAAAAATAATAAGTTTCCTAAAATAGAAATTTACTAAAAATAGTAAAATCCTAATTAAAGACTGCTAGTAAGTAGACTCTTTCTAAAACTCATTACTCAACAAAAATTGAAATTCCTAAATAAACGAAAACTTTAAAAAGAAGGAAATACAATAAAAATTGAATATATTAAAAATAGCAGGTTTTCCCTAAAATCTCATTTCTACTGTAACCGCATGTTTTTTGGTGAAACAGACGGACACGATCCACTTTGGTGGGTCGGTTCACCTTGAAACGAAATTTTAGTAGAAATCCATATGTTGCGTCCTTTAACTCCTCTTGGAATAAAAGTTATGGCGATTTATGGTCCACCTTCATTTGGCTCATCTCGTAACAAAAGTGTCAATTTTGTCGGCTTTTCCTTGATATTTTTTCGGTCCATGTGTGATAGAAGATGCTTGATCCACGCCCTTCATTAGGGGTTCTTGTTCTACATCAGTCAGGGACTTCACATATGTGGAAACTTAAGCTATAAGTGTCCACTTATCATGTTGAGTGTGAATTATCAATCAAGATTGTCCACAATAGTATAGCCCAAAAATTCACATCCTCATACTTGACCAGCGCTCGACTAAGCTTAGGTTGACTCTAAGAATTAATTGTGGCTTCTCTTGATTCCGCTTGTTGTTTAATAATTAATAAAGCTATTGTACTTAGTTATAAATAGTTAAATTACTTGCAAATCATGAGAGCAAGGGGTAAGGAAGCAGTTATTAAGTGCAGGCCCTAATTTGTTGAGATAAATTCATCCTCATTCACTCATCATGTGGGCCAATAAAAGGTAACAGATGCAGATAAATATCAAAATATAAGTCTGCTTGTTGATAAAATGGGGCTAATTTTTACATATGGTGATCATCTTGGTCGGGCCGACCTATTGTGAAAATTAGATATATCATGCATATGACATGTTGGAAGTTGTCTGTTGGGTGGACGGTAGCTTACATGTACCTAGATACACACATAAATATATTGTATGTATGTAGCTAAGTTTCTTATTTATAGCAAATAAGGAGCTTCCATGCACCGAACAAAGTTTGTACATCCGAGGTTTGTGGTTGATTTATCCAAGATACTAATCTAACAACCCTATCATCAATGGACCATTCCCCCAATATTCAAAGTTAAAAGATCATGGTCATCCAATCATTGGTCTTTTCTCCATTGATTGTGCCATGTAGATGCATTTCCTCCCGTTGGAATCGTGTACTACAACCATATTACCTGCTCGTAAAACACACATTCTCCATTGGGTATGTAAAATCCAGTCCGTCGATTGGGTTCTCTCTTTGTTGTTAGGCCCATGGCAAAACAATCAACCACATCCCCAACTTAGGTCGATGATACCAAGGGAAAGGAACGAACTATAGTGTGTATCACTTCTCAATAAGCATGTTAATCAAATGTACTCACCATAATGAAGATAAGATACCAAGATCATCTTGATTCAATACTAAGGCGAGCCACACCAAATGAGCTTAGACTTTTTGGGAGCAATTTTACATTGTTCTCAATGGTGTGGCCCATCTAATCCTTTGATCAATACGATCTAGTGTTTTAAATAGTTACGCTATGTAGCATGTAGCTTACGCTACGTAGCGTAGCATGACCTTAATGTTACATAGCTCATTAAAATAGCTTAAGTTGCATGTAGCCTACACTACATTATAAATTGCATACGCTACATGCTAAGCAACTATGCTACACGCTATATATCTTACGCCTCACGCTTCGAAGGGATAAATGCTATGCTACACATATGTTATTCGTTATTTAAAACATTGATATGATCTTTTGAATTTGTAGTAAACATAAGGGTTATCATTAGGAGGACCATTGGAAATAGTTGCGGTTGACCATTGGAAGAGATTTTTCATGCACTTTTGTCCATGATGTGGTCATCTAATCAATGACTTGGATAAACCACCATGTCCTCGGATGTACAAACTCGATGCACAATAGAGAAGTTACCTGTTCTTGAGATGCACATGTATGTAGCCAGGTAAGCAGGCACACACACATAGAGAGAGAGAGAGATAAATAGATAGATAGATAGAGAGAGAGAGAGAGAGAGAGAGAGAGAGGATTACGGCCATAATGGCTTTGATGTTATCGTCGGAGATATGGAAGCCGGTCGTGCCATCCTTTTGAACTTCGAGCAATATATCCACAAAGTCTCTGTGTTCGTCATTTACATCTCCGGTCTTGCAAAGGCGATGGTCCTCGATCACTTGATCAAAGAACCTATCCAAGCCTTGAAAATTCCTGTTTAATTTTGCTTCCAAGCCGCTCACAACATCCAACCATCCAAACAATGGGAAATAATCCCTCACACTGAATGCTCCTAGGAGAAGAGGCAGATCCCTAGCCAGATCAGCAATCACATTTCTTCCATTATTATCTGGTTCCATGTATTTCTTCCCCAAAGCAACCCTTGTTACAACGTTGCTCGCTAGAGTGAGAAACATTTTAGGCATATCAACAGCTGAGATCGAACATGAAGCCTTAATCTCCTTGATCATACTGTCAGTTTCCTCTTCCCTAACCAATGCAAATGACTGCACTCTCTTAACACTTAGAAGCTGGGTGACACAAATTTTCCTCACTTGCCTCCAGTACTCACCATAGGCTGTTAAGGCAATGTCAGTGGAATTGTAGAGAAGTTTGTTTGCTACATTGGAAAATGGCCGGCTTGAAAAAGCAAGATCGTTGGTTTTCAAGACCTCTCGAGCCATCTCAGCTGTTGAAACAACGAGAGTGGGGGTGCTACCCAAGTGGAGAAGCATTAACGGACCATATTTTTTAGAGAAGGCTTGGAGAGAGCGATGTGGTAGGGAACCCAACTGGTGAAGGTTTCCGATGATCGGAAGCTTGAATGGAGAAGGTGGGTTATTACGTTGAGCTCTAGTATTGTATCCAAACAGGAATACAAGAAGGATAGGGAAAAAGAGAAGATATGCCAAGATAGCCATTGTATGTTGTTGCCAAAACCTAATAACAATCTCTCCTTATATAAAGTGGAGGACTCTACTATTGGAAAGGTAAATCATTGGCGTGACATAGCGCCAAAAATTTGCTAGCGGCAACAAACCATTTCTGAACAAAAACAAAATAAAAAATAAAGAAAGGACCACTATAAATTTATATTTTTTTTTCTTTTTCTATTTTTACCCACGCACTCACGCGACATTGAGATTTCCCACACGCGCTGAAACTGTGAGTCTACCACCGAGGGATCCATCAATGCAAAGATAAATTCCTTTCTCTCGAGTCATCTGCCATCGAGTACGGATAGAACAGACAGCATGAGATTAAATAAGTACCCACGTACAATCCACTATCAGGTTTATTTACCATCTAACCTCTTCTTAAGGTCACTTAGACATGGAAAACACAAACATCAGCTTTATCAAAGCCATCTATGGCCCCAAGAGGTTTTCAATGGTAGGCGTCCAATTCCCACAATTTCCTATCATGTGGCCCACTTAAGCCTTGGATCTTCCTCATTTTTAATTAAGGTGACCTAAAAGGTATGAAAAAAATGGATGGACTGTGTGGATCTAATATATACATGATGATGATGGGCCCATGGAAGTTCTACATTTCAACCGTTTGGGTTTTGTCTCTCCAGCAAGCAGCCGACTTTCTTAACATCCACACGGTCCATACATTTTTTAAGAACTTTCAAAGATATTAGCCCCAGAGCAAGGCAGATCCAAAGCTCAAGTGGGACACACCATAGGAAACGTAGGAATTCATACTACCGTTGAAAACTTCGTAAGGCCAAAGAACGGTGTGATCAAGCAGGTATTTATGTTTTACCTTCATCTAGGTATGGGTGGCCTTATGAACAGGTTAGATATCAAATAAACCTCATGCTTGACTCTAGAAGGTTTCAACAGCAGTTTCTCTAATCCACACTGCTTTTTTTAGTGTGGTCCACTTGAGCTTTGGATGTACCTAATTTTTGGAATCAGGCTCTAAAATTATTTGAAAAAATTGATGGACGGTGTGGATGTAACACAAAGATCACAGTGAGGGCCGGAGAAGTTCCACACCTTAAAACTAGTGATATGTAGCATCGGAAGCTTGCTAATTAGGAGTATTTTGTGGAATCGGATTGCAGTTACTCAGGACGCTCTTATCGAAATGAGTAAACTCAGCTGGGCCCACTGTAAATGTATGTGGTTTATCTACACTGTCCATCCGTTTTTCCAGCTCATTTAAGTGGTTGAAAACAAAATTGAAGCATATCAAAAACTCAAGTGGACCATACCACAGGAAACAGTGGGTATAATGATTTCCACCGTTGAAACCTTTCTAGGGCCTGCAGTGATGTTTATTTGTCATCCAACCTGTTCACAAGATCAAGCGGACATTGATGAAGGGAAAAAAACAAATATCAGCTTGATCCAAAACTTTCAACTGTACACGTTCAATTCACATTGTTTTCTGTGGTGTGGTCCACTTAAGCTTTTTACATGCTTCATTTTTTGTCTCAAGCCATAAAATTATCTTTTAAAATGGATGAACGGAGTGGATAAAACACATAAATCTATGTGGACCCCACAAAGTTTACTAAGTACGCAATCCGCTTCCGTATTTTGTGAGCAGTAGTTATCGGGGATTTCTTGATAATCCGCACCCTCTACATTGGCTTGTTTGTCAGACAACACGTTATAAAAGTAAACATCAATTAACATCAATACATCGTAGAAGCATTCTATTCGATCGGAATTTTTCCTTACAATGAGCGGATTAGCTGTTACCCGGGCAATAGCTTAGTGGGTGTTACCCTAACCGTGTGGGGACAACCTTCATGAATGTATTACATATCCATGCCGCTAATCCGTTTTGTCAGCTCATTTAAGGACGATGTCCCAAAATTTAAGTAGATCCAAATCTCAGGTGGATCACACAACTAGAAAATGTGGTGAATGACCGTTAAAAACTTTTTCTAGGCCACAAAAGTTTTGGATGAAGCTCATCTTTGTATTTTCCCTTCATCCACTTCTGTGTTGACCTTATCAACGTGTTAGATGACAAATAAACATTATGGCTCTCCTTAATGGTGAGCATTTAATCATCATTGTTTCCTGTGGTGTGGTTCACCTGAGAATTTGGATGTGCTTAATGGTTGGGACCTCATCCTAAAATGGACGGGAAAAACAAATGGACTGAGTAGATATGCAACATATCATCAAAGTGGGCCCTATGATATGGGTAAGGCCCACTAAACTGTTACCCAGTAACACCTCATCCGCGCGCCTCTATGAATGGATAGGTACCATAGAGAAAATAAGTACTAAGACTAGCTTAACAAAAAGAGATGACCACACCTACAACCCAAAATAGAGAATAATATGATAGAGTCGGTTCCATACCTTCTCATTAATTCACATCATTTTCAATGGCATGACCTCACAAAACACGCCAATTTTTTTCTCTCCTGAATAGATTGCCCACTATGTAACACAACTTTAATAAGTACTAAGACTAGCTTAACAAAAAGAGATGACCACACCTACAACCCAAAATAGAGAATAATATAATAGAGTCGGGTTCCATACCTTCTCATTAATTCACATCATTTTCAATGGCATGACCTCACAAAACACGCCAATTTTTTCTCTCCTGAATAGATTGCCCACTATGTAACACAACTTTAAGGTTTTAAATTTCTCAAAGTCCCACCATGATTTATGTGCTAATCCACACTGTCCATCAATTTTTTCAAATCATTTTAGAGCATGAGCTAACAAATGAGGGACAACCAAAGCTCGAGTGGACCACATGACCAAAAGTAGTGGGGTTTGAACCAGCTGTCTTTGAAACCTTCCTAGTCCCGACCGTAAGGTTAATTTACCATCTAACCTTTTCATAAGGTCACACAAACATGGATGAAGAGAAAACACAAATATCATCTTGATCAACGCCTTTTGTGGTCCCAAGATGATGAGAGAAGTTTTCTATGGTAGGCGTCCAATTTCTTCTTTTTTCACGTGATAGGTCCACTTGAGCTTTAGATCTACCTCGGTTATGGGCTCGCATCTTACAATGATCGGATAAAATGATGGACGGTGTGGATCAAAGAAATACATCATGGTGGGGCCACGTAAATTACACACTTCAAGAAATTCCCTTGCTGAGCTGCGTGGTGCAACACATTCTAGGAGAGAAGAAAATCGAAAGTGTTGACATGTGAAACTTCCGTGGGCCCCATCATGATGTATGTGTCAGATCCACATTATTCATCTATTTTTCCATATCATTTTAGGCATGAAACTAAAAAAGATGCAAATCCAAGCCTTAACTGGGCCACACTACCAGAAACGATGGGAATTAGATGCCATAATTGAAAACTTCTTCGGGCCCACATAAGGCTCTGATCAAGTTGATATTTGGTTATTTCCCTTCATCCAAGCCTGTGTGGCCTTATGAAGAGGTTTGATGGAAAATAAACCTCATAATGGACCCTAAGAAGGTTTTGATGGTATTAGTACAATTTGTTATTGCATTTTTCTGCGGCATAATAGTGCACCTTATTTGTCAATCACTTAGGTGTGGACGCTCGCAGTTCCGTGATTCCCCTTTTTGAGGGCGGTAATCGTCGTTGCCACGGGCTCGCTTCTTTCTCAAGGGCTTTTTCCTGTTGTGTTATTGTTGGGGTTTCATTGGATATGTTTGGATATGTTCATATAAGACTGGTATTGTAGCTCATATATTGCATATATATACCCTTAATCAGCAGGGTTTTAGTTAGTTTTCATAGTCAAAATCAATGGTTTAGATCGAGTTTGCATATGCATTGCAATTTGGCCACTTACGTGTTTTTCCTACTAAAAGTAATTATTTTATAGATTTTCAGGAAGCATAGGATCAAGCAAATACACAATCAAACTGTTAAGAAGTACAACTTAAAATATGTAGAGGGGTCACCAGAGTCCAAGAGTTGAGAGAAGAAGCGGAAGAAACGGAGAAAAAACTCACCGAATGGTAAAGTGCTGAATTTGAAAGTATAAGAAGACATGCTTCCACAGTTACAACCAGGGGTTAAGAAATATTTTGGATGACTTATTTACTGTGCCGAGTGACATGGACGATTTAGATTGGGTCAGAAAAGTATATATGGACCACAGTGCAGTTTGAGCGGTAATGTGGGACAAACAGTCACTTTGAAAAATCGACTTTTTACCAGAGTGTCGGTTTGGGCCGATTTTCACACAGAAGGTAAAGCACATTAAATAACGTCTACACGCCAAATTTCATCAAATTCTGAAGTCTGTGGAAGACATTATTCAAGAAAAACTCAAAGGACACTGTTGTCATTTTCTTAAAATATTAACGTGATTTACTATTTTGATTTCACATTGTACATGTAATTTTTTAGATCTAACCTGGACGATTTGAGACTTCTACGTTATCAGGAGTGCAGTTTTAAGTTAGGAGGTGGATTTTCTCTGAAAAAGGAGTTTCAGCTGGGCCAGAAAGAATGTAAAGGTGCACAGTCATTTTGGGCCTGTACAGGGAGCTGTGATCGTCCATTTAACAAGACAACGGTCAGTTTTGACCTGTTCGATGAGAGGAGCAACATGGACAACTAGAATTTTGTTTGAAGAATGAGAAATTAAAGAAAAAGAAAAAGAAAAAGAAAATCTATACTTACGGCACTACACAGTGCGTTGGGCATGCATACATGTCTATAAAAAGGGCCATGGCTGCCTCTCTTCCATTCTCTCTCTCTCTCCTCTTTCTTATTCTCTTTCTCTCTCTCTCTCTCTCATCTCTCTAATCTCTCTTCTCTCTCTCTCTCTCATCTTTGTCTTCTTTTTCTTTTGTTTTTATTTTATTAGCAACATTAAACTATGTGTTTTGTTTATTTAATTAGAATGTCTTTCTAATTTTCCTAACCAAGGCTACAGGGGGAAGCATGTAAGATTTATACATAACTTGAGATGTAGTTAGATAATTTGAATTTAATGTTATGGGATTTTTATTTTTACATGATGAATGGATGAATAATGTGGTGTTTATTTTTCTATTTTAAGTGTGTATGTGATATGTAACTTTGAAGTTTGTTAATACTTATTCAATGTTGTAGATCAAATCACAGATATGAATGTGATCATAAATCCATATTAGTTTATTTTTGGAAAACATGACATGTAGATGGGCCTTTGATCTATTCTCCCATGGATTTTGGATGCTTAGGATCCATTCTATGGTTCATGTGTGTTAATGCTTCATTCTCATGTAAAGATTTCTTATTTTGTGGGTGGATGGTTCATGATTCATGAATATTGGTGGAATGTTTACATCTCAGGTTTATGTATGATTCTATATGTGGATCCTTATGCCTTGGTTTGCTTTATTATCTAAGTGATCACATCTTTAGAATAAATTTCTTTTGGAATTTATTTTATTTTACCTAGATTTAATTTGCCATAACTTTCTTAAGTTTCTGTCCCTGAGGTACAACCTTGGATTCCCATCTCTATACTACATTGGACCCTCATGTTGATGGAGGACAAGTAAAGTAAATTACACATCAACTAGAGTCGCCACTAACCAGTTACTTCGAATCTATAGTCGGTTAGACCTTGTAGAAATGTTAGAGAAGGGAGTCTGAAGAGTTCTTCCTCTAAAATGACTCTTTGATCTGCAGTCAGAGATTCAAGGTAAGGGATCACTGTTACAGGGTGGGAAGGTATTAGGCACCCACTTTGCCCCTACCGAAGTACGGTCTTTACTTCATAAAATCTAATTAATACTTGAAAGTCTGAATAAACCCTCGTACATTCTCATAGATGATATAATGCATGAATATGAGTCTGACCAGTAAGAGTTTCTGATGAGCAGGTTCGAATCAGATAGGCAAGCCTAGAGCATAAGCTCAACTTGACAGGTGCTTTATGTGATATGCATGATGTGTGTTTGACCGGTCAGAGTTTCTGATAGGCAAGTTTTGAACGAGTTGGCGAGCCTCAGAGCATACGCTAAGACAGTGCTTATAGTGAAATGATAAGCAGGGGGTTAGAAGAATAAAAAATGTTGCACTTATGCTAGATGCGAATGAGATGATGATGGTATAAGTATAGCTGGATGGATGGAGGTTTCGCAAGAATTAGCTCGAGCGACTAGGATTAGGACTTAGATTGCTGGAGAGGCTTGGGCCAGGGTCAAGTTGGGCTCGACCAGGGCTAGACTCTTTGCTCACTCGGGGTCTCCTTGGTGGAGGAATGGGCTAAAGGGAGGTGAAGATGGACTTGGAACTCTTGGGCTAGAGAGGTGAGAAGTGGATCCTGAAAGTGAAAGGGAGATGGGGTATTTATAGCTGCGAAAAGTGGCAGCTCTCGTAAATAGGTTCGGGGTGCTAGGGTGCCGCCCACACGGATGCTTCGCTCTAACTTTGGAGCATAGGAACTCCAAACCTAAAGCAAGAAAGCATCAAGTTCAAGGTTCGGAGTTACTCCAAAGCTGTGGGTTAGAGTTGGGTTTGGGCTTGGTTTTGAGCTTTAACAAGGTGAGTTGAATGGGTTTGAGGGATGGGCTGACCCAGTGATTTGACTCAGCAAGTTGACTTGACATTTTGGGAAATTTTAGACTGATTTTTTCTATGGGTGGTTTTTTAGGCTGATGTTTATGGGTGAGTTGACTGGGTTTAGGCTTGCCGTGGGCTATGAATTGGGGTTTGTATGGGTGAGTTGACTGAGTTTGGACTTAGGGTTTGGGGGTACGGTCCTCCATCCATCTAGTCATCTTAACCAGCTTTGAATCCAAAGGTGGGATGTCTATAGATGTGCCTCTTTAGCAGAGGTTGTGTGCAACCAAATGCCAAAGCGAGTGGACACCCCACTTTTGACCCGGTTATTCATAGATTGTGGTTTAGAATCTTTGCTTGCCTTTGTATCTGAGTTAGTTGATTGTCTGGACATAGATAATGGAAAAGAGTTTGGAGAAAACGTTGCGATTGTCCCTACATGAGTTATAATTTGGGTACCCAATCGCAACTCTTCCATTCCCGATTGGTACTAACATCGGAAAGGTACAGTAAAGGCTCTGCATCCATGTAGTCTTAGAGGTTACTAACCCTGTAATTGATTGTTCATTGCTTTCCCGGATCACTCCAGGAGTACTTGTTTTGCTTGACTGTGGTTAGCTGCCTTGCGTCCATGTAGCCTTATGGGAGATCCACTACGCCAACTTAAACTTAATTAAGGTACTTCAGGCATCCACGCCTAGGTATGTGCGGGTGAACTTTTTCCACTCAATCTTCCAGTTTTGATATTTGGGTTACAGTTCATCGTTTCCACCGTTAAGATGGTTTCTTTAACTTAGCCTTTTAGCTTTCATCTTTTTTGTATCTTAGCATTTGGTACGACCGCCCTGATACTGAAATTCAAGCTAACAATACTTTGAGTGCATTTGATCCGATGGTCTCCAGGGAAACCGTGAGACATCGGATCTTATTTGATTTTGCGTCGGCTCCCACCCAGAGATATGAAAGATCTCTTAGTGCCCTAGAGGCCGAACTCTCTATTGAGAAAATATTTTTGAATTTTGAAAAGACCTACTCTATGGAGTGATACTCCGTGGGGTTTTTATTTGCAACGAGGAATATATATATATATATATATATATATATATATATATATATATATATATATATATATATATATATTGAAGAGGAAGTCTGGCTTGCACGTGCCTCCACTAGGGATGCCTATGGGGTCTTTGGCAAACCGACTTTTATTGAAAGCAGGTAAACATGATGATTGATGCGATGGATGCTGATGCATATGAATGCGTATTTGACGATGGATGTATGGTTTGACTCATTCTCTTCCCATCCAAATGATTTACTTCTGCTGGGGATGTAGAGAACTTGAGCTTATTGCTTGTAGGGTTTTGGCTTCCCTGGATATTTTGATCTTAATGTGGATGTTTAGTCAACGGGTTGGTCAAGATCCCGACCCGTGGTTAATCAGGCCATCGTCCTAAGATGCTATTGCATTTCTGGTGGGAAATGAATGATGGAGGTACTCTAGGTTGCAACCTTGAGATACTCCTCTCGAGAATGAGTGTGATTGGGATTGTGTTTAGTTGCCAGTTTTGGTTAAGATTCCAATTTGCGAGCGATCAAATCCGTCATCCCTATACTGTGAAGTGGGTGAGTGGAGTTCGAGACTCTTGAAGTGCTTCATTGGGGACAACGATGATATTTTTGTGATTTTTACAAATATTCGATCCGAGTCTTTACCTGAGTGGTGAGGATGGAGATCGGTTTTATTGAAAACAAGGGAAATATTTTGTCATTTTTGAAAGATGATTTTGTAAGTTTTTAGTATTTTGTTGAATTTTCTGAAATACATGGAAAGGTATGGAATTTTCATTCACTTCCAACTTCTACTGCTGGTAAGGCACCCGATCAATTTCACGTCGGCGAGCAAGATGATCTCACACAATTAAGTGCCATAGTTTTACATCTTCGGATGAGGGGGTTTGAGGGTTTTCAGTCAACACACCCACAAAGTTTCCTGTTCCTTATGTGCAATGCACATAGACCACGTATCGTCCGACGGACTCCTTTGGCCACAAGATGAGCCACGTCATCACATTTCCCTTTATCAATCCAGTTTGGGGTCTTACGCTACTCACAATTCCGTGAGGGTGTGCTTCACCTCCCAACTACCTTAATCCCCTTCATGACTTTTAAAAATAGGGAACATCCGTTGGATTCAACAGCGACTTTCAAATCAAGGTCGTCTATCACGATGCGTTCAACATGAACATGATCGCGAGGTTCCACCCATCTCAGCTCCTACTTATCAAGAAATTCCGAACACTCATACGATCAAATGTCAGCATGTCTGGAACAGGTTGGGAAAGAAAGCCCTCGAGAAATTAATCCCAGTGTAGTTTAAGGTCTTCGGACTGTTGGGGATAGATTTGTATAGTTAAAATGAGTGCTGATTTTTTTTTTTTTTTTTTTTTTGGGAATGTTCCAAACCTTGACTTGAATGGTTAAGACTGGTGCTGGCTTTTATGGAAAGCTTAAAATCTTTTTTTTTTTTTAAATGATTCGAGTTATCTAATCTTGACTCGAAGAGTCGAGATTGATGGCAGTTTTTGGTTGAAAGTGGAAAAATCCCCCGAGAAGTTAATCCCAGTGTAGTTTAAGGTCTTCAGACCGAAACCTATACATACTTAAGACACATTCTTTTTGTGATTTTCTTGAAATGATCCGGGTCATCGGATCTTGATCTAAGTGGTTGAGATCAGTGTCGGTTTTTGTTTGAAAGAAGAAAAGTCCCCTTGAGAAGTTAATCCCAATGTAGTTTAAGGTCCTCGGACCCAGGTTTTGTACAGATGGCTGTGATCAAGGTCGATTTTTTTAAAATATTTTTTAAAACAATCTGGATCATTAGATTTCGACTGGGATGGTCGAGATCGATACCGTTTTTTATTGGATGGTGGAAATTAGGGTTGAATTTTTTTTTGTGCTTTCTAAAATGATTCGAGTTATTGGATGTTCACTCCCCAAGTGTAGGGTTGCGAAGTAGTAATAATTCGAAAAGATCGAGTATCGTTCCCACAGAGATTTATGAATGGGTATTCTCAGAATTTAAGTAAAACAACTAGTAATTAAGATCTTATTAAGAACTAAAACTGGAAATAGCAAATCTAGGTTCAAACAGTGAATGTGTAAGGTAATTTCAATCTAAAAAGGCACTAGAGCGCTGATGATCCACTTTTGATAAGTTTCAATGCATCAACACAACTAGGTCTCTCATAACTCAGTCGGAATCGAATTCATATCTCTATCCGATTGGAATATAGAGCAGTTCAATAAGCAATTATCCAAAACAAGTGTTTATTCATTGATTTGATTCCCACAACCATGCTCAGGCCTTGGGCACACTCAATTGTGTAGGCCAAGCCTCTTTGCAATCTAGTTGAGATTCACAACCATAGCTTTCATCAAATCCTTTCACTAGACTTGATTACAACTAATGATTAGAACTCTAATTAAATCAAAATCAACGAACAAACAACTATTTCAGATTACTACAAAAGATAAGAACTTTAGTTGAGTGAGTTCCCACATGAAAATCAGGCCATTGTACACAAGGCAATCAAAGCGTCAACCATGCCCGGAGTCGATGGTAGATCAATGAACTACACAAGCATAACTAATGCTCAAAAGCTAAGATACTAAGCTTAGAATCACTAAGAATCAAAAGAGCCCCGGGTCATCAAGAGATCAAAGTAAAAAACCAAACTAGTACTTGATTCAAACTCACATTAACTAAAATTCATCAATTAAATCATAAAAAGGAAACCTAGGTTGCATCAATCCATCAAAAACAAATCAAAAGCTTCACCTCTTAGCTAGGGCTAAGAGGTTTTAGTTCATCTCTAACATCCTTGAACTAGAAGCCTCAAAAACATAAAAACCTACTAAAACAGGAAGAAAACTAAGAAAACTTGAAGTAGAATCCGTCTCCTAAGCAATTCCTACGTCCTAGCCACCTTTGGTATGAAGGGAAGAAGTCCTTTTATAGCTTGGAGGTGCCCTTTACGCAAGAAACTTCCAGATTTCGCGTAAACTTACGCACTTGCGCAGAGAAATCCGGAGCCGGAATTAGAAAGTCCCGTTTTTGCATAGCCGACCGGTCGAACTGGCCTGGCCGACCGGTCACGACCAGTCGTCCCCGTCTGTTGATAACGTCCAGCGAGCTCCAGAAGGGGGCCGACCCATTGGCCGACCGGTCTTGACTGGTCGGACTAGGCAGTCCCTTTGTCCAGCAGCTTCAATTGTGTGGCCGACCGGTCTTGACCGGTCTGGCTTCCTTGGCCGACCGGTCACGACCGGTCTGAGTTCTTTTTCTTCTTCATTTCTTCATTGTTTCTTCTTCTCTCTTCTCTCCTTGGTTTGTCTTTCTTTGGTCCTCCTTAATGCTTGATCCAATGGTCTTCAATACTCATAAAGAGCTCTATTTAGCCTTCAATTGGTGAAATCTCCATCTTGTTTCTACAATCACAAATCATGTATTAAAGTAGTCTTTTAAACATGTAGACCGTGCATAATGAGTGATGAATTGGGGTTAGAATATGCACAATTAAGAGCTCAACACACCCGCCAACCAGCATTTTGCTAGTCCCGAGCAAAACATGCGTGAAACAAGTTTCATTTTCCAAAACCCAACTCTCCTCTAGAAACTACTCTTCTATACATTCCAAGACACATAAGCGTAAAAATCAGAGAAATTCAGTGATAAAGGTTGAAACCGTAAACTCTCAGAACATCATAAGTGTTTATATGAAATTCCCGCTGATTGATTGACAAATAGAAGAACTTGAACAAATTCAACCTAGTGTGCATAGTGAAGGTTCATCTCATGAGTTTCCGGGATTATCTTCTTTATAAATCAACTAAACTATAGATCTCAAGGTGCATAGAGCAACAAAAAGCCTATGACAGGAATTTACCTTACCGTCCTTCCGACGACTTTCACACTACATCCCATTTCTGGCTTTGGTTATGGGTAAACCATCCCCTAGTTGGTAGTAGGTAGCCCTAATCGGAATTTCCACCATTTTTCCATCATTCCCATTTTCATCCTTCCTTTTTCTTTTTCTTTTACATTAGATAGGATTTTTAGAAATCCATATCTTTCGTTATTTTCCCATGGACAAGGATGGACAAAGTACCCCGGCTTGGTTTCTCAACATCTCAAATCAGAGTCTAGCTAATCCATAAATCACATAATCCTTTCAAATCACGAAAATCGTGTAATGTGAACTAGGTGTAAAAGGTGTCCAAATTTTCTATCAATCATAAAAATAGGTGAATTCACATATAAAACCATTATATTAAGAGAAATTCAAAGCTTGCAACATCCCTCACTTCATATCTCCTCTTCTTATACTTATGCCATCTCGAATGCATAGAATCAAAGTTTTCCAAAAGAGTTTTGAATTTTAGAAAAATCGAAAAATTTCTACATCATTGCTCGAAATGTCACAAAAGCTAGCAGATTCATCTTAAGGAATCTCTCACCCCCCAACCAAAACTTTACATTGTCCTCAATGTACTAAGATAGGCAATATGCATGACATGAGAGCAATGGCATAAAACAAAGGAGAGTGAGAACGAGAGTACCTAAGGTAGCAAGTAGATCAATTCTAGCATCTTCCATTGTCTCGATGAGACTTATTCAATCCTAAATGTAGAAAAATAAATCCTAACCTACCTACCTACCTTTGGTTAGTCTGATCAACTACATGATCAAATTTGAGCAGGATCTTCATGAATTTCAATAAGTTTCTCATGAGGACCATCCAAAGTCCTGCTCGAATGTATACATGGGTGCATTTCTTCATTAAGGTCCAATCATAGTGTGCACCACACGCATGTAAGGAGGAGATAAGAACAGCAAAAAGATATCTCCTCAAGTCCTGAATTGGGTTGTAATTGATTAAAAACGGGTCCTCCCAATCAGAATTTTCAATGGGTTGAAGAACCCATAGTGGTGGAGAGACATTCATTAAGTATTTTTTAGTTTGGGTTGTCTCCTCTACAAATTCAGAATTGCATGGTGCTTCCACAAACAATTGTAAAGAGTGTAAATCAGTGGAATGGTGTTCTTCAGGCACCGACACCATGTCTAACAAACTATCCAACTCCTTAATCATCTCATCATCCAGATCATAGGGGTGGGTCATGTATTCCTCTAGGAAATCGAGAGAGTTGGATGAAGGGTCCTCGTTCTCCCTAAGTGATTGAGAAAAGTCTGTTTCAATGGCAATGAATTCCTCCTCTATCGAGGGGAGGTCTTCCAAAGAAAAATTTTCAGATTCAGTGATAAGCATATCATCTAATATTGGTTGATCTAAAATTTCAGATTGTGCCACCACATCATCTAAAGAAACAGAGTTTTCAACCCAAGGGAGTTCTTCCACAATAGAATCCGGCATGTGTTGTTGGTGGAAGGACTCAAAAATATCGACTTCACCCATCTCTCTAGCAAGAATATCTTTGGCGACTCATAAACATTCGGCCTTTTGGAAGAAGAAATCATGGGCTCACAATCATCCACGGAACCCTCATTGTAGGCAATCTCACTATCACTTTCAGATTTTATGGATTCCTCAGGTTCGTCAACCATCATTGAAATCTCTTCATCATTAAAATCGGGATATCTAAAAGAGATAGTTGATTCACCATAATCAATGGTGATATTGGGGTCACCAAGATCAATATCCTCTAGAAGTTTAGTCATTAAATCTGGAGAAGTTTGGGTTTGGATAGCCTCATCCTCTTCATTATTGAGGATTGATTCGGTGTTCCCAATGTTGGGTTCAGGATTTTGAGATGGCGAGAGGTTTGTATGCATTGCTCAGTTATTTTCATAAACTCTCGCAGTGTATCCTCAAGAGTTCGTGTCAGTTGTGGCTCATGAGAAAGAAACTCTTGAGGATAATTGTTGGCATCCATAGTTGGCTCGTCTCCCAAATTGAAATTGTGATGCCCCCACCTATTAGGATTATGCATGTCATATGTTGTGCTATTAGATAGTTGTTGATATTTGTAGCCAAACAAGTGATCATACATTGTCCTAACTGGTGGAACATTATTCATCTCTTTCTGATAGTCTCCCATTGTCTTACTTGGCGAAAAGTTATGCCCATTGTTGTCATTCCGGTAATCTCGCAAGGTCTTACGTGGGGGAGTATTAGAAGTAGATTGAGTCATAGAAAGATATTCATGCTTGTAATGGTTCCAATCATAATGATTTTTAATTTGGTTCGACCTCTCATCTTCCAAAAGGTATTTAGACAATCCACCCGTCCAATCATTCATAATGAAATTATAAGAAGTTGAAACAGAAAAGAATTCTTCCTTCCTTCATTTACTCCTCTCTAAGACCGAAGCACAAGGTGTCTTGCAATGGCTGAGCCAGAAGCAAGGATAGAGACCGATTTCTCCTGGTCAATAGGGGTTCAGAGAACTCCCCACCCACTCTTTGAGTCTTTTGAGAAAAGTACAGAAAAAGAAGAAAGATGAATAAGATTGAGAAGAGAAATCTCTGAGCACAAGGTGATCCAAGACGGCAGTGCCGACCAATAGGAATCAAGGTGGCACAAGGCCAACCTATCAGAGATCCAAAAGGAGTCTCCACCCACTCTACAAGAGATGAATATGGTAGGAATGAGTAGGAGAAGAAGAAGAGTAAGGTTAGAATGATAAAACCTGATTTGTGACTTAAGATGCCTACTTCTTCTTCAACTTCCTAAAAATCCCTGAATTAGACCTATGTTAGAATCCTGCAAAAATCAAAACAAAGCAAGTTAGTATTTAGAAGAAAACCTACCCTAGAAAGCAAAACAAATCCTAAACCTATCTTAACACAATCTCAACTAAAAGTTATTTCAGAAAATTCTAAAAATACCGCATAGAAATCCCCGGCAACGGCGCCAAAAACTTGTTCACTCCCCAAGTGTAGGGTTGCGAAGTAGTAATAATTCGAAAAGACCGAGTATCGTTCCCACAAAGATTTATGAATGGGTATTCTCAGAATTTAACTAAAACAACTAGTAATTAAGATCTTATTAAGAACTAAAATTGGAAAGTAGCAAATCTAGGTTCAAACAGTGAATGTGTAAGGTAATTTCAATCTAAAAAGGCACTAGAGCGCCAAGGATCCACTTTTGATAAGTTTCAATGCATCAACACAACTAGGTCTCTCATAACTCAGTCAGAATCGAATTCATATCTCTATCCAATTGGAATATAGAGCATTTCAATAAGCAATTATCCAAAACAAGTGTTTATTCATTGATTTGATTCCCACAACCATGCTCAGGCCTTGGGGACACTCAATTATGTAGGCCAAGCCTCTTTCCAATCTAGTTGAGATTCACAACCATAGCTTTCATCAAATCCTGTCACTAGACTTGATTACAACTAATGATTAGAACTCTAATTAAATCAAAATCAATGAACAAACAACTATTTCAGATTACTACAAAAGATAAGAACTTTAGTTGAGTGAGTTCCCACATGAAAATCAGGCCATTGTACACAAGGCAATCAAAGCGTGAACCAGGCTCGGAGTCGATGGTAGATCAATGAACTACACAAGCATAACTAATGCTCAAAGGCTAAGATACTAAGCTTATAATCACTAAGAATCACATGAGCCCGGAGTCATCAAGAGATCAAAGTAAAAAACCAAACTAGTACTTGATTCAAACTCACATTAACTAAAATTCATCAATTAAATCATAAAAAGGAAACCTAGGTTGCATCAATCCATCAAAAACAAATCAAAAGCTTCACCTCTTAGCCCTAGCTAAGAGGTTTTAGTTCATCTCTAACATCCTTGAACTAGAAGCCTCAAAAATATAAAAAACTACTAAAACAGGAAGAAAACTAAGAAAACTTGAAGTAGAATCCGTCTCCCAAGCAATCTCCACGTCCTAGCCGCCTTTGGTATGAAGGGAAGAAGTCCTTTTATAGCTTGGAGGTGCCCTTTACGCAAGAAACTTCCAGATTTCACGTAAAGTTACGCACTTGCGCAGAGAAATCCGGAGCCGGAATTAGAAAGTCCCGTTTTTGCATAGCCGACCGGTCGGACTGGCCTGGCCGACCGGTCATGACCGGTCGTCCCCGTCTGTTGATAACGTCCAGTGAGCTCCAGAAGGGGGCCGACCCGTTGGCCGACCGGTCTTGATCGGTCAGACTAGGCAGTCCCTCTGTCCAGCAGGTTCAATTGTGTGGCCGACTGGTCTTGACCGGTCTGGCTTCCTTGGCCGACCGGTCACGACCGGTCTGAGTTCTTTTTCTTCTTCATTTCTTCATTGTTTCTTCTTCTCTCTTCTCTCCTTGGTTTGTCTTTCTTTGGTCCTCCTTCATGCTTGATCCAATGGTCTTCAATACTCATAAAGAGCTCTATTTAGCCTTCAATTGGTGAAATCTCCATCTTGTTCCTACAATCACAAATCATGTATTAAAGTAGTCCTTTAAACATGTAGACCGTGCATAATGAGTGATGAATTGGGGTTAGAATATGCACAATTAAGAGCTCAACATTGGATCCTGACCCGGATGGTTGAGATCGATGTTGAGCAAAATAATAATCCTTTTTATTTTTTGAAAATTACATGAGGCCTTTTTCCACATCATCTTCTCATTTTCTCATCATTTTCTTAAGAGATGAGATTTTCATCAATTCTTTTCTCATTTTCTCTCTTTTTCTCTTCCATCTCACACAAGGATGATGAGATTCTTTGCAATTCATCTTTCCAAAGGGGGAGTTCTTCCCAAGGAAGAGATGTGTGTCAAATCTCATCAAGGGGGAAGGATGGCTGGCACCCTGGGTGCCGCCCATCCACCCCCTTGCCCACTGGTTTTTCCAGTGGCTCGAACAATAGGGGTGGCCCATTTTTTATATAATTAAAACCATGGTGCGGTCTCCCCTCTCATTCGTGCAACTCTCTCCCTCTCTCTCACTCTCTTTTCTTCAAAATTTCATCTTTCTTTTGGTGGTCCCTCTTTCCTTTCAAGTGGTGGGGCTCTTTCGTAGAGTTTGGGACAGCAATGTGGTCCCCCTTTGGTGAGTGGTGAAGGTATGGCCCACTCCCTATCTTGTTTTCTTTTCATTTTCTCCCTTTCTCTTTCTCACATTCTCCTTTTTTTTTTTTTTATGTAGGTACCCTTCAAGAGGTGTGGTAGCCCAATCTTGGAGGATTTCAAGACTTTCTCAAGGCCTCAAGGTGGTGCATTAGAGTGGAGCTTTCAAGTTTCCATCTTCTTTTAAATTCCCTTCATGTGTACAAGAGTGACCTTTCCATGTACACACTATAAGAAATCGGGTTTTTACCGATGAAATTATTGCCGACGAAAAATATTTCATTGGTAAACACTATTTTTATCGACGAAATACATAATTCGTCGGTAAAACATGTAACAGTTTCCCGCCACCGCTACATTCGTTCCCCTCATACACTTTTACCAATGAAATCTTGATTTCGTCGGTAAAAACATACTAGAAAATTATTACTGACGAATTAATTCGTCGTTAAAAGCCTCTTAAATCTAAATTAATTTTACCAACGAATTATTTCGTTGGTGAATGATAATATTGCCGACGAACCTCTTTCGTTGATAATACTGGGGAAACTTCCCATCTTTTGCAGAAAGTCATATCACCAACGAAAATATTCATCGGTAAAAAAGTTTAAAAACACTATTACTGACTAATATTTTCGTCGGTAAAGGTGTTATGTTTTTAACTCGTGCCCAACTCCCCAGCGCCCTCATTTCTCTCTCTAGCTCTCTCTCTCTCTCTCTCTCTCTCGCGAGCGCGACCCCCCGCCTCAGGCGACTAGCTTCGTCACCAGCCTCCGTACGTCGCCGCCCCCGCCGCCGGTAAGCCTTCCTTTCTTCCTTCTTCCTCTCTCTCTCTCTCTCTCTCCTCATTGTTGATTGTGGGGCCCACTGCCGAAATCCATTGCCTGTGGGTCCCATCGTCGCTATCCATTGCATGTGGGGCCCACTGTTGATGAACAGTGCCAGTGGGGTCCGCCTTAACTGTTCAATATTTGGTGGGGCCCATTGATTTAGTAAGTCCCTAATTAGGTATTTCGAATTTAAAATCCCTAATTAAGGAATTAGGGATTTTAAATTTGAAATTCCTAATTTGGAATTTACAAATTAAAAGGGCTAAAATACCTAATTGTGGGGCCCACCGTCGCTGTCCACTGCCTGTGGGGCCCACCGTTGATGTCCACTTCTTGTGGGGCCCCCGTCGCTGTCCACTATTTGTTGGGGCTCACAATTTTGTAAATCCCTAATTAGGGGTTTCAAATTTTAGAAATTAAAATCCATAGTTTTGTAAATCCCCAACCAAGGTCCACTGTCGCTGTCCACTGTTTGGTGGGGCCCACTATTGTAGTTAATTTGTGGGTTGTATAGTGATGTATGTATGTGCTGTATAACTTCCATCCACTTTACCATCTCATTACAGGGCATGAGCCATGTTGGGGTGCACAAAACAACCCGAATTAGTCCATCCATTTTGACAAATCATTTTAGGTCATGATACCAAAACTTAAGCATATCCACATCTTAGGTAGTCTACTATATCACAAAAAACAAAGGTTATTGACCATTAAAAACTTCTTGTTGGCCACCAAAGTTTTGGATTAAGCAGATATTTGTGTGGTCCCTTCATCTAGGTATAAACATTCCTGTGGACCCCAAGGAGTTTTTAATGGTGAGTTTTCAATCACCACTGGTTCCTGTGGTGTGGTCAACCTAAGAGTTAGATTTGGATCATGACCTACAATGAGCTGTTGAAATGGACATGGATGTAAGGAAAATACATCATGGTGGGCCCCACACTTAATTGTTCACAATATAGTCTCTCAAGTTTACAAATAGCTAATTAGGTAAGTGATTAGACTTGATTCATGATGTAGATGATTCTCCCATTTTCATGTGCTTGTGTATCTGGAATTGATGGAGCAGACCCGGATGTGCATCGGAGCTACCCGTGGTTGATTTATGTGGATGTATGTGGATGTATGTTGTGGATGTATTTGGCTTATTATTAATAGTTATTTTTTTGTCCACAAATGTTAGTATAATAGAATCAGTTAGCCCATTTGGAGATTTTTATATTGCCGAGCAAGATAAAGTATGTTTTGGAGGTATAGAAATCTGCCAAATTGTCCTGTTGGATAGTCCAAGGTTGGATAGATTGGAATGTTTTCGTTGTTTGTCATTTACATGCTCTGTCATTAGTTTCGTGCGGTATCTCCCCAATTCTCTCTGGATATGTTTCTTATATTTATTTTCATTATCAATAATCCACACAATGTGTGGATACTTGACGTGGAAATTAAATGTAAGGTAAATATATCTGAAGAGATAGGGGGAGATGCTGTCGAAATTTAGGCTTAGGCATTTAAATTGAAATAATGATAGCATTTCAATCTATCCATCCTTGGATGGGCGACTGATTGTATTATTTTATCATTTAGTGGCAAATTAGATGATGAACATGATACTTGTGATTAAGAGTGGTTGATCCAAACGGATGTTGAGCGGGGGTCCTTGGAAGGTGGGAACCGCTGTTATGACCATGATGAAGTTGTCCATTTCCTACGGACAGAAATATGGGTGGCATGGCCATTTGGATAGGCCCGTGTTTATGTATTAGCTCGAAATTAATGGAGCATACCCGAATGTGGGTCAAAGCCATCCGGATGTTGAGCGGGGGTCCCTGGAAGGTGGGAACTGCTGTTGTGATCATGCTGAAGCTGTCCATTTCCTATGGACAACAATATGGGCGGCCTGGCCATTTGGACAGGCCCGTGTTTATGTATTAGCTCGAAATTGATGGAGCAGACACGGATGTGTGTCGAAGTTATCCGGATGTTGAGCGGGGGTCCCTGGAAGGTGGGAACCGCTATTATGACCATGATGAAGCTGTCCATTTCCTATGGACAACAATATGGGTGGTCTGGCCATTTGGACAGGCCCGTGTTTATGTATTAGCTTGAAATTGATGGAGCAGACACGGATGTGCAGTCAGAGCTATCCGGATGTTGAGCGGGGGTCCCTGAAAGGTGGGAACAGCTGTTATGACCATGATGAAACTGTCCATTTCCTATGGACAACAATATGGATGGTCTGGCCATTTGGACAGGCCCGTCTTTGTGTGGAGCAAACCCTGGATGTGCGTTGGAGCTATCCGTGAGTTGGTTGAGTCTCCAAGACCTAAACCATAAACCCTAAACCCTAATCCTAAACCCTAAACCTAAAACTAAAGCCTAAAACTAAACATTATGGTGGGGACAGTGCCCCCGACCGTTGATTCCTTCCTGGGACCCATCATGATGGTTATTTGAGATCCAACCTGTTGGTAAGTTCACACAGACCTAAACCAAAAGAGGGACAACACGAATATCAGCTTGATCAAAAACTTTTGTGGCCCTAATTATTTTCGAGGTCCACTTGAGCTTTGGATCTACCTCATTCTTCCCACTGTTTCTTGTGTTATGGTCCCCTTGAGTTTTGGATATGATACAATTTTGGTTTCAACCCCTTAAATGATTTGGAAAAGCAGATGAACGGTGTAGATAAACTACATATATTTACAGTGGGCCCAACTGAGCGTACTGAGTAACTCAGGATGCAATCCGATTTCAGGCATAACTAGCTTAGTGGGTTAGGCCTTGACTGTGGGACCCAACTCGATCTATGTGTTGTACATCTACGTTGCCCATCTGCATTTGCAGCAGCTTATTTTAGAGGATGTCCCAAATTGAGGCACATCCTTAGATCAAGTGTGGATCACACCTTTGGAAAACAATGGTGATTGAATGCCAGAATTAAAAACTTTGTAGGGCTAACTATAATGTTTATTTATAGTTGAAAAAACATGTTGATCAGGTCAAACAAATCTTAAACCTATAACCCTAACCTAAATCCCTAAACCCTAAACCTACACCTAAACCTAAACCTAATCTCAAATCCCTAAACCTAAACCTACAGCTAAGCCTAAACCCATAACCCTAACTTGAAAACCTAAACCTAAACCCAAAAACCTAAGCCGAAACCCGATCGCGCATTCAAACCCGAATCCAAATCCCTAAACCCTAAACCTACACTACCTAAACCTAATCTCGAATCCGTAAACCTAAACCTACACCAAAGCCTAAACCCATAACCCTAACCTAATCCTAAACCTAAACCCGAAAACCTAAGCCGAAACCCGATCCCGAACCCGAACCTGAATCCAAATCCCAAAACCCTAAACCAAAACCTAAACCTAAACCTAATCTCAAAATCCTAAACTTAAACTCGATACCGAACCTGAATTCTTAAACTTAGGCCTAAACCTAAACCTAAACTCAATTCACTTAACCTACACCTACACTTATTCCAAACTCAATTCACCTAACCTAAACCTAAACCTAAACTTAAACTTGAAAACTTAAACTTAAACCCGATCCCGAAGCCGAATTCAAAAACCTAAGCCTAAACCTAAACCTCAACTCAATTCACTTAACCTAAACCTACGCCTATTCCTACCTCAATTCACCTAACCTAAACCTAAACCTAAACTTGAAAACCTAAACCTAATCCCGAACCCGAACCCAATTTCCAAAACCTAGGCCTAAACCTAAACCTAAACAAAATTCACCTAACCTAAACCTACACCTAATCCTAAATCTACAACTCTAACCAAAACCGAAACCGAAACCGAAACTAGAAAACCTAAACCTAATCCCGATCCCGAACCCGATTTCCTAAACCTAGGCCGAAACCTAAACCTAAACTCAATTAACTTAACCTAAACCTACACCTATTCCTAAATCTACAACTCTAACCTAAACCGAAACCTAAACTAGAAAACCTAAACCTAAACCCGATTCCGAACCCGAATTCCTAAACCTAGGCCTAAAGCTAAACCTAAACTCAATTCACTTAACCTAAACCTGCACCTATTGCTAAATCTACAACTATAACCTAATCCTAAACCTAAACTTGAAAACCTAAACCTATAACCTAAATCTAAACTCAATTCAACTAACGTAAACCTAAATCTAAGTCCAAAACCTAACACTCTAACCTAAACCTAAACCTAAACTTAAACTCGAAATCCTAAACCTAAACCTGATCCCCAACCCAAAATCGAACCCGATTTCATATAACCTAAACCAAAACTCAATTCATCTAACCTAAACCTACACCTAATCCTAAATCTACAACACTAACCTTAACCTAAACCTAAACCAAAACTTGAAAAGCTAAACCAAATCCCGATCTTGAATCCGATTTCCTAAACCTAGGCCTAAACCTAAACCTAAACTCAATTCACTTAACCTAAACCTACACCTATTCCTAAATCAACAACTCTAACCTAAACCTAAACTCGAAAACCTAAACTTAAACCCGATCCCGATCCCGAATTCCTAAACCTAGGCCTAAACCTAAACCTAAACTCAATTCAGTTAACCTAAACCTACACCTATTCCTAACTCAATTCACCTAACCTAAACCTAAACCCAAACTTGAAAACCTAAACCTAAACCCGATCCCAAACCTGAATTCCTAAACCTAGGCGTAAACTTAAACCTAAACTCAATTCACTTAACCTAAACCTACACCTATTCCAAACTCAATTCACTTAACCTAAACCTAAACCTAAACCTGAAACCTTAAACCTAAACTCGATCCCGAACCCGAATTCTTAAACCTACGCCTAAACATAAACCTAAACTCAATTCACTTAACCTAAACCTACACCTATTCCTAACTCAATTCACCTAACATAAAACTAAACCTAAATTTTAAAACCTAAACCTAAACCCTATCCCGAACCCGAAATCCTAAACCAAGGTCTAAACCTAAACCTACACTCAATTCACATAACGTAAACCTACTCCTATTCCCAACTCAATTCACCTAACCTAAACCGAAACCTAAACTTGAAAACTAAAACCTAATCCCGATCCCGAACCCAATTTCCTAAACCTAAGCCTAAACCTAAACCTAAATTTAATTCACCTAACCTAAACCTCCACCTAATCCGAAATCTACAAATCTAACATAAACCTAAAACTAAACTTGAAAACCTAAACCTAATCCCGATCCCGAACCCGATTTCCTAAACCTAGGCCTAAACGTAAACCTAAACTAGATTCACTTAACCTAAACCTACACCTATTCCTAAAACTACAACTCTAACCTAAACCTAAACCGAAACTCGAAAACCTAAACCTAAACCCGATCCGGAACACGAATTCCTAAACCTAGGCATAAACCAAAACCTAAACTCAATTCACTTAACCTAAACCTGCACCTATTCCTAAATCTACAACTCTAACCTAAACCTAAACCTAAACCTAAACTTGAAAACCTAAACCTAAACCGATAACCTAAATCTAAACTCAATTCAACTAACCTAAACCTAAATCTAATTCAAAACATACAACTCTAACCTAAACCTAAACTTAAACCTAAACTTGAAATCCTAAACCTAAACCCGATCCCCAACCCAAACCCGAACCTGATTTCATAAAACCAAAACCTAAACTCAATTCAGTTAACCTAAACCTAGACCTAATCCTAAATCTACGACTCTAACCTAAACCTAAACCTAAACCTAAACTTGAAAAGTTAAACCTAATCCCGATCCCGAACCCGATTTCCTAAACCTAGGCCTAAACCTAAACCTAAGCTCAATTCACTTAACCAAAACCTACACCTATTCATAAATCTACAACTCTAACCTAAACCTAAACCTAAACTTGAAAACCAAAACATAAACCCGATCCCGGTCCCGAACCTGAATTCCTAAACCTAGGCCTAAACCTAAGCCTAAACTCAATTCACTTAACCTAAACCTAAACTCAATTCACTTAACCTAAACCTACACCTATTCCTAAATCTACAACTCTAACCTAAACCTAAACCTAAAGTAGAAAACCTAACCCTAAACCCTATCTCGACCCCGAATTCCGAAACCTAAGCCTATACCTAAACTCAATTCACTTAACCTAAACCTACACCTATTCCTAAATCTACAACTCTAACCTAAACCTAAACCTAAACCTAAACTAGAAAACCAAAACCTAAACCTATAACCTAAACCTAAACTCAATTCAACTAACCGAAGCCTAAACCTAATCCTACACCGACAACTCTAACCTAAACCTAAACTCGAAATCCCAAACCTAAACCCGATCCCCAACCCAAACCCGAACTCGATTTCCTATAACCTAAACCTAAACTCAATATACCTAAACTAAACCTACACATATTCCAAACTCAATTCACCTAACCCAAACCTAAAACTAAACCAAAACTCGAAATCCAAAACCTAAACCCGATCCCCAACCTGAATTTCTAAACCTAAACCTAAACTCAATTCACTTAACCTAAACCTACACCTATTCCTAACTCAATTCACGTAACCTAAACCTAAACCTAAATTTGAAAACCTAAACATAAACCCGATCCCGAACCCGAACTCATAAACCTAGGCCTAAACCTAAACCTAAACTTAATTCACTTAACCTAAACCTACTCATATTCCTAACTCAATTCACCTCACTTAAACCTAAACATAAACTTAAAAACCAAACCTAATCCTGATCTCGAACCCAATTTCCTAAAACTAGGCCTAAACCTAAACCTAAACTCAATTCAGATAACTTAAACCTGCACCTAATCCTAAATCTACAACTCTAACCTAAACCTATACCTAAACCTAAACTTGAAATCCTATGCCTAATGTCGATCCCGAACCCGATTTCCTAAACCAGGGCCTAATCCTAAACCTAAAATCAATTAACTTAACCTAAACCTACACCTATTCTTAAAAATACAACTCTAACCAGAACCTAAACCTAAACTTGAAAACCAAAACCTAAACCCGATCCCGAATCCGTATTCCTAAGCCTAAGCCTAAACCTAAACCTAAACTCAATTCTCTTAACCTAAACAAGAACCTATTCCAAAATCTACAACTCTAACCTAAACCTAAACCTAAACTTGAAAACCTAAACCTATAACCTAAATCTAAACTCAATTCAACTAACCTAAACCTAAATCTTATCGAAAACATACAACTCTAACCTAAACCTAAAGTTAAAACTAAACTCGAAATCTTAAACCCAAACCCAATCGCCAACCCAAACCCGAACGTGATTTCATATAACCTAAACCTAAAGTCAATTCACCTAACCTAAACCTACACCTAATCCTAAATCTGCAACTGTAACCTCAACCTAAACCGAAACCTAAACTTGAAAACCTAAACCTAAACTGGATCCCGATTCTGAATTCCTAAACCTAGGCCTAAACCTAAACCTAAACTCAATTCACTTAACGTGAACCTACTCCTATTCCTAACTTAATTCACCTAACCTAAACCGAAAGCTAAGCTTGAAAACCAAAACCTAATCCCGATCTCGAACCCGATTTCCTAAACCTAGACCTAATGGTAAACCTAAACTCAATTAACTTAACTTAAACCTACACCTATTCCTAAAACTACATCTCTAACCTAAACCAAAACCTAAACTTGAAAACCTAAACCTAAACCCGATCCCGAACCTGAATTCCTAAACCTAGGCCTAATCCTAATCCTAAACTCAATTAACTTAACCTAAACCTGCACCTATTCCTAAATCTACAATTATAACCTATACCTAAACCTAAACTTGAAAACCTAAACCTAAACCGATTACATAAATCTAAACTCAATTCAACTAACCTAAACCTAAATCTAATCCAAAACATACAACTCTAACCAAAACCTAAACTTAAACCTAAACTCGAAATCCTAAACCTAAACCCGATCCCCAACCCAACCCCGAACCTGATTTCGTATAACCTAAACCTAAACTCAATTCAGCTAACCTAAAGCTACACCTAATCCTAAATCTACAACTTTAACCTAAACCTAAACCTAAATCTAAACTTGGAAAGCTTAACCTAATCCCGATCCCGAACCCGATTTCCTAAACTTAGGCCTAAACCTAAACCTAAACTCAATTCACTTAACTTAAACCTACACCTATTCCTAAATCTACAACTCTAACCTAAACCTAGGCCTAAACCAAAACTTGATCCCGGTCCTGAAGCCGAATTCCTAAACCTAGGCCTAAACCTAAACCTAAACTCGATTCATTTAACCTAAACCTACACCTATTCCTAAATCTGCAACTCTAACCTAAACCTAAACCGAAGCTTGAAAACCTGAACCGAAACATATAACCTAAACCTAAACTCAATTCAACTAACCGAAAACTAAACCTAATCCTAAACCTACAACTCTAACCTAAACCTAAACCTAAACCTCAACTCGAAATCCCAAACCTAAACCCGATCCCCAACCCAAACCCGAACCTGATTTCCTATAATCTAAACCTAAACTCAATTCACCTAACCTAAACCTACACCTATTCCTAACACAATTCACCTAACCTAAACCTAAACTAAACCTAAACTCAAAATCCTAAACCTAAACCTGATCCCCAACCCAAATTCTTAAACCTAGGCCTAAACCTAAACCTAAACTCAATTTACTTAACCTAAACCTACACCTATTCCTAACTCAATTCACCTAACCTAAACCTAAACCTAAACTTAAACTTGAAAACCTAAATTTCAACCCGATCCCGAACCCGAATTCCTAAACCTAGGCCTAAACCTAAACCTCAACTCAATTCACTTAACCTAAACCTACACCTATTCCTAACTTAATTCACCAAACCTAAACCTAAACCTAATCCCGATCCCGAACCCGATTTCCTAAACCTAGGCCTAAACCTAAACCTCAACTCAATTCACTTAACCTAAACCTACACCTATTCCTAACTTAATTCACCAAACCTAAACCTAAACCTAATCCCGATCCCGAACCCGATTTCCTAAACCTAGGCCTAAACCTAAACTTAAACAGAATTCACCAAACCTAAACCTACACCTAATCCTAAATCTACAACTCTAACCTAAACCAAAACCGAAACCTAAACTTGAAAACCTAAACCTAATCCCGATCCCGAACCCGATTTCCTAAACCTAGGCTTAAACCTAACCTTAAACTCAATTAACTTAACCTAAACCTACACCTATTCCTAAATCTACAACTCTAACCTAAACCTAAACCTAAACTAGAAAACCTAAACCTAAACCCGATCCCGAACCCGAATTCCTAAACCTAGGCCTAAACCTAAACCTAAACTCAATTCACTTAACCTAAACCGGCACCTATTCCTAAATCTATATCTCTAACCGAAACCTAAACCTAAACTTGAAAACCTAAACCTAAACCTAAACCTAAACCAAAACCTATAACCTAAATCTATAACTCTAACCTAAACCTAAACCTAAACTTGAAAACCTAAACCTAAACCTAAACCTAAACCAAAACCTATAACCTAAATCTAAACTCAATTCAACTAACCTAAACCTAAATCTAATCCAAAACCTACGACTCTAACCTAAAGCAAAAGCTAGACCTAAACTCGAAATCCTCAATCTAATCCCGATCCCCAACCCAAAATTGAACCCGATTTCATATAACCTAAAGCTAAACTCATTTCATCTAACCTAAACCTACACCGAATCCAAAATCTACAACTCTAACCTAAACCTAAACCTAAACCTAAACTTGAAAACCTAAACCTAAAACTAAAACCCAAAACTAAAATCAATTCAATTAAACGAAACCTAAACCTAATCCTAAACCTAGAACTCTAACCTAAACCTAAACCTAAACCTAAGCTCGAAATCCTAAACCTAAACCCGATCCCCAACCCAAACCCGAACCCGATTTCTAATAACCTAAACCTAAACTCAATTCACCTAACCTAAACCTAAACCTAAATTCAATTCACTTAACCAAAACCTACACCTATTCCTAACTCAATTCACTTAACCCAAACCTAAACCAAAACTTGAAAACCTAAACCTAAACCCGATTCCGAACCCGAATTCCTAAACATAGGCCTAAAGTTAAACCTAAACTCAATTCACTTAACCTAAACCTAGACCTATTCCTAACTCAATTCACCTAACCTAAAGTAAACCTAAACTTGAAAACTTAAACCTAAACCCGATCCCGAACCCGAATTCCTATACATAGGCCTAAACCTAAACTTAAACTTAATTCACTTAACCTAAACCTACACATATTCCTAACTCAATTCACCTAACCTAAACCTAAACCTAAACCTAAACGTGAAAACCAAAACCTAATCCTGATCCCGAACCCAATTTCCTAAATCTAGTCCTAAAACTAAACCTAAACCTAAACCTGATCCCGAATTCCTAAACCAAAACTCAATTAACTTAACCAAAACCTACACTTATTCCAAAAAATACAACTCTCACCTAAACCTAAACCTAAACTTGAAAACCTAAACCTAAACATGATCCCGAACCCGTATTGCCTAAACCTAAGCCTAAACCTAAACCTAAACTCAATTCACTTAACCTAAACTTGCACCTATTCCTAAAGCTACGACTCTAACCTAAACCTAAACCTAAACTTGAAAACCTAAACCTAAACTTGAAAACATAAACCTAAACCCGATCTTGATCCCAAATTCCTAAACCTAGGCCTAAACCTAAACTCAATTCACTAAACCTAAAGCTACACCTATTCCTAAATCTAAAACTCTAACGTAAACCTAAACCTAAACTTGAAAACCTAAACCTAAACCTAAAACCTAAACCCAAACTCAATTCAACTATCCGAAACCTAAACCTAATACTAAACCTACAACTCTAACCTAAACCTAAACCTAAACCTAAACCCGATCCCCAACCCAAACCCGAACCCGATTTCCTATAACCTAAACCTACACTCAATTCACCTAACCTAAACCTACACCTATTCCTAACTCAGTTCACCTAACCTAAACCTAAACGTAAACCTAAACTCGAAATCCTAAACCTAAACCCGATCCCGAACATGAATTCCGAAACCTATGCCTAAACCTAAACCTAAACTCAATTCACTTAACCTAAACCTACACCTATTTCTAACTCAATTCATCTAACCTAAACCTAAACTTAAACTTGAAAACCTAAACCTAAACCTAAACCCGATCCTGAACCCGAATTTCAAAACATAGGCCCAAACCTAAACCTAAACCCTATCCCGAACCCGAATTCCAAAACATAGGCCTAAACCTAAACCTAAACTCAATTCACTTAACCTAAACCTACACCTATTCCTAACTCAATGCACCTAACCTAAACCTAAACCTAAACTTGAAAACCTAGACCTAAACCCTACGCCAAAATTAAATTCCTAAACCTAGCCCTAAACTTTAACCTAAACTCAATTCACTTAACCAAAACCTACACCAATTCTAAACTCAATTCACTTAACCTAAACCTAAACCTAAACTTGAAACCTTAAACCTAAACCCAATCCCGAACCTGAATTCCTAAACCTACGCCTAACCTTAAACCTAAACTCAATTCACTTAACCTAAACCTTCACCTATTCCTAACTTAATTCACCTAACCTAAACCTAAACCTAAACTTAAAAACCTAAACCTAAACCCGATCTCGAAACCGAATTCCCAAACCTAGGCCTAAACCTAAACCTAAACTCAATTCACTTAACGTAAACCTACTCCTATTCCTAACTCAATTCACCTAACCTAAACCGAAACTTAAACATGAAAACCTAAACCTAATCCCGATCCCAAACCCAATTTCCTAAACCTAGGCCTAAACTTAAACCTAAACTCAATTCACCTAACCTAAACTTGCACCTAATCTTAAATCTACAACTCTAACCTAAACCTAAACCTAAACCTAAACTTGAAAACCTAAACCAAATCCCGATCCCGAACCCGATTTCCTAAACCTAGGTCTAAACCTAAACCTAAACTCAATTCACTTAACCTAAACCTACACTTATTCATAACTCTACAACTCTAACCGAAACCTAAACCTAAACTTGAAAACCTAAACCTAAACCCGATCCCGGTCTCAAACCCGAATTCCTAAACCTAGGCCTAAACCTAAACCTAAATTCAATTCACTTAACCTAAAACTACACCTACTCCAAAATCTACAACTCTAACCTAAACCTAAACCTAAAGAAGAAACCAAAACCAAAACCCGATCTCGATCCCGAATTCCTAAACCAACGCCTAAACCTAAACTCAATTCACTTAACCTATACTTACACCTATTCCTAAAAATACATCTCTAACCTAAACCTAAACCTAAACTTGAAAACCTAAACCTGAACCAATAACCTAAACCTAAACTCAATTCAACTAAACGAAACCTAAACCTAATCCTAAACCTATAACTCTACTTAAACCTAAACCTAAACCTCAACTCGAAATCCCAAACCTAAACCCGATCCCCAACCCAAACCCGAACCCGAACCCGAACCCGATTTCCTATAACCTAAACCTAAACTCAATTCACCTAACCTAAACCTACACCTATTCCTAACTCAATTTACTTAACTTAAACCTAAACCTAAACTCAAAATCCTAAACCTAAACCCAATCCGCAACCCGAATTCCTAAACCTAGGCCTAAGCCTAAACCTAAACTCAATTCACTTAACCTAAACCTACACCTATTCCTAACTCAATTCACCTAACCTAAACATATACAGAAACCTAAACTTGAAAACCTTATCCTAATCCCGATCCCGAACCCGATTCCCTAAGCCTTGGCCTAAACCTAAACCTAAACTCAATTATCTTAACCTAAACCTACACCTATTCCTAAATCTACAACTCTAACCTAAACATAAACCTAAACTTGAAAACCTAAACATAAACCTGATCCCGGTCCCGAACCCGAATTCCTAAACCTAAACCTAAACTCAATTCACTTAACCTAAACCTATAGCTATCCCTAAATCTACAACTCTAACCTAAACCTAAACCTAAACTTGAAAACCTAAACCTAAACCTAAACTCAATTCAACTAACCGAAACCTAAACATAATCCTAAACCTACAACTCTAACCTAAACCTAAACCTAAACCTGAACTCGAAATCCTAAACCTAATCCCAATCCCCAACCCAAACCCGATCCTGATTTCCTATAACCTAAACCTAAACTCAATTCACCTAACATCAACCTACACCTATTCCTAACTCAATTCACCTAACCAAAACCTAAACCTAAACCTAAACTCGAAATCCTAAACCTAAACCCGATCCCGAAACCGAATTCCAAAACCTAAACCTAATCTCAATTCACTTAACCTAAACCTACACATATTCCTAACTCTATTCACCAAACCTAAACCTAAACCTAAACTTAAAAACCGAAACCTACACCCGATCCCGAACCCGAATTCCTAAACCTAGGCCTAAACTAAAACCTAAACTCAATTCACTTATCCTAAACCTACACCTATTCCTAACTCAATTCACCTAACCTAAACCTAAATCTAAATCTAAACTTGAAAACCAAAACCTAATCCTGATCCCGAACCCGAACCCGATTTCCTAAACCTAGGCATAAACCTAAACATAAACTCAATTCACCTAACCTAAACCTGCACCTAATCCTAATTCTACAACTCTAACCTAAACCTAAACCTAAACCTAAACTTGAAAACCTAAACCTATTCTTGATCCCGAACCCGATTTCCTAAACCTAGGCCTAAACCTAAACCTAAACTCAATTAACTTAACCTAAACCTACACCTATTCCTAAAACTACAACTCTAACATAAACCTAAACCTAAACTTGAAAACCTAAACCCAAACCCAATCCCGAACCTGAATTCCTGAACCTAGGCCTAAACTTAAACCTAAACTCAATTCACTTAACCTAAACCTGCACCTATTCCTAAATCTACAACTCTAACCTAAACCTTAACCTAAACTTGAAAACTTAGACCTAAACTATAACCTAAATCTAAACTCAATTCAACTAACCTAAACCTAAATCTAATCCAAAACATGCAACTCTAACCTAAACCTGAACCTAAACCTAAAGTCAAAATCCTAAACCTAAACCCGATCCCCAACCCAAACCCCAACCTGATTTCATATAACGTAAACCTAAACTTAATTCACCTAACCTAAACCTACACCTAATCCTAAATCTACAACTCCAACCTAAACCTAAACCTAAAACTAAACTTGAAAACCTAAACCTAATCCCGATCCCGAAACCGATTTCCTAAACCTAGGCCTAAACCTGAACCTAAACTCAATTCACTTAACCTAAACCTACACCTATTTCTAAGTCTACAACTCTAACCTAAACCTTGTAAATGCACTCTTTCGTGCATCGGATTGTCAATTCCGTGATCGTATAAGTCAGTCCTGTCTTGTGAACCCCGACGATGAATGCAGACTCAAGACTTGATGACTGAAGCTTCGTTCCGCATCCAGGACCAAGCACAATCTCTACGAAAGTTAAGTGTGCATATAGACAGACTTTAGGATCCCAAAAACCTCATGCCTAGATGGCATAGCATCCTAAGAAAAGCCTTAGCCATTCAATCTTAGTCATTTCCATCTTCTTGATCAGGGAAGATTGTGTGTAATCATTGCTCAAAAGATAAAAGAGCTTCGTCCATAAAACATAGCTCATATGGTTCAATTCGGCTGTCTATTGATCAATCTACAAGGAAAAGCGATTGATCAATAACCATTATTGATTGATCTCTATAACTTGACTTGTTTCAGCAAAGAAATCAAGCAAAAGATGCCAGTTGCGATTGATCAACTCTGCATGAGCGATTGATCGCTCATCCTAGATAAGGTCCAGCAAGCATACAAGTAAAATCATTTGCGATTGATCGGTGGAGCTCCTGCGATCAATTGGTAACCAGCAAAATGGTCCAGCAAGCATATCTGCATAAAATTACATTAGTGATTGATCGATTGAGCCTTTGCGATCAATCGCTAGGCCTCAAATATATCCAGCAAGCATTAGGCCCAAAATCGCATTTGCGATTGATCGGCTGGCCGGTCGATCAATCGACCAGCCTAGGCGATCAATCGACCTAGACGGGCGATCAATCGATCAGGGCCATTTCTGTTCAGCAAGCATATTTTTAGAAATTACTTCTTGCAATCAATCAGTGCTTTGTTAGATCAATCGACAACTAGCCGTTTTATATCCGTTGAAGCCTGTTTCTTGAAATCTATAAAGGCATATCTTAAGGGCTTTAATGGGATTCTTTGCACACCCATTGAGAGCATTGAAGGGGGCAATTTAGAACATCACCTATTCTTCCTTTGATCATCATTGCTTAGAGTTCATCATTTCAATCCAAGTAATTCATGGCACTTCAATGAGCATTCAAAGCTCGGTTTGAAGAATGAACTCAAGCAAGGTATTCATGGCTGACTTAACCCATCTTGTTAAATGTCTTGGTCATCAATAGCCATTGAATACTCAAGTTAGTAGTTCCTATCATCACCATTGTATTGAATAGGCAAAGGGAACTCCAACAACTCCTCCCACCTACCCAGCACTAGTATAGGAACATCATATGCATTGGTAGCTGATCGTGGGAGCTTCGAGAGGAGCTAAAGCACTCATGAAAGCTGAAGCTACTCATCAACGGCGCAAAATCGGGGCTCATCTCTTGTAAATGTTTAAGCTTATAGAGTCCATTGTTTGATTCCCCCTTCTTGTTGAGATTGGGGTCTCGAGATTGTGACCCAATCTCGGAGTTGTCCTTAAGTAGGACGAGTAAGTCCTTGCGTAGGCCTCCGACACTGGAGAATACGTGCGTAGGAGTTGAGAAGTCCTTGTGTAGGCATTTACCTTGTATAGGTTGTAAAGGTTGAGAGGTGAACCTCATTTAAAACCTCCGATACTCAAAGGAGTTGGGTACTTGAACCGGGAGTGGAGTAGACTTATTGTCGAACCACTAACCATCGTGTGCAATGTGGTGAATGCATTTTGTCTATTATTGTTCCTTGTTGATCAATCTTATAAGTGCTTAACTGTATGCCCATCTTGTGTTCGACAAAATGCTCATATGCCATCTTTGAATGATTAATACATGCATGCATATGAATTGTTTGACTAAATGCCTCTCTTAGAATAGTTGTCAAATTGAGTTGGATCTTGGGTGATCAATTGTTATCATTTACATGTGCTTAATTGTTATATTGTAGTAATAATGCAATTGAGCTTTTGAATTGCGAAAAATATTTAAAAGTCCTATTCACCCCCCTCCGCCCTCCCCCTCTCTAAGACATAATCATACCTTCAAGCTTATCTCACTAGTGGTAAAACCGCAATTTCAAACCTAAACCTAAACTTGAAAACCTAAACCTAAACCCGATCTCGGTCACGAACCCGAATTCCTAAACCTAGGCCTAAACCTAAACCTTAACTCAATTCACTTAACCTAAACCTACACCTATTCCTAAATCTACAATTCTAACCTAAACCTAAACCTAAACTTGAAAACCTAAACCTAAACCGATCTCGATCCCGAATTCCTAAACCTAGGCCTAAACCTAAACTCAATTCACCAAACATAAACCTACACCTAATTCTAAATCTACAACTCTAACCTAAACCTAAACCTAAAATTAAACTTGAAAACCTAAACCTAATCCCGATCGCGAACCCGAATTCCTAAACCTAGGCCTAAACCTAAACCTAAACACAATTCACTTAACCTAAACCTACACTTATTCCTAAATCTACAACTCTAACCAACACCTAAACCTAAACTTGAAAACCTAAACCTAAACCCAATACTAGTCCCTTACCCAAATTTCTAAACCTAGGCCTAAATCTAAACCTAACCTCAATTCACTTAACCCAAACCTACACCTATTCCTAAATCTACAACTCTAACCTAAACCTAAACCTAAAGTAGAAAACCTAAACCTAAACCCAATCTCGATCCCGAATTCCTAAACCTCGGCCTAAACATAAACTCAATTCACTTAACCTAAACCTACACCTATTCCTAAATCTACAACTCTAACCTAAACTTAAACCTAAACTTGAAAACCAAAACCTAAACCTATAACCTAGACCAAAAATCAATTCAACTAACCGAAATCTAAACCTAATCCTAAACCAACAACTCTAACCTAAACCAAAACCTAAACATAAACTCGAAATCCTAAACCAAAACCCGATCCCCAACCCAAACCTGAACCGAATTTCCTATAACCTAAACCTAAACTCAATTCACTTAACCTAAACCTAAACCTACACATATTCCTAACTCAATTCACCTAACCTAAACCTAAACCGAAACCCGATCCCGAACCTGAATTCCTAAACCTAGCCTTAAACTTAAACCTAAACTCAATTAACTTAACCTAAACCTACACCTATTCCTAACTCAATTCACTTAACCTAAACCTAAACCTAAACTTGAAAACCTAAACCTAAACCCGATCTCGAACCCGAATTCTGAAACCTAGGCCTAAACTAAAACCTAAACTCGATTCACTTAACCTAAACCGACACTTATTCCTAACTCTATTCACCTAACCTAAACCTAAACTTAAACTTGAAAACCTAAACCGACACCCGATCCCAAGCCCGAATTCCTAAACCTAGGCCTAAACTAAAACCTAAACTCAATTCACTTAACCTAAACCGACACCTATTCCTAACTCATTCACCAATAGGAATCCAGGTGGCACAAGGTGGCACAAGTGGCAGAGCCGACCAATAGAAATCCAGGTGGCACAAGGCCGACCTTTCAGAGATCCAAAAGGAGTTTCCACCCACTCTACAAGAGATTAATATGATAGGAATGAATAGGAGAAGGAGAAGAGTAAGGTTTAGAAAGATAGAACCTGATTTGGCACTTGAAATCCTTGTATCTTCTTCAGCTTCCTAGAAATTCCTGAAAAGAAAAATCAAATAAACAAGCTAAGTTAGTCCTAAAATCCTAAAAATCCAAAATAGATACTAATTTCAGAAATTTGTGAAAAACCGTCAAAGTCCCCGGCAGCGGCGCCAAAAACTTGTTCGCTTCCCCAAGTGTAGGGTTGCGATGTAGTAATAAACTCGGTAAGACCGAGGTCGATCCACAGGGACTTATGTAGGATTTCACAAACACATCCAAAAGTGTCTATTGAAAGCTAATAATCAGATTTTGAATAAGATTGATGTGAGTAGCAGTTTTAAACTAATTTGAATGTAAACAATTATAAAAAGGCACTACGGGTTCAAGGATCCACTTGTAGCAATCCTTGATGTTCAATCCACTTGTAGTTTCTCATTCTCTCAACTAGAATCGATATTAAGATCTATCTAGTCGGATGATAGAGCTGTTAAACGAAACAATCTGTCATATGTAAGTTCTATGCATAAGATTCACTCAATGTAGGCTGAGCTGAGCATGCTCAATTGCATAGGTCATTCCCCTTTCCAAAAGGTCCAGTTCACAATCATAACCATCCTCAAGTCCTGTCATAAGACAAGGCTAGATCATGATTTGAACTTGATTCAAATCACATGCACAATCCCTTACATAATTCAGAAAATCAGAAAAATAGAACTTTGGTAGGAAGTCCCTTCATGAAGATCATAGTACTAGAGCGCACTCCAATTCCTCGGATCATACAGGTCTAGACTGATGCAAACCAATTAAGAATTTAAGTAAGTCTCCCAAACATCCATGAGTCATCATAAGACTGAGAAAAAGTACTTAAAACTTGTATAAACTTCAAACCATAGTTCATAATCATGAATTCCAAACTTCAAACCAACTAAATACGAATTAAAACATCTTGGATCCACTACAAGCTTCACCTTTTAGCCCTAGCTAAGAGGTTTAACTGCTCATGATCCAAGGAAACATGAAACAACTAAAAAATTCATAAAAACAGCAAAACAAACTAGAAGGAGTTGTGGAACTCCGAAATCTACTTTCGCCGCCTCCAAGCTTGCTTCGACCCTTCTAAGATACCCTAGGAACGATCCCTAGGTGTCCTTTTATAGTGGGGAGGCTCCTCAACTTCAGAAAGATCGAGAATCTGCGTAAGAGTTACGTAGTGCGCAGAGAAAATCGGCGCCAAGATTAGAAATTTTCGTTTCTTCACGTGGCGACCGGTCTGGACCGATCGGACTGGGCTGGCCGACCGATCACGACTGGTCTGGCCTCCTTTGGAAAAAGGTCCACCGTTTCAGCATCCTTGGCCAACCGGTCAAGACCGGTCGGACCATCTCCAGTAGCTGTCCAGCGTGCATGGCTGACCGATCAAGACCGGTCTGGCTCCCATGGCCGACCGGTCAAGACCGGTCGGCTTCTTTTGCTTCTTTTTTCCTTCCTTTCTTTCTTCTACTTTCTTCTTTCCTTGCTTCTTTCTTTGCTTCCTTCTTCCTTCGGCCCACCTTGGGTCTTCATCCAAGGTTCTAAATAAGCTCTTTTCGTCTTCAATTAGGCGGAGTCCACTCTCAATCCTGTAATCACAAAACGTGCATTCTGTTAGCCTTTAAATCATGAAAACCTCACACAATGAGTGATGAATTGGGGTTAGAATATGCATAATTAAGAGCTCAACACACCCCCCAACCAGCATTTTGCTTGTCCCGAGCAAAACATGCGTGAAACTAATCCCATTCTTCAAAACTTAACTCTCTTTCAGAAACCCTTCTTCTATACGTCCCAAGACATACAAGTGTAAGATTCAGAATTATTTGGTGACAGAAGTTGAAACTGTAAACCTTCAAGACATGATAAGCATTTATATGAGATTCTCGCTGATTGGTTGATAAACAGAAGAACTTGAACAAATTCAATCTAGTGTGGATAGTGAAAATTCATCTCATGAGTTTCTAAGATTATCTTCTCCATGGATCAACCAGACTATAGATCTCAAGGTGTATGGAGCTACATCAAGCCAATGATAGGAATTTGCCTTACCGTCCTTCCGATGACTTTCACACTACGTCCCATTTCCTGCTTTGGTTACGGGTAGACCATCCCCTGGTTGGTAGTAGGTAGCCCTAATCGGAATTTTCCACCAGTTTTCCATCATTCCCAATTTCATCCTTCCTTTTCCTTTTTCTTTTAATTTAGATAGGATTTTTAAAAATCCATATCTTGCATTGTTTTCCCATGGACAAGGATGGACAAAGTACCCCGGCTTGTCTTCTCAACACCTTAATTCACAGTCTAGCTAATCCATAAATCACATAATCCCTTCAACCCATGAAAATTGTGTAATGTGGACTAGGTGTAAAAGTGTTCAGATTTTCTATCAATCACAGAAATAGGGGAATTCACATATAAAACCATTATGCTATGAGAGATTCCAGACATACAGCCCCATACACTACATATCTCCTCCTCTTATGCTCATATCGTCTTGAATGCATAGAAACAATGTTTTCCAAAAGAGTTTCGAATTTTGAAAAAATCAAAAAATTTCCACATAATTGCTTGAAATGTTACAAAACGCTGGATTCATCCAAGTGATCCTACACCCCCCAACCAAACCTTGCATTGTCCTCAATGTAAAAGATGTGCAATGAGCAAAACATGAGAGCAATTTGAAAAATAAAAGGGAGTGAGGAATGATAGTACCTGAGAGAGTGAAAAGTGGAATTCTTCCTCCTTCTAACAAACCTATGAAAAGGAAAACAAAAGCAGCAAAAAAAAAAAAAACTAATCCTAACTACTCTATACCTCCATCAGACTAGGAGATCAATCATCCTGATACACAGGATCATTCAGAGGTATGGACATACCTTCTGAAGAAAATTTCTCAAAGAACGGCTTTAATCGCTACCCATTCGCCTTAAAAATGTTGTCGTTCCTCGGGTTTAACAGCTCGACAGTCCCATATGGATAGACAGTTTGCACAATGTAGGGACCGGTCCATCGAGATCTCAATTTTCCCAGAAATAGATGTAAGCGAGAATTATACATGAGGACTTTTTGATTGATCGTGAATGTCTTGCGAAGAATATTCTTATCATGAAATATCTTTGTCTTGCCCTTGTAAATTCTCGCATTCTCATATGCTTCGTTCCGGATTTCTGCAAGTTCATTCAATTGTAGTTTGCGTAACGAGCTTGCCTTGTTAGAATTGAAATTCATCTCCTTAATTGCCCAATATGCCCTATGTTCCAACTCCACAGGCAAGTGACAAGCCTTCCCATAGACAAGTCTATAGGGATACATTCCAATAGGGGTTTTGAAAGCAGTACGGTAAGCCCAAAGCGCATTGGTAAGCCGAAGTGACCAATCCTTGCAATCAGGGTTCACCGTTTTCTCTAAAATGTGTTTAATCTCCCTATTGGATATCTCAGCTTGTCCACTAGTTTGTGGGTGATAGGGAGTGCTCACTTTGTGTGTTACGCCATATTTCTTTATTAAGGTTTCAAAAGGGCGATTGCAAAAGTGAGACCCTCCATCACTTATGATGACTCGAGGTGTTCCAAACCGGGAAAGAATATTCTCTTTTAAGAAGCGAATGACCGTTTTATGGTCATTATTCCGACAAGGGATGGCCTCGACCCATTTGGAAACATAATCAACGGCAAGCAAGATGTATAAGTTTTCAAAAGAAGATGGGAATGGGCCCATGAAATCGATGCCCCAACAATAAAAAATTTTGATTATTAAGATGGGATTGAGTGGCATCATATTTCTACGGGAGATTCCTCCTAATTTCTGACAAGGTTCACATGCTTTGCAAAACTCATGTGTGTCTTTGAACATGGTGGGCCAATAAAACCCACATTGCAGAATTTTCGTTGTGGTCTTTTTAGCCGAAAAGTGGCCACCACATGCCTGAGAATGACAGAAGGAGATGATACTTTGTTGTTCCTTATCCGGCACACATCTCCTTATGATTTGATCGGGACAATACTTGAATAATTATGGGTCGTCCCATAGGAATTTCCGCACCTCTATGAAGAATTTATCCTTATCTTGCTTTTTCCAATGTGTAGGAGTTGTACCTGTAGCAAGATAGTTAGCAATGTCCGCATACCATGGTAATTGGAAAACAGCAAAAGTTGTTCATCATGGAACATGTCATTGATTGCAGTCGTTTCAGGGGAATCTGTGAGGACAAGTCTAGAGAGATGGTCAGCTACTACATTTTCTACTCCTTTCTTATCACGTATTTCTATGTCAAATTCCTGGACTAGAAGGATCCATCTTAACAACCGTGGTTTAGCATCCTTCTTAGAGAGAAGATACTTAAGCGCGGCATGGTCAGTGAATATAATGATCTTGGACCCAATCAAGTAGGACCTAAACTTGTCCAAGGCAAAAACTACGGCTAAAAGTTCTTTTTCAGTAGTGGTGTAGTTTGCTTGGGCTGAGTTTAGGGTTCTACTTGCATAGTAGATGACACATGGTTTTTTCTCTTTTCTTTGGCCTAGCACGGCCCCAATAGCATAGTCGCTAGCATCGCACATAATCTCAAAAGGGAGGCTCAAATCAGGTGGTTGCATTATAGGAGTACATGTCAACATACCTTCAAGGGTGGTAAAGGCCTTTTGACATTCTTCATTCCACTCGAATGAATTTTCCTTTTGAAGTAGGTTACATAAAGGACGAGAGAGTGAACTGAAGTCCTTTATGAACCTTCTGTAAAATCCTGCGTGTCCTAGAAAAGACCGCACATCTCGTATGCTCTTGGGTGGTGGAAGGTTAGAGATAAGATCAATTTTCGCTTTGTCCACCTCGATTCCATTTTGTGAAACGATGTGACCAAGGACAATTCCCTTTTGAACCATGAAGTGGCACTTCTCCCAATTCAGCACAAGGTTCTTCTCTTCACATCTTTTTAGCACAGATTTCAAGTGCTCAAGGCACTCATCAAAGCTACAACCAAATACGGAAAAATCATCCATGAAGACTTCGAGAATGGTCCCTACCATGTCAGAAAAGATACTCATCATACAACGCTGAAAGGTGGCAGGGGCATTACATAGTCCAAATGGCATCCGTCGATAGGCGAAAGTGCCGAATGGACATGTGAATGTGGTCTTTTCTTGGTCTTCACGGGCAATTTCTATTTGGTTGTACCCTGAATAGCCATCAAGGAAGCAAAAGTGGGAATGACCCGCCAACCGTTCTAAAATTTGATCAACAAACGGTAGGGGGAAGTGGTCTTTCCTCGTGACAGTGTTTAGCTTCCTGTAATCAATGCACATTCTCCAACCGGTAGTGACTCTAGTTGGCACGAGTTCATTATTGGCATTGGCTACGATGGTTATTCCGGATTTCTTAGGCACCACTTGAGTTGGGCTCACCCATTGGCTATCGGATATTGAGTAAATAATACCCACATCCAATAGTTTTACCACTTCGGCCTTAACCACATCCTTCATGTTTGGATTTAGTCGTCTTTGTGGTTGCCTAGATGTCTTCACATTCTCCTCAAGGTGGATGCGATGAGTACAAATCAGTGGGTCTATGCCTTTGAGATCCGCAATTGACCATCCAATGGCACTCTTGTGCTCTAATAAAGTGGCTATTAGCCTACTCTCTTGTTCCTCATCCAAGTGGGAAGAAATCACTACTGGATATGTCTCATCTCGACCTAAATAAACATATTTCAGCTCACTTGGTAATGGTTTTAGGTCGAGTGTTGGTGCCTTGATGTTGGATGGGAGGGCCTTGTTCTCGTTTACAGGCAAAGGCTCAAATAGGGCCCTCCATCTTTTATTATCAAGCACCGGCATCATCTCTAGTATGGCATCCATCTCTTGCATTGTGTCATCATTTATCTCATGAGAATGGGCCACACATGCCTCCAAAGGGTCAGAAGATAGTGACAAGGGGACTATATCTTCCACGAATGATTCAATCATGTTTAATTCGTGGACATCATCATCAACCTCCCGTGGTTGTTTGCATAAATCAAATATGTTAAGCTCAAGGGTCATATTTCCAAAGGACATTTGTACAAGTCCATTTCTACAATTAATAATTGCATTTGAAGTAGCTAGAAACGGTCGTCTAAGTATGACGGGAATTTGAGCACCGGTGCCTATCACGGGATGTGCATCCAAGACAATAAAGTCTACCGGGTAGTAGAATTTATCAACTTGGACTAGAACATCCTCAATCATTCCTCTCGGTATACGAATGGATCTATCAGCTAGTTGGAGTGTGGTTTTGGTGGGTTTCAATTCACCTAACCCAAGTTGTTCGTAGACCGAGTATGGAATGAGATTTACACTTGCCCCCAAGTCGAGTAGGGCTTGTTTAATCCGGTAGTCTCCTATGATGCATGAGATGGTTGGACTACCCGGATCCTTAGATTTTTGGGGCACTTCTTGTTTGATGATGGCGCTCAAATTCTCAGTCAAAAGACCTTTGTTGTGAACATTGTGTTTCCTTTTGACTGTACACAATTCCTTTAAAAATTTGGCATAAGATGGTATTTGTTTTATTGCATCCAACAACGGGATGTTGATCTTCACCTGCTTAAAAACTTCTAAAATTTCCAGATTTTTATCTAAAGGTTTAGGTGAAATCAACCTTTGTGGAAACGGAGCAACCGGCTTGTATTGCCTTTCCGATTCTTTCTCTTGTGGGGTTTGTTCGAGCTATCAACCTCTTTGGAAATTTTCGGATCCTTAGGCTTTGGGGCCTTCACCGGATTAGATTTGTCAATTTCTTTCCCACTTCTCAAAGTGGTAATAGCTTGAACATGTTCCGTGTGGTGAGAGGATGAGCTTGCATCTTGTATCTCAAACTGGGTTCTTAGGTTAGGAAGAGGTTGGGCAGGAAGTGTGCCCTTCTCTCTAACACTAAGATGAGATTCAACTCTAGCCAGTGATGTTTTCAATTCATTGATGGCTTGAGTTGAATTTTGATTGAATTTCAATTGCTCTTGCATGAACCCATCTATTTTTAGAGAATTTGTCTTGTTATACTCAGCTTGGACCGATACGAATGCACCCAAAATCTTCTCTAGTGATACTTTTGGAGTGTTGTTTGCATTTGCAGTGGGTCCATTCCTCCAACTGAAATTGGGATCGTTCTTCCAATTAGGATTAAACATGTTTGAGTTTGGAACACCAAATTGCTGTTGATAACTGTTTATGGCATTTGTTTGTTCTTGTAAGATGCCTTGAACTGCTGAAATTGTGGGACAATCTTGTGTTGTATGTTGAATTCCAGCACAAATTCCACAAACAGTTTCAACGTCAGTGGAGTTGATCGTTTCTCCATTCCTTAATTCCATGGCTTCGACCTTTCTTGTGAGGCTAGCCACCCGTGCACTTATGCTATCCTCTTCTGATAAGACATACGTTCCCCCCTTTTCCTTTTGTTGGCCAGTCTTGGAATTTGTTGGTTTTGATGTGTCCCAAGACTATGCATTCTCAGCCAATTCTTCCAAATAATCCCATGCTTCATCAGCTTCCTTATTCATGAACTCCCCATTACACATCATTTCTACAAATTGGCGCATGGGTGAAGTCAGTCCTTCATAATAAAAGGTTATAACCCGTCAAATTTCATAGCCATGATGTGGGCATGCATTTAATAAATCCTTAAACCTCTCCCAACATTGGAAGAAGGTTTCATCTTCCTTTTGGGCAAAGTTATAAGGCGCTTCAACATGTTCATTTTGTGAGTAGGGAAGAATTTTTTTATGAATTCTCTGTGCATATCAGTCCATGCACCAATTGATCTTGGCCTCAATGCATAAAGCCAACCCTTAGCTTTATCTTTGAGGGTGAAAGGGAAGAATTTGAGTCTCACTATATCTTCAGTCACATTTGCAAAGTGCATGGTGGTTATTACCTCATCAAACTCCTTAAGGTGTTGATAGGCACTTTCACTGTCTAATCCATGGAATTTTGGAAGAAGTTGGATCACTCTCGGTTTCAAATCCACATTCCCTGCATTTTATGGAAAAACTATGCATGAGGGAGTGCTCGCTCTTGCAGGTTGCAAGAAATCACGTAAAGTCCTAGGTCGGGGAACATTCCCAACCACATTCTCCCCTGTTCCAGTTTGGTTTTGGCTCGGATTAGTTTGATTCGCAGCCATATTTTCAGACAATATTGGAGAGTTTAGATGTCTCCTAACACGTGGTTCTCTGTCAATTCCTTCTACTATCCCCCCTTCACTTATGAGTCGGTTATTGGAATCCCGAGCCCAATGTGGCATGCAAAACCAAGAAACAAAGAGAAAGAAGAATTCTTCCTCCCTTTCTTTACTTTTCTCTAAGACCGAAGCACAAGGTGTCTTACAATGGCTAAGTCAGAAGCAAGGATAGAGACCGATTTCTCCTGGTCAATAGGGGTTCAGAGAACTCCCCACCCACTCTTTGAATCTTTTGAGAAAAAGTGCAGAAAAAGGAGAAAGAGGAGTAGAGGTGAGAAAAGAAATCTTTGAGCACAAGGTGATCCAAGACGGCAGAGCCGACCAATAGGAATCCAGGTGGCACAAGGCCGACCTTTCAGAGATCCAAAAGGAGTCTCCACCCACTCTACAAGAGATGAATATGATAGGAATGAATAGGAGAAGGAGAAGAGTAAGGTTTAGAAAGATAGAACCTGATTCGGCACTTGAAATCCTTGTATCTTCTTCAGCTTCCTAGAAATCCCTGAAAAGAAAAATCAAATAAACAAGCTAAGTTAGTCCTAAAATCCTAAAAATCCTAAATAGATACTAATTTCAGAAATTTGTGAAAAACCGTCAAAGTCCCCGGCAGCGGCGCCAAAAACTTGTTCGCTTCCCCAAGTGTAGGGTTGCGATGTAGTAATAAACTCGGTAAGACCGAGGTCGATCCACAGGGACTTATGTAGGATTTCACAAACACATCCAAAAGTGTCTATTGAAAGCTAATAATCAGATTTTGAATAAGATTGATGTGAGTAGCAGTTTTAAACTAATTTGAATGTAAACAATTATAAAAAGGCACTAGGGGTTCAAGGACCCACTTGTAGCAATCCTTGATGTTCAATCCGCTTGTAGTTTCTCATTCTCTCAACTAGAATCGATATTAAGATCTATCTAGTCGGATGATAGAGCTGTTAAACGAAACAATCTGTCATATGTAAGTTCTATGCATAAGATTCACTCAATGTAGGCTGAGCTGAGCATGCTCAATTGCATAGGTCATTCCCCTTTCCAAAAGGTCCAGTTCACAATCATAACCATCCTCAAGTCCTGTCACAAGACAAGGCTAGATCATGATTTGAACTTGATTCAAATCACATGCACAATCCCTTACATAATTCAGAAAATCAGAAAAATAGAACTTTGGTAGGAAGTCCCTTCATGAAGATCATAGTACTAGAGCGCACTCCAATTCCTCGGATCATATAGGTCTAGACTGATGCAAACCAATTAAGAATTTAAGTAATTCTCCCAAACATCCATGAGTCATCATAAGACTAAGAAAAAGTACTTAAAACTTGTATAAACTTCAAACCATAGTTCATAATCATGAATTCCAAACTTCAAACCAACTAAATACAAATTAAAACATCTTGGATCCACTACAAGCTTCACCTCTTAGCCCTAGCTAAGAGGTTTAGCTGCTCATGATCCAAGGAAACATGAAACAATTAAAAAATTCATAAAAACAGCAAAACAAAGTAGAAGGAGTTGTGGAACTCCGAAATCTACTTCCGCCGCCTCCAAGCTTGCTTCGACCCTTCTAAGATACCCTAGGAATGATCCCTAGGTGTCCTTTTATAGTGGGGAGCCTCCTCAACTTCAGAAAGATCGAGAATCTACGTAAGAGTTACGAAGTGCCCAGAGAAAATCGGCGCCAAGATTAGAAATTTTCGTTTCTTCACATGGCCGGCCGGTCTGGACCGGTCGGACTGGGCTGGCCGACCGGTCACGACCGGTCTGGCCTCCTTTGGAAAAAGGTCCAACGTTTCAGCATCCTTGGCCGACCGGTCAAGACTGGTCGGACCATCTCCAGTAGCTGTCCAGCGTGCATGGCTGACCGGTCAAGACCGGTCGGCTTCTTTTGCTTCTTTTTTCCTTCCTTTCTTTCTTCTACTTTCTTCTTTCCTTGCTTCTTTCTTTGCTTCCTTCTTCCTTCGGCCCACCTTGGGTCTTCATCCAAGGATCTAAATAAGCTCTTTTCGTCTTCAATTAGGCGGAGTCCACTCTCAATCCTGTAATCACAAAACGTGCATTCCGTTAGCCTTTAAATCATGAAAACCTCACACAATGAGTGATGGATTGGGGTTAGAATATGCACAATTAAGAGCTCAACACTAAACCTAAACCCAAACTTGAAAACCTAAACCTAAACCCGATCCCGAACCCGAATTCCTAAACCTAGGCCTAAACTTAAACCTAAACTCAATTCACTTAACCTAAACCTACACCTATTCCTAACTCAATTCACCTAACCTAAACCTAAACCTAAACTTAAAAACCTAAACCTAAACCCGATCCCGAATCCGAATTCCTAAACCTAGGCCTAAACTTAAAGCTAAACTCAATTCACTTAACCTAAACCTACACCTATTCCTAAGTCAATTCACCTAACCTAAACCTAAACCTAAACTTGAAAACTTAAACCTAATCACAATCCCGAACCCGATTTCCTAAACCTAGGACTAAACCTAAACCTAAACTCAATTCACTTAACCTAAACCTACTCCTATTCCTAACTCAATTCACCTAACCTAAACCTAAACGTTAACTTGAAAACCTAAACCTAAACCCGATCCCGAATCCAAATTCCTAAACCTAGGCCCAAACTTAATTCACTTAACCTAAACGTAAACTGACTCTAATCTTTGCATTGTAGATATGGATAAGAGTTGGATGCGAGCTAAGAATAAGTTTGGCCCATAGTATAAATAAGGTATTAAAGAGTTCATGGAATTTGCACGATATCGGGCAGATTCAAGTAATAGGATTAGGTGTTGATGCCAAAAATGCAGAAACATGGTTCACAAGACTTTAGACAAAGTAGAAGACGATTTGTTCATGGTTGGGATTGACCAGGGTTACACTTGGTGGATCCATCATGGTGAAGATTTTCACCAAAGAGTTGAGGCCACTGAAGTCCTTGCTGACCCAATTGTGACTGATGACGAGGATGAAGACGTTGACGAAATGCAAGATATCATAGGGGATGTGTTAAAGGGAATAATTACAGATACTGATTTTGCAGCGACAAGTAGTAGCCAGGATATTCCTCCTATGGGTGATGCCGAATCAGAAAAGTTTAGTAGATTGTTGAGGGATGCGCAATGTCCACTCTATCCGGGGTGTGGGAACTTCTCCAAGTTGTATTTTCTTACAAGGTTACTTCATTTGAAGACAATAAATTGTTGGAGTAACAAATCGTTCGACATGTTACTTGGCTTGTTGAAAGAAGTATTACCGGACGGTGAGACATTGCCTAAGTCTCATTACGAGGCAAAATCCTTAATGCAAGACTTGGGCCTTGGTTACATCCTCATACATGCATATATAAATGATTGTGTATTGTATTGGAAAGAATATGAAAATGTTGAAGAGTGTCCAGAATGTGGAGAGTCTAGGTGGAAATATGACGAAGCCATGCGTAAGAAAATTCCACAAAAGGTGTTAAGGTACTTTCCATTGAAACCCAGATTGCAAAGATTATTTACGTCGAGCAAGACGGCTGAAGATATGAGGTGACATAAGGAGAAACGCGTTCATGATAATAATACATTGAGGCACCCTACTGACTCTGAAGCTTGAAAATTTTTTAACAAGCAATATGACTGGTTTGTAAAGGATTCTCGCAATATGTTCAACTAGGTCTTGCAAGTGATGGTTTTAATCCATTTGGTAATATGAGTAGCTCGTACAGTATGTGGCCAGTGATACTTATGCCCTACAATTTACCTCCTTGGTTGTGTATGAATGAGTCATTTTTCATGATGTCATTGGTTATTCCTGTACCCAGGTCATCGAGGAATGACATTGATGTGTATTTGCGACCATTAGTAGATGAGTTAAACAAGTTGTGAAGTCTAGGTGTCCAGACGTATGACACATTTACAGAACAAACATTTCGATTGCATGCAGCGGTCTTGTGGACAATAAATGACTTCCCTGCGTATAGGAATTTGTTTGGGTGGAGCACGAAGGGAAAGTTGGCTTGTCCTACATGTAGTATTGAGACTTGTTCATTGTCATTGAAGCATGGTAAAAAAACGTGTTATATGGGCCATCGTTGCTTCCTTCCAAGGGATCATAGTTGGCGCAGGAAGACGATGATCTTTGATGGTAAACAAGATCATAGGCCACCACCAAAAGAACTATTTGGAGAAGATGTGATACAACAACTGAGTAACATTGAAGAAGTTAGATTTGGTAAAGCACCGCACTTGAAGAAGAGAAAACGTACAGTATTAGAGTATAACTGGAGGAAGAAGAGCATTTTTTAGATGCCCTATTGGAGTGATCTGAAATTGTGACACAACTTGGATGTCATGCATATTGAAAAGAATATATGTGACAATTGTTGAGCTCTAAATTGTGCATATTCTAACCCCAATTCATAACTCATTATGCACAGTTTACATGTTTAAAGAACTAATTCAATGCATGTTTTGTGATTGCAGGGATAAGAGTGGACTTCACCCAACAAGAAACCAAAAAAGGGTTTATTTAGGAGCCTTGGATGAAGACCCAAGGTGGGCCAAAGAGAGAAGAAAGCAAGGAGAGAAAAGAAAAGAAAGAAAAGAAGAAAGAAAGTAAGATAAAGGAGAAAGAAAAGCAGTCCGACCGATCTTGACCGGTCGGCCAAGGAAGCCTCACCGGTCGTGACCGATCAGCCACATCATTGGAAGCTGCTGGATGGAGAACAGCACAGTCCGACCGGTCGTGACCGGTCGGCTAAACCAGTCCGACCGGTTAAGACCGGTCGGCCAACAGGTCGCCCTTCTATTGCACTCCCTGGACTATCAAATAGAGAGGTCCGACCGATCAAGACCGGTCGGACAGCCCAGTCCGACCGGTCCAGACCGGTCGGCCATGCGTAAACAGCAAGCTTTCTATTTTGGGCGCCTAAATTCTCTGCGCAAGTGCGTATTTTTACACCAATTCTGGAAGATTCTTACGCAATTGACGCCTCCAAGCTATAAAAGGACTTCTTCTCTTCATACCAGATCATGCTAGGACGTGGGGATTGCTTAGGAGACGGATTCTACTTCAAGTTTTCCTAATTTTTCTTCCTGTTTTAGTTGTTTTTATGTTTTTTAGGCTTCTAGTTCAAGGATGTTAGAGATGAACTAAAACCTCTTAGCTAGGGCTAAGAGGTGAAGCTTTTGATTCGTTTTTTATGGATTCATGCAACCTAGGTTTCCTTTTATGTTTTAATTGAAGAATTTTAGCTCAATGTGAGTTTGAATCAAGTACTAGTTTAGTTTACTTTGATCTCTTGATGACTCCGGGCTCATGTGATTCTTAGTGATTCTAAACTTAGTAGCTTATCTTCTGAGCATTGGTTATGCTTGTGTAGTTCATTGATCTATCATCGACTCCGGGCATGGTAGACCCTTTGATTGCCTTGTGTACAATGGCCTGATCTTCATGTGGGAACTCATTCAACTAAAGTTCTTATCTTTTGTTATAATTTGAAATAGTTGTTTACTGATTGATTTTGATTTAATTAGAATTCTAATCATTGGCTATAATCAGGTCTAGTGACAGGATTTGATGAAAGCTATGGTTATGAATCTCAACTAGATTGGAAAGAGGCTTGGCCTACACAATTGAGTGTGTCCAAAGCTTAAGCATTGTTGTGGGAATCGAATCAATGAATAAGCAACCGTTTTAGATAATTGTTGATTGAACCGCTCTATATTCTGATCGGATAGAGATATGAATTCAATTCCGATTGAGTTTTGTGAGATCTAGTTGTGTTGATGCATTGAAACTTATCAAAAGTAGATCCTTGGCGCTCTAGTGCCTTTTTAGATTGATATTACCTTACACATTCACTGTTTAAACTCAACTCACTATTTTCCAGCTTTAGTTCTTAATAGGATCTTAATTATTAGTTAATTTAGACAAATTCTGAGAATACCCATTCATAAATCTCTGTGGGAACGATACTCGGTCTTTCCGAATTATTACTACTTCGCAACCCTACACTTGGGGAGTAAACAAGTTTTTGACGCGGTTGCTGGGGATTTCTATGCGATATTTTTAAAATTTGCTGAGAAAGCTTTTAGTTGAGATTGTGTTAAGATAGGTTTAGGATTTATTTTGCTTTCTAGGCTAAATTTTCTTTTAATTTCAGGATACTAACTTAGTTTGTTTTGATTTTTCAGGATTCTAACATAAATCTACTTCAGGGATTTTTAGGAAGTTGAAGAAGAAGTAGAAATCTCAAGTGCTAAATCAGGTTCTATCTTTCTAACCTTACTCTTCTTCTTCTCCTACTCATTCCTACCATATTCATCTCTTGTAGAGTGGGTGGAGACTCCTCTTGGATCTCTAATAGGTTGGCCTTGTGCCGCCTTGATTCCTATTGGTCGGTACTGCCGTCTTGGATCACCTTGTGCTCAGAGATTTCTCTTCTCAAACTTATTCCTCTTTCTTCTTTTTCTGCACTTTTCTCAAAAGACTCAAAGAGTGGGTGGGGAGTTCTCTGAACCCTTATTGACCAGGAGAAATCGGTCTCTATCCTTGCTTCTGGCTTAGCCATTGCAAGACACCCTGTGCTTCGGTCTTAGAGAAGAGTAAAGAAAGGAATGAAGAATTCTTTTTCCTTTTTGTTTCATTCTTTTTGGATTTGCATGCCACATTGGGCTCGGGATTTTAATAACCGACTCATTCGTGACGGAGTAATTGTTGAAGGGATTGATAGAGAGCCTCGTGCTAGAAAATGTCAAAAGTTTCCTGAAATTACTAGAGAGATGGCTGAAAATCAACCAAATCAAGGGGCTAATCAACATCAAAACCAAGCCCAACCTTCAAATCAACGGAGTTGTGTGAGCCAAACCTTCAAAATTGGCCGTCCATTATACAAGGCACGTCTTGGATGTGAACCATTCATCATTAGGGGCCCACCTTTAATGTAGGTCATCCATCATGTGGGACCCACCATCAATGCTAATTGTCCTTTATGTGGGCCCCTCATTGTCTACTACTCATCACCCATCACTTGTGAAATTGCGGTTTTACCGCTTGTAGAGATACTTAGAGATATGTCTATGGACTTAGAGGGGGGGGTGAATAGGACCTTTTTAAAATCTTTTCGCCTACTTGCACAATTCAACAAATATAACAAAGTAAGCAAGAACACTTAGGCTTCCAAGCCTAGGTGGGTCCAATCACAAGACTAGCAAAAGTATAAGCAATAAATAATCCTAGTCTAAGCATGCATAGGTAAAGAAAATATACAACTAATCAAGCTCCTAGCCTATGCATCTTGTGTAGACTTATGAGAGTGGATCAATGAGCTCAAGTCTACACAAGTAGTGAAGGTACATCTTGTGTGAGGATGCCTAAAAAGTGCCTAGCATGCATTCCTATCAAGCATTCATAATTAAGCAATTTAGCTAACAATGCAACGATATAATGTGCTCAAGAATAATCACAAACACAAGGATGTATAGTGGTTCGACTATGTGTCTACTCCACTCCCGGTTCAAGTACTCAACCCCTTTGAGCACACCGGCATTCACTATAGGAGGTTTTAAATAAGGTTCACCTCTCAACCTTTACATGGTGGTTTTGTCGGTTCACCTCTCAACTGTATCCGAAGTTTTAGACATAGGCTAACTCTCAACCTAATCGCACGTTTACTCTCGTGTCGGAGGCTCCCCCTTGGAGACTTAGTTTAGGCCCGACTGACGGGCCAAGGAACGACTAACATCCCTAGGTCGAGTTCGAAAAACAAACTCTAAAATGGACTCTCAAATAAGACAACCTACTTGTCGGATGAGCCCCTTGTTTAGCGTCGGATTGGGTAGCTTGATCTCCGCTCTCCCGTGCTTCAATCAGCTTCCCTTGCTCCCTCGATCGTGTTGCCGTTGTGTCGCCACTGCCTCAGCCACATTTGATCAAACACCTTGCACGCGATGCCTTTGAGATGCCCAAGGTGCTAGGAGGATGGGTTTGAGAACTCTACAACTTAGTGGGAATGGGTTGCCTAGAGTCTCTTACCTACAACGATCTCATCTTCGAGTTTTGGACAAGGATTTGCCAATCAAGAAGCTTCCAAACTCTAGAGATCAAGAGGGGATGAAGGTCATCTTCTTCATGAGCTTGGAATGCTCTAATCTTGTGTTAAAGCACAAGGAAGATGCCTTGCATAGGTCAAGGAGTGAGCCTCAAAAGATCTCCTTCAATGGTGGCTTTTCTCCCTCAAAAATACCTCTACTTTTGCCCAAAAACGGAGCCTCATATATATAGAAAAGTGGCTCCAACGGTCATAAAACGGCTATGAGCCGACCTGTCCCGACCGGTCATGACCGGTCGGACTCCCCTGCTGAAGAAAGACCAATGCACAAGCTAAATATATGGGCCGACCAGTCATGACCGGTCGGACCCCCTTACTGGACAGGCTGCAGATCTTCAGGCCGACCGATCATGACCGGTCGGCCCCACTTGCTGGATGAAGGAGAACTCCAGGCCGACCGGTCATGACCGGTCGGCAGTGCCTGCTGATCTCTTGGCGTTATAGAAGGCCGACCGGTCATGACCGGTCGGCAGCTTATAGACAACTGCAGCAAAGCTGCTGGCCGACCGGTCTTGACCGGTCGGACCAGCCTGGATCTCCCCTCCTTATGCTGAACTCGACATGCTTCAGCGTGTCCATAATGGCCAAGGTTTGGGTGTTCAAATGGGACACCTAGGGCCTATCTATGATGACTAAATGTACTCCAATATAGTCAAGGTCATCAAAGATACAAAGGGGATAGGTTTTGGTCAAGGTTAAGGCACCAAGGCATCACTTTTACCTGAAACTTCTTCCTTGATGCGGCTGGACGACTTGAGTCTTCGGTCTTCGTCTTCATTGGGCTCAAACGACACTAGACTCACAGACGTAAGTGATTGACAAACAAGGTGCACTAGTATGCCACGGAAAAGTGCACTAACAATCTCCCCCTTTGTCAATTACTTACAAAAACTTAACCTACCAAAACAAATTACATGTTCAAGATATTACAATGATAATGAATTAAATATAGGACTCTTGACATGACAAACTAAGCAGCTCCTCTTCAGTTTGCTCCCCCACAACCTGTCAATCCCTGCAACACAAAACATAGCAAACTAGTTTTGGTGGGATTTGATCTTTCTCCCCCTTTTTGTTAGCAATTGACAAACTATTCTCTCCCCCTTAATGATATATCAATAGGCTAAGGTAAGAGAAGATAGTATGTCGCAATTATAACTATAAGCATATGCTATAAAGGAGAGTATAGGGTGCATGAATCATAAATACATGGAGCATGCTAAGAAAACATGATTAACAATAGAAATGTAACTAACTAGGCATAGTTAATCATGCAACATTGGTCAAGGATATACATTGGCATTGAAAGCACAAAGGGCTTATAGCCCAATCAACCAACCTCCCCTATTGGTATATCAAGACCAATACTAAGCAAAGATTAGCATGCAATGAAGCATAAAACTCAAGGTGATTAGCTAATCTAAGCAGGATGACAATCTAGCAAAGAAATGAATTAAATAAAAGCAAAGCTAAATCATCAAAATCTGGGCGAATGAGGCTGGAATCCTCTGATTTGCCCATGCATACAGAAATGAGGCTGAAAACCTCAGATTTTCCAATGAAAGCATAACTAGCTACCCTCACTAACCATGAGAGATTAAAAAGCCAAAGGGTAGCAAAATTCCACAACACCCTCATAAAATGTAGCATGAGGTGAGGGGTTGGGAACTCCTCCTTCTCCTAGAAGGGATAGCGGTTGGGATCCCCTCTTAGATAATCTGGTAGAGGGGTCGTTATGGAGGCCGAGAGAGCAAGATCTTTATGTTGGCCCTCATCATAAGCAGAGTCACCAGATTCAGACTCCTCTGTGTCATCCCAAGTAGCAGCCATAGCCTTTTTACCTTTCGGTTTAGGCCATTCCGGACATTCCGGGGCAATATGGCCACGACGACCGCAACCGTAACAACGGACGGATGAGGATATGGATGATTTTCCTTTACGTTTATCACCCTTCCTTCTTGTCACGGTTATTCCCTCTATCAAATTTGAGGAATCTCTTGAATTTTTTGTTCAATTTCTCTTCCTCATCATCCTCATCATCGCTATCTTCCTCCGACTCACTCTTGATTTTCTTATGTTTGTGTGAGGACTTAAAAGCGATGTTTTTCTTTCTAGAGGGGGCTTTAAAGCCTAGCTCAAAGGTTTGTAGGGAACCTATGAGTTCTTCAACTTTCATTGTGTTTAGATCCCTACACTCTTCAATGGTGGTGACTTTAGAAGAGAACCGTTCCGGAAGAGATCTCAGAATTTTCCTACAAAGCCTATGTTCCAGAACCGGATCCCCTAAGCCCCATATATCGTTTGTGATTTTGTTCAGTTTGGTATAAAATTCAGTAAATGTTTCATCCTCCTCCATAGTAATATTTTTAAATAGAGTGGAGAGGCGCTGGAGTTTAGAATTTTTAACAACATTTGTACCTTCATGGGTAACTTCAAGAATATCCCATGCTTGTTTACTGGTAGTGCAGTTTTGAATCCGACCAAATTCTTCTCTAGATACTGAACAAAAAATGGCATTCATGCCTTTGGCATTATGGATACGTTGAGCTTTTTCATGATCAGTCCACAATGCCTTGTCTTTTGGCCTGAGAACATCCGGCTCACCTTCCTTAGAAATAGTGACCATTGGGGGTTCATATCCAAAATCAACCATGTCCCTCACATCCGAATCAATGGATTCCAAGAAGATGCGCATTCGGGCTTTCCAGTATGGATAATTTGACCCATCAAAGAAAGGAGGCTTAGTGACGGATGAGGAGTCCTCTCTAGACATATTTTCAAGTCTCTCTTAGGATCTCACTCCGGGTTTTTAAACCTGAGCGGAGGAACCCGCTCTGATACCAATTGAAATTGCGGTTTTACCGCTTGTAGAGATACTCGGAGATATGTCTATGGACTTAGAGGGGGGGTGAATAGGACCTTTTTAAAATCTTTTTGCCTACTTGCACAATTTAACAAATATAACAAAGTAAGCAAGAACACTTAGGCTTCCAAGCCTAGGTGGGTCCAATCACAAGACTAGCAAAAGTATAAGCAATAAATAATCCTAGTCTAAGCATGCATAGGTAAAGAAAATATACAACTAATCAAGCTCCTAGCCTATGCATCTTGTGTAGACTTATGAGAGTGGATCAATGAGCTCAAGTCTACACAAGTAGTGAAGGTACATCTTGTGTGAGGATGCCTAAAAAGTGCCTAGCATGCATTCCTATCAAGCATTCATAATTAAGCAATTTAGCTAACAATGCAACGATATAATGTGCTCAAGAATAATCACAAACACAAGGATGTATAGTGGTTCGACTACGTGTCTACTCCACTCCCGGTTCAAGTACTCAACCCCTTTGAGCACACCGGCATTCACTATAGGAGGTTTTAAATAAGGTTCACCTCTCAACCTTTACATGGTGGTTTTGTCGGTTCACCTCTCAACCGTATCCGGAGTTTTACACATAGGCTAACTCTCAACCTAATCGCACGTTTACTCCCGTGTCGGAGGCTCCCCCTTGGAGACTTAGTTTAGGCCCGGCTGACGGGCCAAGGAACGACTAACGTCCCTAGGTCGAGTTCGAAAAACAAACTCTAAAATGGACTCTCAAATAAGACAACCTACTTGTCGGATGAGCCCCTTGTTTAGCGCCGGATTGGGTAGCTTGATCTCCGCTCTCCCGTGCTTCAATCAGCTTCCCTTGCTCCCTCGATCGTGTTGCCGTTGTGTCGCCACTGCCTCAGCCACATTTGATCAAACACCTTGCATGCGATGCCTTTGAGATGCCCAAGGTGCTAGGAGGATGGGTTTGAGAACTCTACAACTTAGTGGGAATGGGTTGCCTAAAGTCTCTTACCTACAACGATCTCATCTTCGAGTTTTGGACAAGGATTTGCCAATCAAGAAGCTTCCAAACTCTAGAGATCAAGAGGGGATGAAGGTCATCTTCTTCATGAGCTTGGAATGCTCTAATCTTGTGTTAAAGCACAAGGAAGATGCCTTGCATAGGTCAAGGAGTGAGCCTCAAAAGATCTCCTTCAATGGTGGCTTTTCTCCCTCAAAAATCCCTCTACTTTTGCCCAAAAACGGAGCCTCATATATATAGAAAAGTGGCTCCAACGGTCATAAAACGGCTATGAGCCGACCTGTCCCGACCGGTCATGACCGGTCGGACTCCCCTGCTGAAGGAAGACCAATGCACAAGCCAAATACATGGGCCGACCGGTCATGACCGGTCGGACCCCCTTGCTGGACAGGCTGCAGATCTTCAGGCCGACCGGTCATGACCGGTCGGCCCCACTTGCTGGATGAAGGAGAACTCCAGGCCGACCGGTCATGATCGGTCGGCAGTGCCTGCTGATCTCTTGGCGTTATAGAAGGCCGACCGGTCATGACCGGTCGGCAGCTTATAGACAACTGCAGCAAAGCTGCTGGCCGACCGGTCTTGACCGGTCGGACCAGCCTGGATCTCCCCTCCTTATGCTGAACTCGACATGCTTCAGCGTGTCCATAATGGCCAAGGTTTGGGTGTTCAAATGGGACACCTAGGGCCTATCTATGATGACTAAATGTACTCCAATATGGTCAAGGTCATCAAAGATACAAAGGGGATAGGTTTTGGTTAAGGTTAAGGCACCAAGGCATCACTTTTACCTGAAACTTCTTCCTTGATGCGGCTGGACGACTTGAGTCTTCGGTCTTCGTCTTCATTGGGCTCAAACAACACTAGACTCACAGACGTAAGTGATTGACAAACAAGGTGCACTAGTATGCCACGGAAAAGTGCACTAACAACTTGTAGTCCACATTTGATGTGTCTATAGTGTGTGCCCTACCTTCGAAGTGGATTGTACGTCCATCATGTGGGGCCCACTTTTGATATCCACCATTCATCATGTGGGGCGCACCTTCTATGTAGATTATCCATCATGTGGCACACTTTGCATATGGGCCATCCATCATGCAAGACCATAGATGCAGACTGTTCATTAGGTGGGGCCTACTTGATGTGTATCACCCATTATGAGAGGCCACACTTTGATGTGGGCCATCCATCATGTGAATCCACTCCGTCCATTATGTGGGCCCACCTTGATGTAGACCATTCATTGTGTGGGGCCCCACTTTGTTGTGTTTTGCTTTTTTTCCTTCGTAAGAATTTGAACATTAAGCATTCAAGGTAGTCAGTTGCCTTGTGGTTTTTATTTTTATTTTTTATTGATGAGTGGGTGGATGCCATGAGTGTGGATCTGCTTATCAGCCAGCTCTTATTTCTGGATGCTGAAGACCAGAAGAAAGAGATCAAACTGTTTATAAATTCGCCAGGTGGCTCTGTAACTGCTAGTGATTGTCCTTGACTGTCTTATTTTCCAAAGGTAACTAAAATGCTTGGTGTTTGTAAATAAATTGCTTAACATTAAAGGAAAAAAAACTGCTCAATAGGAATATTTGGATCATCATTTTCTTCAGTGCTACTGTCATCTCCCATACTTCACATTGGTGCACTGTGTTGAAAGTCAGGCTTCCATTTCCAACTTTGGACATATTGTTGTCATTGAAGAAGTAAATACTAACCTTTGGATTGTTCACAGGTTGGGGTCACACATGTAACTCCAACCATCCAGATTGCAAGGCCCACTTAGAAGTCATAAACAGAAATTACACTGATGATTCCTGAATTATATTCCCAATAGTTTTGTTGAACCGTTGCTCAAGTGGAAGCACATGATTTGTTGGAAAAAAAGGAGGATTCTTTATTCTGTACGTACTTTGTAGAAGGACCTTTTTATAATTTTTGGAGCCATGTCTAGGAGCATTTTTGCAAAATTTGAAATGATTGGATAGAAGGTATTTTGGTCATGTAAGGACAAGAATGTGTATATCTTGGGTATTTTTGATAAGGCATTATTTAGTCATAATCATAACCTTGTCCTAGCTATTTGGGATCGGTTTTACGATCCTTTTTTGCGAAAGGCTAAGATAAAAAATTAGAACTCTCATGCTAGCTTTTTCAGTCATTTTTAAAATTAAGGGATTGTCTCTGTCATTAAGGATAATGGAGTTGTCTTTTTATTTTTCTAGTTTTTATTCCTTTGGAATATAGATGCTTTGGGCCTATTATGTGAAGGTATGATTCTGATACTTGAAAGAAATCGTTTGTACACTTGCTTTTGCAATGATAATAGTGCCATGGTTTTTTAAATTTGAAGATTTCAGGAAGTTTAGAAATAAAGGCTCTTTTGATCCCTAGTTACACAATGCTTCCAATAATTGCACTTCTGCTCTGTCTAATATATTGTCTTTGCAGGAGTGTAATATTGAAGAGGTTCTAGATGACAATGAACCTCCAAGAAAGTTCCAAAGATAAGAAGGCAAATGGACTAGATACAGGAAAAGGTCAAGGTCATGTGTTCAAGATTACTAGCAAGGTTCCTTATAAAACTGTTTTGAAAGGTTTGTTCCCTTTTGAATATTTATTCTGTCTCTCCTTTTATTTTCTTTTCTTCTCCTTCTTTCTTTTTCATTGTTCGTGAGCTAATACCCAGAGCGCCATTCTTTTGAAGCTGAGAGTATGCAAGAGAAGGTTGAGTATGGTCTGCAATCTTATGCAGCCTTCAAAGGGAGCTCCTGGCAAGGAATGTAATCTTCTGAATATGGTCTGCCCATTTTTAGCATCACTATTTTCCTTTTGGCTTAACAATCATTTCAGCCTTTGATATATCAGAATTATTTGCTCATGGGCTCTCCTATTTTTCACCCTACTGCAGATTTGTGATATGGTTGCCATTACAAGATATTTAAATGTGATGCTTACAGTTCCTAAGCTGGACAAAACCTCATTATGGGCTGATCCAAGGTATGTTGTTGAGTCCTTACGATTACAATAGTTATTAAAATCGTGCAAGTTTTTAAGATTACTGATGAGGTGTTTCTTTGGAAGTGCCATATGACTCATATTCCGCATCTTGTTGCCTAGATTTCCTTACAAGTATTACCTGTTATGGTAGTCAGTTCAAAGACATATTTGATGTGGACCATTTCATTACTTCCTTGAGAGAGGAAGTTCGGATACCTGAAGAACTACCGCTAAGGCTAACGAGGAGTGAAGCTAGGAATGGTATATTCCATGCCACTTGGTCCAGCATTTCTTACTACCTTAATTAGGTCAGTTTACTGTTTGCCGTAAAGCTTCCTTTGTTTTTTTCCAGTCTACGCATGAAGACAGCTTGTGATTCTATTCGTTTATGAGCAGATTCTCCCATTGATACAGAAGTATAAAATTGTGCATTTGAAGAAGACCGATGCCCGTCTTGCCAATAATGGCCTACCCATAGAGATTCAAAAGTTGTGTTGCTGGGGAAATTTCAATGCTCTACACTTCAGTTCCCAGATATCCCGTCCTTCTTGCTCTTACATACTACCTTAATTCAATGAAATAGGTGAGAAAGTAGACACTATTGGAATCTTCGGATCTGAGGCTTTTCCAGAACCACTCATCTCAGATTGCGGCGCTAGATTATTTGGTGTCACTAGAGAGTGACATCTTTGTTCCTACATATGATGGCAATATGGCCAAAGTCGTGGAAGGCCATCGCAGGTAATGTAATATGCTGATTTCTAGGGATTGTTATGTTGCTTTTAATATTTATAGATACGCCACTTAGGTTGGCAACCTAATGAAGCATGGATGATCCTTAAGAGCCATTTCCTTGACCCTTGCCTTACCTAAACCCTCAAACCACAAGCCATTCTCTACCCTTAGACATGTCCAAGCCTAGTCATTCCTTTAGCCTTAGCCATTTTTCAAGCCAAACCAAGCTAGACCCAAGAGCTCCAAATTTGGCTAAATTCAAGTCAAAACCAAGCCAAACACTAGCCAAATGCGAAAAAATCCAAAAAAAAAAATCAAAAAATCAAAAAATTCCATCACTCACCGAAGACCCCCAAGACCAAAACCATAGTTGTTTTGAATATTACAAGACCAACCATATCAACTAGCCAAAATAATTCAGGCTTGCATCTACTTTAAGGGTGTGTTTGTTTGCTAGACAAATTACAATTTAATCATGACTTGGGGCCAAAATGTGTTCAATTTCTACTCAAAATAGTATTTGTACTTGACCACTCTCAGATGAAATTGAGAATTGGCCAGCTTAAGAGCTTGTTCGAGTGCTACTTATCTCGTTTTAGTTAATTGTAATTATATATTAGAGATTATCTTTAAACCTTACCAAACAAATTATGATCACTAATACATATTTTACCATTAACTAGAATGAGAATTGCACCCAAATAGGCCCAGGTTTAGCTTTTGTACTGAATTTCTACAATTAGCCGACTTAGAAATATTGGATGTGCGACTTAGAAACCGTTAATTCCATTTTATTGGTTTCAGTGATGTATTTAATAAGTTTATACTGTTTCAACGTTTTGATACGAATGGCATTCTTATGATATCAGGTGCAAGAAACTCGAAATGCAACAAAAGCGCGAGAAAGTTTTTGAAACGGAAATTAATGACGAACCAAATCCGTCGCTAATATTTTAAGATATTTTTTAATATTGCGGCGGACATAATTCGTCGTATCGAGAAATAGGATCCGTCGCTGAATGGGGCGCTTGTTTGAGATTAACGACGAAGAAGGTCCGTCGTTTATTTAACGACGAACTATATCCGTCGTACTTTATCGACGAATTTGGTTCGTCGTTTAAAATTAACGACTTGGAAAAAGAGTGACCCTGCGACGAACCTAGTCCGTCGTTAATTAAGATGAACGACAGACTTTATTCGTCGTTTATTTGCGATTTTGGCGTAGTGATGTCAACGAGTAACGACTTGCAAAAAAAGGGGTGACCATGCGACGAATCAAATCCGTCATTAATTAATATTAACGACGGACTTGATCCGTCGTGTTTTTGCGATTTTGGTGTAGTGATGTCAAGTTGGGCGCCATATATAACCGAAAATGTCTTAAAATATGAAGATTGTAGTCATCCATTCTTTTGTCATTTTTGGGCATGACTCATCAATGGTGAGATTAACTAAAGTAACCATTTGAATTGCTCTTATAATAGAGTTGTTGTAATCTTTAAAAATGACATCAACTCCTCTAAAAAAATCTCTTATTAGAAGGTCTTATCAAACGTGCTTATTTTAAATAAGAGCTTTTTTTTTTTTTACTTGAAAACGTGATTTTCCCAAATTAAGTTATTTAAAACAAGAGATAGAATAAAAAGAACTTATTGGAGTAGCTCTTATTAAAAAAGCTCTTATTAAATTATAGTAGAGATGCCAAATGAGCCATTATTAGAATGATCATTCAATTGATCCTTATGGCCCATTTATGGAATTTCATCATTTTTTTGCCAAAGTATAGATTTCAATGGGCTTACATTTGATGGTTTTTTACGTGCCCCATTTAAAGTGGAGCACAATACGTGGACTATTTGATCTTAAGTATGGGTGAACCATGCGTGCATCTTAGGCTTTGATAGAACATCGGCCCAACATCATGGCTGTTCAGTGAGGCGTCATTCCCACCATTGGATGTGGCCTCATGTCAGAGATTCATCCAGACCACTCATCAGGTGATGTGCACTGTGATTGTGTTAGATACCTAAAATTTGCATAGAAGGTGCACCCCACATGATGAATGGTGGATATCAAAAGTGTGCCCCACATGATGGACAATCCACTTCGAAGGTAGGGCACACACTATAGACACATCAAATGTGGACTCCACGTGATGGGTGATGAGTAGTAGACATTGAGGGGCCCCACATAAAGAACAATTAGCATTGATGGTGGGTCCCATATGATGGATGACCTACATCAAAGGTGGGCCCCTAATGATGAATAGCCCACGTCCAAGACGTGCCTTGTATGATGGTGGGCCAGTTTTGAAGGTTTAGCTCACACAATGGATAGTCCACATCAAAGGTGGGTTCCATATATGACCTAAAATGTCTTAAAATATGAAGATTCTAGTCATTCATTCTTTTGTCATTTGTGGCATGGTTCATCTATGGTGAAATCAACCAAAGTAACCATTTGGATTGCTCTTATAATAGAGTTATTGTAATATTTAAAAATGACATCAACTACCTCTAAAAAAGCTCTTATTAGAAGGTCTTATCAAACGTGATTATTTCAAATAAAAGCTTTTTTTTTAACTTGAAAACGTGATTTTGCCAAATTAAGTTATTTAAAACAGGAGATAGAATAAAAAGAACTTATTACAGTAGCTCTTATTGAAAAAGCTCTTATTAAATTATAGTAGAGATGCCAAATGAGCCATTATTAGAATGATCATTCAATTGATCCTTATGGCCCATTTATGGAATTTCATCATTTTTTTGCCAAAGTATAGATTTCAATGGGCTTACATTTGATGGTTTTTTACGTGCCCCATTTAAAGTGGAGCACAATACGTGGACTATTTGATCTTAAGTATGGGTGAACCATGCGTGCATCTTAGGCTTTGATAGAACATCGGCCCAACATCATGACTGTTCAGTGAGGCGTCATTCCCACCATTGGATGTGGCCTCATGTCAGAGATTCATCCAGACCACTCATCAGGTGATGTGCACTGTGATCGTGTTAGATACCTAAAATTTGCATAGAAGGTGCACCCCACATGATGAATGGTGGATATCAAAAGTGTGCCCCACATGATGGACAATCCACTTCGAAGGTAGGGCACACACTATAGACACATCAAATGTGGACTCCACGTGATGGGTGATGAGTAGTAGACATTGAGGGGCCCCACATAAAGAACAATTAGCATTGATGGTGGGTCCCATATGATGGATGACCTACATCAAAGGTGGGCCCCTAATGATGAATAGCCCACGTCCAAGACGTGCCTTGTATGATGGTGGGCCAGTTTTGAAGGTTTAGCTCACACAATGGATAGTCCACATCAAAGGTGGGTTCCATATATGACCTAAAATGTCTTAAAATATGAAGATTCTAGTCATTCATTCTTTTGTCATTTGTGGCATGGTTCATCTATGGTGAAATCAACCAAAGTAACCATTTGGATTGCTCTTATAATAGAGTTATTGTAATATTTAAAAATGACATCAACTACCTCTAAAAAAGCTCTTATTAGAAGGTCTTATCAAACGTGATTATTTCAAATAAAAGCTTTTTTTTTTAACTTGAAAACGTGATTTTGCCAAATTAAGTTATTTAAAACAGGAGATAGAATAAAAAGAACTTATTACAGTAGCTCTTATTGAAAAAGCTCTTAGCTCTTATTAAATTATAGTAGAGATGCCAAATGAGACATTGAACTTATTTTATTTCTCTGCTTAATCTTGATTGTCCATTTTCTATGCTATTGATTAGAAAGATCATTCAATTGATCCTTATGGCCCATCTATGCTTGGAATTTCATTATATTTTGCCAAAGTATATATTTCAATGGGCTTACATTTGATGGTTTTTTTACGTGCCCCATCTAAAGTGGAGCACAATATTTGGACTATTTGATCTTAAGTATGGGTGAACCATGCATGCATCTTGGGCTTTGATGGAACATCAGCCCCACATCATAGCTGTTCGGTGAGGCCTCATTCCCACCGTTGGATGTGGCCTCATGTCAGAGATCCATCCAGACCACTCATCAGGTGATGTGCACTGTGATCGTGTTAGATACCTAAAATATAATATGGTCAATCCGCTGATTTTGTGATATGGCATGGTGATAGTGTGCACTGCTGATGAATGTCCTGGATCAGCATGCCATCCAACAGTTTGACAAGGCATGTGTGTAGGCATGCATGTATGGCTTTTACGTATAGAGTTCTGCATCTCTTCATCTTTCTATTTATTTATTTATTTTGAAAAATACTTTCATACTCTAATAAATATGATAAATATTAAGCATGCAGCCAAAAATTATTGGAAAATTGTATACATGGCATACAAGTACTAATTTAAACTAAATTGTTTGAATTATGGGTATCATTTTAAACGCATCATGAACCAAAAACTATTTGTTATTAGTTATATATGTAAATATTAGATCAATGGACATCTAATGGATGACTTAAAATGAAAAATATGACGTGACCCCATTTCGAAAAAAACAAGTTCCACAATTCTTAGCTTAGGATTTCTAACCCAAGAAAAATGTAAGTTTAAGTCGTGGATCCCATAATTTCGGGCCTGTTTGGAGCAATGGATTAGTGTGGTATGGAATTGCATTTAATCCCATGTAAATTCCATTTAGCGTTTGGAAACCATGGGAATGATTTGATTAATCTAGGTATTATATCATCCAGCCCTAGCAATAGATACTGCGGGATTAAATCCACTATATCTATGGGCCCCATATTAATGCAAGTGTTTTATCTAGACCATTCATTCGTATGCACCCTTCACACGTGACATTTTTGTTGCATCTGTGTATAGCTGACTGGTACAAGTTATGAAATTTGATCTGTTAATTACAATTCCATGGTTCAGCATATCACAAGTAACTTTACTTAAAACATTGTTTTTTCCAAAGAAAGAATTTAATCTCAAGCATATGGGATTGGATGGTCAAAATATCATGGTATTTCCAAACCTGTAAACATAAGTTGTGAAATTTGGTCAATTAATTACAATTCCACGACCTGCCATAGGCGTGTTTCACTTAAAATAGTATTTATTGGAAGAAAGAATTTGATCCCAAAGTGGAATTGGCGATCAAAATACATACCATGGTATTTTCTAGACATGCATTCATTGTGTTAATTCAATTCTATACAATTTAATCAAGCGTTCCAAGCACGTTAGTCAGTTTAGTATGAATTAATGTTTGCCAAGTTTGCCACGTGTACAATTTCTAGGTCCATGCATATCGACAAGCACGCACCCGAGTATCAAATAACTCCCCTTTCTTTTCACAAGTTATCCTTTTTCTTCTACTTTTTCTTCTACTTGATAATTAAACTTAAATACAAGAATCGTTTAACACGAGCAAATGTATGTGCCGAAGGGTCTTATGTAAAAATGTGGTCTCAAAGTCCGATAGATTGGACCTCTAAGGTACAGTCTACCCAGCAGAAAACCTTCAATAGTCTTTGTACATTGAAATCCAATCCTTCCAATAGTGTGGATCCACCATAAGGATTAGCAATTACAAAAATCATCCCTATACAACTCATTAGGTGGGCCACACTATGAAAACAATGTGTACCCATTGAAAAATAGAAAAATACAAGTGTGGTTCACTCGATTAGTGGATTTAGCAAATTTTTGGAGGATGAATTGGATTGTACACACATGAAAGGTTTGAAGTTATACTCTAGTTGGACCGCACCTTCTGGTCCAACCGGCTGGACTTGAAACTTCTCTGTAAAAATTTCCTTCCAGGAAGAAGTGCCAGCAAATCATTACAATGGGTCCAGTGGCAATTGGCAAACATCATTTGTTTTTAACTGACGCGGTCGATGTGTTGGACGCTATGGGGCCCACCGTGATGTATGTGTTTCATATCCACGCCGTCCATCCGTTTTTACAAATCATTTTATGATATGAACCCAAAAAAGAAGAAGATCCGAAGATCAAGTGGACTACACCAAAGGAAACAGTGGAGATAATGACACCACCGTTGAAACCTTTCTATGACCCACTCTAATGTTCATTTTCCATGATCTGGATGAACGTAAAAGACAAATATCATATTGATCCAAAACTTTTGTAGCCCACAAGAAGTTTTTAATGGCAAGCGTTTAATCACCACTGCTTCCTGTGATGTGGTCCACTTTAGCTTCGGATCTGCTTCAATTATATTTTCATGCCCTGAAATGATCTGGAAAAACGGATGGACGGCGTGGATATAAAAGACATACATCAAAATAGGCCCTACAGCACCCAACACATCACCACACCAAACCAGCTAATCCGCGTCCCTTCTTTGCTCATTGCTTCTGTCATCTAGCTGTAATTTTACTCTGAAATTACATGATCCGCATGCACTCAAAAATTGTACAGCTGGCATATATTAACTCATGTTAAACGTACTATGTTGTTGAGCCTACTTTCTCTAACTCACAGTTCAAAAATAAAATTAATTGAACAATCATAGCCTTTGATTAATGAACACATATCTGTGGACCATTGCAAATTTTCTCTGCCGTCCGATAAATGTCCAGAAATTCATCGTCAAATTACAAAATAAATAGTGTATTTTTTGTTTTATAATCCATCTAAACTAATACTATAATTTGGACAGTTTAACTGACTTTATTGCATGTCACGCGTGCAGTTTCTTAGTAATTTCTAGGTGCCTGCGTATCATCCATCATACTCTGCCAGAGTATAAAATTTCTTCTGTTCTACCGCAACCGTAAATTTTTAATTTTGATAATTATCAGTTGACGTCCGAGCTACGTAAGAAACGGAACACCTCTCTCACCACGGTACACCTGGCAGGGTGATTTATGAATAGGATCTATGCATCTAGTGGGCCCCATCGTAGATGGATGGTCATTCAAAATATAAAGTTGTTAGACGAATCTATTCATCGGTTTTCTTCCATTTCCTTAACTGAAAATCCGACTATTAAAATTTTTCATTTTCTACCGTCGCTTTGAGGGCCACTAATCAGATGGATAATATCATCAAATCCCATATGTAATTTAATTATTTTACAATATAAAGTAGGGATAAATGGATGGACGGTCCAAAATGTCAAATCACTCTTCCAAGTGTGCTGTAGAGAGATGTCTTTACCATACTCCGGCTTTTTGGGCTCCACCTTATCATCTACCCACGTAAAATCCGTCAAGGCAAGTCTCAAGTCCAACGGGTTGAACTACAAGTTACTGTATACCTACCCAGCTAGTGTATTCTTTCTTGTCATGTTTATGTAAAAGCCAACCTTTCCTCTATATTTTACTCATCATGAGAATCTCCTTGTAAAAGAATGAACTCCATTCACTCATCAAGTGGGCTATACTATATAAAACAATTTCTATCCACTGATAAATAAAAATATAAGTGTGGTCCATATGATGAATATATTTATCTTATTTTTGTATAGTATGATTGTAATAATAGATAAAATTTATTGGACGGTTTAGAGTTTTCATATAAATAAAAGGTTGGAAGTTATATTCAGGTGGACGGTAACTTGTGGTCCAACCGGTTGGACTTGAGACCTACCCGGCAACATAACAGGAACCAAAAGCCAAATTTGCGAACTATACCGGTGTGCGTTGCCCACTGTTTACTAAAGGATAATAAAATTCTCGGGCCGAGAGGTTGTATGGGTCCCATGATTTGGTGATCCAAACCGTCGATATTATGGCGTTGTGTGGTTGTCACATGCAACAATGATTCCCCCAAGTCGAAAGAATCTTAACGCTTTAATAGGCAGTCAACAAGCAAACGGTGAAAAAGGAAAAGAAAAGCAACAGTCCACGTTCAAACAAAAAAAAAGCTAAACATTATATGGCTCGGATCTTCCAGTCTTGAGGAATTTCGAGTGCATATGCTATCCATGGCATGGCCCATCACATCAACGGCTTAGATGTTGAATCGCGGGCCCAATTGTATAAACTGAAAACTCGAACAGGACTCCCTGTACACCCTTAAATTGTTGCAACCGTATAAGTGGGAGCAATCCAGCCGTCTAAATCGTGGGCTTCATTTCGTTTGGAGCATAGCCTCCAAATTATATTAATGGGATGATCTTAACCATCTAGTTCTGTGAATTGAATTGTGACCGTCGACCATTGTCCTTTCAACCGTCCGTTTTTCGCCACTCAATGTACGGTGAGAATTGCCTGATCATGTTATACTCTGGTGGGGCCCATGATTCGTACAGTCTAGATTGATAAACGTGTATGTCACTTTTATAAGTAGGGGAATGATTGCATAAGTTGCACACGGGATGTGTGTTGGAGAGGGTGCACGTGAAGGCTAGAAAAGATTTGTGTGCCCTGATCGGTCAGCCGACCAGTCTACAGAGGGCTCCGATTGGTCGGGCAACCGGTCAGCTGTGAGGCAGAGACAGCATGAATTTCCCCTGGACTGTTTTGTGTATTGGCCGACCGGTCGGCTGTGCGCGCGGGTTTCTTGCGCAGCTCGCAGTACTGCGTAAGGTGTTTCTAATTTCGGATTTTTGCTTATTTAAGGAGTTGTAATTCAACTTAGATTAGTATCCTAAGGTGTCCAAGGTTTTCTATTTGTATTAAGAAGAGGGGAGAGGTGTGTGTGAGAGAGAACTTGGGGTTTTCTCTGTTTTTCCTTGCTTGTGGGCTATCGATCTCTGTAATATTCTGATATTCATAGTGGATCGTTTTGTGCTGTGGTTTTTAACTCGTTGAGGGGTTTTCTCACGTAAATTCGGAGTCTCTTGTGGTGAATGCTTGTGTGTGATTGATTGCATCTTGTTTACTTGTTTGATTTCGTATTACTGTACGCGTTTCGGCGTTCCGCTTCTGCTGCCGGCTTTCCCAACAAGTGGTATCAGAGCTAAAGTTGGAGTGGAGTAGATTCGAATCTGAGACGAGAAAATAGGATCGGGAGCGAGGTTCGAGGTAAAGAAGTTCTCCGGGAAAAATAACTTTGAGTTTGGAAGGTGAAGGTTGAATCCTTCCTGGTTCAGCAAGGACTTGATGAAGTTCTTGGAAAGTGACCCGAGGTTATGAAAGACGAGGCTCAACAAGAAGGTTAGAACATCAATCCTGTTAAACCTTACGGATAATGTTTTCTATTATGTCATGAAGGAGAAGACTGCGGCTGAAATGATGGCGAAGCTAGAGAATGTTTATGCTAAGAAATCTCTAGAGAATCGCATGTACATGTTGATGTAGTTGTTCACCTTGAAGATGATTGAGGGAACTGAGGTGGAGGACCACCTAAGCAAGTTCAATAGGCTGGTTTGCAAGTTGGTGGAGATCGATGAACCGATGAAGGATGAGTATCAAGCATGCATCCTGTTGAATTCTCTTCTAAATTCATATGAGTCATTCAAGGACTCTGTATGCGTAGGGAGGGAAACCATAAGCGTCGAGACCGTTATCTCAACCCTCCAGTCGAAGGCGATGAGAAAGAAAAGCGGTGACGTGGCTTCCCGTTATTCCTCAGAGGCACTGGTTATGAGGGGAAGAAGTTCTAAGCATGGAGGATATTCAAAATCGAGATTTAAGGCCAAGGGCAAAGAGAAGGCTAAGGTGAAGTGCTGGAATTGTGGTCAAGAGGGCCACATGAGAGGGGATTGTCAGAATCCCAGGTTGAAGCAAGAGAAGTACGGAAATTCTTTTGGAGAGGGAGCCAATACCGTAGAGGACGGTGGCAATTTTTGTGAAGTTCTGACTGTATCTGGCAAGGGATCTCACGGTAGTGAGTGGATCCTTGATTCGGGGGCTTCATGTCACGTATGTCCTGACTAGAGTTCATTCACGATATACAGGGAGTATGGTGGCGAATTGGTGTTTGTGGGCGATGGAGTCACTCATAAGGTTGTGGGTATCGGTATTGTGCACATCAGGATGTTCGATGGGGTCGAACAAGTCCTAGAAGATGTGAAGCACATTCCCAAGATGAAGATGAATGTGATTTCTCTTGGTGCACTCGAGGCGAAAGGGTGCATGTTTATCTGCCACGATCGTTGTTGTGAAGTGATGAAGGGGGCACTCGTGTGTATGAATGCACGAATGTGTGGCCATCTTTACATGTTGATCGGGAGCACAATTCATGGTGGATCTAAAGGAACGGTAATGAGATCCACGGTTGCTCGTATGTGGCAAGTGCCCAAGGGCCACATGAGAAGAGCGGTAAAGGCCGTGAATTTGCAAGGTTAGGGTCGATGATGGCATGAGAAGCGGTGGAGCTATGATTGAAGATGAGATGACGTTGCGAGGATGTGTTGATTCGACGTTCGAAGCCTCGGTGGAGATTGTTGGAGAGCCTTCGAACATCGTGCACGGTTTGGGTGCTCAGACCGGTCAGGTGATCGGTCTGGCCGTTTGGCCCAGATGCACGTGAAGGCTGGAGAAGATTTGTGTGCCTAGATCGATCGGCCGACCAGTTTGCAGAGGGCTCCGATCGGTTGGCTGTGAGGCAGGGATGACTATTTTATGTATTGGCAGACCGGTCGGCTGTGCGCACGGGTTTCTTGCACAGCTCGCAGTACTGCGCAAGGTGTTTTTAATTTTGAATTTTTGCTTATTTAAGGAGTTGTAATTCGACTTAGATTAGTATCCTAAGGTGTCCTAATTGTATTAGGAAGAGGGGAGAGGTGTGTATGAGAGAAAACTTGGGGTTTTCTCTGTTTTTACTTGCTTGTGGGCTGTCAATCTCTGTAATCTTCTGATATTCATAGTTGATCGTTTTGTGCCGTGGTTTTTTTACCCATTGAGGGGTTTTTCTACGTAAATTCAGAGTCTCCTGTGGTGAATGCTTGTGTGTGATTGATTGCATCTTGTTTACTTGTTTAATTTTGTATTACTCTACGTGTTTCGGCGTTCCGCTTCCGCTGCCGGCTTTCCCAACAATGCATACGAAGAATCGAGACCATGCATCTGATACACATTCTCATGTCCATTGTCAATCCCTGGAATCATCCTCATCAGCAAATGAAGCGATGTACAATGCGACTGAATCTTGTGTATTCGTTTTGGAATGGGCCAACTCTTGGTATGTCACTTTCATCCTGGTGGGCTGCATGTGATGAATGGGTTGGATGGCTTATTATAAGCAAAAATAAATTATGGGTCAGGCTGGATTTTGGTATCTAGGCCTAACATATGGGGTTAATGGATGGGTTGGATGGCACTCACACATCACGATGAGTCATACATAGCTGGAACATATGGGAATTAGCATATGTTGGAATGTATGCGGTCATTCCCCCATGCATGCTAATCCATGCATGGGTATTTATTAGGGCTAAAAGTTGAGCGGGTTCAATCCCTGACATTGGGTTGGGCTTGGGCAGGAAGTATCAGATCTGATTCTGAACTTGGGCTATGCAAACACTAACCTGATAAAGCTTGGGTCGGGCCTCGGTTAAGGTCTCAAGTTGCCCGACTCAACCCAAACCCAATCTATATAAATGTTACTTTTAATTTTATTATACTTACTATTGAAATTTTATATGCTTGAGTGTTAAAGGAGTCACTACAAGAAAGTGGGTTTTTACCGACGAAAGTATTACCGACGAAACTTTTTTCGTCGGAAAAAACAATTTTCCTCGACGAAATACCCAAGTCGTCGGTAAAAGTTCCCGCCACCACCAGAATGGCTCCCGCCAAACACTTTTACCGACGAAATGATGATTTCGTCGGTAAAAATAGGTATTACCGACGAAATACTTCGTCGCTAAAAGACCATTGAAAAAAATGCCTATTATCGACGAACATTTTCGTCGGTAAAAGTCGTGGAGTATTACCGATGAAAATGTTCGTCGATAATAGGCATTTTGAAAATTTTTCCGACGATTCTTGTTCGTCGGTAATGCTGAGCCAAATTCCCGCCTTTTACATAAAATTACGTCACCGACGAATATTTTCGTCGGTAATGCTTTTACCGACGAAATGTTTCGCTGGTAAAAAGTTTTGAAATGACTATTACCGACGAAAAATTTCGTCGGTAATAACCTTATGTTTTAAGTCACCCGACTCCCCCCATTGCCCTCATTTCTCTCTCTCTCTCTCTCTCTCTCTCGGTCTCTCTCCCTCGTGCGCGCGGCCCAACCAACGTCCGTCGTCCGTCGTCCGTCACCGGCGTCGGCCACCCACCTCAACCTTTCTCTCTCGCCTCCGACGTCCGTCGTCCATCACCGGCGCGGCCCACCCACCTCAGCCAACCACCCCATCCATCACCGGCGCGGCCCACCCGCCTCTGCTTCACTTTCGTCCGTCACCGGCGTGGCCCACCCACCTCAGCCGACCACCCCCATCACCGTCCTCCGTACGCCGCAGCCGCCAATCCTCCGGTAACCCTCTCTCCCTTCCTTCTGATGCCGAATCCTCTCACTCTCTCTATCCTCATTGTTGATTGTGGGGCCCACTGTCAAAATCCAATGCATGTGGGTCCCATCGTCACTGTCCATTGCATGTGGGTCCCACCATCGCTGTCCATTGCATGTGGGGTCCGCCTTAGCTGTCCACGATTTGGTGGGGCCCACTGATTTAGTAAATCCCTAATTAGGGATTTCGAAATTAAAATCCCCTAATTCCTTCCTTAATTAGGGTTTTTAAAATTTAAATTCCAAATTTGTGATTTACAAATTATAAAAATCATGATATACAATAAATGTGGGGCCCACCGTCGCTGTCCACTGCTCGTGGGGCCCACCCTCACTGTCCACTGTTTTGGATCAAGCATATATTTGTGTGGAGTAAACTCTGTGGGGCCCACAGTGATTTACGTATTTTATCCACTCCGTCCATCCATCTTAGCAGGAAATTTTAGGTATGGTGCCCAAAAATGAAGCATATCAAAATCTAAAGTGGACCACACCACAAGTGTGAACTGAATGTGTATCATTGAAAAATTCTTGGAGGACACAGAAGTTTTGGATGAAGCTGATATTTGTGTTTTCCCTCATCCATATCCATGTGATCTTATGAACAGGTTGGATGACAAATAAAGATCATTGTAGGGCCTGGGAATGGTGGAAATCATTATTCCCACTGTTTCCCATGGCATGGTCCACTTGAGAGTTGGATATGCTTAAATTTTGGGCTCAACCACTAAAATGAGGTGGAAAAACATAAGGACGGAATAGATAAATCACATACATTCTAGGTGGGCCCAACTGAGTTTACTCTACACTCCGCACGCAATCCGATTCCCATGGTGGGCCGCCCATACTTATTTGTTCACAAAATAGTCATTAGGTATTTGATTAAAATTGATTCATGGTGTTGATGATTCTGCCATTTTCATGTGCTTGTGTATCTAGAATTGATGGAGCAAACCCGGATGTGCGTCGGAGCTATCCGTGGTTGATTTATGTGGATATGTATGTTGTGGATGTATTTGGCTTATTATTAATAATTATTTTTTGTCCACAAATGGTAGTATAATAGAATCAGTTAGCCCATTTGGAGATTTCTATATTGCCGAGCATAGATAAAGTGTGTTTTGGAGGTATAGAAATCTGCCAAATTGTCCTGTTGGACAGTCCAAGGTTGGATAGATTGGAATGTTATCGTTGTTTGTCATTTACATGCTCTGTCATTAGTTTCGTGCAGTAACTCTCCTATTCTCTCTGGATATGTTTCTTATGTTTAATTCCATTGTCAATTTAATCCACATAATGTGTGGATAGTTGACGTGGAAATGAAATGTAAGATAAATATATCTGAAGAGATAGGGGGAGATGCTGTCGAAATTTAGGCTTGGGCATTTAAATGGAAATAATGATAGCATTTCAATCTATCCATCCTTGGATGGGCGACTGATTTTATTATATTATCATTTAGTGGCAAATTAGATGACGAACATGATACTTGTGATTAAGAGTAGTTGATTGATGTTGATGTTGAGCGGGGGTCCCTGGAAGGTGGGAACCGCTGTTGTGACCATGCTGAAGCTGTCCTGTTCCTACGGACAGTAATATGGGTGGCCTGGCCATTTGGACAGGCTCGTGTTTATGTATTAGCTTGAAATTAATGGAGCAGACCCGGATGTGCGTCGGAGCTATCCGGTTGTTGAGCGGGGGTCCCTGGAAGGTGGGAACCACTGTTATGACTATGATGATGAAGCTGTCCATTTCCTATGGACAGCAATATGGGTGGCCTAGCCATTTGGACAGGCCCGTGTTTATGTATTAGCTCGAAATTAATGGAGCAGACCCGGATGTGCGTCGGAGCTATCCGGTTGTTAAGCGGGGGTCCCTGGAAGGTGGGAACCGCTGTTATGACCATGATGAAGCTGTCCATTTCCTATGGACAGCAATATGGGTGGCCTGGCCATTTGGACAGGCCCGCTTTGTGTGGAGCAGACCCGGATGTGCGTCAGAGCTATCCTTAAGTTGCTTGAGTCTCCAAGACCTACACCCTAAACCCGAAACCATAAACCTAAAACTAAAACCTATAAGTTATGGCTAAACCGAAACCTAAACTCAATTCATCTAACTCTAAACCTAGACCCTATAAGCTACGAAAATGCGACCCTAAACCCGATCCCGAACCCGCAAATCCAAACCTACGCCCTAAACCTAATCCTAAACTCATGTCACCTAACCTAAACCTACACCTATTCCTAAATCCATTCACCTAACCTAAACCTTGACCCAAACACGAAAATGCGACCCTAAACCCAATCCCGTACCCAAAAATCCAAACATATGCCCTAAACTTAATCCTAAACTCATGTCACCTAACCTAAACCTACACCTATTCCTAAATCCATTCACCTAACCTAAACCTTGACCCAAACACGAAAATGCGACCCTAAACCCGATCCTGTACCCAAAAATCCAAACGTATGCCCTAAACCTAATCCTAAACTCATGTCACCTAACCTAAACCTACACCTATTCCTAAATCCATTCACCTAACCTAAACCTTGACCCAAACACGAAAATTCGACCCTAAACCCGATCCCGAACCCGTAAATCCAAACCTATGCCCTAAACCTAATCCTAACCTCATGTCACCTAACCTAAACCTACACCTAATCCTAAATCCATTCACCTAACCTAAACCTTGACCCAAACACGAAAATGCGACCCTAAACCCGATCCCGTACCCGCAAATCCAAACGTATGCCCTAAACCTAATCCTAAACTCATGTCATCTAACCTAACACCTATTCCTAAATCCATTCACCTAACCTAAACCTTGACCCAAACACGAAAATGTGACCCTAAACCCGATCTCGTACCCAAAATGATAGATGAAGTTGTTGCGCGCTAGCAACTCTGCGGATGCGTCTGATGCGCTCTACTCACTGGCGTGTGGCCCTGATAGACGTGTATCTAGATATACAGGTTGTATTGTAAACGGGATTCGGTTCCACACTGAGGAGCGTGAGAAATATAGGACCACACAAAATAGTGGTGTGGTTGTAAATGGAACACATGAGGAGGTCGAAATTGATTTTTATGGCGTTTTGACGGATATTATTGAGCTGAGTTATTGTATGAGAAAGCGGGTGTACTTATTTAAATGCAATTGGTGGGACATTGGAAATAAAAAGTTGGGAATACAGACTGATAATTACTTCACCAGCGTAAATTTATCTCGGAAGTGGTTTAAAGATGACCCATTTATCATAGCCGGCCAAGCCGAACAAGTATTCTACCTCGCTGACACCAAGTTAGGCGGCTCTTGGCACGTGGTGCAGAAAATAAAGCCCAGGAACATATTTGACATTCCCGAAGTAGACGTTGAAGATAACGATGAAGGGAGTAATAGAACGTCGTCAGTTGAACAAGCATACCAAGAAGACATGCCATCTTGGGATAGAGGGAATGATCCAAATGTTGATATTAATGTGGTGCAATTGAATAGAGATGATGTGCCACCTGATCATGTTGATGCCTCAATCATAAATGACATTGTTAGAGATGATAACGCTTTCATCGATGACAACGTTGCAGACGATGAAGAGAAAATTCTAATCAGCGATAGTGATGGTGAAGAAGAAAGAGTCCTAAGCGATAATGATTCAGACGACGATTATTAAATGTATACAAGATTTACATGTAATTTTTCAATTCGATTAATTTGATTATTACATATATATATGTTTTACAAGTCATGATTTTTTTCCTGAATTGACTTGTTGATAATCTACATTTACAGTTAAGTCACTTTCTGATCATGTCCTCCACACACTGGAGCGTAGCGGAAGCACGCAGCATACTTCATCAGCTGTTGCGGATGGACTTTCCGGCCCTATATTCTTCTCGTAGGGCCAGAGAGATACCCAGTCTGGTCGAGAAATGTAGGGAGGAAGACGATGACTCAGATGAAAGATTATACAATCTCAAAGAAATTCCGGACCTGATTGAGGAATATAACCGCGGAAAACTTCGTATGGAAGATGCGACATTATCACTTGCACATCTGAATGGAGTCCCGAGAGATCAGATTTCTCCTATTGTGACTGGCATGTTGGCTGTAACAATGTCGAGTGCTTCATACAGCTTGACATATACATCTGCAGCGTACGATAACTTACGCAGGGAGTATTTCGGATAGTTGATCCGAAGTTGATTTGTATTACAATGATATATATGTATTTAATATAGAATGACAATGTGTAATGAATTTTTCAACTTTTATATTCTGTTTATGGTTTTATTATATTCTGTTTACGGTTTTATTATATTCTGCTTGCATTATAATGTAATGGTCTAATTATATTTTTATCATTTCTCTAAGCATAAGCACAAATTCACTCTGCAATGATGTTCATAAACTTGCATTAACATTGTTTAAATTTATAAGTTTGTATTTCAGATATATTCAGTCATGGCACCAGGTGGGAGATCTGGTCGTTTGCGCACTGGATCTACCCCTTCCACCCGTGATGCGACGCAGACAGCATCGACGTCGCACGGTGCATCACAATCATCTGATCCTTCGGTTCAGCATACACCGGGCACTGCATGTAAGTCTAGACATTTATTTAGTGATTTCTGTTTATATTGTTACTTACATATATCTTTTCGCAGCAGCATCTTCTACCAGCCGACGAGGACGTGGACCCACGCGTGGGTTAGTTTTAGAGCGACTTACGCGTGAGGGTAGGGTGGCGGTAGAGTTCCCACAGGACTGCCTTAGACCTGTTGGGGACAGTGCCAGATTGTTTACGTCTGAGGTCGGTGTCCTATGCCGATCTCTGATCCCCGCCACCACCCCCCGTTGGACTGACGTGACAGATGATGTGCGACAGCTCATCCGTCAACGCCTTCAGGTAAAGTTTAGTAAATTGAAATTTTCTTTTGTGAAAGTTCATTTACGGTTAAGTCCTATTGTTAATAAGTTTATTGCCTTAATTTATTTTTACGAAACTGCAGGATAAATTTGAATTCGATTTGAATGTTCCCTACATTTCTCATGCCGTCGACGACATGATTAGAGAGCGATTCAAGGAGTACCGCGGAGAGTTGCACCAGCGGTACAAGCGGTGCAGGACACACGATGAGGCCGTACTGTCCGCACCGCCACACGTTACTACAGACGACTGGCGGATACTCTGCGAGAGATTTTCGTCGGAGGCTTTTCAGGTAATATTTACATGTACGATATCTTACGGTAACAATTAAATTCGCAATTAATTTCGCAATTAATAGAAATGTATTTTGTATAATATGTTCAGAAAAGGAGTAGAATAAATTCTGCGAACAGGGAAAAGTTACAAGTGAACCACGTAGCTGGTTCAAAGTCATTTGTACGACATCGTTACGACATGGTAAGAAATTATTGATGATTATTAAGTTAATATATTAATTTGATTGGCATTTATTATAAGTCTTTTTTTCTTTCGATTGCGCAGCGGGATTCCGTCACCGGCCAGGAGCCTGGACCAGTAGACCTCTACAGAGGGACTCACTGTCGGCAGGCGACGGGATCTTGGGTTCATCCTAGAGCCAGTGAGCATTGGGTAAAAATCTTTACTTTGTAAAATTTAATTGCGCATTGATTGATAATAATGTCATTTTTTATGAAATTTCATATCTTTTCATTACAGGCGGCGATGGACACCATACGCAGTCAGCCCACTCCCGATGGTAGTCAGTGGAGTGAGCCAGAAATCCTGAGCGAGGTGCTTGGCACCCGTTCTGGATATGTGCGTGGGCTTGGCCATGGTGCTAAGCTCATGGCACAAACTAGAGCTGGCTCCAGCCGATCCGTAGCTGGTGAGAGCGCTCAACGCCAAGCTGACATCGCAGAGAGAGAGGTTCAGCAGCTACGGGTAGTCGTCGATGGGATTCGGGAGCAGCTGGAGAGGCAGAGGGAGGAGGAGGAGAGGCGACGGGAGGAGCAGGAGAGGAGGATCGAGGAGTTGCGGCAGGAGCATGAGCGACGGATGCAGGAGATGTTTCAGGCTCTCGCTGCACCCCTTGGCGCCGATGCCCCGCCACCTCCGCCACCTCCGCCTTCATCTTCCTGATTATTTTTTTTAATATACGACTTTTAACTTGTATGTATTTGTGTGTGGATGAATATTGTTTGTTTGTGGATGTGGAATGGATTATTTGTGTATGGATGATGTAGTTTTTGTTTATTTGTATGTTTGTGGATGTGAATAGGATTCAAAATGTATAGGTTTTTTTACAGGTGTATATCAGGAATTTTCCTGAATTTTGAAAACAAATGAAACCGAGACAGGGAAAACTTTTACCGATGAAATATTTCGTAGGTAAAAGTATGTAAAATCTTTTTACCGACGAAATATTTCGTCGGTAAAATATTTTTCCATACTTTTACCGACTAATTATTCCGTCGGTAAAAGTTTTCCTTGTTAACATGTTTTTACCTACGAAATATTTCGTCAGTAAAAAGATTTTACATACTTTTACCTACGAAATATTTCGTCGGTAAAAGTTTTAACATGTTTTTACCTACGAATTATTTCGTCGGTAAAAGTTTTTTCACCGACGTATCATTTTCATTCCCGACAAACATTCATATGTTTTCCCGACGAATATTTTCGTCGGTAATGGTGTAATTATTACCTATGAAAAATTATTTCGTCGGTAAAAACCTTTACCGACGGCCTTTCTGCGACGATGTTAGCCGCGAATTATTTCGTCGGGAAAAAGATTTCCCGACGAAATTTTACTGATTACCGACGAAATCATTCGTCGGTAAAAATGGAATTTCTTGTAGTGAGTAGTTATCCTCTATTTTAGTTAGTTTGTTTAGAAATAGTTAGAGCTGCACACGAGCCAAGCTATCTCGAAAAGCTTGCTAGGCTTGGCTCGTTTAAGCTCGGCTTGGCTTGGCTCGTAGGCCAGTTCGACCAAGCTCAAGCTCGATTTAGGAAGCTTGTTTGAAAATAAGCCAAGCTCAAGCATGAGTGAGGTTGACTCAGCTTGTAGCTTGAAAAAAACTCGATCGGCTTGAGCTCGTGTGTGTGTGTGTGTGTGTGTGTGTGTGTGTGTGTGTGTGTATAATTAAGTTAAAAGCTGAAAAGTCAAAACCCTACCCGACCCCACTGCACTCGGCTGCCCCCCCCCCCCCCCCCCCCCCCCCCCCCCCCCCCCCCCCCCTCTTCGACTTCCTTCCTCCATGATCCAGCGAGCAGAGAACGCCCGAGTCACAACTCGCACGGCCCCACCGCACCTAGCACTGCAGCGAACGCTTGAGTCTTGACTCCCGACCTAACAGCGAGCGCGGACGGAACGCCCCAGGCCCACAGCGTTAACAAGGTAGGCTTTTTTTTTTCTTTTTCTTATTTTAGTTTTTTTTTGAAATAAAGAATGCCAATGGGGTTTTTTTGGGTCGGATTGGGGAGGCCATAGGGTTTTTTTATACACTTGTATTAAAAAAAAAAAAGACAAAGCTCGGTTTGGCTTAGCTTGGCTTGGCTCGATGAGCTTGATCGGCTTGGCTCGAACAAAGCTCGACCAGCTCCACTAGCAAGCCAAGCTCAAGCGGCTGTTTTGAGCTCAATGCTCAAGCCAAGCCAAGTTCAAACTCAGTGGGCCACTGATCAAGCCAAGCTCAAGCTTTGTAAAGCTTGGCTTATGTGCAGCTCTAGAAATAGTGAAGTTCTTTACAATAAATAATTACATATATAATTAATAAAGTTATAGGTACAAAAAATAAGACATGTATTGAAACATAATAGGCTAATGTAATAATAATAATATTGGCATGTATCAACCCAACCAACTTAATCAACCCAATTGAGCCCGCTTGGATTGGGCTTGGGTTGAGAATTCCCAACTTGATGTTGAATTGGGTTGGGTTAGGGTTGAGGTATAGAAACCTTGGGTTGAGTTAGGGTTAAGCGCCAACCCGACCCAACCCGCCTGACTTTCAGCCCCAATATTTATAGCTAAAACCGAGCTCTCGTTTTGCACAGGTTGAAAATGGCTACTTGATCCAGAACATTGAACTGATGAATGGACAGCAAATGGAGAATGAAGAATACAACAAATGTCCATGTAAAAGTGATTAAGAGGCCCATCCACATCAAATCCTCCTACATCATCGGCTGGAACGGATTAACTGCGGCCCCGGCGTCACCCAAGATGATGTGACGCGGACACGGTTTGGCTAGTGACCCAACACCAGCCAGCTAGCTCAAAGTTCCATTGGCCCCACCATTATTTGTGTGTGTGTGTGTGTGTGTGTGTGTGTGTGTGTGTGTGTGTGTGTGTGTGTGTGTGTGTTATCCACACTGATAATCATTTTTTAAGATCATTTTAGCGCATGATCTTAAAAATGAGTTGGATCCAAATGTCAGGTAGACCACACCATAAGAAAACAGTGTTATTGAACTTCTACCATTAAAAACTTGACCCACTGTAATGTTTATTTTCAATCCAACCTCTTGACAAGGTCATACAAACATGGATGGAAGGAAAACACAAACATCATCTTAATCCAAAACTTCTGTCACCCCAATAATTTTCGTAACGGTAAACATTTAATCCCTGCTATTTTCTTGTGGTGCGGTCCACTTGAGATTTAGATCTACTCATTTTTTGGGTAATGCCCTAAAATGATCTGTAAAACGGAATGGATGGTATGGATAAAACATAAAACTTATAAAAATGAGATGGTTGTGGTGTGAAGTACTCTTGTGGACCTACGTCACTCGGCGAACTCGCAACCCTGCCTCATTATGTTATGGAAGAATTTAGTTTATTTTTGGACTGGTTATTCAGAGCCAGCAATGGGCTGCTTGATTTCGTCTTGTCCATAACGCTTTGTGGGTCACTGTGGTATGATTGAATTTAGAGCAGTCAGCTCCTACAACGTTTGATCAGTATATTATTTAGAACTTCGGAAGATGGTGAAGGTAGCTTGCTTCCAAGCCACTGCACTAGATGTGCATGTAGTCGTAGCAGTTGGCCCAGAATGCCTTTGCTCTATACTATACTACTTCGGATGAATGTGGAATTGTTGGGTGCGTTTCACAAAACCTTATGATCTCGCCCCCCAAATTACTTGAATTATGTGATATGATAAATCAATGAACTAAATTAAATCATAAACCACACAACACAAGAGATTTTTACATGGAAAACCCTCGAAGAGGTAAAAACCACGGGACCTAGTTCAGACAAACAATCCACTATGAAAGAGAACTGTTACAACCTCCATCACAAGCACAACCTGCTTAGATCTAATCTTCTTCACCCATGCAGGGATGGATAAACAATAAGAGAACTAGAAACTGAGAGATCTCATCGAGTACGAGGACGTTGAAGAGTCGAGATGTCAATTGCACCTTGAATCACCTTCACAAGAAAAACCTCATCTTCCAACAAGCGCTCTCTCTCTCTCTCTCTCTCTCTCTCTCTCTCTCTCTCTCTCTCTCTCTCTCTCCCCTAGACGTGTAAACAACCTATTGGGATTACCTAATCTTAAATAACGCACATGAGGAATTAGAGCCAAAACAGGAAACTGTGGATTCGTAGTCCGCGCATGGTCGGGCGCCCAACCAACCAAAAAACTGTCTAGAGAGTTTAGAGAATAACCTGCCAAATTCCGGTCGCCCGCCCTAACATGGTCAGGCGCGCCGGGCTCCCTGTCAGCAAACTATCGGGCGCCCGACTATTCCAAAAAGAGTCCAGTGACTTTCTGTCCTTCCGTGTGAATTTCAGTCGTCCGATTAAGATGGCCGGGTGCCCGATCACCCCCCGGGATGCACCAATCTCTCATCTACACTGAGGAGGAAAACTCCATTAAATCTCTCCCTTTCTGACTCAGGAGGAATTTGCCTTCTTAAAGCAGTCATGCTTCTACAAACCTCAAACTTACCTTTGAGCAAAGCCTTGGTCATCGTGCCTGACCTGTTATCGTCTGTGTGGACCTTCTCAAGCTGTAACATCTTCTGTTCCAATGTATCCCTGATCTAGTGATATCGAATCTTTATGTGCTTCGACTTGGAATGCTGACTTGGATTCTTGCTTAAGTGTATCACACTCTGGCTATTACAATAGACCACGTGCTATTCCTGCTTCGAGTTGAGTTCCTGTAGTAACCTCTTCTTCCAAAGCATCTCTTTGCATGCTTCTGTGACCACGATGTACTCGGCCTCTGTCTTCGACAATGCTACGGCCTTCTGTAGCTTGCTCTGCCAAGAGACCGCTCCCCCTGCAAATGTGAACATGAACTCTAATATAGACTTCCTTGAGTCTATATCACCTACCATATCTGCATCTGTGTAACCTTCTAACACAGGTTTTCTGTCACTATAGCATAGGCTCAACCTGGATGAGCCCCTCAGATACCGTAATATCCACTTCACCGTTGCCCAATGTTCTTTACTAGGATTGGCAAGATACCGGTTGACAAGCCCAACCGCATATGTTATGTCTGGGCACGTACACACCATAACATACATCAAACTTCCTACCTCCAAGGCGTAGGGTATCCTGTGCATCTTATCCATCTCTACCTTCATCTTGGGACACTACTTGTCGCTCAATTTGAACTGACCATCTAGTGGAGTACTGACCGGCTTCGTTGCATTCATATTGAACCACTCTAGGACTTTCTTAATATACCGCTCCTATGACAACAAAAGCTTTCTGCTGTTTGTATCACGAGTTATCTCCATTCTTAGGATTTGTCTAGCTGGGCCTAAGTCTTTCATCGCAAACAACTTGCACAACTCCTATTTCAGTCAGTCAATCTTCTTGATGTCTTTTCCCATGATGAGCATGTCATCAACGTACAATAGCAAAACTAAGAAATCACCATCTAAGAACCTACGCATGAACACACAGTGGTCCGACTCCGTTCTATCATATCATGTTTTATCATGAACGAGTCGAACTTCTTGTACCATTGCCTCAGAGCTTGTTTCAGCCCATACAAGCTCTTCCTAAGCCTACACACCATATGCTCCTTACACTTGACTTCAAACCCCTCTAGTTGGTGCATATAAATCTCTTCTTCCAGGTCACTATGTAGGAAAGTAGTTTTAACATCTAACTACTCTATCTTCATATCCATGTTAGCCGTCAACCCAAGCAACATCCGTATGGATGTTATCTTCACCATTGGTGAGAATATCTGCTCGAAGTCGATACCTTTCCTCTGACGGAAACCTTTCACCACAAGTCTGACCTTGAACCTCGTCTGTGAATTCTTCTGCTCAATCTTCTTTCTGAACACCCACTTGTTGCTCAGAGCTTTCTTGCCCTTGGACAATTTCACTATACCATAGGTGTGGTTCTTATGTAAGGATTTCATCTCTTCTTGCATAACTCTCAACCACTCCCCCTTATGCACGTCGGCTAGGGCTTTAGAGTAATCCTCTAGTTCTCCCCATCGGTAAGCATAATGTAATCATGCGGCGAGAACCTCTTGGACGGATGTCTGTCCCTAAATGTTCTCCTCACCTGTGGCTCAACAGGTGGATCAAGTGGGGGCTGCTCCCCCGGTCCATCTTTTGTAGGAACTCCCATGTCCTCTGTATCTTGCTGTACTCCCCCGTCATCAGGCATTTTCGGAAGAGTAACCGAATCTATGTCATCCAGCTCATCATCTATAAACGTGACAAAATACAATGCCCCACATAAGGATTTTGTCCTCATAGGACCACAAACATCAGAATAAACCAAATATAATGTATGCATTTTCTTAACATGAAAATCAGTTTTTACAAAAGAAACTCTATGTTGTTTTTCTGATAAACAATCAATACAGGTTTTGAGAGGTATACCTACCAACTCTTGAATGAGGCGCTTCTTTGGTAATAGCTGAAGTCCTTTCTCGCTCATGTGGTAGAGCCGTCTGTGCCATATGTCTGTCACTGAATCTTCCGCTGCGTTCAACTCACCCTTGCATATGCTGACACATGTCTTGTATAGGGTGCAACACATCTTCCCTCTTTCTGCCATCATCGAACCCTTGATGAGCTTCCAGTGCTCACCAATAAACCGACTCTCATAGCCGGCCACATCCAACCTTCCCGTCGACATCAAGTACTTGAGGTGAAGGTTAGGAATATGTCTCATATCTTTTAGAACTAATGTGCAGCCAACATCGGCCCTTAAACAAATATCACTAACTCCCACAATCTGGAATACTCTAGAGTTCCCCATCTTCACTGTATCGAAGTTGCCTTGCTTGTAGCTTGTGAAGAAATCCCTTCGTGGAGTTGCATGAAACGACGCTCCTGAATCGATCAACCAATTGGTGTTCTGATTCGCAGCCGTGAGACAAACATCGTTGATCCGTCGAGAGATTGACCACAACGTCGCCATCGGATGCGACCGCAGTAAAGTCTTATTCATCACATTTTCCTTCCATTTTTCTTTCTGATAATTCTTCTTATGACATTCACTTTTATAATGGCTCTTCTTGCTACAGTTCTAACATTCAACATCTCTCCTGACATTAGACTTGCTTCTGAATTTATCTCGGGCTTTTCCGCCCTTTCTATTCTTTCCTCTTCCCCAATCATGTGTCACAGGGGCCTTTTGCTGAGTAGACCCTTGAGACTTTCTCTTTGTCTCCTCATTAAAGAGAACCCATTACCTGCTCCATGGACATCTTTCTGTCTGGTGCGGAGTTACTTAGAGACACTACTAATGTCTCTCAACTATCAGGCAATGAGCTAAGCAATAGCAAAGCCTGTAGTTCATCATCCATGACCATTTTCCTAGTGGAGAGCTGGTTCACAATATTGCTGACTTCATTCATGTGCTCAGCCACAGAACTATTATCTTTGAACTTGAGATTTACAAGTCTTCTAATAAAAAAATATTTTATTGCCGACTGTCTTCCTCTCATACAGCCCTTGCAATTTTTGCCATAGGCTAGCAGTTGAGGTCTTCATAGACATATGGTAGAATATTGAATCATCCAACCATTATCTAATGAACCCCACCGCCTTCTGGTCCAACTTATTCCAATCATCATCTAACATATCTTTTATCTTCACTGATATGCCTAAGATTGGAGCATATAAGTTCTTGCAATAAAGAAACTCCTCCATCTTAGCCTTCCATATGCTCCAGTTAGACTCATTGAGACTGATCATCCTTGATGGGCCACCTTCTATAATTCAGAGCCGATCCTGCTATCGTTCAAACAACCTGAACGCTCTGATACCACTTTTGTTAGGTGTGTTTCACAAAACCTTAGGATCTCGCCCCCCCCCCCCCCCCCCAAACTGCTTGAATTATGGGATATGATAAAGCAATGAACTAAATCAAATCATAAACCATACGATAAAAGAGATTTTTACATGGAAAACCCTTGAAGAGGTAAAAACCACGAAACTTAGTCCAAACAAACAATCCACTATGAAAGAGAGCTGTTACAACCTCGATCACAAGCACAACCCGCTTGGATCTAACCTTCTTCAACCACGCAGGGATGGATAAACAATAAGAGAACTAGAACTGAGAGATCTCACTGAATACGAGGAAACATTAGTCTAGCTATTAATGAATGTGAATTCTTGTAATAATGAAATCCACCTGCCATGGACATGGATAACATTAGTCTGGCTATTAATGAATTTCATGGCTTGATGGTTAGTAAACAAGATAAACTCCCTTTAAATGAGGTAGTGTTGCCAATGACGGAGAGCTTGTACCATAGCATATAGCTCTATCTCATACGTGGACTATTTCTTGTGGATTTCACTAAGTTTTTTGTTGTAAAAGGTAACATGCTTGCCTTCTTAAGATAACACTGCTCTAATGCCCACATGTGATGTGTCACAGTCCACTTCAAAAAACCTTCTCGAAATTCAATAAAACTAGGACTGGAGTAGATGACAACCTTTTATTGATCTCAACAAAACTTTGATCAGCTTCATCTGTCCATTAAAATGGTCATTTCTACATGCAATCTGTAATCGGTGCAACGATAGTGCTAAAATTTCTGACAAAGTGGCGATAGAATGTGGCCAACCAATGAAAATTATGCACTTCATGGATGTTGGCGGGAGTAGGCCACTCACGGATGGCCCTCACTTTGTCTTCACCAACCCTGAATACCGGTGGATGACACCACAAACCCCAGAAACAATAGATGATCCGTAAGAAAATTGTACTTTAAATTCGGGTACAATTTGTTTTCCTATAGCACTTGGAGAACCTATCTGAGATGCTCAACATGTTCTGACTCATCCCAACTATATATCAATATGTCATCTAAGTAAACCATGACGAACTTGCCTATGAACGGTTTCAAAACTTGGTTCATGAGGCGCATGAAGGTACTTGGGTGTTTGACAATCCAAATGGCATAACCAACCATTTATACAACTCGTCCTTTGTTTTAAAAGTTGTCTTCCACTCATCACCAGGGTAGATACGGATTTGATGGTACCCACTGCGTATGTTCAACTTAGAAAACACTTTAGACCCCTCAAGCATATCATTAAGCCGGGGTATTAAAAATTTGTACTTGATGGTAATTTTGTTAATCACCCTGCTATCAACACACATACGCTAACTATTATCCTTCTTTGGTGTCAATAGGGCTGGAACGCATCAATAGAGCTGGATCTGCTAAAGGCTTATGTTCTCTCTAAGAAACCCTTTCTTCAACAACTCTTTAACTTTCCCTCGAAGAATTTTAACTTTAACTGAAAGAGTTGTGGAGACCCACAATCTTAAAACTAGCAAACAACCCATTCTCCTCTCCTTTAGACAACATCAAGCTTAGAGCCTCCCTGACCACCACAAACAGATACGGCAAAAGCGGATCTCCCTGCCTAAGTCCCCGAGAAGCTTTGAAGAAACCTTTAGGCAAACCATTCACCAACACCGAGAAAGTAGCCGATTGAGTGCAAGATTTGATCCATCCTCTCCATTTCGAACCACAACCCAGTTTATCAAGCATGTAGTCTAAGAAGTTCCAGTCCACATGATCATAGGCCTTCTCAATATCTAACTTGCAGACCACTCCGCTCTTCTTTTCGCGATATCTGGAATCAATGCACTTATGAGCAATTAGGGCGGTATCCAGAATTTGATGCCCCAAAACAAAAGCCCTCTGAGATTCCGATATTACTTTGTAGAGAATAATCCCGAAACTTGTTAACAAGAATTTTTACCAAAATCTTATAAGGGCCTTCAATGAGGCTAATAGGTCTAAGTCCTACAACTGCTCAGCTCCTTCCTTCTTAGGGATGAGGGTTATTCACGTCTTTACCCACCACCTTCCAATATCTCTGGAAAAACACAATAAGGAACCCATCAGGTCTTGACGCTTTGTCCCCACACATCGATCCAAGGGCCTCTTTAACCACTTCTTCTGAAACTGCTCTTTTCAGAAAAGTCGCGTCAATGAGGGATAATCGACGAAACTGCAAGTTCTCTAGTCTCAGCTTGTTCCATCTGTCACCTGAAAACAAATTGCTGAAGAAGGAAGTGATAGCCTCGCTAATGTGCTCCTTATTAGTAATAGTTTTCCCATCAACCTGTAAGGTGTGAATTCTATTGACTCGAGCTCTGACACTCGCGAATTTGTGGAAATAGCGAGTGTTCTTATCCCCTTCCTTGAGCTAAATTGCACGAGATGTCTGGCAACATCTGATTTCTTCTTCCCTGGCCCTAGCTACATATTTTTTAATCAATTTCATCCTCTTCAAGCGATCACCCTTAGATAGACCCACTTCTTCCTCTTCCAAGTCCAGCTCATGAATCTCTTTGGCCAATCTGTCGAACTCCTTTTCCCTTCTACTTAGGATCTCTTTCTTCCAAACTTTCAAATTCTCCTTCAGCAATTTAAGCTTTCTAGCTAATCTGAATCCCGCATAACCTTCCATCGAGAAAGAGGACCACCAATCTACCACTAGCTGATTGAATCCTTCAATTTCGAATCAGGCCATTTCAAACCTAAAAGGCTTTGGACCCCAGTCTTCCTCATCCAAAAGGAGGAGAATGGGTCTGTGATCGGAAACAACCCTTAGTAATCCCCTTTGATAGAGTAAAGGAAATTTCTCTATCTAATCAACTGAGGCTAAGAATCTGTCTAAACGTGACATAATCGAATTAACTTGGCCATTTGTTCACTTAAATTTTGCATCACCAAGCGGGCGATCCACCATCTCATGCCGCATGAACCAATAAAAAAACTTTCTCATACTTTTTGAAATTTTACTCCCCACCCCCCTGACTTTTCATGAGCGAATCACCCTACATTAAAATCCCCCCCTAAACACCATGGAGCCCCCCCACCTTAACCTAATGCTATCTAGCTCATCCAAAAAAAGTGACCAAATTTTGCTATCGCATGGCCCATACACAACAGTGAAGATCGAAGCAAATCCCGTAGCTACTTCCGACAGCAGAATTGAAACAGAAACGTTTCCCACAAAAGAATCTAACTTCTTCCACTTACTGGAATTCCAAGCAACGATGATACCCTCTGCAGCCCCAGTGGCATCGAGAGCCACCCAATCCGCAGAATTCACACCCCATATTGAATCAAGCATGCGCCTGTCAAAGCACTATAACTTGGTCTCCTGGATAGATATGATATCTGCTTTCATGTTTCTGCAAACTTTCTTAATTTGCGCCCTCTTGATCTTGCACCCTAGACCTTGAACATTCCAAGAGAGAAAAATCATTGTTCACTTGTCTTCCCTGTTCTTTCCCTTTTCCTTCCTGAAGACTTTGCGTTGTCGTAGTTAATGGAGCATTCCAATTGCAGAAGTTCGCGACATCCCTTAGGATATCTGTCTGACTTGAACCTCCTGCAATCACTGAAATATAAAGCCGCTCTATGTTTCTCCTCCGAGACACCGTACAACATCCCCACCATTTCTCTTACCCTCTCTAGCATGTCTTTGGCCCACCTGTGATGTTCTGTTGGGATTTCGATATACTTCTTTTGTTCGGATATCTCTCTGATAGAAACTTCAGTGTCGGAGTGATTTCTCTGTGCAAAGAGGGGTAACGTCCAACGCTTCCTCAAACGTGCCTCCCTCAGCATCTTTATCAACCAACACTAGGGTTTCGTCTCTGTTTTTGAATTCACTACCTTGGCTCGAGTTTGTCTCTGAAAGCTAGCATCCAGCGATCGTTTGTTAGATCCGTAGGAATTTCGTCACTGTCGTCCGAGGGCGCTTGAGATATCTCGTTCAATTGTCTACTGTTAACCTTATCACCCGGAGAAGAAAAACATTCCTCAGTCTCACCTTGAAGATGCTATCATGGAGAGAGTTGGTCGGAATCGAGTGCTTTTTTACTTAGCCTCATCGGAACGTCACATGTGCGTTTGGGTTGCATGTGTGTTGGAAAAAAAGAGTGGGGGCCACTTTCCTTGAGACGTAAGGGGCTACCAGCACGTGGCAGCTCCTTGACATCAGCATTAGTGTCACACGTGTCGTTCTCTGCACGAGACATTAATTTCGCGCCAGGTGCGGGCCAACTATCAGGTTTGGAAGTAGGTTCGTTCTCCGAACTAGCCTCGTCGCCCTTTGGGGAGGTACACCTATCCCTATCCTCAAGGAAAGTTAATTTGCTGTTAACATCCGGTGGGATCGGGTTCGAACCCATGTCCGAACCAGGATTAGACCGAAGCATTGGAGGACTGCATGCTCCTGCGGGGATTGCGAAGCCACGTGTCACGTCCTCCTCGAAACTTGCTCCACCTTCGTCACTCTATGAGTAGAATTAGAACATGCGTCCTCTTTAGCGATCAGCATTTCGATAGGAATGCCTTTTGATGATATAAGGTGCAAGAAATTCAAAATGCAAGCTGATTTTTTTATCAAATAATACAAAATTAACGATGGACCAAATCCATCGCTAATATTCCAATGGAATTCGACGAAGAATATGAAGTCTTGTCGTTTTTCTACAATTACCGACGGACTAACAGAATCCATCGTTGAACATGGCATTTGCGATTTTGGCGTAGTGGGTCAGGCGTTTGAAATTAACCGGACTATTAAGATAACTCTTTGGACCATTTGTCCTATGGTTAGGCGACCGACGAAGGGCGGTTGGGCTGCCCGACGATGTTAAGTTTGCTGAATTTTGGCTGAAACTTTGTTGCTTCTCTTGGCCTCATTTCAATGGTCCATTCTTGTCATGTAAACATCAGCGACCTCCTCTACATCAATTTGTGAGGTATCTATCTCCCTCTCCTTTCTGATTTGAGAGAGGCTACCGTGTCTTCCTTAGTTCACACGCCACAAAAAAATGGCCTTCCCCAACAAATTTTAACCGTCAACGAAATGCAACGCCAGTGGATAAAACTCGTCGGACATCTGTCAGTAATGCTTGCGTCAGCGTTGTTTTTTTGGCAACGTGGATATTATCCGCCCTCATATCTTAGGCTTCGTTGACAGCTTTTTCCCATTGGCGTATCTTAGTCTACGGCAACAGATAAAAGCCGTCAGTGTATTAAAAAAACCCGATGGTGAAAGTAGGCTTCACTGACTAATCCAACCTGCCATTCATGCTCAAAGTAATCATCAACAATGAAATTTGAGGAATACTTCATTGAAGGCTTATTGCAGCACAGATGGTGATTAGCTGTCAATGTTGATGAAATAATCATCGGTAATGATATGTTGTAAGTACTTTCCCCAATGATTTAAATTCGTTACCATTGTACGGAAACAACACCGACAGAGTTGGACCGTTGGCCAAACGAAATAAAAAGAAACTTGGATGTTTATTAAAAGTTGGGTTTGTTCCCTACTAATCAAATACACAACCTGCTAGTTAAATACACACATTCGGCTAATCTTTTACTATAAAACTCACCTACTAATTAAATTCACACAATATCATTAAATTAACATTTAAACATATCAAGTTCACACAATATCATTAAATTAATGATTAAAACACACATCTTGCTAATGAAATTAACATTTAAATATATCATAACCATGAATATCTTCTATTTACATTCACATTGACATTGACATCAACATCAGCTGCAATGGACAAAGTTCCAATTTCATAGTCTTCTAAAGCAAACTAATTTCTTTTTTAGTGACTTCCAAATCTTTCTTCACGATCTCCAGTTCTTTCTTCATCATATCTTTCTCTTTCGCTTCCAGCTGCCTCTTCAATTTCTCAATTGTTGGGAATTGTCCCATTCATCGATTTAAGCCATAAGAATATAAAAGAAAAGCGAGAGAACCAGCTAATGAATACAATCCTATCTAGTTATCAAGCCAATTTCAGCAAAAGGTCGGTTCTTGAATTCTTTGCATGAGGATAGCTTGCAAATCCCAAGGGAAACATGCATATTTCTTTAATTTGTTATATAAATAGACATTCCAAGGTAATGAATTCCAAGTTTCTAAGCACATTTTAAGATTCCGCAGAATTTTATGCCTAGTTTCCAGACATAACCAACAAATTCAGTTTCTTGGAGAATTTGTTTCTTGGAAATAAATTCTTTAGTAATTTCTAAATTCTAGGTTGCCTCTACAAAGATCCTTTACCAATCTCCTATTGCTCATATAAAATTTCCTAAAATATTCCATTTACAACCTTTCAAACTAAAGAAATAAAAGTCAAATCAGGAAACATAAATAAAGAGAAGATACCAAATGTTTTCTGGTTCTCAGAAGAACACAACTCTTTCCAAGAACACCATGTGTGGCAACCCTGCCAGTCTGAAAGAGAAACTTAGTATTATTAAGTAGCAGCCTATTTGGTTTGTTAATTTGATGAAAGTTACTGTTTAATGGAAAACAAGCATGAGATGTCCAGTCTTTCAAAAACTATATATCTGGTGATGTTGCCAGGGAAGATAGTTCGGAATGATCAGTGAATAGAGATAACATTATAAAGAAGACGGATTATACAGTGTGAAATTAAGTATTTGCCAGTCTAATAAACTGTATATGACGAGGCCACCTTTTGGTGACCCGAATTGTTCACATGGAGGGCCATGGTGGATGAGAGATAACCCAAAATTCATTCCCCATTTCTTAACCCCAACCATTGGATTGGGCTCTGCGATTCTCCATTTTCATCAGATGCACATGATCATCTGACCAGGGAGAAATTTGGCGATGGCCCATCCCATGATAGGACCAATCCAATCAATTACTTAGTGGGAAAGTGAGTTTGGCTTATACCGTTGTTGGGTTGCTCATAAAGAAGAAGGAAGCAAGTACTTGTGCAACAAGACAGAAAAGATGAATTGCATAAGACTGCATCCATCTATTTTTTTTTTCATGACCACAACAAGAGAATTCCATAGATTGCATCGATCGATTCCGAGATGAAAAAGGCTTGAGGAAAAAAAAAAAAAAAACTAATTACCCAAGGCATTTACATTTCTTGAAAAGTTGATTGACATTTGAAACAGAACAAGGCATTTGATGAAGAAACAAATAGAATCATCCCATCATTATGCATGAGCACAAAATGCATTTTAATGAAAGAGTAGAAAAAACAACAAAATTCCAAGGCTTGATTCTTACCCAAGAACATGGTAGCTTCCATCTCAAACTGTTTGAGAGATCAAACCCATCATTCCTACACTTCGTCCAGCATAAACCAAATCCATCCCCCTTTTCACCTGCAACCCACATCCAAAAATCCAAAACAAACTTAAAAATAGAAAGAAAGTTTGAATACAGACTCATAAAAGAAAATGATAAAAAACAAGGCAACGACTACTTAAAGTGTGCTAATTAAGTGTACTATTTCCATTAAAAACTCCTCAAATCCTCAGAAAAGAAAAGGATAAAAAGAAAAAGAACAAGAAAAAATGAAATAAAATTGGCACCCTAAATAAGGCAAGGACTACTTCCTAGATAGCTCACCAACACATGATCTATGAAAAAGAAACCAATCTCTGGTAATAAAAGCAAAAATCCATGACGTGAAATCCAGAATGCCAACACCCATATGAAAAGTCAAAGGATCCATGAAAGAAAACCAGTTCACGTCCAAGTTCAAGGGCAGCTTCAATGAAGACTGCTTTGTTGCCAGAACTTCTCCCACGGAGTACACACTCTCTCTGAGCATTACCATCCATCATCCTCCTCTCTCCCTCTTGTATAGGATTCAAAGATTCAAACCTGTTGGGAGCGTTTCACACAAACCTTCGGATCTCGCCCCCCAATGCACTAGAATTATGGACTACGATAATGCAATAATCAAGAATAAACATCAACCACACGAACACAAGGAGTTTTTACGTGGAAAACCCTCAAAAGAGGTAAAAACCACGGAACCTAGTCCAGATCAACAATCCACTATCTCAGGGAACTGTTACAACCGATCTCAAGCACACACCGTTTGGATCAAACCTTCTTCACCCACTTGGGATGGATAAACAACAAGAGAATAACAAAGGAGAGGAGCGATCTCATCGATCCCGAGGACGTAGAAGCGCTGAGACGACGGTTGCGCAGAAGAATCACTCTTCAAGCAACTTCTCCTTTCTACAAGCTTCCTCTTTCTCTCTCTTCTCTTTCTCTCTTCCTCTTTTTCTCTATTTCTCACCTTGGACATGCAAACCATACAATGGGATGCCCTAATTCCGTTTTGGAACTCCTTAAATACAAAAATGGAGTAATTAGAGCCCAAATAGGAAACTGCGTCTAAGCAGTCCGCGCCTGGTCGGGCGCCCGGTCACTAGACCGTCAGGCGCTGGCCAACCCAAAATCAGTCCAGCAGCATTGTGAGAAAAACAGACCAATTCTGGGCGCCCGGACCAACATGGTCGGGTGCCCGGCTAAGTCATCGGGCGCCCGGTCACAAGACCGTCGGGCGCCCGGCCATGGACAAAACTGTCTAGCAGCATTGCTGCCTCCTGGTGGGAATTTCGGTCGCCCGGCCACTAACTGGCCCTGGCACCCGACCTCACCAGTTTCACTTCTCTCCTCTAGCAGTTGAGGAGGAAAACTCCATCAAATCTCCCCCTTTCCGACTTAGGAGAAATTCACCTTCTTCAAGCCAGCCAGGTTTCTGCAAACCTCAAACTTGCCCTTGAGCAAAGCCTTGGTCATCATGTCTGACCCATTATCGTCCGTATGGACCTTCTCAAGCTGTAACACCTTCTGTTCCAAAGTATCCATGATCCGGTGATACCGAATCTCTATGTGCTTCGACATGGAATGCTGACTTGGATTCTTGCTCAAGTGTATAGCACTTTGGCTATCGCAATAGACCACGTGCTCCTCCTGCTTCAGGCTGAGTTCCTGTAGGAACCTCTTCATCCAAAGCATCTCTTTGCATGCTTCTATGACCGCAATGTACTCGGCCTCTGTCATCGACAATGCTACGACCTTCTGTAGCTTGCTCTACCAAGAGACCGCTCCCCCTGCAAATGTGAACATGAACCCCGTTGTAGACTTCCTGGAGTCTATGTCACCTGCCATATCTGCATCTGTGTAGCCTTCTAACACAGGTTTTTCGTCACAATAGCATAGGCTCAACCTGGATGAGCCTCTCAGATACCGTAGTATCCACTTCACTGCTGCCCAATGTTCCTCGCCAGGATTGGCAAGATACCGGCTGACAACCCCAACTGCATATGCTATGTCTGGGCGCGTACACACCATAGCATACATCAAACTTCCTACCGCTGACGCGTAGGGTATCTTCCGCATCTCTTCCACTTCTGTCTTCGTCTTGGGACACTGCTTGTCGCTCAATTTGAAGTGACCATCCAGTGGAGTACTGACCGGCTTCGCTGCATTTGTGTTGAACCGCTCTAGGACTTTCTCAATATACCGCTCTTGTGACAGCCAAAGCTTCCTGCTGCTTCTGTCACGGGTTATCTCCATTCCTAGGATCTGTTTTGCTGGGGCCCAAGTCTTTCATCGCAAACGACTTGCCCAACTCCTGTTTCAGCCTGTCAATCTTCTTGATGTCTTTTCCCATGATGAGTATGTTATCAACGTACAATAACAGAACTAAGAAATCACCATCTGAGAACCTGCGAGTGAACACACAGTGGTCCGACTCCGTTCTGTCATATCCATGCTTCAACATGAACGAGTCAAACTTCTTGTACCATTGCCTAGGAGCTTGCTTCAGCCCATACAAGCTCTTCTTAAGCCTGCACACCATATGCTCTTTGCCCTTGACTTCGAACCCCTCTGGTTGGCGCATGTAGATCTCTTCTTCCAGGTCACCATGGAGAATGCAGTTTTGACATCTAACTGCTCTATCTCCAGATCCATGCTAGCCGCCAACCCAAGCAACACCCGTATGGATGTCATCTTCACCACTGGTGAGAATATCTCCTCGAAGTCTATTCCTTTCCTCTGACCAAACCCTTTCACTACAAGTCTGGCCTTGTGCCTTGTCTGTGAATTCTTCTGCTCATTCTTCTTTTTGAACACCCACTTGTTGCTCAGAGCTTTCTTGCCCTTAGGCAATTTCACCATATCATAGGTGTGGTTCTTATGCAAGGATTCCATCTCCTCTTGCATAGCTTTCAACCACTCCCCCTTATGCTCGTCGGCTAGGGCCTCAGAATAGTCTTCTGGCTCTCCCCATCAGTGAGCATAATGTACTCATGCGGCGAGTACTTCTTGGATGGATGTCTGTCCCTTGATGTCCTCCTCACCTGTGGCTCAACAGGTGGATCAAGTTGGAGCTGCTCCCCCTGTCCATCTTCTGTAGGGACTCCCTCATCCTCTGTACCTTGCTATACTCCCCCATCATCAGGCACCACGGGAGGAGTAACTGGATCCATGTCCTCCAGTTCACCTGAACTGGGTTGGGTCTTCACTGGCTTTTCAATGTCTTCTATACACTGATCTTCAATGAAAACCATATCTCTGCTCCTGATGAGCTTCTTCTCGGTCGGATCCCACAACCTGTAACCAAACTTTTCATCACCGTACCCTAAGAACACACACTGCCTGATCTTCATATCGAGCTTGGACCTCTCGTCCTTTGGTAAGTGAACGAATGCCCTGCATCCAAATACCCTGAGGTGACTGTACGATGGGTCACGTCCAGTCCACACCTTCTCATGTACTTCTCCATTCAACGGGGCTGATGGAGACCTGTTTATTAAATACACCGCCGTGTGCATTACTTCTCCCCAGAACATCTTGGGCAACTTTGCATGGGATAACATGCATCTGATTCTCTCCACAATGGTGCGATTCATTCGCTCAGCCATACCATTATGTTGAGGGGTCTTGAGAACTGACTGTTCATGCCGTATACCCAGTGACTTGCAATACTCATGGAAGTCACCTATGTATTCACCACCATTGTCAGTGCAGATGCACTTCAATGATGTGCCTGTCTCTCTCTCGACCATAGCATAAAACAGTTTAAACACACCAAAGACCTTGTCCTTGGATTTCAAAGCATACACCCAAACCCTCCTAGATGCATCATCTATAAATGTGACAAAATACAATGCCCCACCTAAGATTTTTGTCCTCATAGGACCACAAACATCAAAATAAATCAAATCTAATGCATGTACTTTATTAGTATGAGAAGCAGTTTTAACCAAAGAAACTCTATGCTGTTTCCCAGATAAACAGTCAATATAGGTTTTGAGAGGTTTACCTGTCACAGTCTGGAAGGAGCTGCTTCTTCGCTAGTAGCTGAAGCCCTTTTTCACTCATGTGGCCTAGACGCCTGTGCCACACGTCAGTAGTTGAATCTTCTGCTGCGTTCAATCCACTCTTGCATACACTGACACTTGCCTTGTAAAGAGTGCAACACTTCTTTCCTCTGGCAGTGATCAACGAACCCTCGATGAGCTTCCAGCGCCCACCAACAAACCGGCTTTCATAACCATCATCATCCAGCCTTCTCGTCAACATCAAGTTGAAGCGAAGGTCTGGAATGTGTCTCACATCCCTGAGAACCAATGTGCAGCCCACATCAGTCTTCAAACAAATATCACCGACCCCTACGATCTTCGAAACACCAGAATTTCCCATCTTCACTGTCCCATAGTCACCTGACTTGTAGCTTGTGAAGAAATCTATGCGTGGAGTCGCATGAAACGAGGCTCCCGAGTCTATCACCCAGTCGGTGTCCTGACTCGAAGCCATGAGACAAGTATCGTGATCTGCCGAAAGAATAACAACAACATCACCATCTGAGGCGACCGCAGTAGAATCTGATTCATCTTCCTTCTCCTTTCCTTTACCCTTCTTGTCACTCTTCTTCTTGTGACATTCATGCTTATAGTGGCCCTTCTTGCCACAATTCCAGCATTCAACATCTTTCCTGGCAACTGACTTGCCTCTTGATTTATCTCGAGCCTTTCCGCCCTTTCTGTTCTTTCCTCTCCCCCTATCTTGTGTCACAAGGGCCTCTTATTGAGCAGGCCCTAGAGACTTCCTCCTTGTCTCCTCATTGAAGAGACAGCTTGTTACCTGATCCATGGATACATTTTCATCTGGCGCGGAGTTACTTAGAGACACCACCAATGTCTCCCAACTGTCAGGCAATGAGCTAAGCAGTAGCAAAGCTTGAAGTTCATCATCCAGGACCATCTTCATGTTGGAGAGCTGGTTCATAATGTTGCTGACCTCATTCATGTGTTCAGCCACAGAACCACCATCTTTGAACTTGAGATTCACAAGTCGTCTTATCAGGAATATCTTATTGCCGGCTGTCTTCCTCTCATACAGCCCTTGCAATTTCAGCCATAGGCTAGCGGCTGAGGTCTCTGTAGACACATGGTGAAAAACTGAATCATCCAACCATTGTCTAATGAACCCCACCGCCTTCCGGTCCACTTTCTTCCAATCATCATCTGACATATCATTTGTCTTCGCCGATATGCTTAGAATTGGAGAATACAAGTCCTTGCAATAAAGCAAGTCCTCCATCTTAGCCTTCCATATGGTCCAAGTTAGAGCCACTGAGGCTGATCATCCTTGATGAGCCACCTTCCATAATTCAGAACCGATCCCACACCGTTTAAACAACCTGAACGCTCCGATACCACTTTGTTGGGAGCGTTTCACACAAACCTTCAGATCTTGCCCCCCAATGCACTAGAATTATGGACTACGATAATGCAATAATCAAGAATAAACATCAACCACACGAACACAAGAAGTTTTTACGTGGAAAACCCTCAAAAGAGGTAAAAACCACGGGACCTAGTCCAGATCAACAATCCACTATCTCAGGGAACTGTTACAACCGATCTCAAGCACACACCGCTTGGATCAAACCTTCTTCACCCACTTGGGATGGATAAACAACAAGAGAATAACAAAGGAGAGGAGCGATCTCACCGATCCCGAGGACGTAGAAGCGCTGAGACGACGGTTGCGCAGAAGAATCCCTCTTCAAGCAACTTCTCCCTTCTACAAGCTTCCTCTTTCTCTCTTCCTCTTTTTCTCTCTTTCTCACCTTGGACGTGGAAACCACACAATGGGATGCCCTAATCCTGTTTTGGAACTTCTTAAGTACGAAAACGGAGCAATTAGAGCCCAAATAGGAAACTACGTCTAAGCAGTCCGCGCCGGGTCGGGCACCCGGTCACCAGACCGTCGGGCGCCCGGCCAACCCAAAATTAGTCCAGCAGCATTGTGAGAAAAACAGACCAATTTCGGGCGCTCGGACCAACATGGTCGGGCGCCCGGCCAAGTCATCGGGCACCCGATCACAAGACCGTCGGGCGCCCGGCCATGGACAAAACTGTCCTGCAGCATTGCTGCCTCCTGGTGGGAATTTCGGTCGCCCGGTCACTAACTGGCCCGGGCGCCCGACCTCACCCAGTTTCACTTCTCTCCTCTGACAGTTGAGGAGGAAAACTCCATCAAAACCATGATAAAAATCAGAGTTTTGTGTAATATATGAATGATTTTTTTTTTTTTTTTACACAATTTCTCAATCAATCTACATGAGAAGAAACCCAACAACAATTGGAATCTGTTGTAGTTCAGTGGAGAGAAGCCCACTATATATGTAATCTCTCTCAACATAGTAGTCAAATCATGCAATTTGTGTGGGCTTGATCGGATCTTATTTTTCTCATCTATGAACTCAATGTTTCCATGTAACGGAGTGTTGAACGCAACATTTCTCTAGCTTTTCTGTCGGGAATGCACCCAGATAAAATCATCTTTTCATATACATCTGGAACCTGACATAGAATCCATCATTAAACATTATTTTCCAAGATATCCCGATAGGAGTCACTATCTCCTCTTTAGTATGGAGGCTATCAAATGCTTGCGTGATTATTGTTTTATATAAGATTGAGCCAAGTCGTGGAAAAACAAGTAAAAACCACAGACCAAATGGACACCAAGCCATCAATGCATATGACAATACCAAATTACATAATAGAAGCAACAATACTAGGAAGAGGAGCAAAGCATTCAGCCATAGAAAGGAATTCTTCCTTCTGAAAACTGTGTGAGATTATATATGTTGCTATTGAGCTCAAAAGAAGTACCTTGTCAAACTTCTATACGTGGATTAGATCTTTCATAAGGGTTGTATATGTCACAACACCTGGCTTAAAATCCTATAGTTTCAAAAGCAGCATATAAACTTAGTAAACTAGATTCAAATTCTACAGAAGACTAGATTTAAATTCTACAATTGGTGAATATATTTTGGCAAGATGATATCACATTATATAATAAACTAAAGAGAGATTTATTGGTATCTAACATTGTCCTTCATATACTGCAACAGACCAAAGGCTTCGGCATCCCGTCTATCCTACCAAATGCATTAATCAACAAATTGAGGACTAAAACAATGGGCTTTATACCATCAATTCTCATGACTCTGAATGCATTTACAGCTTGCTCAGACAAACCCTGCCAACAGATTGAAGGAAATGTAACTGTTTTGCACACTTAACATATTAAATTTCTTCATAGAAGTGTCCAGTTTTGTAACCAAGCTGAAGGAACATGTAATGTAGAGGTCTTGAATAAACAATGTTCTCCCCAAAAGAAACATATAACAACAACAAGCATGTTACCTGCATCTTGGCTTCTTCCCATGTCAACCCAATTCCCTTGCCTAAAATCTGCCCTGCAATTTCAACCTAGAACAAAGTCCACAATTAACAAAAGCAAATTAATATAAGAAAGAAACAAAGCATATCTTTCCACCAAATGATAAATAGAGATCCATGTCAACAAAGAAAATTCCACATCACCCAGCAAAATAAAATTGCAACAATATCACTTGAAGCCAGGGATATTATCCCTGATGGAGAGGAGTGGCAAGATAAGATTCATGTAGTTGACCCCAATTAGTTGGGTTAAGAATCAAATGATGATATGATGAGGCTGTTCTGTTGTATTTGGTGAGTAGTGTTGATGTCAGCCTTCTGAATATTGAGTCCATGATGAGGCTGATGTTCTAGCCAAGTGTATCTTCTTTCAGCCTCTTTGCATTGGATGGCAGCGGTTGTTGATGGATTGGTGTTGTTGTTAATAGAGAATTGTGCTCAGTTGCAAGGGCTGCTTGTGAAATTGCGTGTTAAGGGCCGGTTTATGCTGGATAGGAAAAAAAAAATTACGGAAATGGTTAGAAAAAGGCTTGTAATCAAATGTGCCGGATCTTCCACTCTGGAAAACTTAAGGATATATATACCAAACTGATTCTGGTGCCCAACCATACTAACGGCCTGGTTCACCAAACCATAGGCCCCATTTGTACAGACTGGACAAATCAAGACATTATTCATGACATAGTTTCTACTGTGCATGATTACATGAGGAAATACTGCTGGCAAACAAGATTAAGTTGAAATAGAAAAATAAATGCTTAATAAGCATCATAGATACAGGAAGACTGTTCTAGGTAGCGCACACCAATCCAGGAGCAATAAGAGACGACAAGGTGATAGTCTTTTCGGACGGGATCTCCACCTTTGTACTCCTTATTGGAGATGTACACGAGACGATTCCAATCGATCTTTGAGCTCGGCTCAGCTCGTCCAGCAGGAAACCCTACCTTGAGCTCGGCTTATCCTTTGAATTGGCCTGGCAGGCTCGGGTTGGTTCGGAGGAGCTTTCGGCCCTGTTTGGATGTCTATAAGATTTTTAAGTTGTAAGCTACAGGTAACTTACTTAAAGGTGAAAGAAAGTTGCAGGTAATCCTGTTTGCGTGTATATTCACGCCAACTAGAGCTTGGAGTAGAAAGTCATTTAAAAATCACATTAACACATAAGAAAATTTGGATAAAAGTATTCCAATTCGTTGAACCCATGTAAATGAATAGTGGGTCGATTCTTAGGCTAAACTAATCAATAGGTGGGCCATAAAAGTGGACCCACGTTTTTGAAATGCTTTTGGTGTAGAAAAAACTTAAGCATATCCAAATAAAGAAATTTCTAGATCATTTTGAGACACGAGACCAAAAATGGGGTAAATCCAAACCTCAAGTGGACCACATCACTGGAAACAGTGTTGATTGAACACCCATTATTAAAAAGTTTTTATGGGCCGCCAAAGTTTTGGATCAAATTGGTATTTGTCTTTTCCCTTTATTCAGGTCTTTATGACCTAATTAACAAGTTGGATGTCAAACAAACATTATGGTGGGCCCTTGGAGGTTTTTAATGGTGGACTTCCAATCACTATAGTTTTCTTGTGGTGTGGTCCACCTGAGATTTAGATCTGCCTAATTTTTGGGATCAAGCCCTAAAATGATATGAAGAAATGGATGGGTGACGTGGATAAACAAGTACAAGATGGTGGGCCCCACAGAACACCAACCATCATGCATCACTACCCAAACCGTGTCCGTCAACCCCAAAAGACGCAGAAGAGAAAAAAAATAAAAAAATAAAAAAAGAGAGGGTTTTTTTTAAGGCACGAACTCGTTGGAGAGAGAGAGAGAGAGAGAGAGAGAGAGAGAGAGAGAGAGACTGCTAAGAGAGGGAGAAGGAGATGGAGACACTGGAAGGCTTCTCTGGAGCTTCAATGGCAGCCTTAGCCTTCAATAGCCGTGTTTGCCTTGTTTGCGTCTGATTGCAGGTAGGCTTCCTTCAATGCAACTGCGCCTCTCTCAAGACATTTCGATTTTAAAAATTCAGACCGTTACCTGTATCAAAGATACAGGTAACTTGAAATTCGACTCCTCTCCCTGTGAGATTTTTTGTTCCTTTTCCTGTAAGAAACTTATAAGTTGAAAGAATGTTACCTGTAACTTTTCTCTCCCAAACACCAACTGCAAGTTTGTCACCTGTAACTTTGTTACATTTTAGAGAAGTTACAGGCATCCAAATGGCCCCTTCGAGCCGAGTTCAAGCTCGAGCTTTTCGAGCTGAGTTTGAGTTGAGTTTAGAGAGGGGCTGTGGGTTGTTGCGACTCGGGTCGAGCTAGAGAGAGCGAGGGGGGACAACTACTCAAATAGAGGAGGCCAGAGGGGGGCTGGCTGCTCGGGTGATGGCCGGATGGGCGAGAGAGAGAGAGAGAGAGAGAGAGAGAGAGAGATTGGTCGCTGGTCAGGTTAGTGACGCCGCCGGACGGTGAGACTGGATTGATGACACTAGGTACGACTAGGGTTTTGAGATTTTGGAGAGGCAGGGGGGGTGTGGATCAAATAGGGTAAGAAATGAATTAGGTTTTTTACTTTTACCTTTTTTTAACCTATAACATTAAAATTAAAATTAAAATATAATATTATATATATATATATATATATATATATATTAAATATTTTAAATATAATTCCAAGCCATCTAAATGAGGCAAGTCAAGCTAGGAATGAGCCGATCTTCGAGCCAAACCAAATCGAGCTAGAGTCTGCTCAAGTTCTGCTCGAAATTCCAAATGAGCCAGGAAAAATGGCTCGACTCAGTTTGAACCCAACTTTTGAACCAAGCCGAATCGAGCTGGTTCGAGCTGAGTCAAGCGAGCTAACTAAGCCAGCTCGACTGGTGAACAACTTTACTCTCTATTATCTTTAGGCAATCCGTTGAAGGAACATCTTTAACTCTTCCTCCTAACCATCCTGTTTGTGTAGCTGTCGATGTTATGTCAATACCAAAAAATCTACACCAAGGAAAAGAGTCAGAACACAAAATATCGCAATGAGGATTTGAAGCTTGTTAGGAACTCTACACTAAGGAAAAGAGATAGACTCAGGTGATAAAGTTATTGTCAATGGATAGCAGTTGGAGAGACGGCGTTACATTTCTTCGAGCACTACAAGTAAAATAAATGTATGTTTCAGTTCTAAGCAAAGAGTTTCATTTGTTCTCTTTACTTCCTTAACAGAAATTGTTGAAACATCCTACAAAACACGAACAACCAGACTTGAATTGAGAAAAGCAGCTTCCAATCAGCACCATCCACTGTGGTACCCAAAAAGCATAACTTCAAAACATGGTTTTGATTAAAATAAGCTAGAAATACAATATTTATCTTTCATCTACACATCTAAAATAATCATTTAACTTATACAAAAGAAAATTTTAAGATCTTAGTTTTGATTAAAATAAGCTAGAAATTACTCAGTGGTTACCCGTCATAAAAATACGAGAAGAGGGCCCAGTGTTACAAGACTCGATTAAAGAACCTAACAGTTTCTCAACCCGGACATACCGAAAGAACATGGTACATAGGCATTGGGCTTGTCTAAAATGATGGCTCAGTCCATAATAAAAGAAAATAAAAAAGGTCTCTATGATCATGAACTCAAAGACCATAATCCCTTATGGATTACTCTTTTGCCAGTTCAAGGGTGATCGATCATTGATGTAATTAAGGGCTCGTACCAGTTCACAACCTAGAATATAAAAGATTTCAGAATCTCTGGAATAAAATTCACCTCGTGATATCTCTTCTTGTGTGTACTTTTGTGAATATTTGTAATTGTCTATGAATGTTTCCTATACTCAGAACCCTAGAGCAATAATATACAGGAAATGTCCTTGTGGCATTTTCAGTTTTAACAAACTAGTAACTCTGTTGGGGATCGAACCCAGAATCTCTAGTTACTTCTGAGTAAAGAAACATTTTAAGATAAATCATTTGCAAACACGGACGTACACATAAGAAAGTTACTGCAAGGAGAATTGTTTGGCGTCTTTCAGGCCCCAAATTGGCGACTCTCAATGGGAACGTTCTTCCCTTCATCTTTAAGGCAAAAGCATTTGAAATCAAGTTTTCAAAAATTTCTAAAAATCTCAAAGGTTTCAAAGTAGCATAAACATGTATATTATTATTGCGTATTTAGTTTCATGTCTAACTTTATTGTGACCGGTAAGGTCATGCGCTTTTCATATCTAGTTGTAAAATGCTCTAATAAACGAATGACTGTGTAGTAAGACTTAGCGAAAGTATTAACTCTAAGGATAGGAGGGATGGCATCCACGCTCATCTTTCTCACAAATGGAGGGTTTTGCTTCCCGCGTTTCACTACAACAACGGAAACCATTTCTGAATCCGACTGGCAGCCAGCTAGGAGCTACAAACAATGAAAGGAAATGAGGAGAGCATTAATGAAGGCTCCAAACCAAGAAACCATGTGGTTAAGGCATGATGCACTATAAAAAAAATAGTGGCAACCAGCGCAAGCTAGTATGGCTTCCGTCGCTAACCAAACTCCCGCAATGAGGCTAGAAGAGTTCACACTTGCAGTTGAGAGCTTCCCAGCCCCCTCGGAAGTAGTCTACCTAGTCACAAGGCAAATCAAACCAATTACGCAGAAGACAGCTACAAATACAAGAGATGGGATCTTCATTCGGAGCAGGCAAGTGAAATCAAAACCAATTTGCGAGGAACAACCAGTGTAAGTGTTTGAAGACAAAGAGACGATTAGACCAGAAGATGAACCGCTAACGATTTAGGAGCAGAACGGCGAATTGGCCCAAGGTCAAAGAGAGTTATCAAGGCAAACGAGGGAGACCCTAGGTGCCTTAGGGCCCATTTGTTAAATCTAAAGTCTAAAGTCTGAATTTGAAATCTGAAATTAGAATCTGAAGTCTGAATTTGAAGTCTAAAAACCTGTTTGCTAACTGTTGTTGAAGTCTGAAAATTAAGTACGGAATATGAAATAACCTGTTTGTTAACAAACGTTTGAAATGTTTGAAATCTGTTAATTTGACACATTTGCCCTTACTTCCTATTTGGAGATGTTTACATTATAAAGGGTTTATTTTTTTATTAAATGAAAAATAAAATCATTAAGTGATGAGTACCTAATATTGTATAATTAACCCTGGTTGTTAAGAGCATTATCATTGTTTTTCCGGTTAATTATCTCTCATTATGTGAATTTTCTGTCTTCAGGTGATCAGGAGAGGTTGGACAAAATCCGAGTCAATCAGGACGATTTAGTGCCCAAAAGTAATCAACGTCAAGTGTGTGGTGATCATGAAGAAAATCGGGCCGTAAAGATCAAATGATGGATCATATTCTATGGTGGACCGCACCACAACCACTCATTGGAAGTCCGGGATGTGCATGTTTGATGGTAGTGATTTGGAGATCACACGAGTTTGAACGGTCAAGATTGGATGTCTATAGTTGGGACCAACCGTCCATCAAGCAAGCACGACCAGCATCCATCTCCGCATGTTCATCATCAAACGGCCAGCTGATCAGCAAAATCTCAGCCGTTGATCATCCAAATCATCTCCACCGTCCATCTCCATGCACTGCCCTCCTAAATCAGCTCCGCCTTCATCTGGAGATCAGCCACTTGGCACGTGTGGTCAGCTTCAGCTCCAGCTTCAACAGCCAGCGGTGTGGACCCCACATCTCAGCCGTCCAGGCCATCTCCACCGTCAAGCAAGGTGGACCACACATAACAACATCAATTGGACCGTCCATCTCAAGCAGTCCATCCCCACACGTGCAATCAAAGGATGTCCAACATCCTTCAATTGTGTAACAGCAAGGTGGGCCCCCAACATGATGAAGCTCTTCACTACCGTCCACCCATTGCTCGTGTACATCAACAGTCCAGCAAGTGGACCCCACTTCTCCAACACACGTGTAACCTCAACACACGTGCAAGGCTGGATGATCAGCAACGCCCACCATCCACACGTGCAGACTGAAATCCACCGTTCATCCAAGCTCCTGCACTCCAGCCATCCACCTTGCACGTCAGCAACAACAATGGACCGTCCATCTGATCATCATCTACCAGTAAAATGGACGGACAGCAGCAGCACTTGAAGGGCTCATCATCAACCATCCATCCATCCAACAGATTGCAGCCATCCACAGCAGTCCAGCAGATCATTGCAACCGTCCAGCTGATGAAAGCAATCACGGCCAGCAACGCTGTGGATCCCACTACTTCAAGACCAGCTGCAACTCCTCCTTCATCAACCGTCCACCTGCTACAGCATTGCTGCATCTCAACCATCAAGACCGTCCAGCAGGGGGCGTCCCGTCCAAGCTACAGTCCATCCAACCAGCTGATCATCCCAGCCGTCCAAGCAGCTGCAGCAGTGGAAATCATCTCCTTCATCTAGCATCCTTCTGCAGCAACTCCATCACCAGCATCGTCCAGCTGCTTCAAGATCAGCAGCTATCCAATCCACTCTCAAGCACCAGCCGTCCATCCTCCAATCATCCAATCAGCAGACCGTCCATCTGCAAATATCATCAACCGTCCAAGATGATAGCCGTTCATCACTCTCCATCAACGGCCAGCAGAGGGCAATCCACTGTCCATTTGTTAATGCCCAACACAGCTTCACACGAGCAGCACATCAGCGTCCATCCAAGCAGTGGACCACATGCCAGCACGTCCATCATCAAGCATCCAGCACCGTCCATGCAACTCTGCCCAGATCATCTTCAGCGGCATCAAGTTGCAGAGCTTCAACACTTCAGCAAGGGCCAGCAGCAACGTCCCCCTCTCCAGCTCTGCTCGTGCATCCATCCAACCTTCCTTCACACATGCATAACATTCAGCCCATCCAGCCGTTCTTCTAAAGTGGACCCCATAATCTCCAGCAGTGGACGTCCGTCTAGCTGATTTGCAAAGCTCAGTGGACCGTCCATCACAGCAGCCAAAATCTCCAGCCGTCCAACCATCTGCCTCATCTGCCTCACCAAGCTCTCCAGCCATCCATCAACATGTCCAGCAGTGGACGTCCAACCAGCTGTTCATCAGCACAGCCGTCCCTTCAATCCAAGGTGGACCACACCAGCGGCCAGCTCTCCACCATCCAGTGGACCCCTTGATCCTTCTCACCATCACCATGGTTGCAAGAGAGAAGCTCTCTCTCTCTCTCTCTCTCTCTCTCTCTCTCTCTCTCTCTCTCCCCACACATGTGTAAGGCATGGAATGCCACCTCATCATCCAAGCCTCACTCCAAGCCCAAACCTAAAAGCAAAGTTTGCTTTGGGCACTCCAAGCCTAACTCCATTCCCAAACCTAAAGAAACTTTTGGTGTGCCACCTAGGCTTGGGAGCTTCTCATGAGGCTATAAAAGAAGCTCCTCTCCCTCTCATTCTTATCATCCCATTCTCTACAACTCCTCTCTTCTCTTCTTTAGTTTTCTTTTCTTCTTTCTTTTGTAGTGTAGAGTAGTGTAGTTTTTCCTTTGTAGAGAATTTAGTCTTCCATTGTAGCATGGTTGGCTAAACCTCTAGCTAAGGCTAGGGGTGAAGCCTTTGAAGAAATTTGCAAGCTATGGTTCTTTTGGTTCAACATTGTGTGGTATAAATGTTGGAGTTCTCTTTGGTTGATCGGTTTGGTTATCTACCTCAGCGGACGCTATTGTTGTGCAAGCCCCTTGATCCATCGTCGACTCCGGGCACGTTAGATGCTTGGGATCCCTTGCACACCAATTAGCTAGTTCATGATCGATAAAGTCCCTTGATCCATCGTCGACTCCGGGCACGTTGGATGCTTTGGATTCCCTACGGTCATCGAGCTAGTGCAGGTAAAGTCATCGATCTGTAAAATCCCTTGATCCATTGTAGACTCCGGGCACATTGGATGCTTTGGATTCCCTGCGATCGATAGACGAGATCTTAACGGTTGGATCGGTCAATCAAAGCCTCCTATCTTGTAAGTATGCATTTGATCGTATGAATTGTGATCTTATCGGTTGACTTGTTGGCAAAGTTGTTGATCTGTACAATTCCTTGATCCATTGTCGACTCCGGGCACAGTGGATGCTTGGAATTCCCTGCGATCAACTAACGAGTGCTTCATGGTCAAATCAATCGGTTCAGATCACCATCTTTTATGAAATATGCAATGGTTTAATTGTTTCATCTTCCGATTGGAATGAATCTTTATTCAATTCCAGTTGAGTTATAGTTAGACCAATAAATCAAATCTTGTGAATGAATCAAAGGTGGACCCCTGATGCCTTAGCCCCTTTTCTATTTTTGTTTTTCACCACACACAACTTGCTCCACTCTCGTGGATAGATCAGAATTCATCTCACTCACCTAAACTAATTCCTCTAAGTGTTCTTAACCCCAATCCCAGTGGATCGACCTCGGTCTTACCGAGTATTTTACTACTTCGCTACCTGCACTTGGGTGTGCAATCTTCGGATTGTAGCATTAAGTTAACAACAATTTAATTGAAATAAATTAAAGTGCTCAAAGAAACACTTCTAATCTTCTAATCTTCTACAAAGAAGCTAGATAAATAATTAATTATGCAATGGAGAAACCGAATGATAGTTTTTTTTTAAGTAAAACTTCAACGTGGCACCATTATCCCACCCTTCTTATTGTGTGGGATATGTTGTGCTTTGTGGGTCTATTGTGATGTATTCGTTATATCCACTCCATCCATCCCTTTTGGCCATCTCATTTCAAGGCATGGGCACAAAAATGAAGTAGATCCTAATATCAGGTGGACTGCATCATAAAAAATAATGAGACAATGGCACCCATCGATGTAACCTTCTTAGGGCCCACCATGATGCTTATTTTCCATCCAACCTATTCATAAGGTCACATAGACCTGGATAAAGGGAAACATATATTAGCTTGATCCAAAACTTTTGAGGTCCCTAAAGGTTTTGGGTTGTGGGCATTTAATCCCATTGATTCCTGATTCCTGAGGTGTGGTCCAAGTTAGCATTCAATCTGCCTCCTCTTTGGGGCCATGCCCTAAATGATCTTTCAGAATGGGTGGATAGCTTAGATAAAAGACATGTATCATTGTGGGCCCTATAGAGCCCTTGACAGAACCATCCCTTTTTAAATAGGTTGGTGCAGTAGCACCGACCATTCTTATTTCTTAACACCAATCCCTATGAGATTGGGAAGCAGATTATGTCCTACCTCTGCCTAACTATAATTCGTACAGTCAGGGCTTTGCAAAGCCCACCATAATGTAAGGGTTTTATCCATGCTGTCCATCCATATTTACAAATCATTTTAGGGCATGAACCCAAAAATGTGGCAGAACCCAGGCTTAAGTGGGCCACAAAGTGGGGGATTGATTGCCTACCATAAAAAACTTATTAGGGAATGCAGAAGTTTTGGATAAAGCTGATATTTTTGTTTTCACTTCATCCATGCCTACATGACCTCATGAATAGGTTAGATGGTTAAAAAACATCATCGTGGCCTCGAAAGGTTTCAACGGTAGGTGTCATTATCACTTGTGCTTCCTTTGGTGTAGTCCACTTGATGTTTCTAGGCCATCCAAACAATATATAAGTTCATTGTCACTGGAATTAAGTGAAAATATGAAAAACTTAGTATGATATTGTTAGAACTAGAAAAATGAACTCCAAAAGGGGCATTTTCCTTGAAATGTGGTGTTTTATTGCTCTGGGGTTCTGAATAACGGAAACATTCATAGACAATCACAAGCATTCATAAAAGTACACAAGGAGAGATATCGCAAGGCGAATTTTATTCCAGAGATCCTGAGATCTTGTACATTCCAGGCCGTGATCTGGCACGAGCCCTTAATTACATCGAATGATCGATGACTCTTGATTAAAAGGCAAAAGACTAGTCAGCAGGGACTATGGTCTGAGAGTTTGTGGTCATAGAGACCTGTATTTGTTTTGTTATGGACCGAACCATCTTTGTATTAGTCAGATGTCTATGTCCCATGTTTTGGCCGGAGATCCGGGCTGAGACTATCAGGGTTATGACTGAGAAGGACGACTCTGGGCCTGCGCTTGTCAATGTATGGACGGGTGACCTCAGGAAGTCCACTCTGCAGTTGTGTATACCTGCGTAGCCCAACCGACGGATGCCGTTTTTAATGGGTAGGGCATCGACTGTTGTGTTGTGGTAGTTCATAACAATTATTTTGTAGTGAATTGAAACTCTTTAGTATGATTTATCGTGATAACCAGTCCCGTTTGTCTAGCTTTCGACTCAAATCGGATCACATCTTTACAGTAAATATAAATGATGACATGTTTGCATAGTTCTGGATGCTGGCGGCGTCTCTTTCGAGAAGTCGTTTCGTTCATCGTGTCGAATTAAATTGAACTTTGAAGATGCGCAATTCTGCTCATTTAGAGATCCTCAAACATCCATTTGACCATTCCATTGCATCCGGAACGCTCGAAATACCCAAAATAGTCTCAAGTGGCAATTGAAAACATTTAAAATTGAGTCCGGTGCACCCATGAACATGTTCTGGAATTGGCTGATTTTTTGGGTGCGTGGGACATAATTTATGGGTGCGTGGGAGTCCAACGCACCTTGAAAATACATGTCTGAATTATGTTGATTTTACGGATGCGTGGGGTAATTTTCGGGTGCGTTGGGGTCCAATGCACCCTGAAAATACAAATCCGCTTTTTGTTGAATTTTCGGGTGCGTCAAGCTATTTTCGGGTGCGTTGGGGTCCAATGCACCCTGAAAATACAAATCCGCTTTTTGTTGAATTTTCGGGTGCGTCAAGTTATTTTCGGGTGCGTGGGAGTCCAATGCACCCTGAAAATACAAGTCTGCTTTTTGTTGAATTTTCGGATGCGTCGAGCTATTTTCAGGTGCGTGGGAGTCCAATGCACCATGAAAATACATATCTGAATTATGTTGAATTTTTGGGTGCGTCAAGCTATTTTCGGGTGCGTGCTCACACTTATGATTTTTTATAATCCGAAACTTCGGTGGTGTTGGTCAGAGTGACCTTCCGGTGGAAGATGCCGGCAATCGGAAAAGAATTCCGGTCATCGGGAAAGTTTTCCGGCTGTCGGAAAGGGATTCCGGCGAGGGTTTCCGGCGACAAATCCCAGATACTCAGGGGATAATAGCTCTCTCTCTCTCTCTTTCTTAATCTGTACAAATGAATAGTGGGAGGGGGTATTTATACCCGAGAATACCGGACAGCGACCAATGAGTAGCTGCCACGTATGACGCACCCCAAATATCCCTCGACGCACCCTTAAATGGACGCGTGGGAGCTCTGACGCACCCCGAAATGAGATTCTGAGATGTGCTGATTTTATGGGTGCGTCGAGCTATTTTTGGGTGTGTTGAGGTACAATGCATCCAAAAATGCAACGCTGGTTCTTGGTGATTTTATGGGTGCGTTGGGCTATTTTTTGACGCGTTGGGCAATTTTAGGGTGCGTTGCAGTCCAATGCACCCTGAAATTGCAGTTCCGTATTTTCTAAATTTATGGACGCGTCGAAGGTATTTTTAGGGTGCGTCAAGCCATTTTTTGGATGCGTCAGAGGTAAAAAACATCCAGAAACACTTCTTGAATTTTCATGAATTTAAGGGTGCGTTGGACTGAGTAAATGGGTGCGCTTGACGTACCCGTGTCTTGCAAAATTGGGTTTTGCGAAACGGAGGGCTTGTGGGGCCCGTTTCTCGGCGAATCGCCATGCACTGCTTATCATAATTCATGAAGAACGTGTCTGCTTGATTCTGGGCGGTTTTGATCACGGTGATCCGTGGGGCCCACCGGAGAAAATGGCTAAGTACTGGATCCTTTGCAAATCTGGGTATTTGGGTGCGTCGGGTAGTATTTTGTGGGATTTTCTCGAAGCACGTGCCCAATTGATTTGTTTTAGAGGGTACTGACTTTTGGGACCCCAACAAATGCCCCTCCGATGCGTTGCGATGGACCTACAACCGTTCATCGGGACGCATCGGATTCCCGGGTCCACACTATAAATAGATAAGATAGCTTGATTTCATTTCATTCTTCGTTATTCACTGTGCATTTGCTCTGCCTTCGATGCACCCAAATATTCTCCAACGCACCCATTTAATATCGCCAGCGCACCCCCCTTTTATTTCAAATACTTAGATTTTTTGGGTGCGTCAAGCGTGATGCACCCAAACAATGACTTGGTGGAATTCTCAATTTTAAGGGTGCGTTGTATTCAAACTTGGTTAAATTTTGGGATTTTCAGGGTGCGTTGCGCTCAACGCACCCCTCGTCACAAGTTGGGAAACCCTTAGATTTGTAAGGGTGCGTTGGGTCCAACGCACCCAAATATCGTACTTGGAAAAATCAGCGAATTTCGAGGTGCGTCGGGTGTTCGCTTCCCCAAGTGTAGGGTTGCGATGTAGTAATAATCTCGGTAAGACCGAGGTCGATCCACAGGGAAGGAAGTAAAACAATTCAAACTATCCTAATAACTAGAATCAAAGAGGTTTGTGAAATTGATTTTTAACATAAAATAGAAAATCTGATAATGGAAAGATAACTAGAGCATCAAGGATCCACTTATAGCTCTCCTTAGATGCATAATTCGCTATGGTTTCTCACTTTCTCAACTAGAATCGATATTAAGATCTATCTAGTCGGATGATAGAGCTGTTAAACCAAACAATCTGTCATATGTAAGTTCAATGCATAGGATTCACTCAATGTAGGCTAAGCTGAGCATGCTCAATTGCATAGGTCATTCCCCATTCCAAAAGGTTCAGTTCACAATCATAACCATCCTCAAGTCCTGTCACAAGACAAGGCTAGATCATGATTTGAACTTGATTCAAATCACATGCACAATCCATACATATTACAGAAATTCAGAAAAGTAGAACTTTGGTAGGAAGTCCCCACATGAAGATCATAGTACTAGAGCGCACTCCAATTCCTCGGATCATACAGGTCTAGACTGATGCAAACCAATTAAGAATTTAAGTAATTCTCCCAAACATCCATGAGTCATCATAAGACTAAGAAAAACTACTTAAAGCTTGTATAAACTTCAAACCATAGTTCATAATCATGAATTCCAACTTTAAAACCAATAAAACGAATTAAACAATCTAAGAAAACTATAAGGTTCACCTCTTAGCTCTAGCTAAGAGATTAGCTAATGAAAAGCATATTAAAAATAAAACTAGAACTAAGAAAAGGAAGAAAAACTAGCTGGAGGAGGCTAGGAAGCCTCCTATGACTTGAACTCCTTGCTCCCCACGTCCTTGGTTGCCCTGGAATAGAAGAGAGCACCTCCTTTTATAGTGCAGCAATAGTACAGCAACATAACAGAATTTGTTTCGCTTGGTACGGCTTAACCAATGGTTGGATTGCCTTCAAAATTGATTTATAGCTTCCTTGTAATGTGATCTTCCTCATAGATGATTTAGATTTCCAAGATTATCCTCTGAATGGGCCCACCAATCATATCACCGACCGCCTCTCAAAATCGCGCACTTCGGGTACCTTCAGAACCAATCATCTTGCTTTCAATGTTCCGGAGTGTACAGACGTCGGATTGATCCCAAATTTTGAACATTGGTAGAAAACTTCTCCCTCTACATGATAGATGGATTAGATTGTCCAAAACAATCCCAGAATATGATCCAAAAATTAGAACACTTAGGGCTTTTATAAACTCTGCGCAGTTGGATCTTTCTGGATGGTCCATCTTTCTTCAACCGGTACGATCAAACCACACATCCTTTTGATCTAAAACTTTTGTGGTTATTCATATATGGATGTGGTATAGAAGATGGTCAAAGTAGATTCTTCATATCATCAATGATGAGTCACCTGAACAGCCCAGAGTGGAACACCGAAATCTGAAACTTTCTGGACAGTTTGTATTGTTTTGGCCACCACGATCAATCCGTAGCTCCGATCGACAAGAAACCACTTGGGTTAGTTCGGCGTCGAGCTCCGCTTCGACATGAATGTGTTGGATTTCCAAATATCATCAAGATAGGCCCAGAAAACTGGTCCATAAAATCAGAAACGGGAATGGCCTGTTTTCTGCAATTTGGAAGCTGGAATTTGCATGGCCGACCGGTCAAGACCGGTCGGACAGGGCTGGCCGACCGGTCAAGACCGGTCTGGCCTTCTTTGGCATTACTTCAGCAAGCATGGCCGACCGGTCAAGACCGGTCGGGCTTGTTCAGCTACCTTCCAGCGTGCATAGCTGACCGGTCTAGACCGGTCTGGCTTCCTTGGCCGACCGGTCAAGACCGGTCGGTCTCTTTTTCTTCTTGTTTTCTTCCTTTCTTTCTTCTATTTTCTTCTTTCCTTGCTTCTTTCTTTGCTTCCTTCTTCCTTCGGCCCTCCTTGGGTCTTCATCCAAGGTTCTAAATCAGCTCTTTCCATCATCAATTTGGCGGAGTTCACTCTCAAACCTGCAATCACAAAACATGCATTAGATTTGTCTATATACCATGCAAACCTTGCACAATGAGTGATGAATTGGGGCTAGAATATGCACAATTAAGAGCTCAACATCGGGCGTGACGCACCCATATACTGGACTTAGCCAATTTTGGTATTTTGAGGTGCGTTGGAGGTCGACGCACCCAGTTTCTCGGATTTGGACTTTTTTGCTTCTGAGGGCTCTTTCGTGTGTAAATTTTGCCCAACACTGCCCATTATATCCTCATTTTGGGTGGTCAAAGCTATTCCCGTGGTGACAGGGATCGTTACTTTAAAGGATATGGGGGCCCACACTTCCGTCACAAATTCTCATGTGCATTCGTTGTTATTCGGAATCTGTGTCGGGTCTCGTATACTTTAAATCTTGGGCTATGCCTGGCCAAAAATGACATTTTCTGGGAATTATCATGATTAATTTAGGTAGAGTTTAGACGTACCTGCGCATGCCTCCATTGACTTTGGATCTGATGTAAATAATCTTCATATGCTTCCTCTCTTTACTCCTTTTGTCGAATTGCCGCGGTTCTCAAATCGGGTTGTTAGTCTTGTTTTTTTTTCAGCAGACAATGGTTGCGACTCGTGCCTCCTTACGCGCAGCTCGTGACTGCTTGCAACGGCTCTTTGACTCCCTTAATCGTTTGGAAGCTTGGTCATCCCTCCATTTTCAATATGATGAGGTGTCTGAGGCTTTATCCAGACTCGGTGCAGATTCTCGTCCCATACTACAGGCTATCCGGAATGTTTCACTTATGGCCTCCACTTTTGATGAGCATAGGGAAGCCATTCTTGGTTTTATTGGCGACTCCTCGTTTCCAGAAGAGCTGGCGCTTCTTGAGGCGGCGGAGCCTCCCTTGGCTGATTCTTTCTTGGCCTTATTGAGCCAGCTTAACTCTCTAAAGAGGGAGAAAAGGGCGTAAAGACGATTCCTGGCTTGGGCTGTCCCGCTGGCGGAGGCCGAGTTTCCAGATCATCGCGCCAGCATCTGGAGAAGGATTAGAGAAGCCTTGAGGGAATATGACGATCTGGCGATCGATGTCTCCGTAGTGAGGAACTGGGCCAATGCTGAACACATGCACTTCGACCTCGTGCAGCAATGCATCTCCCATCTAATGGACCTGACTTCTAAGGAAGCGCGGGTCCAGGCGAAGGTGGACGAGTTGAAGGCTCGGCTTCTTCCTCTGCTGCAAGATTGAGGTCATTTTCTGTCCGCGGGAAGGGGATCTTGCAATTTTTGTGTTGTCTTATGACAAACTCTAACTTTAACATTTAAACAATTGATATGACAGTCCAAACATTTTGGGCCTGTCTCAGTTAATGGATGATGATTATGTTGTTTTCTCTTTCTTTTATCCGTCCTTGTTTGTATGTGATGATGATGTCGTGGTTGTGAATGCTGTCGTGCTATTTCCTTCTTTGCTAGTTCGAATATATTTTACTATGACCTTGATTCGCTTATCGGTGTTCATGTTGTCTTTGCATACTACTTTGCATCCTCTTGAACTTTGAGAGTGTTGATTTCTTTTGTGCATTTCCTCTTGCTTTGAGCTATATCTAAGCTTTCCGTATGCCGTTGCAGATTGTGATGGCTAGCGACCCTTCTGAGGCTGGTCCTTCAGGTCCTCCATTGACTCCTTCAAAGTGCAAGCGGGCGGCTTTGAGGGACGTCGTTCACCCGTCCGATCAGAATCCCCAATGGTTTCTGCCCCCAGAAACTTTTAATTTCTATGAACGTATATTGACGTTGCCTAAAGGCATGCAAAAGAAAATTCTCTGTGACCGGGTTGTACCACCTCCCCCAGACAGGGGTACACAGGAACAGTGGGACTCCTAGTTTGCTCCTTTGTGGGGCTTCCGAAGTGACGGGACAACAGGTTTCGAAGAGGGCGAGGCGAGTCCGTTGGCCCCCGCCCAATCTGCTAGACGCGGTCGCCCGAAGAGGGCTAGCAAGGGCGTGAAACAAGTATACCTGGAGAAACAGACAAGGTCCAAGTCTGAAAAAATGAAGATCATTTTGGTCAACCGTAAAGTTAGTCACTTCTCCTCTTGCCATCCGGAACCCTTATACACGAGGGTATATTAGATCCACTAGAAGTTTCTAGCGGCATCGCTCTCTTCCCAGTATCGAGCCTGCAGATGTGTGCCGCGCAAACTCATTTTTTAGCGTGGAGACGTGGACATCTATTCCTAGGCCTTTTCTCAACTGTTCCCTGTCTGAGAATGGCAGGCGTCAAGCTATCTTGGACCCAAAGCTTATAATATTTTTAGAGCCGAATCAGGACCCCCATCGGCCTTTCCTAAAACATTACTTTGAAACTCTCCGACAAAGATTTCATCACCTGGGCGATACAGAGATCTAATTATCGAGCGCCTTTCGGACTCGCGGTCACTTGATTGCTCATCCCGGGTATGAGGCATGGGCGAACCGAATTTTGGAACACCATAAGGAGACCTTGAAAGCTAGCGGTGGGCCTCTTTAAGGCTATTGCGGCCACCTCGAGTTACTTCTGTCGCGAACCGTGGGTTTACAAGGGGTTCTTGAACCACTGATGCTCTATCACCAACACATTTCATTTGCCATATGGAGAAATGAGCATCTCGCTATGGGACTTGAACCGCATCGCTGGTCTCCCGATCCGCGGGAGGATATATGATGAGTGGGTTCCGAGTGATGAGGAGCTGTCTCGGAAGAAAAAGGGGGTGAGCGAAGGTTTCTTCTCCTAGGCTTGTTATGAGTTATTTGCGGAGCTTCCGCAATTCTGGGCTTTCAAGGATAAACTTCCCTTCGAAGACTGGCTGGTCTATTTCAGCCATGGCTTAGAGTAAGCACTTAATTGCGAGTTGTATGTCATTGTTTCGTCTTTCTCTCTTCCATTAATACTTTGTCTTCTTCATTTCAGTCTGGACTATGCGGCTTATGTCGAAGACCGCGAGGACAAGGCCTTTTTAGAGGATTGAATGAAGGAAAACTTCCCCCGCCCAAACAAGTTATCCCCGACCTGCGAGCTGGCCGGCTTCTTGGCGTACTGGCTGAGTTATGTGGTCTTGCCGAGCTCGAAGCAGGCCGACAGTGTGAGGGTGTCCTGTTTCGCTGTCGCAGGGGCCTTGGCGAATGGCCACCGTTATGCAATAGCTCCTGCCGTATTATGCTCTCTTTATCAGGCTTTCGGTTATGTTATCAGCAATAAGGATCGGGCTGCCTTCGGCATGAACTCGGCTTACTGTGGATGGCATTTCCTATCCTGATGGCTCGGAGTGTATTTCCCTTGGGTGTATGGTATCGAATCTGGAGATTATATTCAGCGAGGGGTGGTCCCGTTGTACTTTTTTCAAAAACGGAAGATGGTAGGGGAAAATTTGAACACCGTCAGGGAGAGGATTGCTAGATACGACGATGTCCACTTTTTCCACTTCTCGGGCACCCGGAGCAAAGATTCCATATTGTGCACGGATGATAAGAGCATATACCATAATGAACGCTCATTCCTGATAGCCATCCGCCCGTCCTCGCTTCCTCTTCGTGAGGGACTGGAGTTCTGGAGAGAGCCGTACTACCCCAACCGTTTTGCTCGTCAATTTGGATATGATCAAGGAGTACCTGCCAGATTGGAGACGGTGACTCGTGAGCAGCGAGCATATGGCATCGGGCCTATCCATTGGAAATGGATGTGGCGGCAGCTTCTGCTGACTGGGAGTGGTTGCTCTTTTGCTATCCCTGGGACGGGGAGTGTCACTGGCGCATCTTTCGGGTGGATGAGATGGTGGGCTCATCAGTATACATTGATCCGGAATGGTCATCATGTTACTGATCCCGTCTTTGTTACACCTCCGATTATTAGCCTAGCTCCTGCCGATGGACTGGGGTACGTGGTGGAGCATCTTCATCAGCCTGTTGTACCGGGTACTCTGAGACTAATGACTTCGATGAATGTGGTGATTGATCACGAGAAGCCCGAGCACACCCTGGAAGGTTGGGTTGCTTATGGGGAAAGAAATATCGTGCAGGCGGGCCCCGAGTTCCCGTCTCTCGGGCCTATCGATGAGGTGCATCAAGGAGGTGATATTCCCAGGGGTAATGATGACCAAAATGATGGGGACGGTGATGATGATAATGGCAGTGGGGGCGGTGATGATGGTGGTGCTGGTGGTGGAGACGGCGGCGATGATGGTGGTAATGATGGTGGTGACGGCGATGGTGACGATGATGGCGATGATGGTGGTGATGATGAGATGCCACTTGAGCGAACGGGTCCTCGGGTGAAGACTGCTCATCGTACTTCGGTAGTTGATGGAGGGAAGAACATTGCCGAGATGCGTAAGAGGTATGATGAAGAGAGATTACAGAAACAACTCTCTGAGGCTGTTGGTGGCGCTTCGATTGGTGACGCGGGTACCGTCAGGGAAGAGGGTGAGCTGAGCCTTCAGGAGAATTTGAGCGGCGATCGTCATACTGGAGGAGGCGATGACGATGAACCGATATATGACAAGCTTGTCCCTGAGGCGGATGTTGGAGCGATTTTCATGGACTTGGATGACGAGGCGCCCGATGACACTATTCTTATCTCTGATATCCCCATGGCTGAACCTGCAGAGGACCAGAGTCTTGTTCATGAAACGACGACCACTGCCGCTGTGGAGGTTACACCTCCCCTGACCCTTTCCCATGTTAAAGATATTGGGGTCGGGGATGTTGATTTAGCTTCTCGGGGCATTCCGGTTTCTGTCGCTGCATCGAGTGTACCTGAACTTACCTTGGAAGCATCTCCGACATGTCGAACCTTCATCAGCTGAGCCTATTGTGGAAGTTGTTCCCTTTGTTGGGTCGTCGTTAGCTGAGCCTATCGGGGAGGTTTCCCATGGGGTTGAAGTTTCTGGTATAGGAACAGGTGCATTGGAACGTGCCATGCAGACTCCTCCTACTGTTACACCGTCATCAGTTGAACCCGTTGCGGAATCCTTTCCTGTTACTATGCCAACATCTGACACCAACATTCCTGAAGTCGTAGTGCTATCTTCTTCGGAACTACCTGAGCCGTTGACCGAGAGGATTGCTGAAATTGCCTCAGCATTGCCTACGCCTACTGCCTCGACTAACATGCCTGCTGTTGACATTCCTGAAGCCACCAGGTATATTATTTGTCTTCACTGTTTCGACTATCTCTTTTTTTCTTTTTATTGAGGCCTCTTTATACTGACTTTACCATTTCTTTTATCAACAGCCGCTCCTATTCATGCTTTAGCCCCTGTTGCCTTGCCGGAGGCATTCGTTTCTTCTCTCCGAGGACTGTCGAAGGTGAAGGTGGACCTTTTGAAGAGTCTTCTAATGAACATCACCGCCTCTCTGAAGAATATGGATGAATGGTCCATCTTGGATGAAGGGCTGCAGGCGCTTGAATGCAACGCTGCATGGCTCGGGATTGACGTCTCTTTGATGATCAACCATGTAGTCTTGGTCAAGGAAGGCATGGCACAACTCAGTGAGGCGAGACACTTTAGAGTTGATCCTTCTGTTGAGGAGAGGCGCTGTCATTTGCAATCCCTCCTGCCAAAACTTGAGCTGTGCGAGGCAGATGTAACTGCGATGAGGCACGATTGGCAAGATGCCACCGTTGGGCATCAGGGAGCCACAGATCGGCTGGCAGAGATAGATGATGAGATAGCACGGCTGCAAGCTGAACGCTCCGTTGTTCATCTCAACTCTCAAAATTTGGCAATCAAAAGGCTCGTCTGCAATTATCTATCGAAAAGCGCGAGGCCGAACGTAACGCTATACGAAATCAGGTTGAAGAACTGAGAGAGTTCCTTCAAAGCGTCCCCGATCCTGCACAGGTCTTAGCCGCGGCGGAGGCAACACAGAGGGCAACCCAGGAGTCTGCAATTCATTTGCTAGAATAATGTTTAAGAAATTTGAACAGTTAGGCTCTGTAATTGTTTTATTCTGTAATTTTGCGGAGATACGTTGTGACAGTAATGTTGTAATGATATGTATACTATTCACGCGATCATGCTATGTGTTTTATCTACTTGATATTTCTTTCATTTGCGTTTGAATTCGAATATAACGTAGATTATTTTGGAAGGAATGTCCCCATGTCAGGACTCAAACCTATATTGATGCAGAATGGGTGTGCCCGAGCCTTGACTTTAAGGTCCATCTTTTCATTCCGATTCTTGATAACTTTGGATGGGGCGGGGTAACGATGCCTGATACGTCTCGGGTTTCAATAACTTTCCTGATGCCTGTTGAACCTCCTAATTTATACATTGCATTGCCCATTACATGACATGGTTTGCATAATTTTCATGATTTAAAGGCCCATCTAACACATGTTTTGTGATTGTAGGGATGAGAGCAGACTTCATCCAATTGGAGCTTAAAAAGGGTCATTTGAAGACATTGGAGGAAGGTCTAAGATGGACCAAAGAAACAATCAAGCAAGGAGAAGAGAGAGAAGAAGAAAGAGGAGAAAAAGAAAGGAAGAAGAATCAAATGGAAGAAGGCCGACCGGTCTTGACCGGTCGGCCATGGACGTTGATCACATTGAAGGAGAGCCGACCGGTCTTGACCGGTCGGCCATGTATACTAGAAAATTTGAATAAAACCCGACCGGTCTTGATTGGTCGGCTATACACGCTGTCCATCTTGTTTAAACGAGCCCGACCAATCTTGACCGGTCGGCTGTGCTCCCTGGAATGTGTAAAAGATCAGTCCGACTGGTCTAGACCGGTCGGCTCTGCGTAAACTGAGTCCTTTCTAAATCGAGACTCCGAAAACTGCTGCGCACTGCGTAACCTTTCGTAGATTCTGGATGTTTCCGACGCAAGGGAGGTTTCTTACTATAAAAGGACACCTAGGGGCTCTTCCTAGGTCATCAGAGAAGCTAAGGGACGTGGTTTTGGAGAGAGGAAGCTTTCGTGGAGCGTCTGCAACTCTTCTATTTCCGATTTTTCTAGTTTTATGCTTTCATTAAGAGTTTTTAGTTGTAGCATGAATATGCTCGGCTAGAACCTCTCAGCTAAGGCTGAGAGGTGAAGCTTGTAGCCAATTCCATGTTGGATTCAGTTTAATTCAAGTAATTTTAATTCAAGTTTGAATTTTTCTTATGTTCTAGTTTCCAAAAGTGGTAGTTTGAGATGTTTTATGAGAGTTCATGTGCTCCGGACATGAGTTCCTTGCAATTCTCTGAGATTATCATATAATGCTTATTTAGATTCGAATTATAGTAACCCTTGAGCAGGCCATAGTCTATAGGCATGGCTGTTACTCCGCAGGCTATGGTTTTGAATTCTACATTGATTGAATGGGATTAGAACTTGGAAGTTCAACTTGATTTGGATTGAATGTGTGTGAATGCTTTATTTTCCAACTAGATGAGAGATAGGACTTCAAATCTAGTTGTGTTCTCTACTTGGATTGATTGAATTGACATGGGATTGCTACAAGTGGATCCTTGAATGCCTTAGTACTTTATATCACTGATTTTTTTATTAAAGTTACTATTTTAGTTAATTACTCAATTAATCTGATTTTCTTCTAAAAACTAAGTTGCTGGAATAGTTTGGAGATTGTTCTAATTCCCTGTGGATCGACCTCGGTCTTACCGAGTTTTATTACTACATTGCAGCCTTACACTTGAGGCGAGCGAACAAGTTTTTGGCGCCGTTGCCGGGGACTTAGATAACGGTTTTCAAATAATTTCAGTGGCTATAGAAGTAGAAGTAGATAGGTTTTTCTGATTTTCTTAGAACTAACATATTTTTTCTGTTTTGTAGGAAATCTTCTCTAGTTCAAACACATCAGGTGATACCTTTCTAACTTAGTTTTTTTTCAGATTAACTTCAGATTTCAGTTTTCTAGGTTAGGATTAGTTTTGATTTTTGGTTGAGTGGTTTATGTCCCGTTGGGAACGTAATCACTCAAATCGTCTCCAATCTTAAGGTGGTTTAGTTGGACCATTGTCAGTTCATAGACGAGTCTGAAATTATCAAGAGCATTGCGAAAGTTTGGGGAGTATGGAATAGACACCTTTAAGGAATCCTCCCCCCCCCCCCCCCCCCCCCCTACTCCAACTACAAACGCAAATCAGGAAGGAGTAGGAGAGAATGAGGTACATAATGTTCCTCCAATGAGATCACTACGGGACTACCTACAACCTGCCCGAACAATTACACCCTCTTGCATGGTTCTACCAGCAAACGGTGGAAATTTTGACATAAAATCGGGTGTAATTCAACTCTTACCAAAGTTCCATGGGCTAGATTCTGACCGCCCATATTTACACTTGAAAGAATTTGAAGAAGTGTTGGCCACCTTGCATTACACCAATGTTTCCGAGGATACTATCAGACTTAAACCTTTTCCTTTCACTTTGAAAGAAAGAGCCAAGGATTGGCTTCACTCTCTCAGACCACATTCGATTGGGTCATGGGTTGAGATGAACCGGGAATTCTTGAAAAAGTTCTTCCCGGCTCATAAAACGAACACCCTTCGAAGGGCCATAATGAATTTCTCGGCCAAAGAAGGTGAATCATTCTTTCAATGTTGGGAAAGATTTAAAGATCTCCTGCTTGCTTGCCCACATCATGGCTATGAGAGTTGGCGAATCATAAATTTTTTCAATGATGGATTAAGTTCCAATATGCGCCAATTTGTGGAGATGATGTGCAATGGCGAGTTTATGAGTAAAAATCCAGATGAGGCTTGGAGATACTTGGACATGTTGGCTGAAAATGCCCAATCTTGGGATACATCGGATAAACCCAATAACTCCAAGCCCACTCAAGAGAAAGGAGGGATCTATGTCCTTAAGGAGGAAGACGATGTGAATGCAAGGATAGCCAACCTCACAAGGAAGGTTGAAGCCATGGAACTTAGTAAAAGTTGAGTTCCCAAGTCCAATAAAGCTGTTGAAATCATATGTGGGATTTGCCTCACCAATTTACACGCTACGCAAGATTGTCCCACAATTCCTGCATTCCAAGAGGTATTACATGAACACGCCAATGCCACATATGGTTATCAACGGCCTTTCAATGGACCGGTAGGTAATACGTACAATGAGAGTTGAAAGAACCACCCAAATTTTATTTGGAAGAATGCTCCTACAAGCAATCCAACCAATTCTCAAAGAGGGCCACCCATGCAAAATATGGCCCCACCTCAATTCTCAATGGAGGATACCTTGAAGGTGTTTATACAAGGGCAAACGCAAATCAATCAATCGAATCAGCAAATGTTCCAAGAGCTTAAAGTCTCGGTTGATGAGATTAAGGGACGCTTGAATGCTAGGGAAGGGACCTTTCCGGCCCAACCTCAGCCCAATCCAAAGCAAGTACATGAAGTTAGCATCCCTAATCCTTCCAACCAAAACATGGAGCAAGCCAAATCCATCACCACCCTTAGAAGTGGTAAACAAATTGACAAAACTATTCCAATGAAGGCCGATGAGCCTAATGATCCGGTAAATTCTGAGGATGAAGATGGATCTAACTTAGCCCCACAACAATCGGAACGCATTTACAAGCCCGTGGCACCATTCCCTTCAAGATTGGTTGCTCCAAAATCTCTCCCAAATTCTCATGATATTCTAGAGATTTTCAGACAAGTCAAGATTAATATCCCTTTGCTTGATGCCATCAAACAAATTCCCTCTTATGCCAAGTTTCTAAAAGACCTATGCACAACAAAACGCAAATATAATATGCAGCAAAAGGCCTTCTTAACTGAGCAAGTGAGTGCCATCCTCACTCAAAAGACCCCCCCAAAATTCAAAGATCCCGGTAGTCCCACCGTCTCATGTATCATTGGAGACTACCGGATTGAGCGTGCCTTGTTAGATTTGGGGGTGAGTGTGAACTTGATCCCATACTCGGTATATGAGCAATTGGGTCTTGGTGAATTAAAACCCACCAAAACCACGTTGCAACTCACTGATAGATCTATCCGTGCACCGAGGGGGATAGTTAAGGATGTTCTAGTCCAAGTTGACAAATTCTACTACCCGGTAGATTTTATCGTCTTGGACACACAACCGGTTTTGGATGCTAGCACCCAAATACCGGTAATATTAGGCCAACCATTCCTTGCCACATCAAACGCAATCATCAATTGCCGAAATGGGGTGATGCAACTACCCTTTGGAAACATGACTTTAGAGGTGAATGTGTTTCACTTGGGCAAGAGGCATAGGGATGATGATGATGTCCACGAGGTTGATATGATTGATTCAATCGTGGAAGAGGAGTTCGCTTTAAGGCAGAATTTTGATCCTCTAGATGTTGTTAGCTTTGATCCCTTTGAGGATTGGGACGACAATGATGGTCCCCATGAGGTAAACATGAGAGAATCCATGGATGATGGGGGGTTTTTCCAACATGATCTACCTGAAAGTTTGGGGACATGTTTGACACATTCTAAGGATGAATCTAAAATTCATTTTATTAAGACCTTGGAAGTGTTAACTTCTGAAAATTCATTCGACAAGTCACCAATTTCTGATTTACACAAATTTGTTGTGCAGGATTTAGAAGAATTGGTGCTTGACTTGCCTACAGAGAGGCCAATTTCTGAAAGTGTAGAGGTTAAGGACCCACTCTAACCTACACAAAATTCTGTGAAGGAGGAAAACATAAAGGGTCTAAATCTGAAAACTTCCTCCAATGAAGTCTCCTACACTTTAGAGGAGTGTTTAGCGTATTTTGAAGATTGGGATGATCCCATGATTCAGGATATCGTGCATGCTTTGAAGGAGACCCCTCCGGTGCCCAAAAAGCTTCCTTCCACAAAGTGCCAAACTGAAAAATCAATTGTGGTAGCACCGGTGAAATCTGATTTTGTGGAGATCATATCGACTTGTGACAAAGAAATACAAGTCTCTACATCTCTTTGGTTTGTTCAAACTGAAGAAAACTTCTGGGATGATCCATACTTGAATAATTTTCGCCCAGACAAGAAGGAAAGGAGATCCATATTCAATGATTTCCAACCAATGCAATTCTCCTTTCCTAGTACATGTGACAATTCTGAACCCGTTGAAATTTTTCAGCTGGATTTTCAATGGGGTAGAATGATCAATGTCACCAATGTACTTTCCAAAGCAGGATGGTGGTTAGTTCTATTGAAAAATTTGTTACACCACTTGATGGTCCTGCTCAACTTTGTGCTTTTGGATGATATAATGATAATCGATCTCCTAGTCTGAGGGAGATCCTCTTTTTACAAGGACAAGTTAGTTATCTTTACTGCTTTCCGTAGATTAGGTTTAGTTTATCTTGTTTTACTGTTTTAGTAAGATTTAGTTATTGGAGTTGCAGACTTCCATGATCGCTCTCCCAGGTACTATTGATTCTCACTCTCTCATATTTTTTCATTGCTCTCATGTTCATGCTAATTGAATATCTTTTTACATTGAGGACAATGCAAGATTTGGTTGGGGGGTGAGATGAGATTCCTCATCTAGCATATTGCAACATTCCGAGCTTCATATGCGCAAATTTTTTTTCGAATTTTCTAACATCTCAAAACTCTTTTAGAAAATCTTGTTTCTATACATTTGAGATGCTATGAGTATAAGAAGAGGAAATACGAAGTGTGTGATGTTGTAGGACTTGAATTTCTCCCAACATAAGGGTTTCATATGTTAGTTCCCCTATTGATGTGATTGATAGAAAATTTGAACACCTTTACACCAAGTTCACATTACACGATTTTCATGAGTTGACAGGTTTATGTGATTTGTGGATTAGCTAGACTTTGATTTAAAGGTGTTGAGCAGCCAAGCCGGGGTATTTTGTCCATCCTTGTCCATGGGAAAATAACAGAAGGTATGGATTTTTAAAAATCCTATCTAATTTAAAAGAAAAAGGAAAGAAAGGATGAAATCGGGAAGGAAAGAAAAATGGTGGAAAATTCTGAAAAGGGCTACCTATTACCAACCGGGGGATGGTCGAACCGTAACCAAAGCCGAAAATGGGACGTAGTGTGAAAGCCGTCGGAAGGACAGTAAGGCAAATTCCTGTCATAGGGTTGTTGCTCTGTGCACCTTAAGATCCTTGGTTTACTTAATCTATGGAGAAGATGATCCCAGGAACTCATGAGATGAACTTTCACTATGCACACTAGGTTGAATTTGTTCGAGTTCTTCTATTTATCAATCAGTCAGCGGGAATTTCATGTAGACACCTTTTATGTTTTGAGAGTCCAAGGTTTCAGCTTCTATCGCCTAATTTTTTCAAATTTTATACTTATACACCTTGGAATGGATAGAATCATGGGTTCCAAAGGAGAGTTGGGTTTGGAGGTTTGAAATTGTTTCATGCATGTTTTGCTCGGAACTAGCAAAAAGCTGGTTGGGGGGTGTGTTGAACCTCCAATTTATATATTGCATTGCCCATTACATGACATGGTTTGCATAATTTTCATGATTTAAAGGCCCATCTAACACATGTTTTGTGATTGTAGGGATGAGAGCAGACTTCATCTAATTGGAGCTTAAAAAGGGTCATTTGAAGACATTGGAGGAAGGTCTAAGATGGACCAAAGAAACAATCAAGCAAGGAGAAGAGAGAGAAGAAGAAAGAGGAGAAAAAGAAAGGAAGAAGAATCAAATGGAAGAAGGCCGACCGGTCTTGACCGGTCGGCCATGGACGTTGATCACATTGAAGGAGAGCCGACCGGTCTTGACCGGTCGGCCATGCACACTGGACAACATGAAGACCAGACTGACCGGTCTTGACCGGTTGGCCATGTATACTGGAAAATTTGAATAAAACCCGACCGGTCTTGATCGGTCGGCTATGCACGCTGTCCATCTTGTTTAAACGAGCCCGACCAGTCTTGACCGGTCGGCCATGTATACTAGAAAATTTGAATAAAACCCGACCGGTCTTGATCGGTCGGCTATGCACGCTGTCCATCTTGTTTAAACGAGCCCGACCAGTCTTGACTGGTCGGCTGTGCTCCCTGGAATGTGTAAAAGATCAGTCCGACCGGTCTAGACCGGTCGGCTCTACGTAAACTGAGTCCTTTCTAAATCGGGACTCCGAAAACTGCTGCGCACTACGTAACCTTTCGCAGATTCTGGATGTTTCCGACGCAAGGGAGGTTTCTTACTATAAAAGGACACCTAGGGGCTCTTCCTAGGTCATCAGAGAAGCTAAGGGACGTGGTTTTGGAGAGAGGAAGCTGTCGTGGAGCGTCTGCAACTCTTCTATTACCGGTTTTTCTAGTTTTATGCTTTCATTAAGAGTTTTTAGTTGTAGCATGAATATGCTCGGCTAGAACCTCTCAGCTAAGGCTGAGAGGTGAAGCTTGTAGCCAATTCCATGTTGGATTCAGTTTAATTCAAGTAATTTTAATTCAAGTTTGAATTTTTCTTATGTTCTAGTTTTCAAAAGTGGTAGTTTGAGATGTTTTATGAGAGTTCATGTGCTCCGGACATGAGTTCCTTGCAATTCTCTGAGATTATCATATAATGCTTATTTAGATTCGAATTATAGTAACTGTTATAGGCAAAATGATGGAGATCAACTTAGCTGCTAAGATTTTACGCGGACGCCCATTCGACTCTCGAGATCATATGCTCGAGAGTCGCAGATCGAGTAAATGCTGAGTGCCCATTCGACTCTCAAGATTATATGCCCGAGAGTCGCAGATCGAGATAAGCGCGGGCGCCCATTCGACTCTCGAGATCATATATTCGAGAGTCGCAGGATGGATAAATACGGAGCATCTATTCGCAAGGCCTCGAGTTCCCATAGCCGATAGTCAGATATAGCAAGGCAAAGATTTCCTTCTTGATCTGCGAGTAGACCTTCTCACAAGTCGTTGAAAGGTGTTACATCTAAATGAGCGACCACTTGGACTCGCGACCAGTCAGGCTCGTGCTCGAGATAAGGGGTCGCATATCTTGGACGCGACTAGTGAGGATTGCGCTCGAGATAAGGGGTTGCATATATGGAATGCGAGCAGCCAAGCTCGTGCTCGACGAAAGGGGTTGCATATACAAAATGCGACCAGAGTATTTTTATTCGAGCAGCTCCCGATATCTGAGTGATCGGGGTTTTTGGCATAGATGGCCTTCATTTCATAGTACCAGCAGCCCGTATAGGCCGATTTTGGGCTTATCTTCTCTTGTGATTCCGAATCTCAAGGGATTGCTATCAAGGAACGTGATTGTCGACATAAGTCGTTGGATTAGATCTCTTCTCTAAGGATAAGGATCTTATCCCTCGAAATCAGCGGGATCTCTGTATCTTACGCGAAATCAGCGGGATTTCGATATCTTGCGTAACAGATTGGATCACTTCAGATTTATATAAAGAGGCGACCCCGTTAAGATATAGGTACACAATATTCAATCCCTGGCTTCAGTTGCTTGACTATTCCCCTTCTTGCCTTATCTAACTTAAGCATCGGAGGGCTAACGGCTGGACGCCGGCCACCCTTAGTTGCTTTCTGTCTTCTTTCAGGTCCGGCAGAGGAAGTCTCTATTGGAGAGAAGGTGAACCTCCGGAGGATCCAGTTACAAAATCTGACGTTAACAGTTTGGCGCCGTCTGTGGGAATGACTTGATCGTCAAAATCAATCGTTCTAACCACCGATCGAAATCCCCCTACGATGCCTCCTAAAAAGGCTGTTCATCCTTCGACTTCAAGGCAGGCACTACCTCCGCCAGATGAGACGGAATCCGTACCTGTCCTTCCACCCACTTCGTCGAATATCCCTCAAGGAGCCCCAAATATGCTATCAGCAAACCCATTATTGGAGGCCTCTGGAAATCCTGGAAATCAAGACGACGTCCTGCGTTTCCTCGGAAATACTCTTCTAACTCTGAATGCCGGAGTTCAGGCCCTGTCAAATCGACTTGATCAGCATTTCCCTGAACCACAGGGACAACCCTCCGAAGGGTTACCACCGCAACCCATACCGGCGATTTCCAGACATTCTGTGGACGAACCACAGGTCCCACCACATCCTCCTCCATCAAACTGAACACCACTCAGCAACCATCACCCTGTGCCGTCTCCACATTCTATACATTTTAGTTCGTCTCGACAACCTCAACCTCAGGGCTCCACCGCCGAAACATCAGGCTATACCTTACCATGGGAAGGAGATCTCAAAAGAATCCATGATCGTTTTGACGTCATGGAACAGCGATATCAGGCAAATCGACCATCTGCCGTCATGGCGGCGATATATCAATCTGAGTCCCCCTTTACCAGCAAGGTTATGGGGGCACCATTACCTAAAAAGTATCGAACGCCTGTTATCACCCCGTACACAGGTATTAGCGACCCTCTTGAACACCTGAAAACATATAGGTCTCTTATGGAGTTGGAGGGACATGGCTCAGAAATCATGTGTAGGGCTTTTTCCTTAACTTTAAAGGATGCTGCTCGTACATGGTTCCGGGGACTAAAGCCTCGTTCCATCAGCTCCTTTTCACAGTTATCGGAGATATTCCTTTCTCAATTCATGGGAAGCATTCGCATTAAGAAGCCAGCCTCCCATCTGATGGATCTGAAGCAGCAGCATGGGGAGACAATGTCACGCCCCAAACCCGGGGACCGGGCTCACCAAATTCCCGATCGCCGACCTTGGTGCCAACAGCCTCCGTAGTACCCCATTCTCGGCTCCTAGCTCTCATGTGCCAGGTTCCGATCCTGGGATCCTACCAGGAGGATTTTCAGGGTAAATTTTTTTTTTTTAGTTGAGCATAAACACAAGTATACCAAATCAAAAAGCATCATATCACATATCCACTAAAAGTTTGTTGAGTACAATATTGGAAAGGGAAATACAACATAAAGTAGAAGTCCAAAATATCAGATACATGAACCGCCCTCAATGCTGCTGATAGGCTCTAGTACCTGCAGTGTAAACAAACACGCATGAGCTTCCTACGAAGCCCAGTAGAGTGCGTGTGTGCGCGTGTGATGCATATGACAAGTATGCAGATATCAGAGTAAGCGAAAGCAGTAGAGGGCTAAGTTACCAAATTCATGAATGCTATCAGCCATCCCAAGGCTATGCTATGCAAGCGCCTACATGGCCGAGTGTTACATGCTAGAGATGCAATGCAAATACGTCAATCCTCAACTGATCCACATATCAAAATAGTTATCATCTGGGACATCACCGGGGTCTAGTATACTCTCATATTGGCCGCCGCACATCGCGCGCGTAACCAAGCGAGTAGAAAAGACCTCACTATCCGCCTCGTCAGTGGTATGCCAATGCCCACCCGGCTCGCCGATAGCGGACCCATTTCATGAGCTGGTCAGACTCGACCTAGCTTACAGCCCACTTCACTCGGGCGGATAAGGTCACACCCCTTTCCAACCGACCTCGACACAGTGGGAGACGCGGCCTACTGGTATTTGGCACACGGGCGCTCATGTTATCCACTCGGTCTCGACGTTGGAGCATCCTACTGGTACCACAGGGTTTAGGGACTTTCACCCAAGGACATCCATAGCGCCCACGTACTAGAACAAGTTTCGGGTGTCCAATACTGCCAACCATGATGTGACTATGGTGGCCACCACCCTGATGCTGCTAGGGTGTGAAAGCGATCGTGACATACATGATGCGAAATGCATGAGTCATACAATCCAAATCATGCACCAACTTACGCATACTGCGCAATCATGTGGGGCGACCCTGTCTCACACGGGTCCCCTAAGTATAACAAGCCAACTAGCATATGCTATGGTTAATCATGATCCATAACAGGCATACAAATGATGCGTATGGGCATATGAATGAGCATGGTATTCATTATACTAAGCATGTTATCGGAGTGACATATCAAGTTAATCATACTAGCATGTTACCAAACATATCATGTAACATTGGCCTTAAAAGGCCCAATATATATCTAAAGAGAGTGGGACCCGGACTGTGGGTCCCATTGGAAATGTAAAGGTCTTCGTGGCATAGCCCACTTGAGACCACATCGGACCCATACTTGGGCCTACACATACAAGATAGGCTGTCAAAATGTATGTACGGCATGGATAAATCATATACATCATGGTAGAGCTAATAGATACATCACGTTGGGACCCATAGGGTGGGCCACCTGCTGGGCAGCGAGGTACCCATCTAGTCCCAATAAGTTTTGAATCAAGCAGATATTTGTGTGTTCTCCTTCGTCCATATCCATGTGATCTTATGAACAGATTGGATGGCAAAATAAACATCACTGTAGAACCTAGAAAGGTTTCAATGTTGGAAATCATTTCCCTACTATAGCATGGTCCACTTGACATTAGGATATGCTTAAAATTTGGGCCCAGCCACTTATGAATAGGTTGGGTGACAAATAAACATTATTGTAGGACTGGGAAAGTTTCAACGGTAGAGATCATTATTCCCACTGTTGAACCGTGGCATGGCCCACTTGTCATGGGGATATGCTTAAATTTTGGGCCCAGCCACTAAAATGAATTGGGAAAACATATGGACAGAATAGGTAAGGCCCATACATTCTAGGTGGGCTCAACGAATGGGGCCCATTGGGTGTCACCACAAGCTGCTGGGCAGCAGCGTTCCCTGGACGCTGTCTGTCCAGCTCACTTTCTTCTTCTTCTTTTTTTTTAATTATTATTATTTTTTTTAAACGCATCAAGTGGGGCCCACAGAAGTTTCTGATCAAGCTGACATTTTTGTTCTCCCTTCGTCCATGTATGTGTGAACTTATGAACAGGTTGGATCTCAAATAAACATCATGGTGGCCCATAAGAAGGTTTCAACGGTAGGGCACTGTCCCTACTGTTTTCTATGGTGGGGCCCCCTCGGAACTTGGATCTGACTCATTCTTGGGGTCATGCCCTAAAATGATCTCCCCAACTGGATGGACGGTGTGGATACAGCACATGCCTCATGGTGGGACCCATGAGTGGGCCACCAGCTGCTGACAGTACGCCCAGCGTCAGAGGTAAGCCACTTCCTTCCGTTTTCTTCTTCTTTTCTTTTTTTTTTGTTTGAGTTTATATCAAGTGGGGTCCACATGGGACTGATCCACTCTGTTCATCAGGTTCCCCATCTCATGGGGGACCCAGCAAGCCCAATATTGGGTATTTGATTCGGCCTAGAAACTTAAAAGTGGGCCAAAGGATTTCTGACAATAGAAGTTATTATTTCCACTGTTTTACACGGTGCGGTCCACTGCAGATTTGGATCGGCGTCATATTTGGGCCCTGGCCCTAAAATGATCTGAGAAAACAGATGGACGGCGCGGATGGAACACAAACATCAAGGTGGGTCCCACGAGTGGGGACCCATTCACTGCCAAGTGACGCTGGACGTTCCAGCGTCAGAACGTCCAGACGCTGGACGTCCAGCGTTCTCATATAAATTTTTTTTTGTTTTTTTTTGTTTTTTTTTTTTGCAATCATTTCATGTGGGGCCCACTTAGTGAAGATCCGATCCGTCCATTAGATTCCCCATATCATTAGGGACCCAACAAGCCCAATATTGGGCAGGTGATGTGGTCCACAAACATCACGGTGGGTCCAAGAAACCTCGACAGTAAGCTTCACCATCTCCACTGTTTTCAATGGTGTGGTCCACCTGAGATCTGGATCTTCTTCATTTTTGGCGCCCAGCCATAAAATAGGGTGGAGAAACAGCTGGACGGCGTGGATCTAATACATACATCAAGGTGGGTCCCACGTGTGGGGACCCTGTTCCACGTCCAACCGGCTGCCCCTGCTGGGCAGCAGCGTCCAGAGGACGCTGGCTGTCCAGTGGGTTGTCTCTCTCTCCCTTTTTATTTACTTATTTATTTATTTATTATTATTATTATTATTATTATTATTATTATTATTATTATAAAGTAGGGCCCATTTATGGATGATCAAATCCATCCTTCAGGTTGTTCACCACTAGGTGGGCCCAAAAGAAAAGGAAAAATGAAAGGAAAGAAGAAAATGGGGGATTTATGTACCCCTTGCACTCACCTCAAATAATGGACGGTTGGATTAAATCGGGTTGACGATTGGATGATCCGGACGGTCCGGATGATGGTTGGGGCCCTCCAAGCTTGGATCTACACCCTCAATCTCCCTAATCTCTCTCTATTTTCTCAAATCTTCCTCTTCTCTCAAATCTTTCTCTTTCTCTCTCCTTTCTCAAATCTTTTTTCTCTCTTTCTCTCTCCTCTCTCTCTCTTGCAAATATGGGATGTGAGGAAGCCTCCTCTCCCCCTACGTATGGTATTTGTATGGGGGGGAGAGAGAGAAAGGAATTATGGGTAATGATGCTAGCATGGGAGAGAGGTATGGGGGTATGGGCCTTGGTTGACTTTGGAAGAGAGAGAGGGATAGGGGTATGATGTGTGTAGAGTAGGGGTATGGGATAGGTATAGGTGAGAATGATGGTGATGAATTTGATTGATGTAACATATCTTGGAATTTGTGCAAGTGGGGCCCACCACACACGCACGTTGCGCGGCCCACCTCGGATTACGCGATTGATCATAACTTTCACACCGGGTATCGCAATGGGGCGTGCCGCGCGGCGTTGGAATCGCAGCGCCTATGTGGTCGCCGGGGTATAGGTCTCGGGTTGATGCGGTACTAAAATAGGGTCGCGATCAAGGCTCGCTAATCTGATCCGTCCGGGACGTACCAACACCGAAATTAAGCGTACGGAGGGCAAATAAGGGTACGGGTATTACAGACAATAAAGGAGTTCACAGTACGGTTCACTGTCGAAGCCGTTCAAACTGAAGGCTATACTGAAGAAAAAGGTCTCACAGCCCTCATAGCCGGAATAACGAGCGAGAAATTCAGGTTTGCCTTAGATAAGAGCCCACCGAAAACGATGGTAGAATTCCAAGCCAAAGCTCAGAAATATATCAATGCAGAAGAAGTCGCATTGACACCCCATGGAGCCCAGGGTAAGAAGCGCAAGCCAGAGGGAACCTCTTCTGCAGATAAAAAATATCGTCGTGATCAGCGCGATCGTTCTCCCAAGAAACCTTATTCTGGTAAATATCATAACTACACTCCTCTCAATCGGTCTCATGAAAAGGTTTTAATGGAGATCAAACACAAGCCATATGTAAAGTGGCCTGCAAAGATCAAATCCGATCCCGAGAAGAGAGATAAGAGCAAGTTCTGTTACTTCCACAAAGATCACGGGCATAGAACCCAAGATTGCATTTCTCTACGAGATCATATTGAAGCCCTTATTTGAAAAGGCCATCTCTAGGATTATGTCGCTCGTAAAAATAGATCACCTGAAAGGGCGAAGGCCTCATCTCGCCAAAAGGAACCGCCTCATCATCAAACTGACCAAGAGGACGCTGAGCCTACTGAAGAAATTTGTACCATCGTCGGAGGACTAGCTTGCGGGGACGACTCTCAAGCTTCAAGGAAAGCGTACACTCGGAAGGCGTCTAAAGAACCCCAGCATATTTATTGGCTGGAATAGGCATCCAGTGTGTCAAAAGTCAGCCATCTTCCAATTTCCTTCTCTCTCGAAGATGCAGCAGGAGTTCACTTCCCTCACGAAGACTCCATCGTAGTCGCATTAAAGGTATCGAATTATTTGACTCATCGAATCATGGTGGATACAGGTAGTTCAGCGGATATTCTGTATCTAGAGGCTTTCAACAAAATGGCACTTGCCAGAAGCCTACTCAAACAAGTTTTGACTCCTCTCGTCGGCTTTGGAGGTGAGGTGGTAACACCTGAAGGAAGCATTGATCTCCCAGTTACTTTTGGAGAAAGTCCAGCGAAGACTACCGTCTTCGTGAACTTCCTCATGGTGGATCGTAAATCTGCATATAACGCCATTTTGGGGCGGCCATCGCTTAATAAGGTTGGGGCAGCCTTACACCCATCCTATTTATGCGTCAAGTTCCCTACCCCAAATGGTGTTGGGGTTGTGCGAGGAAATCAAAAGGAGGCTCGGTCTTGCTACCAGATAGCCCTACAAGATCGAAAGAAAGCTGAAGTGATACCCGTTATGGAGATAGCACAAGATTCACCCAACTTTTCCACCAACACCTCACTGGATCCGAGAGAGAACGTTCTCCAATCAGGAACTCCTGGGGAAGAAACAGTGGCGATTCACTTAACCAAAGACGACCCGTCCAGGTTCGTATACATTGGATCCTCTTTAACCAGTGTCCATCGTGAAGATTTGGTCCGTTTTCTCACCGAATACCAGGACGTATTCGCTTGGTCTCATAAAGATATGCCAGGCATCGACCCCAATGTCATCGCACATTGTCTCAATATCGACCCGAAGCATAAACTCGTACACCAGCGTCGACGTGCTTTCACTGCAGAAAGGAAAATGGCGATCAAAGCTGAGGTCAAGAAGCTACTCACGATCAATTTCATAAAAGAGGTTGATTACCCAGAGTGGGTCGCGAACGTAGTTCTCGTCCGGAAAGTTAATGGCAAATGGAGAATGTGCGTCGACTATTCAGATTTGAACAAAGCATGTCCCAAAGATAGCTTCCCAACACCGCGGATCGACCAGTTGGTCGATTCAACAGCTGGACACGCTCTGCTCAGTTTTATGGATGCTTATTCTGGTTACAACCAGATCATGATGCATCCACCTAATAGCCAGCATACCGCCTTCATCACAGATCGGGGACTATATTGCTACCAGGTAATGCCGTTTGGTCTTAAAAATGCAGGGGCCACCTATCAGCGCCTCGTCAACAAAATATTCGCTGCCCAAATCGGCAGAAATATGGAGGTTTACGTCGATGACATGCTCGTGAAAAGCATCGTGGAAGATGATCATCTCCCTGATCTTCAAGAAGCATTCGATCTGATGAGAAAATATCAGATGAAGTTGAATCCAGAAAAGTGTGCATTCGGGGTATCTGCTGGAAAGTTCCTCGGATTCATGGTCGGTTAGCGAGGAATTGAGGCGAATCCCGAAAAGATAAAAGCATTGGTAGAGATGAAATCCCCCACTACTCCGAAGGACGTCCAGCGTCTGGCTGGTCGCATCGCATCGTTGAATAGATTCATCTCGCGAGCATCTGACAAGTGCTTACCATTCTTCAAACTCCTTCGTGCAACGGCCAAGTCTGATTGGGAATGGACACCACAGTGTGAGGAAGCCTTTCAACAATTGAAGCTATACATGAGCACGCCCCCCATTTTATCTAAACCTGTAGCACATGAGCAACTCATTCTTTATCTCTCTGTGTCCACTACGGCCGTCAGCGCCGCTTTGATAAGAGAAGATTCCAGGGGTGCAAAGGCCCGTTTATTATATCAGTCGAGCAATGGTTGATGTAGAAACTAGGTATTCTGATATGGAAAAGCTGGCCCTAGCCTTAGTCACGGCAGCTCGAAAACTGCGACCATACTTTCAAGCCCATGCTATTCTAGTACCAACGAATCATCCACTACGACAAGTCCTTCAAAAACCTGAGGCTTCCGAACGCTTAACTAAATGGGCGGTCGAGATCAGCGAGCACGATATCTCATTCTGTCCTAGGGCCGCAGTCAAGGGCCAGGCCGTGGCTGACTTTATCACCGAATTCACATACTCTTCCGATGATAATACCATGACCAGCGACCAGCTTCCTTGGTCACTCTTCGTGGATGGGTCGTCGCGGGCCACTAGCAGTGGAGTGGGCCTGATTTTAGTGGCTCCCGACGGGTCACATTTCCAATATGCTCTGCGTTTCGACTCTCGCATCTCAAATAATGAAGCAAAATATGAGGCCCTGATCGTTGGCCTCGAACTGGCCATTGTCCTTGCAATTCAGAATCTGTTAATTCATAGCGACTCCCAGCTCATTGTCAACCAAGTTCTTGGTGAATTCGAGGCCAAAGAAGAAAGGATGGCCTTATACAAGTCTCGTGTCCTCATCCTGCTCGCAAAACTGAAGACTTATGAAATAGTTCATATTCCTCGCGAGAAGAACCAACTTGCCGATTCCCTGGCAAAGCTCGCCTCTGCACCAGAATCTGAGTTATCACATTCAATCCCCATCGAGCATTGTCAGAACCTGGGTATCGACCAAGCGACTCTTGAGCAAGTAATATCGGTACAATCATCTCCATGCTGGATGGATCCCATCATCCTTTATCTCAGAGACGGATACCTACCAGAGGACAAGAAAGCCGCAAGACAAATTCGTCTTCGAGCTGCCAGGAATACCTTGCAAGACGGAATATTGTTACGCAAAAGCTTTTCCTATTATCTTGAAGGCCCGTATCCAAATTGGGAAGGCCCGTATCAGGTTATTAAGATTGTGCGACCCGGTACCTATTATCTTGAAGACATGCAGGGCAAACCCGTGCGTCGCCCTTGGCACGTGGAGCGTTTGCTACAATACTTCCCCTAGATTCGATATAGCTCATAACAACATTTTATAAATAAAGTTGAAGATATCTTTTGGTCGCTACTCCATTTACCTGGACCTGAATAGCCCTGAAGAGAGTGCATACCATCTCTTGACCAATTGCCTACATTTGGTAGGGCTAAAATCACCTGGGATGGTCGCATTTCCATTTTATGGATCGAAACCAACGTTGCAGGAGAGCCTATTTTTCTACCCTTGGTAAACTCATTTCTCAATCGATAGATCAGTCTATCTCCACGAGGGTATGGTCGCCACGATCCCCCGGATTGAGCACAACTCGTTTCTCAATCGATAGATCAGTCTATCTCCACGAGGGTATGGTCGCCACGACCCCCCGGATTGAGCACAACTCATTTCTCAATCGATAGATCAGTCTATCTCCACGAGGGTATGGTCGTCACGACCCCCCGGATTAAGCACAACTCATTTCTCAATCGATAGATCAGTCTATCTCCACGAGGGTATGGTCGTCACGACCCCCCGGGTTGAGCACAACTCATTAAAACAAGAAGGCATTCATTGCATGAAAAGAAAGAAGAAAATTCTGAAACTTCTGTGAAAATCAGAAGATATGGCGGACTCCGTATGTTTATAGGCAATCATTCCGCCGTATATGGTAGCACGTGGCAGTCTCTCGTTCGGCACGGCACTCGAGCAGGCACGCCCATTAAATACTCGGACACGTGGTGAGCGTCTCTTCATTTTCTGACTGCGGAAAGGCTGGCGCTCATTAATTCCAGCCCAATCATGTACGGCTTCTCAGTAAAGGCAGCAGGCAGCTGCGCATGACAGTAAGCTAAGTCTTTCCCTTAAGAATTCTTGACGGCAAGGACTTGGGGGGCATCTGTTATAGGCAAAATGATGGAGATCAACTTAGCTGCTAAGATTTTACGCGGACGCCCATTCGACTCTCAAGATCATATGCTCGAGAGTCGCAGATCGAGTAAATGCTGAGTGCTCATTCGACTCTCGAGATTATATGCTCGAGAGTCCTAGATCGAGATAAGCGCAGGCGCCCATTCGACTCTCGAGATCATATATTCGAGAGTCGCAGGATGGATAAATACGGAGCACCTATTTGCAAGGCCTCGAGTTCCCATAGCCGATAGTCAGATATAGCAAGGCAAAGATTTCCTTCTTGATCTGTGAGCAGATGTTCGCCTCCCCAAGTGTAGGGTTGCGATGTAGTAATAAACTCGGTAAGACCGAGGTCGATCCACAGGGACTTATGTAGAATTTCACAAACTCATCCACAAGTGTCTATTGAAATCTACTAATCAGATTTTGGTATGAAATTGATATGAGTAACAAAGCTGAATTAAATCGAAAGTAATTAATTATAAGAAGGCACTAGGGGTTCAAGGATCCACTTGTAGCAATCCTTGATGTTCAATCCGCTGTGGTTTCTTATTCTCTCAACTAGAATCGACATTCCTGTCTATCTAGTCGGATGATAGAGCTGTTAAACCAAACAGTCTGTAATATGTAAGTTCTGTGCATAAGATTCACTCAATGTAGGCTGAGCTGAGCATGCTCAATTGCATAGGTCATTCCCCTTTTCTATAAGTCCAGTTCTCAATCATAACCATCCTCAAGTCCTCTCACAGGACAAGGCTAGATCAGGATTTGAACTGGATTCAAATCACATGCACAGTCCATACATATTCCAGAAAAATAGAAAAATAGAACTTTGGTATGAAGTCCCTTCATGAAGAGCTTAGTACTAGAGCGCAGTCCGATTTCTCGGATCATACAGGTCTAGACCGTTGCAAACGAATTAAGAAGCTAAGTAATTCATCCAAACATCCATGAGTCATCACAAGACTAAGAAAAATTACTTAAAAACTTGTATAAACTTCAAACCTTAGTTCATAATCATGAATTCCAAACTAAAAACCACTTAACTACGAATCAAAACATCTTGGATTCACTACAAGCTTCACCTCTTAGCCCTAGCTAAGAGGCTTAGCTGCTCATGATCCAAGGAAACATGAAACAACTACAAAAACATGAAAACAGCAAAGCAAAGCAAAAGGAGTTGTGAAACTCCAATCTCCACTTCCACAGTCTCCAACCTCGCTTGAACCCTTCTCGGATGCCCTAGGAACAATCCCTAGGTGTCTTTTTATAGCCTGGAGGCTTCACAACTTCGGAATAATCGAGAACTTGCGTAATACTTACGCAGCGCAGAGAAAATCGGGATGAAATTAGAAGTTTCTAACTTCTTTCGCGCAGCCGACCGGTCACGACCGGTCGGCCTCAATAAACCATCACTCCAGCAAGCATGGCCGACCGGTCAAGACCGGTCAGCCTGGTAGAACATCAGTCCAGCAAACTTGTCCGACCGGTCGGACGTTTTCTCTTGAATTACAGCAGCCATGGCCGACCGGTCATGACCGGTCGGCCTTGTTCGTTGAAGTTCCAGCAATCCTATCCGACCGGTCATGACCGGTCGGACGTCCTCAGTACACCCAAACATGCATGGCTGACCGATCACTGGCCGGTCTGGCTTCCTTGGCCGACCGGTCACAATCGGTCAGCTCTTTTTCTTCTTGTTTTCTTTCTTTCTTTTCTTCTTTGGTCCTCAAACGTTCTTCATCAGAATGATCACAACTGCACCCTTTTTGTCTTCAATTGAGTGGAGTCCACTCTCAGTCCTGTAATTACAAAACATGCATTGGATTAGCCCACAAACCATACAAACTTTGCACAATGAGTGATGAATTGGGGATAGAATATGCACAATTAGGGGCTCAACACACCCCCCAACCAGCATTTTGCTAGTCCCAAGCAAAACATGCGTGAAACTAATCCTATTCTTCAAAACTCAACTCTCTTTCAGAAACCATCCTTCTATACATTCCAAGGTTCATAAGTGTAAGATTCAGAAAGATTAGGCGTCAAAGGTTGGAACCGTAAATCCTCAAAACATAAAAAGCATTCATATGAAATTCCCGCTGATTGGTTGATAAATAGAAGGACTTGAACAAATTCAACCTAGTGTGAGTAGTGAAAATTCATCCCACGAGTTTCTAAGTTTATCTTCTTCATAGATCAACTAAACTATAGAACTCAAGGTACATAGAGCCACATCAAGCCAATGACAGGAATTTGCCTTACCGTCCTTCCGACGACTTTCACACTACAGCCCATTTCCGGCTTTGGTTACGGGTAGACCATCCCCCGGTTGGCAGTAGGTAGCCCTAATCGGAATTTTCCACCATTTTTCATCATTCCCAATTTCATCCTTCCTTTTCCTTTTTCTTTTTGAATTAGATAGGATTTTTAAAAATCCATATCTTTCATTATTTTCCCATGGACAAGGATGGACAAAGTACCCCGGCCTGATTTCTCAATACCTTAATTCAAAGTCTAGCTAATGCATAAATCACATAATCCCTTCAACTCATGAAAATCGTGTAATGTGAACTAGGTGTAAAAGTGTTCAGATTTTCTATCAATCACAAAAATAGGGGAGTTCACATATAAAACCATTATGCTATGAGAGATTCCAGACATCCAGCCCCATACACTTCATATCTCCTCCTCTTATGCTCCTATCGACTTGAATGCATAGAACCGGTGTTTTCCACAAGAGTTTCAAATTTTTTAAAAAAATCAAAAAAATTCCACATAATTGCTTGAAATGTTGCAAAATGCTGGATTCATCCAAGCGATCCTACACCCCCCAACCAAATTTTGCATTGTCCTCAATGTAAAAGATGTGCAGTGAGCAAAACATGAGAGCAATTTGAAAATAAAAGGGAGTGAGAACTGATAGTACCTGAGAGAGTGAAAAGTGGAAATCTTCCTCCTTTTAACAAACCTATGAAAAAGAAAACAAAAGCAGCAAAATCCTAATCCTAACTAGTCTATACCTCCATCAGACTAGGAGATCAATCATCCTGATACACAGGATCATTCAAAGGTATGGACATACCTTTTGAAGGGAATTTCTCAAAGAACGGCTTTAATCGCTGCCCATTTGCTTTAAAAATGTTGCCGTTCCTCGGATTCAACAGCTCGACAGTCCCATATGGATAGACAGTTTGCACAATGCAGGGACCGGTCCATCGAGATCGCAATTTTCCAGGAAATAGATGTAAGCGAGAATTATACATGAGGACTTTTTGATTTATCGTGAATGTCTTGCGAAGAATATTCTTATCATGGAATATCTTCGTCTTGTCCTTGTAAATTCTCGCATTCTCATAAGCTTCATTCCGGATTTCTGCAAGTTCATTCAATTGTAGTTTGCGTAACGAGCTTGCCTTGTCAGAATTGAAATTCATTTTCTTAATAGCCCAATATGCCCTATGTTCCAACTCCACAGGCAAGAGACAAGCCTTCCCATAGACAAGTCTATAGGGAGACATTCCAATAGGGGTTTTAAAAGCTGTACGGTAAGCCCAAAGCGCATCAGTAAGCCGAAGCGACCAATCCTTGCGATCGGGGTTCACCGTTTTCTCTAAAATGTGTTTAATTTTCCTATTGAATATCTCAGCTTGTCCACTAGTTTGTGGGTGATAGGGAGTGCTTACTTTGTGTGTTACGCCATATTTCTTCATTAAGGCTTCAAAAGGGCGATTACAAAGTGAGACCCTCCATCATTGATGATGACTCGAGGCGTTCCAAACCGGGAAAGAATATTTTTTTAAAAAAATCAAATGACCGTTTTATGGTCATTATTCCGGCAAGGGATAGCCTCGACCCATTTGGAAACATAGTCGACGGCAAGCAAGATGTATAGGTTTCCAAAAGAAGATGGGAATGGGCCCATGAAATCGATGCCGCAACAATAAAAAATTTCGATTATTAAAATGGGATTGAGTGGCATCATATTTCTACGGGAGATTTCTCCTAATTTCTGACAAGGTTCACATGCTTTGCAAAACTCATGTGTGTCTTTGAACATAGTGGGCCAATAAAACCCACATTGCAGAATTTTTGCTTTGGTCTTTTTAGCCGAAAAGTGGCCACCACATGCTTGAGAATGACAGAAGGAGATGATACTTTGTTGCTCATCATCTGGGACACATCTCCTTATGATTTGATCAGGACAATACTTGAATAAGTATGGGTCGTCCCATAGGAATTTCCGCACCTCCGAGAAGAATCTATCCTTATCTTGCTTTTTTCAATATGTAGGAATTGTACCTGTAGCAAGATAGTTAGCAATGTCCGCATACCATGGTAATTGGGAAACAGCAAAGAGTTGTTCATCAGGGAACATGTCATTGATTGCAGTCATTTCAGGGGAATCAGTGAGGACAAGTCGAGAGAGGTGGTCAGCTACTACATTCTCTACTCCTTTCTTATCACGTATTTCTATGTCGAATTCCTGGAGTAGAAGGATCCATCTTAACAACCGTGGTTTAGCATCCTTCTTAGAAAGAAGATACTTAAGCACGACATGGTTAGTGAATATAATGATCTTGGATCCAACCAAGTGGGACCTAAACTTTTCCAAGGCAAAAACTACAGCTAAAAGTTCCTTTTCAGTAGTGGTGTAGTTTGCTTAGGCTGAGTTTAGGGTTCTACTTGCATAGTAGATGACACATGGCTTTTTATCTTTTCTTTGGCCTAACACGACCCCAATAGCATAGTCGCTAGCATCACACATAATCTCAAAAGGAAGGCTCCAATCAGGTGGTTGCATTATTGGAGCGCATGTCCACATACCTTTAAGGGTGGTAAAGGCCTTTTGACATTCTTCATTCCACTCGAATGAATTTTCCTTTTGAAGTAGGTTACATAAAGGGCGAGAGAGTGAACTGAAGTCCTTTATGAACCTTCTGTAGAATCCTGCGTGTCCTAAAAAGGACCGGATATCTCGTATGCTTTTGGGTGGTGGGAGGTTAGAGATAAGATCAATTTTCGCTTTGTCCACCTCGATTCCATTTTGTGAAACGATGTGACCAAGTACAATTTCCTTTTGAACCATGAAGTGACACTTTTTCCAATTGAGCACAAGGTTCTTCTCTTCACATCTTTTCAGCACAGATTTCAAGTGCTCAAGGCACTCATCAAAGCTACAACCGAATACGGAAAAATCATCCATGAAGATTTCGAGAATGGTCCCCACCATGTCAGAAAAGATGCTCATCATGCAACGCTGAAAGGTGGCAGGGGCATTACATAGTCCAAACGGCATCCGTCGATAGGCGAAAGTGCCGAATGGACATGTGAATGTAGTCTTTTCTTGGTCTTCACGGGCAATTTCTACTTGGTTGTACCCTGAATAGCCATCAAGGAAGCAAAAGTGGGAATGACCCGCCAACCGTTCTAAAATCTGATCAACAAACGGTTGGGGGAAGTGATCTTTCCTCGTGACAGTGTTTAGCTTCCTGTAGTGAATGCACATTCCCCAACCAGGTAGTGACTCTAATTGGCACGAGTTCGTTATTGGCATTAGCTACGATGGTTATTCTGGATTTCTTAGGCACCACTTGAGTTGGACTCACCCATTGGCTATCGGATATTGGGTAAATGATACCTACATCCAATAGTTTCACCACTTCGGCCTTAACCACATCCTTCATGTTTGGATTTAGTCATCTTTGTGGTTGCCGGGATGTCCTTGCATTTTCCTCAAGGTGCATGCGGTGAGTACAAATCAGTGGATCTATGCCTTTGAGATCCGCAATTGACCATCCAATGGCACTCTTGTGCTTTAATAGAGTGGCTATTAGCCTACTCTCTTGTTCCTCATCCAAGTGGGAAGAAATCACCACTGGATATGTCTCATCTTGACCTAAATAAGCATACTTTAGCTCACTTGGCAATGGTTTTAGGTCGAGTGTTGGTGCCTTGATGTTGGATGGAAGGGCCTTGTTTTCATTTACAGGCAAAGGTTCAATTGGGGCCCTCCATCTTTTATTGTCAAGTACTGGCATCATCTCTAGCATGGTATCCATCTCTTGTATTGTGTATTCATTAGTCTCATGAGAATGGGCCATAAATGCCTCCAAAGGGTCGGGAAATAGTGACAAGGGGACTGTATCTTCCACGAATGATTCAATCATGTTTAACTCGTGGATATCATCATCAACCTCCCGTGGTTGTTTGCATAAATCAAATATGTTGAGTTCAAGGGTCATATTTCCAAAGGACATTTGTACAAGTCCATTTCTACAATTGATAATGGCATTTGAGGTAGCTAGAAACGGTTGTCCAAGTATGACGGGAATTTGAGCACTGGTGCCTATCACAGGATGTGTGTCCAAGACAATAAAATCTACTGGGTAGTAGAATTTATCAACTTGAACTAGAACATCCTCTATCATTCCTCTCGGTATCCGGATGGATCTATCAGCAAGTTGGAGTGTGGTTTTGGTGGGTTTCAATTCACCTAACCCAAGTTGTTCGTAGACCGAGTATGGAATGAGATTCACACTTGCCCCCAAGTCGAGTAGGGCTTGTTTAATCTGGTAGTCTCCTATGATGCATGAGATGGTTGGACTACCTGGATCCTTGTATTTTTAGGGCACCTCTTGTTTGATGATGGCGCTCAAATTCTCAACCAAAAGAACTTTGTTGTGAACGTTATGTTTCCTTTTGACTGTACACAATTCCTTTAGAAATTTGGCATAAGATGGTATTTGTTTTATTGCATCCAACAGCTGGATGTTGATCTTCACCTGCTAGAAAACATCCTAGAATCTCCAGATTTTTATCTAAAGGTTTAGGTGAAATCAACCTTTGTGGAAATGGGGCAACCGGCTTGTATTGTCTTTCCGGTTCTTTCTCTTGTGGAATATTGTTTGGGCTATCATCCTCTTTGGGAATTTTCGGATCCTTAGGCTTTGGAGCCTTCACCGGATTAGATTTGTCAATTTCTTTCCCACTTCTCAAAGTGGTGATAGCTTGGACATGTTCTGTATGGTGGGAGGATGAGCTTGCATCTTGTATCTCATACTGGGTCCTTGGGTTAGGAAGAGGTTGAGCAGGAAATGTGCCTTTCTCTCTAACACTAAGGTGAGCTTCAACTCTAGCCAGAGATGTTTTCAATTCATTGATGGCTTGGTTTGAATTTTGATTGAATTTCAATTGCTCTTGCATGAACCCATCTATTTTTAGAGAATTTGTCTTGTTATACTCATTCTGGACTGATACGAATGCACCCAACATCTCTTCTAGTGATACTTTTGGAGTGTTGTTTGCATTTGCATTGGGTCCATTCCTCCAACTAAAGTTGGGATGGTTCTTCCAATTAGGATTAAACGTGTTTGAGTTTGGAGCACCATATTGCTGTTGATAGCTGTTTATGGCATTTGTTTGTTCTTGTAAGATGCCTTGGACTACTGAAATCGTGGGAAAATCTTGTGTAGCATGTTGATTTCCAGCACAAATTCCACAAACAGTTTCAACATCAGTGGAGTTGATTGTTTCTCCTTTCCTTAATTCCATGGCTTCGACCTTTCTTGTGAGGCTAGCCAACCGTGCACTTATGCTATCTTCTTCTGATAAGACGTACATTCCGCCCTTTTCCTTTTGTTGGCCAGTCTTGGAAGTAGTTGGTTTCGATGTGTCCCAAGACTGTGCACTCTCAGCCAATTCTTCCAAATAATCCCATGCTTCATCAGCTTCTTTATTCATGAACTCCCCATTACACATCATTTCTACAAATTGGCGCATGGGTGAAGTCAGTCCTTCATAGAAAAAGCTTATAACCCGCCAAATTTGATAGCCATGATGTGGGCATGCATTTAATAGGTCCTTAAACCTCTCCCAACATTGGAAAAAGGTTTCATCGTCCTTTTGGGCAAAATTCATGATAAGGCACTTCAGCATATTCGTTTTGTAAGTAGGGAAGAATTTCTTTATGAATTCTCTGTGCATATCAGTCCATGCACCAATTGATCTTGGCCTTAATGCATAAAGCCAGCCCTTAGCTTTATCTTTAAGGGTGAAAGGGAAGAATTTCAGTCTCACCACATCTTCCGTTACGTTTGCAAAGTGCATGGTGGTGATTACCTCATCAAACTCCTTAAGGTGTTGATAGGCACTTTCACTGTCTAAACCATGGAATTTAGGGAGGAGATTGATCACTCCCGATTTCAAGTCTACGTTCCCTGTATTTTGTGGAAATACTATGCATGAGGGAGTGCTCATTTTTGCAGGTTGCAAGAAATCACGTAAAGTCCTTGGTCGGGGAACATCCTCAACCACATTCTCCCCAGTTTCAGTTTGATTTTGGACCGGGTTAGGTTGATTTGCAGCCATATTTTCAGATAAAATTGGAGAGTCTAGACGTCTCCTAGCACGTGGCTCTCTATCAATTCCTTCTACTATCCCCCCTTCACTTATGAGTCGGTTATTGGAATCCCGAGCCCAATGTGGCATGCAAAACCAAAAATAAGAAAACAGAAAGAAAGAAGAATTCTTCCTCCCTTTTCTTAACTCTTCTCTAAGACCGAAGCACAAGGTGTCTTGCAATGGCTAGGCTAGAAGCAAAGATAGAGACCGATTTCTCCTGGTCAATAGGGGTTCAGAGAACTCCCCACCCACTCTTTGAATCTTTTGAGAAAAAGTGCAGAAAAAGGAGAAAGAGGAGTAGAGATAAGAAAAGAAATCTCTGAGCACAAGGTGATCCAAGGCGGCAGAGCCGACCAATAGGAATCCAGGTGGCAAAAAGGCCGACCTTTTAGAGATCCAAAAGGAGTCCCCACCCACTCTACAAGAGATGAATAAGATAGGAATGAATAGGAGAAGGAGAAGAGTAGTATTTAGAAAGATAGAACCTGATTCGCACTCAAAATCCTTGTATCTTCTTCGGCTTCCTAGAAATCCCTGAAAAGAAAAATCAAATAAACAAACTAAATTAGTCCTAAAATCCTACAAATCCTAAATAGATACTAATTTCAGAAATTTGTAAAAAACCGTCAAAGTCCCCGGCAGCGGCGCCAAAAACTTGTTCGCCTCCCCAAGTGTAGGGTTGCGATGTAGTAATAAACTCGGTAAGACTGAGGTCGATCCACAGGGACTTACGTAGAATTTCACAAACTCATCCACAAGTGTCTATTGAAATCTACTAATCAGATTTTGGTATGAAATTGATATGAGTAGAAAAAGCTGAATTAAATCGAAAGTAATTAATTATAAGAAGGCACTAGGGGTTCAAGGATCCACTTGTAGCAATCCTTGATGTTCAATCCGCTGTGGTTTCTTATTCTCTCAACTAGAATCGACATTCCTGTCTATCTAGTCGGATGATAGAGCTGTTAAACCAAACAGTCTGTAATATGTAAGTTCTGTGCATAAGATTCACTCAATGTAGGCTGAGCTGAGCATGCTCAATTGCATAGGTCATTCCCCTTTTCTATAAGTCCAGTTCTCAATCATAACCATCCTCAAGTCCTCTCACAGGACAAGGCTAGATCAGGATTTGAACTGGATTCAAATCACATGCACAGTCCATACATATTCCAGAAAAACAGAAAAATAGAACTTTGGTATGAAGTCCCTTCATGAAGAGCTTAGTACTAGAGCGCACTCCGATTCCTCGGATCATACAGGTCTAGACCGTTGCAAACGAATTGAGAAGCTAAGTAATTCATCCAAACATCCATGAGTCATCACAAGACTAAGAAAAATTACTTAAAAACTTGTATAAACTTCAAACCTTAGTTCATAATCATGAATTCCAAACTAAAAACCACTTAACTATGAATCAAAACATCTTGGATTCACTACAAGCTTCACCTCTTAGCCCTAGCTAAGAGGCTTAGCTGCTCATGATCCAAGGAAACATGAAACAACTACAAAAACATGAAAACAGCAAAGCAAACCAAAAGGAGTTGTGAAACTCCAATCTCCACTTCCACAGTCTCCAACCTCACTTGAACCCTTCTCGGATGCCCTAGGAACAATCCCTAGGTGTCTTTTTATAGCCTGGAGGCTTCACAACTTAATAATTGAGAACTTGCGTAATACTTACGCAGCGCAGAGAAAATCGGGATGAAATTAGAAGTTTCTAACTTCTTTCGCGCAGCCGACCGGTCACGACCGGTCGGCCTCAATAAACCATCACTCCAGCAAGCATGGCCGACGACCGGTCGGCCTGGTAGAACATCAGTCCAGCAAACTTGTCCGACTGGTCAAGACCGGTCGGACGTTTTCTCTTGAATTACAGCAGCCATGGCCGACCGGTCATGACCGGTCAGCCTTGTTCGTTGAAGTTCCAGCAATCCTATCTGACCGGTCAGACGTCCTCAGTACACCCAAACATGCATGGCCGACCGGTCACTGGCCGGTCTGGCTTCCTTGGCCGACCGGTCACAACCGGTCAGCTCTTTTTCTTCTTCTTTTCTTTCTTTCTTTTCTTCTTTGGTCCTCAAACGTTCTTCATCAGAATGATCACAACTGCACCCTTTTTGTCTTCAATTGAGTGGAGTCCACTCTCAGTCCTGTAATCACAAAACATGCATTGGATTAGCCCGTAAACCATACAAACTTTGCACAATGAGTGATGAATTGGGGATAGAATATGCACAATTAGGGGCTCAACAGCAGACCTTCTCACAAGTCTTTGAAAGGTGTTACATCTGAATGAGCGACCACTTGGACTCGCGACCAGTTAGGCTCGTGCTCGAGATAAGGGGTCGCATATCTTGGACGCGACCAGTGAGGATTGCGCTCGAGATAAGGGGTCGCATATATGGAATGCGAGCAGCCAAGCTCGTGCTTGACGAAAGGGGTTGCATATACAAAATACGACCAGAGTATTCTTATTCGAGCAGCTCCCGATATCTGAGTGATCAGGGTTTTTGGCATAGATGGCCTTCGTTTCATAGTACCAGCAGCCCGTATAGGCCGATTTTGGGCTTATCTTCTCTTGTGATTCCGAATCTCAAGGGATTGCTATCAAGGAACGTGATTGTCGAAATAAGTCGTTGGATTAGATCTCTTCTCTAAGGATAAGGATCTTATCCCTCGAAATCAGCGGGATCTCTGTATCTTACGCGAAATCAGCGGGATTTCGATATCTTGCGTAACAGATTGGATCACTTCAGATCTATATAAAGAGGCGACCCCGTTAAGATATAGGTACACAATATTCAATCCCTGGCTTCAGTTGCTTGGCTATTCCCCTTCTTGCCTTATCTAACTTAAGCATCAGAGGGCTAACGGCTGGACGCCGGCCACCCTTAGTTGCTTTCTGTCTTCTTTCAGGTCCGGCAGGAGGAAGTCTCTATTGGAGAGAAGGTGAACCTCCAGAGGATCCAGTTACAAAATCTGACGTTAACAGTAACCCTTGAGCAGGCCATAGTCCATAGGCATGGCTGTTACTCCGCAGGCTATGGTTTTAAATTCTACATTGATTGAATGGGACTAGAACTTGGAAGTTCAACTTGATTTGGATTGAATGTGTGTGAATGCTTTATTTTCCAACTAGATGAGAGATAGGACTTCAAATCTAGTTGTGTTCTTTACTTGGATTGATTGAATTGACATGGGATTGCTACAAGTGGATCCTTGAATGCCTTAGTACTTTATATCACTGATTTTTTTTATTAAAGTTACTATTTTAGTTAATTACTCAATTAATCTGATTTTCTTCTAAAAACTAAGTTGCTGGAATAGTTTGGAGATTGTTCTAATTCCCTGTGGATCGACCTCGGTCTTACCGAGTTTTATTACTACATCGCAGCCTTACACTTGAGGCGAGCGAACAATGCCTGTGTAAACACACGGAATAAAGGATTAGTATCTGTAATTGTAAGCATTGATCATCGTATGGTGTCATTTCTCTTGATGTTTGTCTATTACACTTTCCCTCTAACGGGGTGTTTACAAATCACAGCAGTATTCTATGTTAAGTATAATATCTTTTCAAGAATCGGCCATTCACCAACGAGCTGATGCCTTGCCCCTTGCAATCGATCACTCGATATGCTCCATTGGAGTATACTTCATCGACGATGCACACTGGATCCCACTTCGGGTCGAATTTACTTTTCGGGCCTTGAGCTAGCACCGGGCGTTTCATCATTAGTACCAGGTCGCCTCCTTTGAATGACCTACCGCGGACTTGTTTGTCGTATGAGGCTGAGATCTGTTTCTGATACATTTCGAGCCTTTGCTGGGCGACCAGTCTCTTTTCATCCAGATCATCTAGCTCGGTCATTCTGATCTTGGCATTGCGTTCGGTTGTCAGGGAATAACGAAGTGCGACCCGTAACGACTCAACCTGTATCTCCATTGGGCCACCGCCTCCATACCGTAACCAACAAGTAGGGTGTAGCTCGCGTGGCTATGCGGTGTGTGGTTCGATATGCCCACAATGCTTCGGGCAACCGTCTGTCCCAGTCCTTCTTATTTTCTGCCACTGTCTTTTTCAGAATCTTCACGATAGTCTTATTGAATGCCTCAGCCAACCCATTCGCAGGGGGGGTAATAAGGTGATGAATAACAATGCTTAATCTTGAACTTTGTGCATAGCTTATAAATAGTAGCGTTCTTGAAGGGTGTTCCGTTGTCCGTGGTGATTTTCTCGGGAATACCATGTCGGTATAATATGGCGTGGCGGATGAAACTTTCAACATGTTTTGCCTTCACGCTCCTAAGCGCGACTGCCTCGGCCCACTTGGAAAAATAATCCGTCGCGGCTAAGATGTATTGGTGTCCCTAGGAAGAGGGCGGGCTGATCGGCCCGATCACGTCCATGCCCCAAGTTGCGAAAGGCCAGGACATCACTGACTGATGCAATTCTTCTGGTGGCGAGTGTATGATATCTGCATGGATTTGGCACTGATGACATTTCTTGACAAATTCTATTACATCTTTCGCCATTGTGGGCCAATAATATCCCATGTGTCGAACACGGTGATGTAGGTTCCTGCCTCCTTGGTGGGCACCGCATTCTCCTCCGTGGGCTTCCTTCAATGTGGTGTATGCTTCCTTCTAGTCCAAGCAGCGTAGCAACACTCCCTCATACGAGCGCTTGTAAAGGACGTCATTCCAGTAGTATAAACGACCCAGCGCGTCTCCTAACCTGTGTGCGCATCTTGAGCTCTTCTGGTAAGAACCCATACTTCAAGTAATCGATTAATGGTCTTTTCCAGTCATTATCTTCTGTGATTTCGAAGCAACAGATGGGGTTTACGCTTGCTTCGCCACCACGCAGTACGGCTGTCGGTAGGATCCTCCTTTCTTCGATCGTTACCTGAAGTGGGCTGCCTCGGAGGTTAGCCAGAGCAGTGGCTAGGCTAGCTAATGCATCGGCCTGTACATTTTTCTATCTCGATATATGTGAAATGCTGCTGTCATGAAACTGGTCGAACAGTGATTGCGCTTGGCAGCAAAAAGGCGACAACTCAAGTTTGCGGACCTCATATTCTGTCGTCAACTGTCCGATGACTAGTCTGGAGTCGCCATAGATCTGTATTGCCTTGATTCGCATCTCTAATGCGAGCTGTAGCCCAATGATGAGGGCTTGATACTCTGCTTCAGTGTTGGTGCAGGCTGGCACGATTGTAAACGAGTAGGGCAGCAAATCTCCCTGTGGGCTGATAAATATAACCCCCGCTCCTGCCCCTGTCGACCTGGAGGCTCCGTCAAAGTAAATTTGCCATAGCCGTGGTCTTTCGATCATCATAACCTGGTCATCCGGGAGGTCACATTCCATTTCTTCGCTGCTCGGGACTGGATGCGTAGCGAGAAAATCCGTGATCACTTGTCCTTTAATAGCCCGGGCTGGGACGTATGTGATGTCGAATTCGGAGAGGAGAAGGGCCCATTTAGCTAAACGCCCAGACAGCATAGGCCGGTTCATAAGGAACTTGATCGGATCCGCCTTGGATATCGATGTTATTTGGTGCGAGAGGCAGTAATGCCTCAGTTTCTTTACAGAAAAAATGAGGGCGAGACATATCTTTTCAATTGCTGAATAGTTGAATTCGGCCCCTACCAGTGTGTGGCTTAAGTAATATAGTGCATTCTCCTTCTCTTCTTCGTTCTTCTATGCCAGGAGTGCCCCCAGTGAGTTATCACCTACTGCGATGTACAGAATCAGTGACTTTCCCTTGATTGGGGCGGCAAGGATTGGCGAATTCCCGAGCATCTCTTTTAGAGAGTCGAAGGCTTTCTGACAAGCGTCGTCCCATTCAAACTTAACATCTTTCTTGTTGAGGCGGGAGAACGGTTGACAACGACCAGCCAAGTTCGAGATGAATCTCCTCAGATATGCTACGTGGCCTTGAAAACTCTTCAACTGCTTCAGGTTCTTCGGAGGCGGCATTTCTATGATGGCCTTGATCTTTGCGGGATCGATTTCTATGCCCCTATGTCTGACCACGAAGCCTAGAAATTTGCCAGACGCAACTCCGAACGCGCATTTTAGTGGATTCATACGGAGACTTTTCTTGCGTAATCGTTGGAACACTTGCCTTAGGTGCTCTCTGTGCTGCTCGTGATTGGCTGACCTTACGACTAGATCATCTACATAACATTCGACGTGTTTGTGCATCATATCCTGAAATATAACGTCATTACGTGCTGGTATGTTGCCCCTGCGTTCTTCAATCCGAAGGGCATTACACGATAATAGTAGATGCCGAGGGTTGTACGGAAGGCCGTAGCTTCTTCATCTTCTGGGGCCATGCGAATCTGATTGTATCCCGAATACCCGTCCATGAAGGACATTACTGCATATCTCGTTGTGCTGTCAATCAATAATTCTGGAATTGGCAAAGGAAAATCATCTTTCGGGCAGGCTTCATTAAGATTCTGGAAGTCAACGCAAACTCGGATCTGTCCGCTCTTCTTCTTGACTGGCACAATGTTTGAAATCCATCGGGGGTACTTCACCTCTCGAATGAATCCGGCCTGAATTAGTTTCTTGATTTCTTCTTCAATCTTAGGTACAACATCAGGATGAAACCATCGTTGTGGTTGCTTCACTGGCTTCTTTTCCTTCATGATACTTAGCTTGTGCATGGCGATTGCCGGACTGAGCCCGGGCATTTCTGAATATGTCCAGGTAAAGATGTCTTTATTCTCCTTTAATAACTGTATGTATTTCTCTCTTTCATTTTCAGGGACGTTCCTGCTCAAATATGTATTCCTGGGTTCTTCGATGGTGCCCAAATTCACCTCTTCGAGTTCATCAATCGTCCGTTGTCCACCGTCTTCTAGTTGCACGGGTGCGACACTTGGCTGGATTATGTCGATAGAATCTTGCGACTGGATTCCTTCTACCGGGCCAATGGTTGCCATGTTTATGCTTGCCTTCGCTCCTAGACCTTCTCCGTTTCTGTATACTTGCTTATATTCTTCAAATGGAGCTAGTAGTTTTTTCTTTGTGTCTGAGCCTTGACTGAAGAATCCCATATTCCTCATAATCTTTCGCCTGGCTTTGCTATATCTCTTCTCTTCTATTGGTCAAGATTGGGCAGACCCTCTTCCTTCTTCTTTCCCTTCTGATGGTACTGGCTGGCTTGGCCCTGAGTGGAACTTGATATCTTTCTAGGTGGCATCTCTTGACGGCACGATGAATTGGCTTGGAGCTTTTGGAAATGGCTTGGTTCTTCCTATCTTGGGTATAGGCATATTGAAGCTGGATTTGAGTACACTCATGTGTTGATCTGAAATAAGTTTTAACACGGACTGCCCTGGCTGATGCAGATGCTGCGGTACCACATAAAATTTCTTCGTGATCGGTGAGGTTGGTTTTTCTGCTGACATTGGGATCTTCCCTGGGTGATGAGCTGAGGTTTACCTTCCTGTACGCACTTCTCAACTCGAGGTTCTGCCCCTTGTCCTTTCTTCCTTATGTCGGACTTTTTGCTGGTTTTATCGCTTTCGGACGGGTCATAATATTTTGCATCAGCCAAAAATGACTCAGCTATCGTGTATGGCTTCGGATATGCTGCTATCCTGTATTGGACACCATTTCTGTTATATTTGAAACACTGGTGATATGTCGAAGGGATTATCCGATTCTGATGGAGCCAGGGCCTTCCTAAAAGGAGGTTGTATGTTGTCACCGCGTCGATCTCCTGACACGTTACTTTTGTCGTCAATTCTTCGATCTCTAACATCACCGTGATTGATCCCAGTGTGCGTTGACTGTCTTGATTGAACCCTTGAATCATCATGAGACTCGGGCATAGTGCCGATTGCCTATAACCCAGCTTCTGTAATGGCTTCAATGGCATAATATTCACGGCAGACCCGTCATCCAACATGCACCTCTTGATCTCGGTGTCCCTGATTGTTCCTGTGACCATCAACGGTCGATTGTGGTTTATTAATTCGGTCGTGCAGTCTTCTTCTGAGAAAGTAATTGTCGCAGGATGGTTGACATGCATGACTTGTGACACTGGCACGTACCCCTCCTAGAATTTGTCTGCGTTATTCATTTCTTCTTCTATTTCTATCATCATGACCTCCCTGACCTCACTGTCAAGTAAGGCATTGATTAACATTTCTCTGTACACTTTTGAGAGACATAAAACATCGTATATACTTAGCCGGGCGGGAACCTTTCGTAAGTGCGACACAACATCATATACTACTGGTCTCGGGCTTAGCTGACTAGTCGTGGCTTCACCAACTTTCTCTTTCAACTTTTGCACGTGAGGTTTCCCTTGCGGCCTGTCGTGGACACCATCTTCTTGCACTGGGTCGTCTGGTCTCGGAGGGGTACGGTCAGGCATTTACCTTCCTGATCGTAAGATGACCGCGTTAACTTCTCCCTCGACTGCTTGTGGGGTTTCTTCGGCCGGTACTTGTTCGGTGAATGACACCATTTCGCAATATGCCATGCTCATCACGGGTCGCTGCTGTAATATTTCTCTCCTTCCTCTCCCTCTGTTCCCTCTTTGGTTAACGAGCCTCCGTCTGTTCTTGAGTCTTTTCTTGCTACTGACTAGAGTCCATGGTTCCTTTGGCTCAGGGAATGAAGTCGTTAAGTGAATGCTACCTTCTATTGGGATTGCTGAAATTGTCCCGACTATCTCCCTTGCTGTCTCGGGTACCTTCATGCTGATAACCCCTTGATTGATCAACCCTTGTATCCTTCCTTTCAAGGAGAAGCAATTCTTCTGTCTTGTGGCTAACACATTAGTGATATTTGCAATTTTTGGGATCATTTACCCGTCCAACTTCATGGGGACGGACGGGCTCCGGTAAACGCATTAAGCCTTCCTCGACCAATTGTTCCATGATTGGGACTAGATCGGCCATATCGAATGTATATGGGCCATTAGCCCTTTCTCTTTCGGCTATCGATACGCGTTTAGGTACATAGGGTCTTTTACCCTTGTCTTGCGTGACTGCTGTCTTCATTTCCGTCCTATGATCGGCAGCGGGACGTTTTCGATCTTTCTGTTCCTTGACCTTGTCGACCTGGTGGGTTTCTACCACTCTTCCTGTCTCTCTCTTCTGTCTCTCGGGTCTGAAGTTTACCCGGGAAGCCGCTTCTTCCACCAAATGGGCTTTCGTTGCTAGTTCGCGAAAGGAGTTGAAGGTGTTACCTGACAGTCCGTACAAGATCATGGGGTCTAGAGCCCTTAGGCACATCTTCATCTGCTCGCCTTCACTGGGTAGTTCACGACATTGAGCCGCCGTAGTTCCCCATCGGTCAATGAATTTCTCGACTGGTTCACCATTCCTCTGTCTGACCAATGCTAGGTCTATCAATGAGATCTCCCTCTCGGTTGTAAAGAATTTGGAGATGAAAGCGTCCTGCATTTGCTCCCATGTCCTTATAGAGCCGGCTGGTAGCGACATGTACCATTGAAAGGCCTTCCCTGTCAGGGTAGATCCGAATAACCGCATGCAATACTGTGGGACCGCGGACCCATTTCCTAACGTAGTCAAGAAGTGGGTGATGTGCTCTTCTGGCGATCCTCTTCCGTCGAACTTTTCGAAGTCTGGGCATCTGAAATTGGCTGGCAACGGCACTTGTTCCACCTCTGGCGGGTACGGGACCCGATATTTATAGCTGCCCCTCTTTTCTTTCTCTTTTTCTTGCTGTATGATGTGGGCTATCGTCTGGGATAACCTTTCTCGCGATACGTGAGATGTGGAAAGTGGTGCGCGCTCTATTGGCGTGACCCGAAGTTGGGCAGGCGGTTCATGCTCAGTTGGGCCTTCTGCTGCCCCTTGGGATTCCTCTGCCGACTGACGGGTGGGTGGCGCGATACTTCTGGTGGCATTCTGTGATATTAGGGTGGCCAAGGCTTCCTGAATAGCCCTCATCCGATCATTTGTCTCGCGGTTAGCCTCTACCAATCTATCGATCTGATCTTGGAGTGGAGGCAATTCTTCTGCTTCATATGGTCCTTCTTCTTCTCCTTCAGCTATTTGGACCATCACCACTTGCGCTAACAGGATTTCCTAAGGTGACCTCTGCTTCGATTCAAGGGTCGTCATGGGTTCGGCTTTCTTCACATGTGCGGACCCGATAGGTTTTCGAGAGGTGCGGGCGACCTTGGACAACGGCGAAAATTGCTCGGCTGTCATTTTAGGTACTGCGGGTTTGGTTAATATGACCTGGCCATCGATAGGGATCTTCTGCCCCTGCTTCGGCTGCCACTGTTTCTTGACCACGGGGTGAGATCTCGCAACGTTCGCCTTTCTATATGCAGCTAGGATGGCAGCTTTCTTCTGTTCTTTCTTCTGCCTCCGGGTCTCAACCAACTGCCATTTTGAGCCTGGGCTAGCAGTTGCGGTTGCGGTGAGACGAGGGAAGTTGAAACCTCCGTTGGCAAGGAAGGTGCACGAACTTGTCATCGAGCATGCCATTTCTTCTGTCTGCGTTATTATCTTGCTAATTCTGCGGTGTCATAAAAATCTTTAGAACAGTTCACAAGTACGGTCGGGAGTATGAGCCCATCGATCGCAGTGCATAAACCAACAAAAATAAGCAAGAAGGAGACAAATACGTGTAGTTGTGGAAGTTTGTGGTTTTGAAAAAAACCTTGATTTACCGTCTATTGCCTTAGAGATGAAGGGAAGAACGTTCCTGTTGAGAGTCGCCAGTTTGGTGCCCGAAGGGCACCGAAACATTACGCCTTGCGGTAACTTTCCTATGCGTAAATTCATGTTTGTGAGTAATTGATTTTAGAGCATTTCCATATTCAGATACAACCAGAGATTCTGGCATGGTTCGTCCCCAGTAGAGTCGCCAGTTTGTTAGAACTAGAAAAATGAACTCCAAAAGGGGCATTTTCCTTGAAATGTGGTGTTTTGTTGCTCTAGGGTTCTGAACAACGGAAACATTCATAGACAATCACAAGCATTCATAAAAGTACACAAGGAGAGATATCGCAAGGTGAATTTTATTTCAGAGATCCTGAGATCTTGTACATTCCAGGTCGTGATCTGGCACGAGCCCTTAATTACATCGAATGATCGATGACCCTTGATTAAAAGGCAAAAGACTAGTCAGCAGGGACTATGGTCTGAGAGTTTGTGGTCATAGAGACCTGTATTTGTTTTGTTATGGACCGAACCATCTTTGTATTAGTCAGATGTCTATGTCCCATGTTTTGGCCGAAGATCCGGGCTGAGACTATCAGGGTTTATGACTGAGAAGGACGACTCTGGGCCTGTGCCTGTCAATGTATGGACAGGTAACCTCGGGAAGTCCACTCTGCAGTTGTGTATACCTGCGTAGCCCAACTGACGGATGCCGTTTTTAATGGGTAGGGCATCGACTGTTGTGTTGTGGCAGTTCATAGCAATTGTTTTATAGTGAATTGAAACTCTTTAGTATGGTTTATCGTGATAACCATAGTCCCGTTTGTCTAGCTTTTGACTCAAATCGGATCACATCTTTACAGTAAATATAAATGATGACATGTTTGCATAGTTCTGGATGCTGGCGGCGTCTCTTTCGAGAAGTCGTTTCGTTCATCGTGTCGAATCAGATTGAACTTTGAAGATGCCCAATTCTTCTCATTTAGAGATCCTAAAACGTCCATTTGACCATTCCATTGCATCCGGAACGCTCGAAATACCCAAAATAGGCTCAAGTGGCACTTGAAAACACTTAAAATTGAGTCCGGTGCACCCATGAACATGTTTTGGAATTGGCTGATTTTTTGGGTGCGTGGGACATAATTTATGGGTGCGTGGGAGTCCAACGCACCTTGAAAATACATGTCTGAATTATGTTGATTTTACGGATGCGTGGGGTAATTTTTGGGTGCGTTGGGGTCCAATGCACCCTGAAAATACAAATCCGCTTTTTGTTGAATTTTCGGGTGCGTCAAGCTATTTTCGGGTGCGTTGGGGTCCAATTCACCCTGAAAATACAAATCCGCTTTTTGTTGAATTTTCGGGTGCGTCAAGCTATTTTCGGGTGCGTGGGAGTCCAATGCAGCCTAAAAATACAAGTCTGCTTTTTGTTGAATTTTCGGATGCGTCGAGCTATTTTCAGGTGCGTGGGAGTCCAATGCACCCTAAAAATACATATCTGAATTATGTTGAATTTTCGGGTGCGTCAAGCTATCTTCGGGTGCGTGCTCACACTTATGATTTTTTATAATCCGAACCTGCGGTGGTGTTGGTCAGAGTGACATTTCGGTGGAAGATGCCGGCGATCGGAAAAGAATTCCGGTCACCGGGAAAGTTTTTCGGCTGTCGGAAAGGGATTCCGGCGAGGGTTTCCGGCGACAAATCCCAGATACTCAGGGGATAATAGCTCTCTCTCTCTCTCTTAATCTGTACAAATGAATAGTGGGAGGGGGTATTTATACCCGAGAATACCGGACAGCGACCAATGAGTAGCTGCCACGTATGACGCACCCCAAATATCCCTCGACGCACCCTTAAATGGACGCGTGGGAGCTCTGACGCACCCCGAAATGAGATTCTGAGATGTGCTGATTTTATAGGTGCGTTGGGCTATTTTTGGGTGTGTTGAGGTACAATGCATCCAAAAATGCAACGCTGGTTCTTGGTGATTTTATGGGTGCGTTGGGCTATTTTTTGACGCGTTGGGCAATTTTAGGGTGCGTTGCAGTCCAATGCACCCTGAAATTGCAGTTTCGTATTTTCTGAATTTATGGATGCGTCGAAGGTATTTTTAGGGTGCGTTAAGCCATTTTTTGGATGCGTCAGAGGTAAAAAACATCCTGAAACAACTTCTTGAATTTTCATGAATTTAAGGGTGCGTTGGACTGAATAAATGGGTGCGCTTGACGTACCCGTGTCTTGCAAAATTGGGTTTTACGAAACGGAGGGCTTGTGGGGCCCATTTCTCAGCGAATCGCCATGCACTGCTTATCATAATTCATGAAGAACGTGTCTGCTTGATTCTGGACGATTTTGATCACGGTGATCCGTGGGCCCCACCGGAGAAAATGGCTAAGTACTGGATTCTTTGCAAATCTGGGTATTTGGGTGCGTCGGGTAGTATTTTATGGGATTTTCTTGAAGCACGTGCCCAATTGATTTGTTTTAGAGGGTACTGACTTTTGGGACCCCAACAGATATAAAACTTTTGTGGCCATATAAATGTTTTAATGGTGGTCACTAAATCCCCATGCTTTCCTCTCGTGTTGCATACTTGAGTTTTGGATCCACCTCATTTTTGGTCGACCATCTTAAAATTAACTCACAAATTGAATGAACGGTGTGGATACAACATTTATATCATGATGGGGCACGTAGAGTTGCTTTTGGTAGCGACAATCCACATGGGACGCATCCAAGGCCAAATCGAATTGCGTACTGAGTTATTCAGTCCGTGTTTTCGTCATACTGAGTAAACATCGTTGGGCCCACCATGAATATATGTGGTTTATCCATGCCATCCATCCATTTTTCTAGCCCATTTTAGGGATTGAGACGAAAATTGAAGCATATCCAAAGTTTATGTGGACCATACTACAGGGAATAGTAGGAATAATGATTTCCATCGCTAAAACCTTTCTAAGGCCACATCGATGTTTAATTGTCATCCAACTTGTTCATAAGATCACACAGACATGGATGATTAGAAAACACATATATCAGCTTGATCCAAAACTTCTATGGCCCCCAAGAATTTCTCAATAGCAGGCATTTAATTCACACTATTTCATGTGGTGTAGTCCACTTGACTTTGGATATGCTTCATTTTTGGCTCAAGCCCGAAAATTATCTAGTCAAATGGATGGGCGGAATGGATAAAATACATAAATTATGGTGGACCACACAGAGTACCGCGTACAGAGATACTTAGTATGCAATCCGCTTCGTCCATGAATGAAGATGGACAACCTTGACAGGGCTCTGTGGGGCCTACCATGGTGTATATGTTTCATCGATACCATCTATTCATTTTTTTTTCATATCAATTTGGAACATAAGACAAAAAAAAGGGCAAATGTAAGGCTCAAGTGGGCCACACTATAGGAAACAGTGGGAATTGGTTGTGTACCATTGAAAACTTCTTAGGGCCACAAAAGGCTTTATTCAAGCTGATATTTGTGCTTTCCCTTCATCCATGTTTGTGTGACCTTATGAAGGGGTTAGATGGGAAATAAACCTCACATCGGACCCTAGGAAGGTTTCAATGATAGTCATTCAATTCCCATTGGTTTCTATGGTGTGGTCCATTTGAGCTTTATATATGCCTTATTTTTTAGTTCATGCTCTAGAATGATATGAAAAAGTAGGTGAACGGTGTGGATTTAACACATAAATCATGGTGGGGCCCAGAGAAGTTACACATGTTAAAAGTTGGGTTGTGTATTGCGCAATCTATCTGGAGAGAGAAAATCTCCATAAAGGGGGTAATTTTGGAAGCAATTTTATTTTTTTTATAGAAAATTCGTGGAGCCCATTCTGAATTCTCCATTAAGCCAAGCCTCCATTGCCGAAAAAATCAAGGGAAAATCACCTAGCGCTTTCTGAATTCCGTGTTAACAAACAAGGCTTCACATGGAGCATTTTCTCCATTCCGCATTAAGTAACTTTTTAAGTGTTAACAAACAGGCCCTTAGCCACCCTAATCTCACAGAGTGCAGTCCGTAATGTCATTTTGCCCGCCAGACGGTCGGAAGAAGACTCACAGGGGTCAGTTGAAGAGCCAAGTGCAATGAGATTGCTGGCTTGACTCAAACAAGTAGATATGCGTATGCGAGCTGTGGACCTAATGATCGCATGCGAGCTGGTAGGCAATAGCTCTTCCACCTTTGGTGGTTTGGTTGTAAAGACTCATATGGAAGAGCGAACCGTCTCAAGATCAACACTCAAAGGTAAAAGACCAAGATTTGAGATGGGAAAGACAATCGGCATTGATGAGAGAAAGAACCTTAGGGTTCAAAAGCAACCGAATCAAAGACACAAGATAGAAACCAAGATTTCAAAGGCTCAAGGTGATAATAGGGAATTCAAGGGTCCACGATAGACCACGATCGCTGAAAAGACAACGCGAGCGGACCATATACATTTGATGCAGATGACTTGGTTCCGATCATGGAACGGTTGATTGAGGAAGGAGAGTTGCAACTACAAGAGCCAAAACGACTAGGTGAAAAGGGACGAGCATATGATCTCGACTACTGCAAGTACCACCGGATTGTGGGACATAGGACCAAAGACCGTAGCATCCTAAAAGGGAAGATTTAGAGGATGATAAACCAGGGCGTCATCAATTTGAAACCCGAAGAACTCAGGAAGAGTCTAGCCAGGATGGCTTCAGCGGTCACAACCCAAGAAAACATTCGCCAGGTGGCTCCATTTCCCACACCTGGAGAGCCATAAACACCCGTGAGTAATTGTGAAAGGCTAGAAAGCAGGCAGGGGCGTGCATGTGCTCATTCATGCATCCATATACGTTGCACCCTTGTATAATAAATATGAAATATTCACTTATCTTCTCTTGACAACAGGTATCGTAATCAAAAGATCGATGAAAAGACAAGTTTTGAAAAAAATTGTTAGCTGATTCACTAGGTTCCTGGAAGTACTGCAATGCTTGGGTAAACCCTACCGACTCAATACAATTCTAAAATACACAGTTCCACCTGATACCCTTTGGCTCCTAATCTAAACGGGCTTACACAGTTATAAAATACCCCTAGCTATGGGTCTGAACTAAGTCAAAATGTTCCCACAATATTCCCACCAAATCCCTCTAGGTTATGAGGTTAAACTGAACCGCATGAAGATCGAACAATCAATCAATCAAATCAAATATCAAAGATCCATATCAAGAAGAAATCCCCATATCATAATTTTTACATCAATCCGATCGAAGTGAAATCACCATATCATCAAATAAGATCTTAACATATCATGAATCAAATATCTACATCACTCGATCAAACCAAATCTTTGCATCGCCCTATCAGCCGACGACACTAGTATCAATCATGAATCCAAGACAAGTAATCATTATTATTGATCATAATCGCATCTTCGGAATTTTCGGATAGATCCAGTCACATAAGAGGAGTATATTCCATAAAAGACTCACATGAGACGTAATGTCTTCATATTATTATTTCGTCATAGCCTTCTTATTATTGTCATTGCATTATGGCGTTCTTCTGCTCCATATAAGTGCAATTCAAAGTTGATGGTCTCGTATATTTGGCTTCATATGAAGAAGATTAGGGCATGTCATGCTTTCGTATTTCGTCATAGCCTTCTTATTATCATCATTGCATTCTGACATTCTTCTACTCTATATGAGAGCAATTCGGAGTAGCCGGTCTTTTGTGTATATGGTTTCATATGAAGACGATCAGAGCATTCTATTATATATCGCTTCACACCAGAGCATCTATGGCCTTCTCTTATGAATGGTTTTGCAACGAGAGTAAACGATCGAAGACTATGGTTAAACGACCTTCTATATGAATTTTTAGTTCATGTAAGAATTCTTCGTCAACGCATCTCTACAAACTCAAACCTTTATGTGCAATACTATTCCCTTATGCACTTGGTTCCCTGGAGAACATTACTTCGTGAGATAATGGGCCGGATACACTGGGGACAAACCCGATGCACGGTTGAGAGCTGAAGAGTGTGAGAAAGAAATGACTGGGGGCAAGCCCAAATGCATGATGAAAAAAGTTAGGTTTATAGAAAGAAATGACTGGGGGCAAGCCCAAATGCATGATGAAAAATTCAGGTTTATAGAAGGAAATGACCGAGGGCAAGCCAGGAACACGACAGATGAAAATGATAGCAAGGAGTTAGACAAAAAAATATTTAGACTTATGACACAGATATGGCTTGAACGTGGCAAGCTAAGACTGTCCAGGTTGACGACAAAGGGAAGTATCACTCTCCTCATCTTACTCTGGATTGATTACTGCATATGACCATTCCTAGAATATATTATTGTTGTTTTGGTTATTATCAGTATATATGAGGCTGAATACGACCACACTAATCGTACAATAACATGCGATAGAATAAGGATAACTGCCATTTGCATTGCATGTCAATATATGTTCTACAAGTAGAGTCATTGCATGTATATATGTGGCAAAAATAAGAAACTACAAAAAATGTGCACATAGCTACAAGTGTTGAGCTCTTAATTGTGCATATTCTAACCCCAATTCATCACTCATTGTGCGAGGTTTGCATGATTCAAAGGCTAATTAAATGTATGCTTTGTAATTACAGGAATGAGAGTGAACTCTGCTTAATTGAAGATGAAAAGGCCCATTTAAGAACCTTGGATGAAGAATTAAGGCGCACCAAAGAAAGAAGGAAGCAAGGAGAGAAGAAAGTAGAAGAAAGAAAGGAAGAAAAAAGAAGAAAGAAGAAGCCGACCGGTCGGCCAAGGGAGCCAGACCGGTCTTGACCGGTCAGCTGAGCACGCTGGCCTGATAGGCTAGGCCAAACCTGACCGGTCTTGACCGGTCGGTTAGAGAATTTTTTGGCTTGGGAGCTTGTTGGACTGAATACAAGGGAGGCCCGACCGGTCGTGACCGGTCGGCCAGCCCAGTCCGACCAGTCCAGACCGGTCGGCCATGAGAATTAAAACAGAAATTTCTATTTTGGCGCCGATTTTCTCTGCGCACTGCGTAACTCTTACGCAGATTCTCGATTCTTCTGAAGTTACGGAGCCTCCATATTATAAAAGGACACCTAGGGATCGTTCCTAGGGTATCTTAGAGGGGTTTAAGCAAGCTTGGAGGCGGCGGAAGTAGATTTCGGAGTTCCACAACTCCTTCTAGTTTGTTTTGCTGTTTTTATGAGTTTTTTTGTTGTTTCATGTTTCCTTGGATCATGAGCAGCTAAACCTCTTAGCTAGGGCTAAGAGGTGAAGCTTGTAGTGGATTCAAGATGTTTCAATTTGTATTCAGTTGGTTTTAAGTTTGAAATTCATGATTATAAACTATGGTTTGAAGTTTATACAGGCTTTAAGTAGTTTTTCTTAGTCTTATGATGACTCATGGATGTTTGGGAGAATTACTTAAATTCTTAATTGGTTTGCATCAGTCTAGACCTGTATGATCCGAGGAATTGGAGTGCGCTCTAGTACTATGATCTTCATGTGGGGACTTCCTACCAAAGTTCTACTTTTCTGAATTTCTATAATATGTATGGATTGTGCATGTGATTTGAATCAAGTTCAAATCATGATCTAGCCTTGTCTTATGACAGAACTTGAGGATGGTTATGATTGTGAACTGAACCTTTTGGAATGGGGAATGACCTGTGCAATTGAGCATGCTCAGCTCAGCCTACATTGAGTGAATCCTATGCATTAAACTTACATATAACAGATTATTTGGTTTAACAGCTATATCATCCGACTAGATAGACCTTAATATCGATTCTAGTTGAGAGAGTGAGAAACCACAGCGAATTGAACATCAAGGATTACTACAAGTGGATCCTTAAACCCCTAGTGCCTTTTTATAATTGTTTACATTCAAATTAGTTTAAAATTGTTACTCACATCAACCTTATTCAAAATTTGATTGTTAGCTTTCAATAGACACTTTTGGATGTGTTTGTGAAATCCTACATAAGTCCCTGTGGATCGACCTCGGTCTTATCGAGTTTATTACTACATCACAACCCTACACTTGGGGAAGCGAACAAGTTTTTGGCGCCGTTGCTAGGGACTTTGACGGTTTTCACAAATTTCTGAAATTAGTATCTATTTAGGATTTTTAGGATTTTAGGAATAACTTAGCTTGTTTATTTGATTTTTCTTTTCAGGGATTTCTAGGAAGCTGAAGAAGATACAAGGATTCCAAGTGCCAAATCAGGTTCTATCCTTCTAAACCTTACTCTTCTCCTTCTCCTATTCATTCCTATCATATTCATCTCTTGTAGAGTTGGTGGAGACTCCTTTTGGATCTCTGAAAGGTCGGCCTTGTGCCACTTGGATTCCTATTGGTCGGCTCTGCCGTCTTGGATCACCTTGTGCTCAGAGATTTTGTCACGCCCCAAACCAGGGGACCGGGCTCACTAAATTCCCGATCGCCGACCTTGGTGCCAACAGCCTCCGTAGTACCCCATTCTCGGCTCCTAGCTCTCATGTGCCAGGTTCCAATCCTGGGATCCTACCAGGAGGATTTTCAGGGTCAATTTTTTTTTGTTCAGGAGCATAATCAAAACCATAAAATATCATCAAATATCCACTAATAATTTTGTTGAGTACAGTGCTGGAAAGGGAAATACAACATGAAGCAGAAGTCCAAAATATCAGGTACATAAACCGCGCTCAACGCTGCTGATAGGCTCTAATACCTGCAGTGTAAACAAACGCACATGAGCTTCCTACGAAGCTCAGTAGAGTACATGTGTGCGCGTGTGATGCATATGACAAGTATACAGATATCAGAGTAAGCGAAAGTAGTAGAGGGCTAAGTTACTAAGTTTATGAATGCTATCAGCCATTCCAAGGCTATGCGATGCAAGGGCCTACATGGCCGAGTGTTACATGCTAGAGATGCAATGCAAACACGTCAATCCTCAACTGATCCACATATCAAAATAGTTATCATCTGGGACATCACTGGGGTCTAGTATACTCTAATATTGGCCGCCGCACATCGCGCGCGTAACCAAGCGAGTAGAAAAGACCTCACTATCTGCCTCATCAGTGGTATGCCAATGCCCACCCGGCTCGCCGATAGCGGACCCATTCCATGAGCTGGTCAGACTCGACCTAGCTTACAGCCCACTTCACCCAGGCGGATAAGGTCACACCCCTTTCCAACCGACCTCGACACAGTGGGAGACGCGGCCTACTGGTATTTGGCACACGGGCACTCATGTTATCCACTCGGTCTCGACACTGGAGCATCCTACTGGTACCACAGGGTTTAGGGACTTTCACCCAAGGACATCCATAGCGCCCACGTACTAGAACAAGTTTTCGGTGTCCAATACTGCCAACCACAATGTAACTATGGTGGCCACCACCCTGATACTGTAGGGTGTGAAAGCGATCGTGACATACATAATTCGAAATGCATGAGTCATACAATCCAAGTCATGCACCAAACTTACGCATACTGCGCAATCATGTGGGGCGACCCTGTCTCGCACGGGTCCCCTAAGTATAACAAGCCAACTAGCATATGCTATGGTTAATCATGATCCATAACAGGCATACAAATGATGCGTATGGGCATATGAATGAGCATGGTATTCATTATACTAAGCATGTTATCAGTGTGACATATCAAGCTAATCATACTAGCATGTTACCAAACATATCATGTAACATTGGCCTTAAAAGGCCTAATATATACGGAGAGTGGGACCCGGACTGTAGGTCCCATTGGAAATGTAAAAGTCTTCGTGGCATAGCCCACTTGAGACCACATCGGCCCCAT